>CAJVRI010001094.1:1200000-1800000 GCA_911649635.1 Poeciliopsis gracilis | reverse complement strand
CATGACAACGTTATGCAAACATAACATTTTAAGCATACGTGGGAATACATTTTATAAAGTTGATAATTATACGTTAGTGTGATAATTCCGTCACGATGATGGCAGCGGTATGCTTTATTGCTACATTGAAAAACAAGACAAAAATAAAGAGAAGTTGACTTGACAGGTTAATTTGGCTTAAAGTATGGACAGTATGGATTTGGTCGGAGATGAAGGCTGCTCATCTTGAGGATTATATTTCTCAGATTGAGCCTACCAACAGGGATTTCATCCACAATATACAGCAGTATTAATATGTCTCCATGTCTTAAACCAAGCATAAAGTAATATTTGACAAACTAATGTAAATTAGCCATTGTACTTGCCTTCATTATGCATGAAGGGAATACTTTAAATCAAATCATATTCACATGCTAGAGTGGATTGGACCTCAGCTTAGATAAGAATCATTGACGAGACTTGAACATTTCTATTTTTAGCAGCCATCTTAACTGGGCTTAATCTATTATGCAAAGCAAAATGGACAGAAATGTTAGCCTTGAGACAGTCAAAACTCTTAGAGACATAACCCCCCCCCCAAAAAAAACCTCAAGCTGTAGCTGCAATAACAAAGCTTCTGCAAAATAAAGATAAACATAAACAATTTTTTTCACTTCACATAAAATATTAATACAGTAAAAATACATAGAAGTTTGCAAAGTTGTGACATTTTGAGAAGGTTTGTCACAGAAAGTCTGAATAAAATATATTGAAGTTTGTGGTTCTAAATTTTCAAGATGTAAAGATCAAGAGGTGTAACGACTTTATCAAGACAGATCACAGCTGCAAACTGTTTAACTGCATTACAGTAGTTTTAATTTCTTTTTTCTGCTTTCTTTCCTTTTTTCATTTATTTTTAGAAAACCAGAGGCTTTGGCAATCTGCACAAGAAAAATTCATACCAACCATAGTCCAGATGCAGCACGGCTGTATTTCAACAGTGCCATGCTTCACACTGACTTTTCTAGCTAATTAAACAAGAAGCTAAGACAGTTCAAGAAATATGTGGACTGCAAGGGGCAACCAACCTACAGCTGGTGTAGCAGGAGAAAGATGGCTACTTCAAAAAATAAATGATGATGATAAAATGTTATTATTTATAACCCTGTCTCAATCAGGTGAAACAACAATGAAGCCATTTACATTGTTATCAAAGAAAATGTGATTTCATCCAACTAAGCCACTCTTTGCAGATGCAGCAATACATTTGTTTCTGCTAATGAGGAAAACATTGCTTACAGTTTTAGTCGCATCCATCAGTTGTTCCCGAAATGAGTTTTTCTAGTTTAGAGCTCATCAAGGCGGAGAGGCTTTTGGAGCAGTCAGTTTCATAGTGGGCTGGCAAAAATAGTACAGAAAAGGAGAACTCCACAAAGAAGATACATGTAAAATGTGCTGTTTCAACCACAAAGGTAATGACAACTGTACGACTGAGTGGCACTCACCACTGAAGCTTGTTTTGTGCAGGAGAGGAGAAAAAACATTTTAAAATATATCTAACAATAGAGCTTTCACCAGCCAAGCACTATGGCACTTAACTTTTGTAAAATTACCTGGAATATGAAAAGCTTATATGCTCTTTAAAGCTTATTCTTCTTAGACCACAAGAATAATTAGGATTGTCAGAAAAAAGATGCTTTACATTCACCACAATTAACTGGCTGTATAGGTTGTGTATATTGGCAAAAAAAAAAAAAAAAAAAACATGAAGTTCAAAACAGTGTTTAAATCTAAACGGGTAACAATCACGGGCTAATGGGTGTACTTGTGAGCTACACAGAACTCATTGTGTCTGTCTGGTTTGGGTTCTTGCGAAACATAAATATGCAACATATGCTAAATTTTAGGCTTGTTAAAAATTTTCTAAAAAAATAAATCTTTGATAAGAAGCAGCCATAGAAAAGGTCCTTTAAGACCTGTCCTTACAAAATATCTAGTATTTTATTGTCGTCTCCCATTTGAACTGAACCCTAAAGACACTGTCAATGTTTTTGATCAACTAAAATGTAGCCAAAGGTTGTGGGGAAACTGTAGACTTTCCTTCATTTTGTCAGCTGTATCTCAAACATTACCTTATCTAATATCAATATTTTGTTGCACCTTTTACAGATGAACAAATCTGGCTACTATACATGAAATATGGAAGTCAAAACACTGGAAAAAAAACATTTATAAAATAGAAAGGATTGTGACAAAAAAATGTCAGTTTTTGCAGGCTTGCTCTAAGTGACGTGACTTGTGAGAGCAAAAGAGCTTTTTTCACGGGAAGTGTACACGTTTCGATCATTTTCAAAGCTCAGTGAGAAGTGGGAATGTTATGATCAAGACCGCTACTGGAATCCCCAGTGGTTTGGTTTCTTCAACTCACAGTGATTGTCGTTAGCTAGATAGTGTGGTCCAGTGCATAAAATGATTACGGCTCTCATTAAGGACGGACTCAGACCGTGTAAATCCCTGGACTGTCTTGTGAACATAGAGGAGAACCGACAGAGCGTGCTTCCATGATACATACAGCCTCTACCATCTGTCTGGTGAGTTCACTGCCATGGTGATGACACTCGCTGATTAAATAGCTTAATTTAACCCCCAGAGCTCTTTTGCAAATATCTGAAATGTTTCCATCCTTAATGATGTAAGGATATTTCTTGATCATATCACTACTATATTTTTGGAAACATTTGTTTTTCGCAGATTTAATCTCATTTAATATTTCATCTGCTTTAAAATGTGAAAGCAAACAAGGTGTTTTATGACGAGAGAGAAAAATCCTTAAACAATCTCAGCAGTAAATGCAATTGAATTGAACTTCTCCAAAACTTCAATGTATGTTGCATAATAAACCACATAAGATCATAATTGTGCAACTAAAGAAAACCAAATACTTGGTTTTCCAGAGCATTTTTCTTTTTTTTCTTTTTTGGGGAACCCTGGACTCCACAAAGAAACTCAGAGCTAAGACTGCATGTGTGTCTCTGATGAATCCCGTTTAGATAAAATGTATTCTGGGGTTAGAATAGTAAAGTCAAAGTTGACTGAGAATATTAAAAACTGAGTGTTTTCCATTTATTTGTACTATTTAGTAAAGAACGGCCAACGGTTTTAATCCAGGTATGCAACAGACATTGTCTCCTGTGTATCTCCGAAGATTAAATGCAGATGTCTTTCTCATATTTTTAACTGTTAAAAAAATATCATATATTTTCATTCTGGACTACTTTGTGTTGCTCTATCACATCAAATTCTAATTTAAGTTTGCCATTGTAATAACGTTTCTGCTCTACATTTGATTATAACAGAAGAAAATCCAGTTCTTTTGAAATCATACTCTCATTTGAAGTAAATATGAACACTAGACTGAGTCCTGGGCTCCATGTTTTTGGGCATTTCTCCCTTGTACTTCATCAAGAGCCACTCTTCATGCATGGGTGGCTGCATAAAATTACCATAGAGCAGAAAAAGAAAAAAAGCATCTCAGCAAAGGAAGGCTGAGCCGCATTTCATTAACGTCTGATACCACAGTTCAAGTTCAAAACGAAGCAAGTTAACCCTAATCTGTGTTCCTGGAGGAGAAGAGCTATTTGGTAATTTTGTGTATCTGTATGTGTTCCCTCTCTCATTTGAATGTTTTCACCCAAACAAGACAGTGAGAAAGACTTTTCCCTCATAGCTCACCCACAGCAAACCTCGCTGTCTTTCTGACATTGGAGAGAAGCTTTTCACACTTTTTCTGCATTATTGTTTTGTTGTTTTTTAATTACAGTTTTGGTTTCATACTCACTGCTTTAACTTATCCTTTTCCAAGCAGCAGCAGCAGAAAATTCCTCTCAAACCTTCAAACAGAAAACAGCATTGTGTGTTTCCTTATGAGTTGATTAAAATCATTTTAATGGCAAAAATGGAAAATGATTGCTTGTGTTAATTTATTTCATTGGTTCATTGTTCCTTCTCAATCTGAGGTTCAACTAAAGACCTCGACTCTCGCCAGTAGCCGAGCAAACACTAAAACATAGAAAGTGTTTGATTTCTGTGCAGTCTGTTGCTGAAATCATAACATGCTTTGTAAAAACTTCTGTTGTACAATTAGATTGATATAAATGCACCTCTAGCCCAAATAAAGTCAGCATTCAAATTGAAAATTAGTCCTGAATGTTATAGAAAGCGGCAAATATTAAAGGTTTCATGATCTAGGATCTGTTGAAAACTCTTTTTTTTTCTTGTTTTGGTAAAATATATTTCTCTACCAGTAACTGGTTGAATTAGATAGTTGTTAAACAAAGAAAACAATAGTGTGCACTCTTTCTGTCGCCAGAGATTATGCCATCCTAAAAAAATAGAGAAAATTGAAGGGTTTGTTTCTAGTCCCTGACCAAATGACAGCCTCTCCATTCAAAACACTTTTCACTGTGGGATTACTGTGGCAAAGGAGCAACCCAAAGCAGAGGCATGAGGACGCAACATAATTCATGCCACGGAGAAAAGCACTGGCAGAATCAGTAGCCTAACCATCAATGCAAAACATAAATAAATAAAAATGTTTGTAAGAATAATGTTTCTCAAGCATAACGATTCAATGTTTTGCATTTTATTTTATTTTTATTTTTTGTGTGTTTTGTTGCAGTATAAAACACCTGTTGATGTCATTAAGTCAATAACTACTATTAGCATTTTCACTGCATGCTGATACATACAGTAAACATACCAATGATGACTTGCTGCAGCAATTTTTTTCTGAGTTAAATTAAAGATTGATTGTATATTTATGAGAGCCAAATGGTTTATAATAATGAAAAAAACATTATTTGTCATCATTGAACAAATCAACATGTACACATGAGCTGAAGCTATTATATCACTACTGGCTGCATTAATGCCCAAGTTAAATTTTTTGTGCATAACAGCATTCATTTTTGACTTTTGGTTGAGTTGTTGGCTGCTTTCTTTTCTTTTACACTTTTATCTACTTGCTTCTTGACTTCGGAAATTGGGATAAAAAAATCCCACGAGTTGCAAGAATGAACATCGTGTAACTCGGAAGGAAAAGCTGAGATGAGATATGCTGTTTAAAATAATGAAAAATCCTTTCCCAGTAGTCTACAGCTTCAGTGCAGGCATAAAAGAAACATAAATTTAATGACCAGATGTAACAATTATGTTAACCAGGGAGTTTGGCTGCAGGAGACAGAAAAGTGACTTTTCCTTAAGGGATAATGACAGCAATAGTGCAGAAAATACAAACATCGATTAATTTGAGTAAATGGACTCACATGGCCTTTACTGTTTTCAGCCGATGTCCACTAAAAACCTGAATCCTGAAAAGCTTACCTGAAAGATACAGCATATTGATTAACTTGAAACAAGGTTGACTTTTAATGTGTATGTCCAGAGCTGGCCTGGCTGTTAACAGTGTATTGCCACAGGCAGACACAGCTCATTAAGGAACTCACTCTTCAATTCTTTAGTGTTGGACCACTGAAAAAGCTGACACTGTGCTCAGATCAACATATACATCAATATGCATACTCGTCCTGGTAAAAAAGAGAAAATCAAATGAAAAAAGAGTGAAGTAAACAAGTCAAAACATGTCAAACGAAGCAATGTCCTTTTAATGTTTGTAACCATGATGTGAAGGTGTAGTTTGCTTCTACCTAATTAATATAAGGCCAATACAATGAGCTCAGTACGTTAACACACATTTATGTACATAGAAAAACTATATCTTGTTATTATGAAAAGGGTAAATAAAATCTCCAATGCAAATTCTCAGAAACTGCAACTGGGGGTATTTCAACCAGTAGATGCTAGTTGGATGCCAACTGGCTATTTTAGAGCCAAATAGAGGGATAAAAAGCATTTTCTGCCCTACTATCACAAAAGGAAATATTAGAGTTTGGTAAATTATGCTGGAATTTAAGGCAAAGCAAGGCCAGGTTATTTGTATTGGACATTTTGGCAAGAAGGGAACTGAAAGGGCTTTTTCCATAATGAAAACATAAAAAGAGTACACAACAGCAGGATAAACAGCAAATTAAAAAAAAATAGCAATCAAATTAAGTATGTGATAGAAAGCTATTCCAAACAAATTGGATTTTAACCTCAACAAAAAAACCCTCAGGATTTCTGAAATTTTTTAGTTTTTTTACAAGTTTTTTTTTTTTTTTTTTTTTTCAGATTAGAGGACCAAAAAAAACTGCTTCTCCATGTTTGGTTCTAATTCTAGAGATGCAGCATAGAAAACTGAAGACTGACTCTCTTCTCACCCAGCAAAAGAATTATACAAAACATATAGCAAATAAAAACAGAAAATGTTCCACCATTTGTCCATAAACAACTAAATCCCCAGATCTAAATTCAACAAAGATATTTGAGAGTGAGTTGAATATAAAAGAGCACAGGAGAATACCTGAAATGCTAAAGAAACTGTATGAAGATTTGTATTGGTCAGAAACCCGTCTTTCAATATGTTGCAACCTTGTGAAATATTACAGGAGAAAATTCAGTAGTGTGGGATTGGCAAAAATCTGTAAATGCTAATCAAGCTAAAATTCTGTCCTGTTTTTGGTCCAGTAACACCAATAAGCCTTTGGACTTCAGGATAAAACCCAAATAAATGAGCAAATGTTTGTACCTAACGCAAATTACAAGAGTCAGGCTATCCTCCATTTTCTTATCAGCGAGTACCCTTCTGTGAAGGACAAAACAAAAACGGCAAAGTCCACAGGTGCAATCAACCATTGCTTGCTAATGTAATGATGGTATTCATTCCTGAGCTCAGGGACTAAGCTACTGAGGAGACTTTGATAAGCTCCCTGGCAAAATTATATCTAATTAGCAATGCATGGACTACCGCTATTCATAACTACTTTGTCAGTGAACAACACACACAAATCTGGTGTGGTCTTGCAGGGTATAGATACAGTCCTTTTGGAGAGCAATAAATGAGACTTTCATTTAAAACACAAAATGGACACTAATGACACAATTAAGTTCTCTGTACGGCAGCAAATGTGCCATCAATGACTTGTTTGCGTCAGGGGATTATATGTTGTTTTAATTAGGAGTGTACAACAACAACTAACAACTAGCAAGGATTTTGTAAGGAAACCAGAGAACCCACTTTAGCATTGATTCAAGTTTGCCACAAATTATATATATATATATATATATATATATATATATATATATATATATATTTTTTTTTCCTTATTTTGCAAGTAAACAAAATACTGACAAAGCTATGAAGATATCTGAAGGCTGTTCCACTTTACTATCTTATGTTTTTTTGCTTGTTTTCCATCTCATCACATGTTGGATGTTTTCAAGGCGCCTTATTTTGGTTCAAACATAGCACTCATTTCCCTTTATATGTTGTCGCTAGGAGACGTCATAACTGCACAAAGTGAAAATGGATAAAATCTTTGGCAGAACATGCTTTTCACCCATCTCCAAAGTTTTTTCTTTCATACAGAAAGTTCAAAGTGATATAGATTGTGCGGTTTGTAGTTCGTAACACCACATGCAGTGAACGATTGCATAAAACACATAACTTACTAAGAAAACCCTTTTTACCCTCAGACTCGACTTGAAACATTATTTTCTGGAGGGGTTTAAAGACCGTGACCCTCCTAGCTGTTTGTGACGCTGGTGAATACATTTGATTGTGCTGATATACTCTGGTGATTCCATACTTACTTCACACTTGACCACAGTAAAAATGACCCGTGGGGCTCTTAGATGTATGAACTCCTCTACTTCTCATTTGAACGTTTGCAGTGGACCAGAGCCACGATTTGAAAGCTTAATATTAACATAAATCTAAGGCTAATCTTTATAAGCGTAAGAGCAGAATTCTGTTGCCAGAATATATTAAAATGACACATGCAAAAATTTGTGCTGAATTTTTCCTTTATTACATTTTTTGTGCTTGTTGAACGCTATAATTGCTGCAACCAGGGGAGCAATATCCAACTTCTGTCAGTAAGCGTTCATCCACTCGAATGAAATGTATTGGCTCGATGCTACCTGCTGCCGTGCTTTCATTTCTAATTTATAGTATTAATATTGCTCCAGGCCAACTCTGGGGAACTTCATGACAATGAGAGTAATGGACCTCTCTCTCAAACGAAAATGTGGCTGTGGAATAATGATTAGGTCTGTATCGTCTCATCACACACAGAATAACAATCAAATATTTTTTTCCCCCTACTTCTCCTTGCATAGTTGATTGAATGTGCATTTCCTGGAAAATTCTAGATAATAACTTGTCTATGCCTTTTGAGCTAATCATTTTAAGGGAGAAATTGAAACCATAATTAAGCAGATAGAAGATTTGCTCTCTCTCTTTCAAGTCCATGTGTGGAGACACTGGTGAGTTTTGTCGCTTAAGATACAGAGGAAGCTGTTTGAGTTCTGGATCTCATTATTTCAAATAAATCCATTTAATAGAACACAATCTTCAACAATTATTTCAATAAGGATAAAAAGCATCTCAGACTTACTTCAAACAATTTTTGATAAGGAATTATAAATCAGTAATTATTGTATTTCTGCCTGTGTGTGCAGTGCAGCATGAAAAATAACACTGATTAATAAACCATGCCATTTCTTGAGACAATAAAATTGAGAAACAGTGGTTAGACTCATGCATTTTAGGCCCTGTTCAGACTAACATGATTTTTTTTTTTTCTTTTTCTGCTCGACATATAAATAAGGTTTTTTGCCAACTCCTTTTTTTGGTGTTTATGTTTTTACTCATTGTCCATATAACGATAAAAAAGAATGATGTAATGTCATAATTCAAAAAAATCAGAATTTAATCAATTTGAAGTTTTGCACTATTTTTGGTCCAATACTGAAAATATGGACAAAATTGTGGAACCAAAATTGTGTGATCATCTGTGTGACAATCTTATGAGCCTAACCTCAGTTTCATTGCCTGATTAAAAAAAAGCAATTGAAAATATGTTTAGCTGAAGCTACATGTGAAAATGGTGTGAGCTGTATGCTTTGGCTGTATTTTTCATTTATTTATGGTGAAATCTCAAACATTTATTTTAGGGAATGTGTTTGTGGATTTTGGAGGTAATGTTGCTGTTGGCTGTAATCTAAAGATGTTATTTCTGTTAGATGGACAAATAGTAGGTTTATACTACATAAAAACATATATATATATATATATATTTAAAAAAATTTTAAACTTGACTTGTGAAATCAAGCTGTTTTAGCTTTGTGTGTAATATGTGATTTGATTTATTTCAATAAGGGTCGTCATTTTCACTATGTTGTTATCCTTCTGTTATCAACAGCAAAGGGGATTTTAAATGACTGTTATTTTATGAAAAGCATTGCTTTCTGTCATAAAATCAGAGTGGTACTTTTTATTTCAAAAAACCTTACAGGTAACTCACAGTTTGATTTGTCAAAACATTACTCAATATATTTTGATTATTTTGAGTTTAGATGTTGGAATTTTCTAGACTAATATAGTGATAAGGCACTTTGAAGGTGCATTTACTGCTATTGAGCATTAATATTGCTTTTGTGGATTATTTTCTTTGAATGAATATGCAGCGTGATGCTTTCACTAACATGTGCTTACTGTTAGGATGGTGAGTTCAGGGTGTTGTGTGGTGTTAGTTTTCAGAGGTTTGCATGTAGGCCCAAAAATGAATTTATGACATGAAGCAAAATCAAAGTGAGTGCGAAAAGCCAAGGACATCAATGAACCCATTGTCTTATTCACTATTGTTCCAAACATTGTCCAGACTATCATTGAGAGAGATCATTCTGATGACCAGATCAGTGTATGGAGTAGATTCCTACAGTGATCTCTAATTAAATGTTAAGTAGAAATGAACCAAAACAAATGTTATTTGATATTCTGACACAGCTTTTCAATTAGCCTAAACGCATATAAATAATATATGTTGGACTGAGATGGCATTCTGTTGCAAACTGTGGCTGAACAAATATTGTAATAACTTAACTCTGACATTTGCTTTTGGAGAAATTTATAATTTTATGTGTAAATGTAAATTATACTTATAAATCCTAATTAGCACTTCTGCAGTGTGCTCTTAGATTAATTTCCTGCCTCCAATTTGCCTATAGAGAGGATGGCAAAGCCACATCATGAAATAGCTGCCACTATGTTGAAAGACATTGAAACGTAAGTTTGAATAAGCTTACATAAAGCAAAGAAAGACTGCAGTTAAGAGACATCCTTGAAAAAGGAAGGAAGTAGGGAGGGAAGATGAGTCACAAGCAAGTGAATAAACTCTGAAGGCTGAACAAAATATGCAATGAAAGGACACTGTTTTGGAGTGCTAAAATATTTGTGAAGGAAGAAAGCTGCAGCTATAGTTATTGATTGCATGTTTGAAGGACTGTTATACAGGATGTACCTCATTGGTTGTTTTCCAAGGCAGTGAAATTTTGAAATATTTTAATTAAAGCTGGCTCGTGTTCGTGTCTGGGACTTTCTTTTTGGTTAAAAGAATGCATTTGTTTGTTGTTTTTCTTTTTTATATTTAATAATTTAGCCCTTTATCAAACACCCTACTGAAATACTTTTAAGTAACTGATGAAGAAACTAGCAAACACCAGAATAAATATGTCATTGTTAACATGAACATAAGTTCAGAGATGAAGACTCAACTTGTCTTCATGTTTCCGATTTACAGTAAAAATACAGAAAATGATTTCACACAACACCTCTTAGTGTTCATGGCTTCCAGTCATTTAAGCACTTCCACTCTCTGCTTTGCCCCTGGTTTACGGTTTGACAATCATACATTTTCACATGCATTCCTTTCCTGCACTACTGCATGTTTGATTTATTATATTTCTATGCATGCTGCATTTCAATCACAGGACCATATTCCTGCACACAAGAAGCACCCAGGCCTGTATATACAGATATAAATTATTAAGACAGTCAAATTGCTTTGCCATGTTGTCAATACAGCAGTGTACTCTGGGGGGATGTTCAGCTGTAAAGTATGGCTAAAGTTTTGATGGTAAGTATTGTCAGTTGTAATTGTAGGAGCTCAAAGGATAGAGGCAGGGGGGAAAAAATCACATTTCTGGCAACACTGGTTGGAAGTGCTGTGTTCAGACTGTAATGAATACACAACGGAGTGACACAGTCAGGACCAAAACAAATGAGACACCTTGTGAGGAACATCACAGTCAAATATGTTCCTGAGTGTAAAAAAGCGCAAGCAAAAGAAGTTTTTTTTTTCTTCTAAAAAGTAACTAAACTTCCTAAAGGAAAATTAATACAGAAGCAACACTTTTTCACTGGCTACAGAATTGTGGAAGAAATAATAGTTTCACCTGCAGAATAGTTAATAATACAAAGTCATACAAAGCATAATGGATTCCAAAAGTCTTCAGAACCGTTAAACATTTTCCAGTTTTGTCATATTGCAAAATTTCCTGTGCTAGAACACAAAGGCAAAACCAAAGTGTTCTGCCTTTTGGAAAAAAAAAAAAAAAGAATTACATTTTTATTTGACCTGACTGGAACAATTTCTTCTTTTTCTTCTGTCCACTGCATGGACAGAAGAAAAGGAAGACCTCTGATGACTCAGAAGATCATCTTATTTCCACTGCAACACCTGGAGACTGCGGTCCGATTCCACACTGAGCAGCCGTCTCCACGACAACCACAGTTTGCAATCTGACATGTGGGTCTTAAAGACCCGAGATTAATGTGATCATTAACTATTAATTAAAAGTTGCAAGTCAACTTAATTTAGAAGCAATGTGTCTGATTCCGAATAACAGAGAAATCTGGTAAATACACAAGAATTAGTGCATTTCTCTTGGAACTTACCGTTCTCTATGAGGTACATCCAGGCGTATGATTATACCCACAGGAAATGTGCTCTGAGGAGGAGAAAGAAACATACAAATTAAATTACATGACACTTACTATCTTGAAGAAGGTGGAGGTCTTTTATGCTGCAATTACCTTTGCTTTGCCTAAGACCACAAACCGACTTTCAGCAGATCTTGCCCTCAATTAACCACAATGCATAATTTAAATCATGCCGCATTCATGCCTTTGAAGAATTTTTTCCCTTTTTTTTTTCTGCAGGAATAGTTGGAAGGTGTGACGAACTTTGGAAGTACAAAAAATGCAGTGTGAATTTCACAGTTTGAATATGTTGACCTTTTCTGACAAAATTAACTATCAAGTAGTTACAGCACAGAATCCGGGCAATAAAGAGTTCCTGGCTTGAAGACGTTGGACATTTTAAGGCTATGTTTTTCTCTTCCCCAGACTCTGTCCCGTCTCTTTTTAATCATGCTCTGTTTTCTTTCTCATCCTTCACCCTAACTACCCCTTCACCAGAAAATCCATCTCAGTGAGCTCAACACTTGCTCTATCTGACAAAACAGCAGCGGGCATGTGTTCGGCAAAAATGGGATCAATTAGAGTCTCTGAGATGGTACAACAGCTGCAGAACAGCAACATTCTTTAAGCGTTGTCCCCTAAAGCCTGGACACGACACATCTAAAACACACTGGGGAAAGCATTAAGCACCGGAGATATTGTGGCACCAATAAAGCTGCTTTCTCATTATGTCTTTGTGCACTGGCAACTCTGATAAAGAGAAGCCCTGGCACTTGTTAACACTATCATCCTTGCTGCTTGACCATGCTCTTTGTATAAAAAAATGAAGTCGGTGCTAATGGCGACAGGATCTATTCAGTGTAGCTGTGTAAATTGGAAGATGCATGATGCTGTGCTTCCTGAGACAGGCTGGAGACAATTACAATCCAGTCAGGGCTTGAAATTTCCTGCTCTATTTAATCAACCAACACCGAGGAAAAAAGCTGCACCTGGATTTGAACGTTCAATATCTCAAATGTATTATGCAGTTGGAAAAATGTTTACTCTCTGTTCTTTCATTCTTACAGTATGACTTTAAATCTGAGCGAATTTTTCCTTTTCCCCCCCTTTTTACTGCAGGTACACCGGAGACAACTTGCAAAAACACAGGTTGCTTAAAATTGGACAGCAGCAGATTGGAAAGAAGCTATGTTGTGTGATGGCAGATGCGACACAGTTTTTTCACACATTATTCTGACATATTGGTACTTTGCTACAAACCAGGTTATAGATCATCAGTTTCTTTTCTTTTGCAAATGAAAGTTTACTGTGCACCACAAAGTAAGATATTCATATTCCTTGACGAAATCTTTTCAAAATGATAGAAAAAACAAAACCGCATGGACCGATTTGTGCAGCATTTCTAACAATCTCTTTCTGCTATATTCCCTGCAGTTACTAGACCCTTACCTTTGCTGTGAAAGACACTGATTTATGTCTCCTGTTGACTTTTTAGTGCATCCCTAACTAAGCTACAGTTTAGATTTCTGACAGCTTAAGAAATTGTATGCCAATTTGTTAAATATAATCTGATCATTCAATAATTGTATTATAAAATACAAATAGAAATATGTAAGATCTAAATTTTTATTGAAATAATAATTTGACTCTTGCCAAAACAAACCTTAGTTATGATTAATTACATGACCACAACTTGTACAACAATCTACATCAGCAAAGGGAATAAGTTTTGCATATTTTTTGAAAAAGTAAATCCGGTAATTTGGAGAAGACGTCCCCACAGGCATCCAACCTGCTTTTGGTCCCTGGATGTGCAAATAAACTAAGTCTTAAAACTGCAAATAAAAAACCACATGTTGTGTGGATAAATAACTTTTAAATAAATCAAAGAAAACTGACTCATTAAAGAAGGAAATTATTATTAGAAAGACAGTAAGCTTAATTAGAGATTCTTTTTTTCCACATGAATTATCTAAAAGTATAAAGGAAATCAAAACAATTTATTTTGGAGTTAGCTTGTGTTCCTTTGGGCTGCAATTCTACTCCTGTCTTAGTTTCAACACTTATTTCTCTTGTGTATGGTCCTTCCCTGCATGTCCAGATTGGTCATTTCTGCAGCCCCCTGCCTGTCTGGGTTTTGGCAGAGACATGCTGTCTGCTTCTTTGTCTTGCCTGTGGTTCTATCTGTCTCCACCAGGACTCCCATAGTTTTCTGTTTCTCTTTGGCGATCTTTTCCTGTCTTCTCAATTTCTATTTCTGCATTATTACCAACACTGACACCAAAGAAAGGCAGCTGCAGAATGCTACCATCTGATTAAAAAAAAACTGGTTATTTTCAAAAGATGAAGCTGCCATATTAAAAAGAAATGTTCAGTAATTGGCATTTACCTGTTAGTTATCTTTGTACCTTACTGTGCTTTGCAAAAGCTCCCATATGTAGTTTTTCAAATTCCATCTCATCAAAACTGTAGTTATTTGTATAAAACTAAATTCTTGCCCACTACTCTCAAACTCAATGTATTTCACTGCTGTGACAGACCAAGTGAAAAATGGTGACGCTGAAGGAAACTGGTTTTCTAAATTTGACTAGAAATAATCTGAAATGTGTGGAGTACCACAATGCTTTGCAGTAAGCAGCTTTTCTTTCTTCTCTTTACTAATGCAGATGGAAATCCTTACAAGTATGTCACCATGAGCTTTAATCATATCGAGTCTGAGAAACGTCTCATTCAGACTGAATGAAGATAATGTGTCAAATTCCAAGTTTAGCTTCTGGTTCTAAATTTGATTTAGTTCTGGACTCTTTCATTTACACAAATGTGTTCTATTTAAACTATTCCCTTGTCGATCTATCTGGCTTTTTGTTTACAGTTATCATCATTATCTCTAAATGAACACCTGTTCCATTCTCAAGTCCTTTAGAAACTGACAGATTTTTTATGAAGGTCAGTCGTGTTTTTTGAGCACAGGACTGATAGTTTATCTGTTGACAAACTGTAGTGATGGACCTGTGGATCCCTGCTGTTGTCCACAGTTACCAGCAGCCCTTTGGCTGCTTGAATTGAACAGTGCTGTGAGAAATGACCAAAGCATAGAAAGTTGTTTTACAGCTGACACCTGAAGTAAATTCTGTAAGTTTTATCTGTGTCCTGTCTGCTGTGCTCTTTGGTTTTCAAAGAAAATGTGTCGTTTGTGCTCCAATGTTCTCTAAGAAACCTCTAAGGTGTCAGCAGAGCAGCTGTCTTCATACTGAGATTAAATTACATTCTGACATGTTACAATGAACACCACACAAAATGTTATTCCCTCTTCACAGGTTTTCACTTAACTGTGTTTAAAAATCACCCAAGATCTCCTTCAAATACACTGAAGCATTTGATTGTAATGTAAAAAAAACAAAAAAAAAGGCAATGCCACCATCATGTTAGCACCTGTGTAGGATATCTCCTGTTAGTGTTTATGTTTTTTTTTCTGAGCTTTGTTTGAAATTACACTGCAGACAAGTTTTTTTTTTTTTTTCCAATGCACAGGATTTTAATATACTTATTGTTTCTTTTTTTTTTGTTTTGTTTTCAAATCTGAATGTAAACTTTTCTCAGGGTAAAATAAATGTGTTCAGATTTAATATGAAGTCCAACGTCCCATTCCAAGAATGAACAGCTGTGCCTGTTACTCTATTAAGCCCAGAGATTGCTTGTGCAAAAAGTGTGAAGAAATATGTTGAAAAGTCTATTACACCAGTACTTTTCAAACTTATCAAAATGACAGGAAATGATTGAATATTAGTCTGTTCAAGTGAGTCCTTTTGTTCAGCCATGTGTGCTGGTGTACGGCTTTGTCCAAGTTATTAGCTTTTTAATACTGTGCATAAATCCATTTGCAGTCTTAGTGTAAGGCCTCGCATTCTGTTTTGAGGGCGAGCAATTCCATGCAGTTCACCACGGTCAGGCATACAGAGTGTGATGTGTTGGAGCAATACAGGTAACGATGTGGAGAATAGAAAGTCGCTGCGCCGGTATTTGCAGAAGTGGAAGACTTTGCTTAATGCACTGGAAATGTTTGTGTAATGATATTACATTCTGCAAATTATGGGTCTCTCACACAGACAATAGATGATTCTTATGAGTCCTAAAACTGACAGTGGATTCCTATTTGTATGACCTCAACATAACCTAAAATAGCCAGATTTAAAGAGGTTCAGAGTTTAAACTTTAACTAACACTTTAATATTTTTAGAGAAAAAACATAGAAGCATTTCTCAGTTTTTCTTCCACACACTGTTTGACTCACTAAAAACATCTGGACATGCATTTTCCAGCTTAGTGCAGAGACATTTTCACAGATGACAGTCTGACTGCAGGAGCTAATCAAGGAATTAACTAGATGTGAGTTTTGCTGCTCTTACATCATTGAGCATTAAAAATGTTGTTTAACAGACCTTATTTACACTGTCTCAAGCTTCCTTTTACTCTTCACACATTAACAATTCCTATAAATTAACATTTAAAAGATATTTCTCGACTCAGTTGTCTTGATGCCTAAAGCTAAAGGAAATGTGTGTAACTGGCTAGTTAATTTCACTCTCCTGATTAATAGTCATTAAGCTATGCTTATGTTTTCAAGATTTGCCTGAAATGCTTCTGTGTTTTTACTGAGTTAAATCTACTGAATAGAGGATACTGAAAATGCTGTTTATTTCACACATAGTATATCCTACGGTTCAAATAAGAGTCAGACAAGAAGCATAAGACAAGAAAACAAATATGTTTTATAAGGATTTGGTTCTTGGCTGTCATGTTAGAAGACTTAAACAGTCCCAAGACATTGCTTCCATCTGCTGATTTTGAACATCATAAGGCAAGAAAATGTAATGAATAAAAAAAGTCTTCCACATCAGTTTTCCGTTCTTTGATGGTTCACTTCCCTTTAAAGTTTTCCTGCGTATTTTTGTTATCCACAAGTTTACTTTGCTGAACCACAAGGCAGCTTTTGCAAATCACTGGATACCAGATATACAATTTCTTGCCTTGTCTGTCATGATAATTGAGAATATAAAACTTACAAAACACGTTTGCTTATTCTTTCTTTTTTCGGGTTTCAATTGCTTTGTGTTTATTTTTAAATTCAGTGCTCATGTCGACAGAAAAGAGGAGGGAAATAAGAAAAAAAGAAAGGAGGAGACGTGGGGCAAAATGTTAAATAGGAAAGAGAACAAAGAACAAAGAAAATACAAGCAAACTCCCAGAAGTCTGCTTCTCCACCTGAAGAAAGAGAGAAGAAACCATGAACTGAGAAACCTGCTGCATTTAAAACATATTTGGCATAATTTGGACACTTTTGGCTAAATTGCACCAAAATGATAACTTTGCATCAGTAAAACTTCTGTAGAACAAACATGTTTCAACTGATTTAGTCAAAAAGTACATTTAAAAGGGTTTTAGTGTTTTGCATTACAGTCAGGCTCCTTTGTTTTATCATACATGTAAACAGCTGAACAATGCTGACTCTAAAAAACATTATTTGATTTCTTACCTGTGCACAGGTACCACAAGTTTTAATTTAGATCTGATGACTGGGAATCTACTCTCAATTTATTTTGTGGTATATTTTCAACTAGAAAATACATATCCAACCCCTTAGGGCATACCAGGTTAAAAAATGTTTCATTTTTGAATTCACTCACAGAAAAAAAAAAAAAAAAAGTCATGATATTCTAATAAAGAATATCATAAATACACTCACCCTCCGGTGCAAGACTTAGAACTGAGACCCCCACAGGGAGCTCAGACCTGAACTGCAGGTTCTTGTATTGAGAAGATACAGATGAGGGGGCTTGTAGAGCCTCCTGGGTGCATTGCAATAGAGGTATTTCAGGCATTTTTACCTGGGGAAAAAGCCTCAGTGCGAAAACGGAACAAGCTGGTAGGGATTACATACACTGTCTGGGTTTGGGCATGGTCTGGGTTTTCCCACTGGAAAACAGAGAACAAAGCTGGAGAAAAGGACAGCTCACTTTCATAACACACAAGACCCAGATATAAAGAAAAAGTTAGTTAGAACTAATATACTGAACTTTAGGATGAGAACTATGGATAAAAATGTGAAGGTATTAGACTTTCATTAATTTCTTATTTACGTATTTTATTTCTACATATTTTCTGATGTAATCCATAACTGACCTTTTACCTGCTTGAATGGTTCCAGTTTACAAATTAGTGATGTTGATTGTGATTTCTGTTCCTCAGATTTCTCATACACTACAGATTTAAATAGTTGTAAATTCTTTGAGGTCAGCAGAGGGTCAAAAAATTATCTATATAGTCTGTAAAATGCCCATATAATTGTTCAGATTAATAATTTATTGGTGTTAGAAGTTCAAAAAGTGTACTTCACTCACCATGCCCTTTTAACCTGGTGGTACTGATCATTATCTAGATCAGCATGAAGTGCACATCCTGGTGGGATGAGAATCTGCCTTTTAAGAAGAAAATCCTCCCCATAAATGAAAACCCTTCAGGTTTGACTCAAACCTGTAGATTACCATTTAGTCAAAGAAGCCTTTCTAAGGAAAGTTTCATAGTCCAATTAAAAAAAAGCGCCTTTACAATCTAAAGATCACTTGAGTTTCTTAAGGGACAGCAGACAACTTCAGCTTTGATTTTCTGTGTAGTTACATGAGGATAATATACATTAATGGTGTGTTTAAGGAAATTTCTCATAATTAAAAATCCATCAAATTTCAATGCAATGTGGACCTCTAGACTCTAGAGGTCCACACAAATTGCAGTTGTGTTCTTAAATATTTTTTTTCCAATCAATTCAAACCAGTTTTTGTCTTTATAATACCAAATTACATCAATGCATATGTTTTAAGAAATACTCACTGAATGCAGAGCTACTTGTCAATATTTTAGCAGTTTGTTTTATCAACACATTTTGTCAGAACTAGAAGTTTGAGGACATCCGTGATCTTGCAATGGCCCAAAATGAAAATGAGTTCGACACCCACGCTCCATGAGACGGCTTCCTAGTCCCTAAAGCCAGATTACAATGATTGAATCAGCAAGGTGGACCACTCCATTTACTCTTTGTCTCAAAGAGAGGAAATTAAGGATCTGACCACCTTATTCACAAGTAATTGTTAAGACTGAGTGGAAGACACACAGATAGATATGAGCCACATCTGCAGTAATTCTGCCACCGATATGGTCCGTTGCACCGAAGAAAGAGCTGTATCAAAAAGCGTAGCTCTCAATTTAACGGTCAATTCTCATTACGGCCATCATCTAGGATCCTGAACTATAAAATAGGACAAAAAAAAATGTGACCCACACATACTGTCTAAAATGAGCTTCCTCAGCAGAGGGGCTGGCCTCACACTTAGACACAAGGTTTTATATAATAATATATAAATGCCTTTTGATCCCCCAGAATGAAGTGGAAATCTTTGCAGAGTGGGCCATCTGGATAACGTTTAACCCTATTACCCCACGGAGTGAAAGGCAATGGAAGAACAATGAATGCATGTTTGGAATTTATGTCAAACTCAAATGCAGCTACATGCAGTCCAAACTAGTCCAAGCATAATAAAGTACCATCAAATTCAACCTATTGTTATATTTTAATGCTTTCAAAAGTTGTCTTTTAATTAATCCAGAATACGACAATATATCACTTGCATTGTGGATGCAAAATCAAAATCACACTTTTAAGCAAAGCTGGAGATGCATTTTAGTTACTTTGTGTGACGTGTGAGGATAACATTGGATATGGGGTCGAAATGCTGCATTTGATTTGTCTTAAGAGTTGAACATTGAAGCTGAAAATTATATCACAGATAATGCATTCTGGTGTCAAGCTGGAAATCCTGTGGTAATTGCTGTTTACGGTGGAAACGTCAAGTTTTTTACCTAAGAAGTCGTTTCCTTCTGCTCAATAAATTATCTGCAGGTCTTGCCTTAAGCTTTAATTATTTACAATAAAAACACCTTTTCAATTTTCTTCAACAAAAATACTAACAAATGTTATTAAGACAAGCCTGCAAAAATGCAAGCCGACTTTATGTAAAGTTAGCACACAGAAATAGCCACACATGTAACAATGTGGTTCCGTTAATGTTTGTTACTTGTCCTTTATTGTTATTTCTGATTTATTTAATTTTTCTATTGTTGGTCATAGTGCTTTAACTTCAGCATTGACATTGCAACTTTACATCATTCAGTACCCCAGGTTTGTTTGTGGCAGCATTATGTTGCAGTTTATAAAATGCTACCATTATTAGTATTAGCTTGGTACCAAACTAACACATTTAGTGATAGCAAACACTAAATATGTCAGCTTTTAGCTAAAGCAAACATTTCTGAACTATTGGACAAATATGAATGTTTCTTTTGTTTCAAGACACATTTCTGGTAAACTATTTGTTTTTGGCGTTTTTACTCACCATTGTCCCTTTTAGATGCTATAGCCTGAGCAGATGTGTGGGAGGGGCCAGCTCACCACTTCCTGCTTAAATACCTGTATGATGTCACTGATTACATCACTTGGTTCTACCAAATGGAGGGTTATCATTGCTACTAAGTTTTTCGCCAACCGCAAAAAAAAACTCAGAAGAAGAAGAAGAAGAGGATTTTCGTTATTACATTTTTTGTCTTTTCAGGTATCCTTTTGAGTTGCCCTCCATTAATTTTGCCAGACATGCAGTTTATGTAGAAAAGTTTGCAAACAAGATTGATGATTTTCTACATGTTTCTCTGTTTAGACTGTGTTGTTTGGTCTGACCTGTTCTGTTACTGTATGGCCTAATGAAGTGCAGGTGTTGCCAGTTTGGTGTAAGACCAGTCAGAGAACAAAAAAATGCTAATTAATAAAATTCACCAGAAGACCCAGGAACCGGTGGCTGATGCTGTTTTTTTGGGTCGCCTGTTTTGACCGTTTGACTTCACCACCTCAGAAATGGTTTGATAAACAATGAACAATCTCTGCTGTTAAAAGCAAGCTGGTCATTTGCAATGCTGCCAAGCGGAATGAAAAAAAAAAAAAAAATCGTTGCAGGTGCTGTGGATGTGATGTAGCAACAAAAACACCATGGCAGTGATGATCAAAGTCTTAATTGTTAATGTCAAGCTCATAATGTTAAAGTCCTCTGAGCGACAACAGATGACTGTAATGGATTACACTTCAGTAATTGTGTTTGAATATTCATGATCCTTGTGCGTGTGAGAGCAGGTGTTGTACGATGACTGACAAAACAGCAAAATAGTAAATGTATTGACTTTCCTCAATCATTATTCTATTCATTAACGTAAGTGATCCTTTGCTAATGATGTTTATAATTTGCTTAAGCAGATTTATTCTGGAGTAAGGAGACCTGTTCTTTAATTTAATTATTATGTCAAGGAACTGTTTCTTGAGATAATTTCCAAACTATTTCAGCACACACACACACACGGGAACTTGATTCACTTTTCTCTGCTGCACAGCTTTCTGATTTATCTGCCTCCCAATATCCAGACATTTGGGCAGCGTTCTGCCACCTCGGGGAGGTATATCTCTTTCTCATCATCCAACCTTTGTGTGTTGACCTCCCATGGGCCAATCATTCCAGCTCAGGCTGTTGTGGCAGCCATTGCAAACAACACTTATCGCCTATCCTATCACGTACACTATAGTTGATGGTTCGGCCATTGAGGGATTTTTATCATAAGTGGTGTCACAGCTGTATGCTCCTGGAGCAGATATGTGAAGAAGTCCTTTTTTTTCTGGGTTCAGATAACACCATTGGTCCTTTTGAAAGTGTATAAAAAAAAATATCTGAAAATACATTATTCAGGTTGAGCATTATGACCGCTTAGAGAAACTCTGAGGACCAAATTTTGTCCTCAAAGTTGATGTATTTAGGCAAGAAAAATAGAAAAGTTTAAAGAAATACTATTTACCAAACCAAATGAAGACTCTTCTGTATTATTTAAAAGAAAATTAAAAACTAGATCTAGCACTAAGACAAGAAAACTTAGGAGAAAAAAAAATAGAATAAAACCACATTTGAAGCCTTGGAAAACAAGAAGTCAGGGGTTATTCATGAAAAGCTCATTCACACTTTGATCACCTTATAAAAAGTAAAGTATAACTTACAAAATGCTGCAGTTGCAATTATTTTATGCAAATTGTTAGAAGTATTTGTGATTTTGGCATTTGTGTAGAAAATATTTTTTAACATATCCTGTTTTTTTTGAACAACTGAGTAATGGTGATTCAATTAAAGGTAACATTTCTTTTATTTTCTTTAAAACATTTATAGTATTCAAATTAGTGAAAGCAATTTTGGGGTTTTGTTTTTAAGCTCAAAAACATATCAGTGTTTATGCAGTTGTGCACTAACACATTTAGTTTTATGATGCTTTTTCCATAGTAAATAAGTTTATTAAATATTATAACACAAAAAAAACATATCCATCGGATTCTTCCTGACCTCCTGCTGCGTGTCATCCAGTAAAAAAAACAAGCCATTTACTCATGTCTCAGCAGAGACTCCCCCTCAGAGCTCACACTACTCTATCTAATTGCAAACCAGAATGGATTCCAGGTCAGAGGAAGAGCATGGAAAGAAGAAACTAATGGAACTGAGCTGTATCATAAAAGATAGACAATGGGCACCAGATGGACTCAGTGCCTGCACGTGCCTGCAGTGCACGGCTGCTGTTCCGCTAAAGCTGTCTGAAACGGTTTGAGACAGTTGACGAATTTGTAACCTTTGATGTCTAAAGTCAGGACAAATTTGCATGAAAGGTTTTATTGAATTTAAATTTATGTAAATGCTGTGCTGGCTACTGTTCATTTCGAGAAAGAACAGTAGCTGGAAAGAAAAACAAAGATGCTGGAACCATGGAGAGGCAGAGCCTGGGGGTTCCAGTGTCAGCACCATCAAATCAAACACTGAGGCCAGTTCACGTATAGTTAGGTGGCATGTCTGTGACACATATGACTCCACAGGTTTGAACAGATAAGATAAAGAATAGGTCATGTACCTGTGACAGAGCACAAGTAGATGTGAGAAAAGTCATACAGGGAGAAATGCATGTGAATTATTATTCACATGTCCTTCCATCTTATTTCCATGTGTATTAGTTTGTTGTGACAGGATGATGATGTTCTACAGGGCAGTCTCCTTTCCATACCCAGAGGAAAAAGCCTGCCTGACAAAGACCATCTGGCACCTCATCATTATTCAGAGCAACCCCCAGACCCAAAGGACAGAGGCCTGCCTGTCATGTATCACTAAGGGATATGAAATCCAAAATAAAACACTCTCACATATAGTTTCACAAATGAGAACAACAATGCTGTGTTGCCTTGTACAACATAATGCTTGTACAAGTCAACTTCCAAAATCATGTAAACATAAATAAGGTAAAGATGATTTTGTTAGGATCTTGGGTTGTTTGAGTTGGTTTTGGGGTTTGTTCATTTCTGTGTTCCTTAGTTCCTTTTCTTTGATTAGCTCAGCCGTGTTTCTGCTTTACTTCGGTTCAGACCTTTCTTAGTGATTCTAGTTTATTAGGTGTATTTCTTGAAATGATGGGTTCGGCAACGCCGACGCGTCGCCCATAGACAAAACCCCGTGCCGGTGCACGCATTGTCACATGACCAATACAGGAACTGCTTCGAAATGACACTGGAGCGCCAAACTGTCCAGCAGGTGTCAGTATTCAGGGACACAGTATCGATACAGTATCAATAAGGTTTTGCAATGGGTCGAAAGGCTTCATGACGCCTCATTTACTCATCACTAATTTAGGCCTTTCTTAGTTACTCTAGTTTTATTCTTATGTTTAGTTATTGTTAGATTCATGTCTGCCTTCTGCTCGCTTCCCTCACACCTGCGATCAATTAGCTCATCAACCAGCATTCACCCTCAGTATTTCAAACCTTCTCCTGCTCATACCTCTTGCTGGTTCCTCATGGAATATATTGTCAATTCCTGTTATTTCCCAGCTGGCTTTTTTTCCCTCTTGGATTCCTGTTCTTGTTTTGGCTCTGGCTCCTGGTGTTCCCTGTAGTTTTTGTAAGTTTTCTCATCATTTTTGCATTAAAACATTCTTCACCTACAAGCTGCCACTGCCTCTCTGCTCTTGGGTCCTTCATCAACCAACCTATGACATGACAAATTTAAAAGCAAAGCCAAACAGATCCAAGGCAAGCATGATGAATGAATAAAGTCACTCCACAACATACACAGAATTGCATTAGAATTTGTGTTATCAAATTTGATAAAGTACACATCACTGTTTAAAAGGAAGATGAAACTTCTTTCTTTTTTTTTTAAGAAATAATCAGATTTGTATGGTTAAAACATAAATATGCAAACCTTTTAATCATGCTGGTGTTTACTCACATTTAACATAGTTAATATTTTAACTAATTCACAATTGCCTTTTGCAATTGATTCTGCACATTTATGTGTTCTCACAGAAAATGAGAAGCCATTTTAGATCCATATCAGAGGTGCATTATCATTTTGAGGTTTGAGGAAAAAAAAAGATCACAGTTTTAGAAAAGCACTAAATGGACAGACATTTTTTATCTTATGGCAGAGAGGTTCCATCATTATCCGACATTAACTGAAAAACTGGATAACGGCAGAATAATCTAAAGTTGCTGATGCTGTGAATAGCAATTATACGAACAATACATGTTAAAAGTTTTCCTCTTAATGTGACTTTTGGATTGGCATGAAGAAGACATAGTATGTGTTTTTGATAACTGGATCAAAAACACATGGAGACCAATCTGTTCCATTAGAGCAGCTGCTAGAAAAGAGGTTGCAAGTGAGAGATTAAAGCACAATCAATGGCCTCCTTCCTGTGTCCTTTTTACAGAGACAGGTTAATGGTGTTCGGAGCGAGACTAGCATTAGTCCCCTCATTAAAGACTGACCCACACTGATTTATCTGGACTGTGAGTGAGGTTGACGAGGCAGCAAGATTCAGAAAGAGATTAATGACTTGGTCAATAATGTTTTGAACTGCAGGTGAATCTGGGCCAAACCTCCTGGAGTTTGGATCGAAATCTTTCGAACCTTCTTTATCTGTGCCTCGTTTTTGATCTACCTTGTAGCTGAAAATACAATTATATCTCAATCACATGGATTATCAATCGAAAAGTTGATATTGTTCAGTAAATCAATTTAGAAAGTCAAGTTCATTGTATGACAGATATTTGTTATTGTGTATTGAAGCTGATCATAAAAATCCAACTTCTAAGAAAGTTAGAATTCTGAGGAAAGACCAAGGAAATTTCCACCAAATGAATTTTTTTGTTTGTTTTTTGCTTTTTATCAGGATGTACTGCAATAATTTAGCTGGGGTAGACAATTATCTGGATTTTAGACAACAAAACCAGTAAATCATACGACTTTCTGAATCATCACAGTAACTTTACACTCGACTAGAGGACTTAAATCCAGGTCTCAAGGGCAGTAACTTGGTCCAACATGCCTTCACCAAATGACTGAAATACCTCCTTCCTCAAGTGCAATCAGCTTCTCCAGAGCCCTGCTAATGATATTATTTGACTTCGATGTGTTGGATTACAGACAGATCTAGAAGTTACAGGATGCAAGTCATCAAGCGCTGGATTTGAAGACCCCTGAATAAGACATTAAGCAACTTTCTGTTCCTCTCCATTCTTCCTACATAATCTGGAACATCTCTGATTCAGGAGTGGTTTGAAGCAAAGGATGTAGCCAGTTTGCTCCATGCTCTTGAATGCGTGTGATGCCTCCTGAACCTCTGGCTGAACCGAAACCCCAGAAACTCTTGAATGCAACTTACTTCACATTTCTCTGGAGGATGCATTTATCAAATTAGATTTATTTCAGTTACTTTTGTACCTTTTTCTGACAGTTTTTCCTTTCACTTATTAATTTGCCTGGATGTATTCTGTAAAAAGTCACATTCTTTAGCAATGGCCTTTTGTGGCTTATACTCCTTTTAGCGTGTTTTGCTAAATGTCTGCAGGAGAACTGTCAATAGTAGATCAATATATGTATAACATTTCTCTGTTTCAAACCTTTTTTTATATATTGTTCTGAGAATCTTAATTATGGGATTTCATTAGCTGTAAATCATAATAAAAAATTAATAGAAAGAAGTCCTTGAAATGTCACTGCATGAGTAATCAATCTCTATCTGAAATGAGTGAACTGTTTGCATATTTAAAGGACTGCTGAACAGGACTTAGTGTTGATAATGTTGATAATCATTTTTCAAAATTGGTCAAACCATTTAAAAAAACGACCAGTTGACATTTTTGACAAATGGTTGTCGGAAATATGACACTCAGCTTTAATTTCAGACTTTTGTGGGTTTTTTTTAATTTTTGTTTTTTACATTTGATCCTTGTTTTGCAACTCACTAGAAAGTGTTTTTACAGCTATTGGAGACATCAGTGAACAAAGTGAGTCCAGTCCTAATATCTCACTGTTGATGATATTCTGATTTATTGAGATGCACTTTATGCTTCCATATGTATCTATACTATTAGCTTTTGCCATCCAAACTTAACACAGTATCATTATCACTTACATTAATAATTGTATGTTCAATACTGAGTTTTTAGTAAAAACAGAAATAAATAAAAAAGTATGAAAAAATAAATAAAAAATATACTGTTGTGTACTGAATAGTAATGACTCATTATTAAAGTAACACCTCCATAATATGAAAAAAATGTGTGAGTTTGTGACAAACAGAGACGGAGGTGAAAAGTATAAGGAAACTGAGATGAAAGGTCTGCCTTTTTCTTCACAGGTATGATTGTTGAATTACCTAGGTGACAGTCCAAATCAACAAAAAGCCATAACCTTTCGATGGAAAGGCAAGAAAATGACAAGATTGTGCTTTTTGTAGACATGTGCTATTGTGCCACAGTTTTCAGCCAATGTCTCCAGCAGATCTGAGACGAAGCAAGCAGTCACACACTGGCCATTCACATTACCTGTTGTATTTTACCTTTGCAATAAGGGGAGGATTGCGACCAGAACTGTGCAAATGTTACATTTCTTTTAAAGCCAGAAGTGTGTCCGAGATTTGCAAAAAGTCTCCACACAAACGGGCATTTGGCAGGTGGAGAAAAACACTTCAAAAAGGAGGAATTGTTGCACAGGAAAAACTTTTTTTATGTTTTGCATTCATATTCGAATGCCAGAAAATGTGTGTCCCTTAAAAGTACATCACTAGAAATTCTTAATAAGAAATATTGAAGTAACCTTGTTAACTTTTCAGTTCTTCATGTGCCTGGAAGATTTTGATTGAAATTTGAAAATGTTGAGAAATTCAGTCAGTGGTTGTGTTTGAAATGAACAATTTCCTGTCACCATTCTGTCTAGAATCTGCTAGAATCCCTTTTTCCTAGAAGAATATCCAAGTCAATGGAAAGTTGCCGTAATTATAATGTTTATGTGCTACATAAGGAAAGTTGGTATCTCAACAAAAGAACTATTTAACTCTTTATTTTAAGAAATCCAGACTACATTTATCCTTTTTCTGCACATACAGGTTTAAAGTGTCGGAAAAACAAAACATGGTTTTCATAAATGATTTACAAATAAGCTGGATGTATTAAGCCACTTGACATTTTGTAGAGCAACTTGATGTGCAGTGTCTTATCCAGACTTCTTTCTCTCACTCTTTCATGAATGCCAGATTTTTGTAGAGTACAGCCAATATTCGTCCCATCATCCTGCTACCTGAACTGTTGCTCCATCTGAGTTAGCATTTATCATTGGCCTTTTTGGCTGCTTGGTCCATCAGTTCAGGTCTGGTGGCAGTTGTGCCAAATTCCCTCGATTTTCCAGATGATGGACTGTACCATGTCCAGTGAAAGCTGTGGACATTATTACTGCTGTAGACTGAGCAACAGCCACTAAAGATTCACAATATATACACTCTGAGTTGAAGGACGTACATGAAAACTCTGATTGTGAAACAGATCCAAGGCAAGAATATCACACAGAGCACAGTCACCAAGGCACGGACAATCTCTATACACAGGATTTTTCTTTAATGCAAAGCGTGATCATCATGCTCAGCAACATTTTCTGATTTTATTTTCAAGGTCCAATACTTATAGCTTTAGTTCACAGCATGTTTGCTTCATTTAAACAGAAAGGCACTTCCATGAGAAATATACTGAGCAAGGCTGACCATCTGCTTGAACGGATGTGGGGAGATATGACAGGAGAGCAACTTTGAAATCAATAGTAATAATAATAGACACAAGGCCGTGACTCCTGCTGAGGAGGAATAAATTACTGGTGTTATGTTCCTTATGCATCTGAAAAAATGCAAAATTTTTCAAGCTTACAGATAATTTCTATTTGTTTATTAAGGGGCCTTTGCCAAACAATAACTGTTACCTATTGATATCTTGTTGTAGTTTATTTAGTAAGTTTATTCAGAGGATTGTGTAACCTCAACTGCCTTTGTAGTATTAAACTTTTTCTGACATCTAGATTTTGTAACCTAATATTGTAATGTGTCTAAGCTCTCTTGTGTACCAGGACAACAAAGCTGTGTCTCCGTTGGATGCTTTTGTTCAAGCAAAGGTTGTAATACTGGAGCAAAAATATGTCTCTGTGGTATTATGTGATGGTAAACAAATGTGGCCTCACAGGATTTTAATGTCCAAATATTCCACTTTCCTTCTAGAGCTAAAAAATATGAATGTTAGTTTTATACAACAACATCTACAGGTGCATCTAAAGAAAATCTCCATAATTAATTTTGAATTCAATAGTTTTGGTGACTGTGCAGCTAATACAGCTAAAAAAAATGTTTTGTCAGAAGAGTAAAATTATACAGTTAGTTAATTTTTTTTTTTTTAAAAGGAGAGTTTGAGGGAAATTTTCATAGGCTGCTGCTACCACACTCAAAAATATGTAGCTCATTTTTATTATATTAGACAACTAACATAAAGCATGTCAGCACAGACACCTGAAATCAACAGTCCAACACGTCAGTAGAGTTTTATGTTGACCATGAACTTCTGTGTGTGCCAAAGTATTTTCCAATCAAACGTACAGCTATTTGTCCTAATAGCTGAAGCTCACCTCAAACTGGGTCATCAACCAGAAAATGATTCCAGACACAGCAGCAAATCTATAACAGCATGTCTGAAAAAGAAAAGAATCAGAACCCAGACCTTCACTTGATAGCGATGTTGTTGTATGACCTCAGAGAGTTGTGCAGAAGAAAAAAAAATCTAGAGAATCACAGGACTAGTTTTTTAATGATAGTAAACTTTTGCCTTTTAATAACTTTTTAACAGGGTTTTATAAATTACTGCTAACTTTTAAGCCTGGTGACAAGAAGAAATGAAATGAAATGAAATGAGTGAAAAGAACCCAAAACCTTCACTCTGTTTGTTTGATTTTTGTTTGTCTTCATACTCTCACCCTTCCCACTCTGTCACTCTGACACAAAAGCTGTCAGATGGTTTATCAATGTAAAAATAAATAAACTAGAAATGTAATACATGTCAATGTCGGTGCAAACTGAAGACAGTATACCGCTAATAATTATTTTTTTACCAATGTTTTGGACAGTCAATAGCATACTCTGGTTGACTCATAAAATATGTTCTTTGCGATTGTCCTGGTTCACCTGTGCCGGCAATCTAAGCAGGTGCTCCAGACCTGTGTAAATGAGGCAAAGGTGACCCGTCCTCAACCTGGTGCCATGTGTGATGGATGGCTTAACAGTGAGAGCAAAGTTCGGCGCTGAAACAGGTCAAAGAATATCAAAGCCGTTCTAGTTCAGTAGAAGTTAGTTCTTCATTATTTCAGTCTTTGACACTGACTCCCAGAAACAAAGTAGATGAGAATTCTATATCTGACAGGGAAACTTTGATTTTTGTTAAAGAAGAATGTTAAAAACTCTTGTTTAATGTAAATAATTTATAATTGTATTCGCACATTATCAACTTTGCTGCATTTGCTTCTATTATAGTATTTCTTTTAGTACTTATCAGTTTATTTAATGGTAAGTCACTTAAGACCAAGTTAAAGTTTTGACACAAAATTCTTAGTTTTGCTTCTCTAGATAGAAATGATCCGTTTTGGGGTGAAAATACGCAACTTGTAGCAGCAGTTTTCATTCTTTTAACTATCCTCCAGATCCTGTGATCATAAGGACTGGAATATAGGACAACTTTTATCTTGTGGACATTTTTTACCACAGTTGTCTTACATTAGCTCACAATACATCACACTTGACACTGATCTATTCTTTTGCTTCCAAAGTCTCCTGTTCCTACAGAAGTGGCTACTCAAAAAGGTCATTTTCTGCTGAAGGCAAGAGAACTATGTCATCTGCGAAAAGATGGATGCAACCTGAAGTCTCTGAATCACACACACCTTACTGTTAAGCACATTTTCTGGAGGTTTTTTGGCCTTAAGGACCTGCTTTCTTTGTCTTGTAGATTTAGTGAGATAATGGGGACATTCCTCCTGGATTTTTGCACCCATTGACATGACAGCATCAAACAGTTGTTGCAGGTGTTTTGGCATCAGTCTGATTTTGCACCACATCCCAAAAGTTCTTGCATTCTGCTAAACGTTGTTATTTTTCATTTTGGTGAGCATTTGCAAATTGTAATTTCAGTTATTAGGCATTTGCTTCAAACCTGACTGTATTGTCCTCTCAGACATACTATTCTGTATAGCTTGGTTGTTATCTGAAGTACTTTTACCATTTTGTCATCTCAAACCAGTATTTTCATTCTTTGACCTCTGACAGTATTAAGACATTTTACTTCTCTCAGCTAGAAATCAAAGGATATTTTATCTTTTTCAGAAAACTTTGTAAGCCCGAGAGCCGTGAGTCAAGCTTGTAGCCAGTAGTTTCTAAAATAAACAAACCAGCCTGCCTGTCACCAACAACCATGTCATATTCATTAACAAACTGCATTTTCCCCTTTATGGTTGAGATTTGAACTTCAGGAAGCCTAGCTGCAGTTGCTGCCAAAAGATTGGCTAGTTCATCCTTTGTGTTCAACACTTTAAAATAGATTATAAATGACAGAAGATTGTAAATGATTTTTTAAAATTTTGTCAAAATACAGACAAAAATGACTTTCCATTGATACATTAATTGAAGTGCATATGTATTCATTTGTTTTAAAATATATTTTGTTATTTTTTATTGTACTAATGCACATTCAGAAGTCTGTGACCTACGTGTGACAGAACCAACAAGCTCAAATCCAGATTTTTATCATTTCTGTCACACATGACTGTTGGGTCGGTGTGACGTACCTTGTCACTCTCACTCTGCAGCATATTCTGAAGCAAATGTCACGATCTGTGCAAAAATAAATCATAAATTAAAGATATTGAATTTAATTTTGAAAGTCTTAACAAATAAAGACTTTTTGTAAAAATGTTATAATAATCAGGTGTAAATGATTTGCCTGGCAGCACATGCTGCTGTCCTGCCTGCTTTAGGCATTCTGTCAGTTGGGAGCTAAGCACTCCACCTCCACTAACAATCAGATTGCTAATCTTCCAATGCACTGGACCAGTCACAATGCTTTATTTATCCTCAGGGTGCAGACGTGAAACGATGTAACACTAAAATACGTGAAAAAGAGTATGACTGCGTTAATAGTTTTGTTCTCTCACTCTTTCCTTGAACCCTAAAAGTTTGCTCTGGACTGTCTTTTCCCAACTTCTGCAAATTCATCAAGGCTATCAGTTATTCTTACATGAATTCAGAGAACAAAGTGGACTGGACTGCTACATGGAGAGACTGTTTTGCTTTTTCTACAAAAGGGGAAAACATTTGCAAACAAATCTTTGCTAAGGTTTATTTACTGAAAAAAGTATGACCAAGCCAGCATTTGCATAGTAGCTGCAGTAATTGGCACCTTCATAAAGTGGGAGGTGACTACTTTTTGGAACCAGCAATTTAGGACAAAAGTCAATAGTAGTATATATATTTTTGCATAAAAGCATGATTTGCAAAAAAAAAAAAGCAAATAAATAATTGCAGCTCGATTTGAATGGCTGAATTCCCAATAAAGGACATTTTTTTCTGTTTTTATTTTGTTTTGTTATGTTTCATTTATCAAAGTCAAAACTTTGAAATTTTAGAAAAATGGAACCCCTGGTGCTGAAAAAAATGGTTTGGATGACATCAGTTGTGAAGTTTGAACAGGATCAAATTGTAGACGGGTTGGTAAGCAGCAAGGTGAGATCTAATGCTAATTTAAAAAATCCCTAATTCTCTGTTCTCTGGAACAGGGACATTGTTTGACAAGGACAACATAATAAACAATGGTACAAATGGTACCATTGTTTATGGTACTTTTGGGGGAACTATTGGGACTGGACTGCGACACTCTTGTGTCCCAAAATAGCATCCACAGACAAGTTATTAATTGGACACATGTTTTATTTTTTTCTCCAAGTTTGATACAAGTACAAGTTAATAGTAGAAGAGTATAAAAGTAAATCATGAGGAAGCTGACTCTTCAACATTTTCCTTGGATATTCCTTTTCTCGCCATCAGCATAATAAGCAGAACATTCCTCAGTTCAACTCATCCAAATTGTGCACAGTTAAATTTGTTGAATTGAGTTTAGTAATCTCTGCATGTGAAGTATCTGTTGGAAGAAATAGAGACATTATTTGTAAAAATACAAGTCATACCTCACTAAAGGAGAAGATTAATTCAACGTCTCTGACACACCTTAGTTGCAAAGCGTTTTATTTTCCCATTTGTCAGGAGTTCTAAGCACACAGTATTTTTTGCCATGAAATCTAATTTGTGCAAATAAATTCTAATTTTTCAAATTCTCCAACTATTTTACTGCTTTTTACGTAAATAGACAGACAGACAAGGACATAATCAACTAAATCAGTTGAACAAACTGCTGAGAAGCTGAGAAAGACTATTGGCTTTGTGAAGAAATTAGAAAACATGTTTCTGTTGCTGGTTTCAGAGTTCGCTGAAATTGTCCACACACAATTAGCTACTGGAAATATCTTTGTGATTTTGCCCCTTAATTTGTTCAAACAGTTTGTCCAATCGTATCCCTTCTAAACTTTAACCAGTGCTTTCAATGCTTTTCATGCATTCTTGTCATTCTGTGATATAAAATTAACAAGCTACAGAAACGCATTATTCTGTGGCCTTTAGGAATCTACAATTGTGCATTATATGCATTCAGAAGCACAGTTCTGTTTTTACTCAGTCAAGTTATGAAAAGTGAAAGAACCACATCTTTCTCTCTGAACATTTTACTGCATGTTCTGTGTTTGTGGCTGAACTAAAAACAACCCCAACCTGTCGCATCAGCAAGTGCAAATTATTGATGGGCATATTTGCATTTGCATGAATTTAGTGCCATCTGCTTTCTGCTCTGATTTTGATTCTTTTGCTTTACCAAATCACAGATTAGTTGTCATTGACTGCTCAAACATGAATGAAGACAATCTTCCTTAATCTGAACAAACATTTTATGTCGACCACTAAACCTTTTAAACGGCCATGGCAACATCACTGACCAGTTAGATTCATATTGTCACCCACCTGCCAAGAACTTTTGAGTATCTTTTGACAAAAAGTGAAAAACAGGTTAGCAATGTTTTAAAGACAGACTTTTATCAACTTTGTGACTTCATGTGCTGCTATTCATCATATTATGGAGCCATTCAAGCATTGCTAATATCTCCCTTTGGGCCAAAATGCAGCAGCATCTCACTGGAAACATAGAGTTTGGTCACATTAGTCCTGTTTTGATCACTTTACACTGGCTTCTCATTAACTACGCTATAAAGTTTAAAACATTCTTTTTAATATTGTAATTGTCTGACACTAAATATTGAACAGATTCGCTTCACTCTTACAATCCAGCAATGGTTCTTACTTTAACTGGTCCGGTGTTGTTGTCGCTCTGGCGACCAGAATAATGTGCTGTGCTAGTTTTACTCATTTGTTTGGTTGTAAAATGTCACTTGTTCATATTTTACTACTTGTTTGTTCTATTTAAAGCACCTTGACTCAATTGTAGACAGCTGAGCCATGAAAGCAGTTTTCAGTTTGACTTTGTAAATTAAAACCAGACACAATCAGTTTATGTTTCAAAGACTCCATGCCTGATGGTCGGTACATGTCATGCTCTTTCTTGCATGTTATTCTTGCATGATTTCTTAGTCTTGTGCTGAGTGTGGAATACATGTGGATGTAAACAAGAATATGCCAGAGCTAAAGTCCACTCTATAAAACTTTGGCAAAGTGAGCCGTCCCACAAACGGCTTTATTTCTGCTTCAGTGGCTTTGAAGGATTTTGTCAAAGAGGGATATTTGAAAGACAAAAAGACACGGCCAGAAATAAAACACCTGCTGCTACGTTTGAAAAAGGTGCAAGGACTGAGATCTGTGGACAACTTCAGGAGCCTTTGAAACAAGAAACTACCTTTCACAAGCACCAAGTAAATCAATTTGTTCATTGGTTCTATCAGGTCACAATTGCCATCCGAAAAGGCAGTTATCAAAGAGAACATCACACATGTCAAGTCTTTCGTGTTTTGAGACCCACGAGAAAGCAGAAAAAAAGAACAGATCAATGTGGGGAATTATTGACTTTGACTGCCGGTCCTATTGGACCTTGGTGTTTTGTTCAGCTTCATTGTCCAGGTGGAGGGCGATGGTGAACCTGGCAGCTTTGTGCCACCATGTTTTAAACCATACTGAAGTAGTGTGCCTTACAAAAGATTACTTATCCTTGAACTTTTTTTAATAATTTGTCTCATTACAGCAGCAAATGGATGTTACATTATCTACAACACAAGACAATGTATAATTTCAAAGTGGAAGAAGATAGTTCTATGGTTTTTCAAGTTTTCTTAAGAAAAAGATCAATTTAAATATGCTGTAGTTTGATTCCTCAAAATAAAATGATTTTTAGATGTCAGAAAGCAGTCGACTGATGTACTCAGATGTTTGTTAGAGAACAAACCTCAGACAACATCCCTGGACACGCAGTCAAAACTACTCATTTACTGAAACCATGTCCTTATTTAGAATGAGGCAGACAAAATCCAAACCTCAATTCAACATCTCTTAAAAGACGTGTAAATCGATCCTCACAGACAGTCTCCATTCACACTGGATGAGTTTGTTTCTTTTATTTTGTCAAGAAGAATGGCAACAATGTTGCCTATCAGATGTGCAAAGGTGGTAATAAGAAAACCTGAAAGACTTGCAGCTTTACCTGATGCAGGAGACACGTTGACTCGCACAAAAGCATCTTACTTTCTTTTGTAAAATATTTAAAACCATCAATCGCTTTCATTGACTTCACAAAGGTTCTGGACCTTGTGGTGGTCTGTTCCTTAACATCTCAATGAAATACAATGAATCTTGTGGTGTATTTATTTGATTCAGTGTTGTATAGTAACGAAGTAAAAATACTTCACTACTTTACTTAAGTATATTTTGGAGTACATCATACTTTCCTCGAGTATGAAAATTTTTGATAACTTTCACTTTTTCTTGCTGTTCTCTATGTTTTCAGTGTGTTTTCTGGTTTGGTCACATGATCTGCAGACTGACAGACAGACTTTTAAGAAAACCTTCAATGGCGGCTAAAGCAGCAGGTCAATAGTGGTGGAACCAAAATCAGCTCTGGCTCAACTGTTTGCTGAAAGAACATGGAAGATGGTGAGGAATGTTTTCATAGAGAGCCTCCATCCTCATGTTTCATCAGTTTGAACCTCTGGGCTGATTAAGGCCTTATTGTTCCTCTGGTCACTAAGAACATCGATTAGACGTCATTTATTGACAGTACAATTATTATTCTTAACCAGATTAAAAGCATTTATCTGTGGAATGCTAAGTGTATGTATTGCTTGGTGCACATATTGTTGATATAGTTCAGGGATTCAAGGGTTTTTATTGTCATACCACCACCGGCCACCAGGGGCTCCCCAGCGTGCCCCAGCCCCAGGCCAGGGTGGCTCCAGGGTGGGACCTCATGTGTGGAGAGAACAACCCCTGTTTCCAACGGTTGTATCATCATCATAAGGGATCTTTGGGCTGCACTTGGTCTGGTCCCTCACCTAGAACCCGTCTGCACTGGGCAGCAGAACTGGGATCACTGGGACACGCAAACCCCCCCACCACGATAAGGTGGCAGCCCATGGAGGGGATGTGTGTGTGTGTGTTAAGTAAGTTTCTTTTTGGGGGCGATTTGCAGCGACCAACTGACCTGACCTGCATGTTTTAGGAGATGTGGGGGGAACCGGAGCGCCCGGGGAAAACCCACGCAAACACGGGGAGACCATGCAAACTCCACACAGAGGGTCTCTGTGAAGACGCAGCGCTAACCGCTGCGCCACCGTGCTGCCCACGTTTTTTCAATTGGGTGTGTGTGTGTGTGTGTGTGTGTGTGTTAAGTAATCTGTTAATTTTGCAGGAGAGAGAGAAAGAAAGTTGATTTTTTTTGGGTCCATTTTTGAGATAAAATAAATGTTTCAGTTTTTTAGGGTCTAATTAAGTTTTTTAGGCTCTAATTAAGTTTTTAGGCTCTTGTGGCCGTTATTTGGAAATTGGGAGGAGAGAGAAGGGAGAGACATGCAGCAGATTCCCAAGGACTGGGAATCAAACGCAGGTTGACAAACAAAACCTTTCAGTCACGTCCTAAATAAAACCTAATTTTGACAAGTTTAGCAATGAAACACAGTAAAATGTGTTGGGAGTTTCTTTTTGGGGGCGATTTGCAGCGACCAACTGACCTGACCTGCATGTTTTAGGAGATGTGGGGGGAACCGGAGCGCCCGGGGAAAACCCACGCAAACACGGGGAGACCATGCAAACTCCACACAGAGGGTCTCTGTGAAGACGCAGCGCTAACCGCTGCGCCACCGTGCTGCCCACGTTTTTTCAATTGGGTGGGGAAAAGGGATCAAATTTGGGGGAAAAACGTAACTGCTGTAACCTTCCTGCTGTCGGAGCGTCGCATGGCGCCCCGAACGCAGACGCTACAACCTTCCTGCGTCTGATTCCAGTCCTCAGTCACTGTTGCATGTCTCGCTCCTTCTCTAAAAGTCTTTACTCTTTTGTTTTTTTTGACTTCTTCATTCGAAGAGTGTTGCGTATTTTTTGCCAGATTGAAAATTTGGCCTTTCTCTTCTCCCCCTCCTGCATGATGTCAGTGTGTGGATGCTCCAACTCTACCATGCCAGTTTCGCCAAAGATCTCCTCCGTGTGTTCTTGATCTGTGGAACAAGCTCCTCCAGAAAGCTCCTCGTCTGAAGAACCCTTTTGTCTTGAAACTTGGACCAGGTCGAGTTGGCGTAGTGAATCTTGCTGCTTCTCTTGGGATCCGTCTTTCTCTTGTCTCAGCAGGTCAGAAATGACTTGGAGAGAGCCAGACAAGTCAATTTGCAGACAAGTCACCTCCTGTTGGTACTGCTCCGTTTGTTGTATTAAGGCAGCGATGTCCGTCTCATATTGCCAGCTGATCTCTCTGTACCAACCGTCAGCCTTCTGTAACTCATCCTGGGACTTGCTGAGCTTCTCCTGCAGGATGTTGATCTCCTGCCTGGTGTTTTTCAAGGAGGACGGCGTTCTCGGCTCTGATGTTGTCGAGCATCGCCTTGTCCTCCTCGGATCTCTTTTGGTGACTTTGTCTCTCCTGTAAGAGCTGCTGCTGCAGTTTCCCAACCTGCTGTTTCAGGACAGAAAAATTTCTCTCCTGGAGAAGCTCCTCTCTGTTACAAAGGGCCAATCTCTGCTGCTGTATCCTCTGCCTGTATGCCTCATTCTGCTGCTGTGTGATCTGCTGCTGCAGCTTCATCTCTTTCAATTCGTCTTGCAAAAGTTTTTCATTGTCCTGGAGGACATTGATCTTTTCAGACATATCTTTAAACATGTGGTCCTTTTCTGCTCTCTCAATCTCCAGGAGTCTTTGTGCTTCTCTGATTCTGTCTTCGTAATCCTTCTGTGTTTGGGCCTCCAGCCTCACCAGAGCAACTTCAGCTTCGTACTTGGAGCTCAGCTCCTTGTACGAAGTCTGAAGTGCGTCCATTTCTTCCTGGAGGCCCTTACTCTTCTCTCTCTCCTGCTGTATTTCAGCTACAAATGACTCCTGGGTGAGGAGGTGGGCCACCTTTAATTCTGCAAAGTCTTGTTGCAAGGACTTCTTCTTCATGTGTTTCACGTCGTTGTGAACCTTAGAAGCAGTGAGCGCAGCGTTAAGGACTGCTGGTTCACTGAGCTTCTCCAGTCTCTCCAGGTCCCTCTTGGCCTCTTTGGCCTGGTTGATGAACATTTCTTTGAGGGCCTTCTGCCTGTTTAACTGGACTTTGGACTCGTCCAGCTCTGCCTCCAGGTGGGCCAGTCGCTGGTGGTCCTCATACCTTCCAGCTCTCTCCATCTCCAGGAGGGAGCTCAGCCTTCCGATTTCCCCGTTGGAGGCATTGGGGAGCGCGGGAGGGAACCGGCCTTGGTGGTTATGCTGGGCTCCACTTCTCCCGTGGGGTCCTACCAGTTCAAAGTTGAATCTCGGTGAACGATGAGACATTTTCTCCTAGTGCTTTCGCTAAAATCGTCGTTTGGAAAACTTCCGTGAAGAGCTTTGCGAGCGTCTGAACAAGTCAGGGGTATTGCAAGCAATGACAAATATGCAGAATTGTCTTACACACAATTCTGTAGTTGATGACATCACAGATGGCATCGGCTGTGACATCACAGAATCTCCGTTTGCTGGTGGTGTGACATTATTCCACCACCATCTATCCTACTATTTATTCTTTATATTCAAAACAAGAATAATTCATGATTCACTTGTTTTTATCCCGTATATCAGGAGCATCCGACTCATTTCCATCTGGGGCCAAATCGAAAACGAGAGTGGGACAGAAAACTTATCATAAATAGATGTAAACAACGGTTGTAATGTTCTGGTATTGTAGTTTGTTTATTGTTGTCATAGCAACCGCCTACCAAGATGGCTGTCAGTTCAAACAAAGAATGCAGTAATCTATATTTCCAGTGTGTTTTCTGGTTTGGACACGTGATCTGCAGACTGACAGACAGACTTTTAAGAAAACTTTCAATGGCGGCTAAAGCAGCAGGTCAATAGTGGTGGAACCAAAATCAGTTCTGGCTCAACTGTTTGCTGAAAGAACATGGAAGATGGTGAGGAATGTTTTAATAGAGAGCCTCCATCCTCATGTCGTGGCCATTTATGTAAAATTTTGTGAATTATAATGTGTACCAATTTATTTTCCTTTTTTTGTGTAGTTAGAATATGTAGCCCCTGGTTAAAAACCAATACAGTTAAAGCCTTTTAATATGTACAAAATATTTACAGGGTTGGTTTTGTGAAAAAATGAAAAAAAGGGGGTAAGGAGAAACATGCATTATCGTTTTGTACATTTTAATCCGAGTGATTATATGCTTTAGGGAAGAAGTTACTGTTGTAACGTGCGAAATAATGAAAAAAGCAGAAAGCCAAAGTTTTTCTGGAGGTAACTTGTGTACATACATAACTGTATTGTTGTTTGAGAAATGATATCATCAGTTAAAGACTGTATTGAATTTCCTATCTATGAAGGTAGTTTAGGTTAACGAGGGACAAGTGAACTCAACAGAGAAAAAAAAAAACGGAGGACAAGGGCATTATGGGAAGGAGAAGCGAGAGAAACGCGGGAGAGAAAGGAAGGAGGAAGATAATGGAGGCCGCTGATAATGCTTCCAGACGTTGAGGTGGGAGAAGGAACTATATTTTTTGGGTGTGTTCTGCACCTGTGATTCTGCACACGGTGTGTAGGATACCGGTCCAAGTGTTGTGTGGAGACAGTACGGAGGAAAAACTGCGGTTGATCCAAGGAGGACTGCGGCTGGATCGAGGTGGAGAGGAACCTAGCAACACGGCGACACGATTTCAGCGCGACGGAGGAGTCGTCCTGCAACTGCTGTGGCAAAGTTGCAGAAGAAATTTGGACTCGCGAAGCAACCTTGACGGTGAGGACGACGGCTGAGCGAGCAGGTTTGAGTTATTTTCTAGTTCAAATCGAGAGAAGAGGAGTGACGCAACGGCATCGCACCCTAGCTTCATCAACGAAAACTTTAACCGGTACGGGACAGTGTGTGTGTGTGTGTGTGTGTGTGTGTGTGTGTGTGTGTGTGTGTGTGTGTGAGTGAGTGAGTGAGTGAGAGAGAGAGAGAGTATGGGCCGGCTTTATTTCATTTTGGGAAACCATTACTGTGGTGAATTAATAACTGCTCTATATTTAAGTTCTTTTGATTATTTCGGGGCATTGTGAGCTGAAACCTTATTTCCTCAAGTTGTTATTAAAAGAAACTGTTGAGTTAGCTGGTTGTCTGGAGTTATTTATGTTACATCAAAGTTGTGTAAGGTGATTGGATGAGTAACGATCTACTCAACATAGGTAAACCTGCGAGGTATCTACCAGAACTTAACGAACCCAAATAGCACCCCATCAGTGAGTTCTTGTCCCAGTTACTAGGTGACAGAGCAGTGGGGTGCTACAAATACATTTAAGTTGATTTAGAATCAACATTTGTAATAATTCTTGTAGAATTTTTGGGGAAATAAGAAGTTCCCAACTGCATCACTTTTTCTAAGCTAGTTAAACTGGGTTTGGTGCTGTATCTTATTTTAAGCTACCTAATGATAAACATGTCCATTTAAAAACTGATCCAGAGGTTAAAGATGGGGTTCCAGCTGTCCTGGAGTAAGTGTGTCCCATCTCTAAGCTGCTCATGTACTTTTCCAGTTGGACAAAGCTAAAGAGATGTGTAGCATGGATCCTGAAAATAAAAGAGAGGCTACGGACAAAGAAGTTGCCAACAGCACATTGTGAAAGTCAAATGTGTGATAAACAGGACAATAAAACGGAGGCTCAGCTCACAACAGATGATCTATCCAAGGCTGAGGAAGCCATAGTGAGCATTGTGCAGACAAAACATGATGGCAATGAAATGGCTGCCCTGAGCTCTGGTGCAGTGAAGAAGTCAAGTCATCTGTACAAGCTTGATCCTATTGTTACTGATGGTGTGTTAACATTTGAAAAGATTCAAGGGTCATGAATAGCTTTGCAAGACACTCTGTTATGTAATGTTGTTCTTTATCTGCCTCAATAGAGCTGCATGAGGACCGACGGTTCATGCCTTACAGATCAGGCTGTATTGAGATCTGCTAGCTTCTCACAGGTCAGGTTCCAAGATGAAGCTTTTTCAGCTGTTTAGCTAAAGAAAACCTGAATGGAAAGGATAAATATTAAAAATGCTTCTGCTTTACCAAACTGTTTTGGTTTATTAGCAAGTACTCTGAAAGTTTTTTTTTTTATTTGTTTTTTATTTTGAAAGTGCTTACAAAGAGAGTGTCATTCCAGCTGCATTACAGGGAGAGTCATAATCCAGCTGAATGGATTCACTGGTGCTTGACTCTGGAAAGGCCAGGCTTTAAGGATCACCAAACATAACATTTCCAACCACACACACAATGCATTACAATGGCCTTCACACAACAGAAACTTGTTTTTTGTTTTTGTTTTTTTTATTTTTCTGACAAAAGGCCATGCTGCAATGCTGCACTTTTTGAAGACTTAATTAAAAGCTGGACCAGCAGTATAAAAAAATAAATAAATTCAATTGTGAGTATATGAAACTCATCTGTTGTGATATTTAGTTTTATTGATAAGTTTAAATCAGAGAGTGGACGGACAAAAATAGAAGTTGGAAAGTTTTTCTTTTTTTTTTCAGGAGTCTTCAAGAGAGACAGGACACATAGTGAATATTACTCAAAAGACACCATAGGCTATATAAAAATATATGAAACTGCACCAGACTTCCATTGCCTTTCAGGTTATATGTGGTTAAAAAAATCATCTTGAACAGATCTTTCTGCAGAATCAATAGAGAGAAAATCTGACCAATCTCAACTGCATACAACCATCAAAACATTTGTTTATGTCTCTCTAGATTAAGCTCAAAAACAAAATTATTTGATTAGCAAATTAAAATAGCCATTTATAAAGTTTATCCAAACAACCAAAACTTACAATCTATAGTAAAGAAAAGAATATATAAGAATGAAACAGTTCCTCTCATGCATTACTCTGAGAGACTAAAGAAAACAGATGAGTTCAACAGGTTTAAGTGAACCTATGGTCTCAGTTGTCTAGATATATTTTTAAGTAAACCAGTCCTAATATTTACATCCACTGATTGATTGATTACCTTTACATTTTAATTTAGCTCTTGGAACATCTAAGGCAAATACTCTCAGTAAAAACTGTCTGGAAGACCTAGTTTGTCTTGATGCTTCATACATGGTGAGGAGATCAAATAAAAAAAACAACAAAAAAAAACACAGATGATAAACCAAAGCAAATATACAAATTTTAGAAGACATGTTAAAAGGAACAGGCAAGATTGGAAACATTGTTAGGACTGAGAGAAGACACAGAAGATGAATAAAAACCCAGATGAACTCCTGCCTGTGAGGTAAAAAAATCCATAAGACAGATCTATAATTTTAATACCTATACATTCTAAATGTACATTCAAATATAAGCCAAATGTAAAATCTGACAAACTGTCTCATTAATCAGGAGAGTTGTCATCACCCTACAAACATAATTCACTCATAACTCTGGAAATTAAGTCAAACCTCAATAGGTTTGTTTTGTCTTTGGGTTCATAATAACTGTCCAAAAGAAAAATGGATGCCTTCATAAGCACACTCATATGGAGTTGATTTTAAATTGCAATATCTAATTCTGAAGGTATTAGAGATTTTATTTTCATTAAGCAATCTTGCACGGGAAGCAAGCACCATCTTAATAAGCTTGTTTTGATTTGGTAAATTAACAACATTGATTTTATTTTTTATTTTTTTATTTTGAAGTAAGGCATTTGATTGATTGTTCAACAAAAGCTGTAGTGGAACAAATCTTATTAGAAGAGATCCAGATAATGACAATAGGGTCAACATATTCCAATGCATTGTGCAATAGCAAGTACCTCTGTAAGTCTGAGTTCTTGGATATTGTATTCAAACTTACGTTCTATTGAACCGAATTAGGAAGTATGAAAACTGACCTGCAATCCATCTTACTTAACTTGCGTTACACAAGCTGTTGTGAGTCGCAAACATAACTGAACAAACAATGGATAGGTGTCAATTTCTCTGCAGAGAGGGCTGATCCTTAAAGGTGAATTGCCCCCACCACAGCACTCCATCCATCATACCCCTGGTACAGTTGCTAGATGGAAACTGCTGCTGAATAAAGGGCATTTGACAGCTTGCCTAGAGTCTGCCAAATGGCACCTAAAGGACTCCAGCAGCATGGGGAGTAAACATTCATTGGTCTTCTGAGACAAAAATTTAATTACTTCTTCTGAATGCAGGGCCTTACAGCTGGCGAAACCAGGTAGCATGCATAGCATCCTGAATGTCAGCCCCGTGGTGAGGCATTATGAGGGCAGCAGGAAACAAGCGCTGGTAAGAATGTTATGCATAGAATGTAAATTATGTCTGGACTAACATCTAAAACTACTATTTGAACAGGTCATGCCTGGACGTTAGTTTGAGAGTCTGAAAGAAACCCAAAATCTGTGACCAAAATAAGATTACTAAGATATTTTTTAATGTTGTGTTTTCTGAGGAAGTTGTGATCAGTCACTGTTAGTATGAAACTAATGTTAGGCCATGCTAAAAAGTTATCTCATGCAAAAGTGTATAAAACAAAAACAGACTGATATAATGAAAGCATTGTTTTCTCAGTTTTGCACTGTTTTGAATCATTTTGGATAGTTTTCCCGGTTTTCCACAGCACGTGTTGAAAGACCGATATTGGTTTCAGACTTTTGTCTTAATAAAAAGTAAACACAAATCTACTTCTATTACAATCTAATACAAATGTGAGAAGTTTCACAAAAACTTTGTTTACATGAACTACTACAATTCCACTAATCACTTCTTCACAAATTGCAGACCTTTAAGGTTGTTTGTTGACATTTATTTCACAATTTCTGAAATAAACATTGAGTGTTATTATTTGTTATAAGTATTTTAATTGCCAACATTTTCTATCACAACCCTATTACTGGCTAAGCTTGCTCCATGGCAGAACTTTCTTTTTATTAAAATAGCAGCAGAATATTATTTCTGAGATCCATGGATCGTTATTAATAGGACATATGCTCATAATTTTTAAGTTTTTGTTATTATGAAAAGTAAATAAAATTTTAACTTTCAGCCCTTAATTTTTCTGCTTAATTCTTTAGAAACGACAACAGTTACTGATGAATTACACTCAACCACATGGTCTACTTTATAAATGCTCCGTGTTTCCTGTGTTTTCATTCCTCCTCATCTATTGCAACAAATCATAGTTTTACATTAAAAAATCACAAATCTGGAAGCAGGAAGCAATCTACAAAGCAGTTAAGATGTGCCTTCTCTAGGCAGTAACTAACTCATGCACAGTAAATTCTTGTTTTAATAGGTGTCATGGAGAAATGGTTCTATGCAATGCTTCATACCTGACATTGTTTGCTAAAATGAGAATTTCTTTCCTGTTTTTTAGGCTGTGTCAGAGTAATTTTGCACTTGGTTACCATCCAAATAGATTTAAAAAAAAAAAAACAAACGCACCAACAGCTGACTTATCATTTAGCTGATTTAGGCTGCAGTTAGTCAATGAAGGGAAATATTTCCCAGTTCCATCATAATTAGCACAGAGATGAAACAAACTAAACCAAGCAGAGTGCAAATGTTCAATAATAGCTTTCACTAAATTGAACACTATGTATTTCATGCTACATGGGCTTCCATTCCTCTTATGGTTGAATGCATGGATTATAAATACAAACAAGATACCTACAGTAAATTAGAGCTAATGAACGTAAAACATGAATTTGATTGATGTTGCTTGTTGCCCCTTTCATCTGTAATAACTTCTCATATCTGGGCCATTGCTATTATCACATTCCTTTTAAGTCCAATTCAGTTTATCTATATAGTGCCAATTGGGGGTCTTTGCCTTGATTGTTAGATGGATGGACTTCTTGTTTTTCACAGTCTTGCATCCTAAAATATGCTTTTGTATTAATTCTGTTCACATAAATACATATGTCTGTGTACAAACCTGGGAACAACGTCTATGTATTCTTTATTTAGTTTTTCAGTGGGAGGGAACTTTCCTCCCACTGAATTAAATTCAAAGTCATAAACCTGACATTTCAAATTAAGAGATTCAGACAGAAAACCCCCAACACTGCTTAAAGGGTTCAGATGTTTGCAAACAGCATTGTAATAAAAAAGGAGTAAATAATAGCTTGTGTAATCAGTTCCTATTATATTATGTTGTGGTATATTTCTCTGGAGGCTGCAGGTTGTTTTCTGTTCAGCTATGAGGTGATTTTTGCTGTTAATTGACTAAAAACGGCCTTCAGACTCTTGGCGGATGTGCATTAAGCCACAAGATAAGCTCATCATAATTTACCCACTGAATGGGGAAATTTCTGTGTTTATTCACTCATATTGTAATCTCATAGTGGGTGAGGCCACCTCAGCTCATTTTGTTGAAAACAAAATTAATGGTCACAGCAATAACAGCCGTCTGAAGACCAGGCAGAGTGGTATTTTGTTAAGCTTATCAGATTGGTGAACAGCTCATAATACACATATGAGCCTCATCCTCCTCTGTGAATGGCCAGCTGTCTCCGTCTGCTCTCCACATTATCAGCACAGAAAGAAGGTATGGTGTTTCCAAATCCTAATTAAATGACATTTTAACACTCCATACCCCACACCTCTTCAAGAGTGGACATGTCTGTAAGCTAGAAGGTTATTAAAAGTGGCACAGACATATGAAAATCTCACTAATGAATCAGTAAACCTTTCTTACAGGGACTATCGGTTGCTCAACCAAGTGGAATGGTCTCATTGTGCAGTAGGGTGAACTGAAGAGCTGGTGAAACCGTTATGGAAGTACCCTGGAGGCTGAAAACTGATTATTAGTTGCAAACTGTGCGAGTCCAAATTCTAATTTGATAAGTTGAGAGGATAAAATGTTCCCTTGTCTATTTTTTAATTCTGACATTGCAATTATTGCTGTAAAATATCCTATTAATAGAGACATACATTCTTTACACGTATTAAGATTTCAGTCAAACTAAAGTGTGAAGTCTATATAATCATCTTTTCTTTATCTTTATCAACCATGTATCACATTGTAAAAATAGTCATAATGGTTTCCAAATTCTATGACAAAACAACCATAATGTATTTTATTTAAATTCTAAGTTATTCATAACTTTATTTTTGACCTGTCTATTGCATTCTTTGGTCTTCGTGACAATATTTAACTATCTTGTTCTCCAACAAATCTCAAGTGCAGCTAGAATTATACTGTGATTTAACTACACACATGTTGACTCTATTATTCCATATGTGAATCATCATTTTGCATGTCATTGTGCAAAAAGATCAATCAGGAGAAGAGTTTAAAAATTGTCTCAAAGTAGCATTTATAGAATATTTTAACACGGTGATGAAGGCCATCAGTAATTGAAGACAATAGTGAGTACAAAACCTAATCCATTTTCCACACATTTATAAAAGGATGAGATAGAAACCAGTCAGGCAAACTGCCAAGACCTCAACAGCAACACTAAAGGAGATGCAGGAATTTCTGCCAAGTACCGATTGTTCTCTACATTTGACAACAATAAATGAATGAATCCTTTTTTTATGAAGGACTTTTCAAAGACATGGTTATGAGGTGCTAAACAAAATCCTAAGCATCCCAGGTCATAAAAGTGGGAGGATAAAAACTATTTAGACATAAAATATCTCAAAGACTTGATCTCCTTTATTATTCAAGTCTTGTGCAGTAAATGAGTATCAAGTTCTTATTTTATTATTCAAGTCTTGTGCAGTAAATGTTTGGACACAAAAGTCTACATATATGCTGATATCTGGCCATTAATGCTTTACTTGTAGGCTTCAGTACTTAAAAAAAAAAAATCTAAGCTCCACTTTATATTCATCTGTATTCTTTATATATGTTACAAAGTGGAAGGTCTGTAAGAGAGGCATGTTTTGATATTGCGCTATATCTCTAGAGAGAATGTGTTTTGAACTTAAACACTTGAACCCAACCTGAAAAAAAAGAACAAAACTGTACATCACCTATAAAACATCATAAATAGTGAAACATGGTTGTTTTGGATTTTGATGTGTTAATGTTCCTGACCTCAGTCAGTTTTGAAAGTGAAGGTGATACAGATTTTTTTTTGTGAGCACACATGAACAAAATCCTAATTAATTAACCACAAGATAATAAAAGTTGAGTGTTATAAAGTCAGCTAAAATACTGTTTGGTCTTTGAAGGAGAGCTCATTTTATTTCAAACACTTGGTATTTTCACAGGATATTGTAGACTTTATATATCCTCCTTGCTTTCTAGTAGAGGGATAAAACACGATTGATACTTAAGGAAGAGACCTAAAGCTCTGTAAAGATCACAACAACCAACAGCGGTAGTTAAAAGTGATGGCTAGCTCAGCCTTTGAACGAGGTTGGCAATGATTTCACTGTTACCTGCAATGTCATCTTTATTTGTCTCTCCTAAACAAACTCAGAATATCATTGTTTTCTGCTCTTTAACGCATGTGAAAAGCTATCTGAAATCCCTCTGGAAGGAAAAACAAAACCTGTGAATGTAACGTTCCACAGCTGAAATTCTACCTAAAAAAACAGGCGCTGGCTAGAGCATTAGAGAACGTCCAAAGTGAATCTACATTGTTCACATTTTAATGAGTCTCTTCTACTGTACTCTACCTGCTCACTGCAAATGAGGGCAGCCTGCCAGGAATACTTAAACAGAGAAGTTCCTATAAGTAGAGAGGGTACATGGATTATTGTCTGCTTTTTTTCAGTCACATACACTTGGCCATGATCCAAACTCTGCTATAGCAGATCAGCATCTACTGTAATCCTGGCAGTCCTATTTTAAGCAGCTGACTTGTCCTACTGTTTTCTCCTCCTCGAGCAAACTGCTGGAATTTTCCATGGATTTGACTTTTTCCCATATTCCAACAATGACCTTCAAAATTACTCATTGAGATTTTGTGTGCTAAGCCAACAAACAATAGCACATGATTGTAAAGTGGAATCATAATGAACAATTATTGACTAATGTTTCTTATTCTTTATTTTTTTCTTCCAATTCTGTCTAAACAACATGGAACTCTGCGGGTGATCTTGTTCAGATATGCTTTATAAATGTTTTTTTTCCAACACAATATGAAAATAAATGTCTTGGGATAATAGCGCTACCTCCTGTGGTGCCACAATTAATTAATGAGGGCAAAGATGTATTAAAAATATATGGAACAATTAGGAATATTTAAAATGTTCTTTTACCTATTGTACAACTTTTAAAGAAATTCTCATATTGTAATTTCTGGATATATGTCTATTGTACTTGCTCATACAGAAGAGATAACTGTTTCATGATCAGAACTTAGTTGCTCTCTTTGATCCCTAATGTGATGATTGATGATGGCACTTTAACCTGGAGGCCACCGCTGTGTCTTCGATCGTCCCGCAGCCATGTTCATCACATTCACTTAAACTGAGGGGCCCTCGTTGGTGTGAAAAATGGATGGGTCAGGGGAGAGACAGATTCCTTCTGCCGTCGTGCCACTCACAGTGCACAGGTGTGAGGTTAGACAGTAATGGCCATGCAGCGATGAAGGAAAAGGAAGCATATTGTAGTTTGAGCTGCTGAGATATGAGAGGAATTTGAAGTGGTTATATGTAACAGCAAAAAACTGTAATATACAGTATATACATATATTGAGGGAAGTGTTGCCTGTCGTACAGGCAAAACATTGTTTTCTTTGCAAAAACAATATTTAAGTCAAAAGCACATATTTTGTTTTGATTTCATTGGACTGATTGATTTGATTCATTGTTTTTTTAACCACTATTTGAACAGATTGACTGAAAGGTGCAGGAATAGGGGCCAGGCTTATATTTATGCTTATGATATCCATCATGAAACATTAAAATATATAAAAAGAAATCAATCAATCAAATTTTATTTGTATAGCACATTTCAGCTACAAGGCATTTCAAAGTGCTTTACATCATAAACACAAAAAACAAAGTCATGCAACGTAGAATAAAATACCAAGTGTTTTTGTTTAGTTTGTTTTTTGTGTCACAGAATTTAAGCGCCTGTTTTCGCCGGACTCCGCCGTCCGTTTAACCACAGGTATTCGTCGGGCCCCGTTGCCCACAACAGGAAAAGGTCTCACAACCTAAATAGAAACTAAATAAATAAACATGTAACAATCACTAAGCAGAGATATAGAAAAAGGAAGAAAAACAAACAACAATCAAATATCATGCTTTTAAGAATATTAATTGTGAAATTTTATAATTACTTTTCGTGTCAAAATATTTATTGCTTTGTGTTGGTCCATCACATTGAATAACAATAAAATACACTCAATATTGTGGTTGTGATGTGACCATACCTGAGGGTAGGCACTTTAATAATTCACCAGTAACCTTCTCCTTCAAAAGTTCCAGCACCAGGTCCTGATGTGATGGTAACGTTATAATGTGCAGCAATATTATAGCCAAAGAAATGTCCAGGTTATTTGAAGATAACCTGGACATCAGAACTGAGATGGCTGTTATTTAAATAGACCAAGTGACATTTTCATTTTCATTTTCTTCTTTCAACTCTGATTTTTAGGTCATTACAGGAAAATAAGTTTTTTTTTTTTGTTTGTTTGTTTTTAAATAAATAAATAAATCCCAGACAAAGTTTTATGACACAGTTGTAAAGGTGGCAGAACACATTTTCTTATTAAAAGATGACTCTGCTAAGATGCCAGTTGATTTCTTTTCACCACATTGATGATATTATCTTAGATATCACTGATAATGAATCATTTCTTGTCAATACAACTTTTTTTTTTTTTTTCTGGGAGGGTGGAGGTGCTCAAATATTGACCTGAGTTTGCACAGGCCTGTCTGAAGTCATATCAGTTCTTATAAAAGTCCTTTATAAGAACAAATTCATTGCTCGACTAATATATTTTTTGTATTATTCAAAGTGTGAAATTCATTTAGTCAGAGGAAGAGAAAAATATGAATTAATTTTTCTGTCAAGCTCCATACTTGAACATTTTCAGGTTTTCCTAAAACCAAAAAAACTTGTGAAGTTTTATAATTAGCTGATAATGAATGTTTAGAGGCTGTGTGAGTAAAGTCTTTCATCTGCAAAGGCAGACTGTTGAATTTTGTCATGTTAGTGCTCCGTGTGCATGTGTGCAGAGATATTTTGCTTGTTCAAAAGCAAAGAGACAAACTGTTTCTCCAACCCATGTACTATGAAAAATGCCTTAATCCTGACAGTGTATTTTGTTTCCTGTTGTGAAAAATGATAGTTGAACTTTTCAGTGGCGGCTGCTCATGCGCCACCCTCCCTTCTGTGGATGGGGGAGAATCTTAAAATGATCTATAAATATGAATTTAAAACATATTACCCAGTTTTTCTTAGTACTGTGTGCCAAAAGTAAAACTATTTACACAACCGTGAATTTCCCCTGACAGATTCCAGTGTTTTCTTCTAGCACCCCAGTAGTGAAATATAGTCAACATAGTGTGTTCGCTAGGTAAAAGTAACAATTAGCCATTCAACATCGTTGAATTTAAAGTCTTTGCGGCGCTCTGAATTTCGTCCCCGTCTGGAATATGCAGGGACATATTATAGTAGGTAGTGGTAAAGCGTAGGAAACATTTCTGGTCAACCGCCAATAAAAATCAAGACGATGATGATGTGGGAAAGTTTCATAAATCACAACATATAATTCAAGCACTTATTATAATTTTAAAAGACACACAATTAGCTAAGAGGATTTAGTATGTATGTGTGTGTGAATGTATGCATGTATGTAAATAATATAGTTATATTAGGGTTTTTAAAGATACAGAATAAATAAAATTTCTGGATTGCACCTAATACACCGAGCCTGTATACTGCCAGTAACCACCCGATCAGAAGAAGAAGAAGCAGGAAAGCTTCAAGAATTTGAGGACGGTCCACACTCCTTACCATTTGGTGGCGGTAATGATCACCTAACATTCTAACCAACTGCCAGTAAATTTCAAGAAAAAGAAGAAGAACTTGAGGACTGCAACAACCACTGCTGAGGGAAAGCTCATTCCACCTTGAATGAGTGCAGAGGAGTTAACAGGTTGGTAAGCTACAACTTTTGTTCTTCGGTGTGTTTTATTTGTTTTAGCAGCCATATTTCTCTGCTCTTTTTTGCTGTTCACTTTTCTGTTCAGCAATTTGGTCTTTGCTAACAATCAGCTATGAATGATGCTGTGTTTTATTTTGATGCATATCTTTATTTAGTTATCATAATGCTAACCATGCTGTGGATGCATGTTGCTAAGATTTCCTTTTGATGATAATGCTCCTGTTGCTTCCTTTGAGTTTCTGTTGCTGTTAATAATGCTCATGTTTGGTTGAGATGATGCTTGCTGAGTTAGGTGATACTTTGAGGGGCTGAAATACTGTTTGCTGACTCAGATCTGTGAATATTCATACCTGTAAGAGTTTAAGCTTCTGGTTGTCAGATATTTCTATGGTGTTTCTTAGTGTTTCATTTTATTTAGTAGCTGTGATCATTTCATCCTGTACCATGGTAGGAGGGGCTGTGCTGTCTTGTGTCAGTTGATTCTCTTCAGTTTTATATGGGCAACACAATGTTAAATGGACCCCCAACTATAGCATTATGTAGCATAAAACAATATTGTTTAAAAACAATATTCTTGCCTATAATTTGGCAGTTGAAGGGATAATGAACGATAACGAGTGTTTTTTTTTTTTTTTTTCTTTTAATGTTACAACATTAAAAGAAAATGGACAGAGAACTAAGTGATGTTTAGTTCAATTTTATTACTTCACAAAATCAATGCACAACTGTAGAAACATTTGGAAATGATCAAAGATGCTATTTCGGAAGTGCTGAATAAGACTTTGGAGACATTTAACAACAAAAGATGACATTTAATGAATATGTCAGAATAAAAAAATATATATATATTTTAATGTTAATTCTGATAATGAGATTCCCTTTTTTTAACCCCATTCCTTTAGGGAATCAGTCAGTCAGGATTTTTCTCGAGTTGACTGTGTTCTCCCTATTTGTGCCTGAACAGACCAAAGTAACCCAGTCACCATGTTCAACAGCCATTTAAGAGTTCCAGATCCTAGTTGCTCTATTGATTAGACCCACCCCATTTAGTACCCTCAGATAGCTCTGACAGGTAGAGAAGAACACTAGAACCAGCCCAGTCATTATGCACTGCACCTCACACAGCAATCCAGTACACCACACATAAGCATCACTGTGTCCTTATCAGGATGCTCCAGCCAGCCCTCGGAGGCTTGCTTAACATGTATCACCAAATACTCCAGGCTGATTTAGTACACATCGGAGTTCACACATGCCTACAAACTAGCCAACCCCAATAATATACAATTATGTGGTGGAGGTTTCTAATTTGCATTTAGATTTAAGTTCTTTTTTTCCTCTTCTTCTTTTACTTTTTCTGTTACTGAAACCTGAGGTCCTGACGGCTTTTTTTAGATTCCTGACTTTTACGCTGGAAAAAAAGTTTGACCTCACAGGAACCCAGAGCATCCCGAGCAATGCATCTGACTTTTGTAATTGGATTTGTTTGACCCTCATTTCCTCCAGTTGATCCCTAGACAAATCCAAAAACACATGCAGCTTTTGATAAAAGATAGTGAAAGTCACTCAATAAAAAAAAAAAAGAATAATGTAATACAGCTTTGAATTAACACTTGGAATTAGATATTATGAGAAAATGTGTGTTAACAACATATGCTGACCAGACCTAAAATTTATTCAGAGTCAGAATGGTTAACGGGTTTGTGCAATTAAGACATACATATATATTTTTATCTTTTCTTGACTTCACGTCACTCATCATTTTGGAAGCGTCTGTCTTAATCGCACAAGGACATTGAGGTGTGGCTTGCGCAGAGGAACCTGAGACTGAAGACCAAAAAGTCAACAAAACAGCTGGGTGTGCTTGTGTAAGAACTGTCATAAGTGATGAGAAAGCTATTAAACTAGCAGATGGGCTACACAGCAAACAACTTATTTATGGTAGACCAGACAAATGGCCCAAGGTTTAACAGATTGAAAGGGGATAAAAAAATAACCCATCATTTATCTTCATGTGAACCATCATGTTCAAACGTTTCCTGGGTGTTTGCATGCAGATCTTTTCCTGCTTCTGGGCATTGACATGCTTTACCTTTTGTCGACAAGCACGTGCTGTATTCATATTATGTTTTGCTCCATTTACAGATACTGAGTTTTCACCAACGCCTCTTAGAGGAGGGATAATAAGGCAGTTTGCACACTGTCTACGCCGAAGAACATAAGACAAAAAAAAACGAAATTAATGAAGAAATTTAGTTCTTAAGTCATTTCCTGAAAATGGTAAATGATGTATGGCCTGTCCTTGTACAGTGCTTGTAAAGAGAAAAGATAAATTCTCTAAATAGAGAAAGTAGCAGATTTTACTATTAAGTATTTCTGAAAAAACAAACAAGGTGTTCTTTTTTTCTTATTCTCTCAGTGATCTGTCTCTCTGTTTTGTTAATCTGATGTGAATTTGCTGCCACCCTTTGAATGAGACTATCATTGATGCTGACAGTCACAAGCATCTGGGAGGGATGAGGTAACCTGGTGGGTAGGTACAGATCACAAAAAATGATCTCGAATAAGGAAGCACATTCAGACAGACAGTAGAAAGAACATGGAGACATGAATGACACTGTTGCCCACATAAAGCAAAATTGAAACAGCACCTTGGCTAAAATGTCAAATGCTGTTGAAATGTTATTGAGCCACATGATTTTGTATGAATTCACTGAGCTGTAAATGTTTTTCACCAATGTCAATGTAATACTGAGTCCTTAAACAAGGACAACAGGACTTCTTTTCAGGTTTTTAATGAACTGCATCCCTCAATTTAATAACATAGATGAAACCATAAAAGGCATATTTTCTAATGTGGAGTGTCCCCTTTGAAATAAATAAACCACAACATAAAAGAAAGCACTTCTTAACTAACTCACTTTGGTTAATGTGAGACCACATATTTTCCCTGTGGGAAAACTGCAGAATAAGTCTTAAAAGTTCTGTGAAGCTTTTAAACTTCTTTTAGTGCTTTAAGTTCTCTCTGGCTGCTACCATTTAACAAGTAAGCAAAGTATTATCATAGGACTGTCATTTAGTTCAGGCTCGACTTGAAACATGAGGAAAGCAAACAACTTTGAACAATGTCAAAAATATGGTGAGCAGTGCGACTTCCTGGCTTAAAGAAAATGCTGGCTTCAGTTACAGAGATCCAAGTATGTCCAAAGATAGAACAGTTTCACAGAATTGTGCTGGCAGGCGAGGATAATTCTTGTCCTGATTGAAATCTTTGACTCCAATCCTAGCCCTGTTTGAAGATGCATGCCCTCTCAGAGGGAACGCATTTCCCCGGGTTGCAGGTGTCTCATTGTGATATCGCCCTAGGAATGCAAACACAGATAAAATGAACTATTACCCACAATTTGATTGAACTGTCAGCTCCAACACTTTCTTCTTCTTTGAGAAACCAACAATGGACCTTTGCTGTAATAGCCTTGAGGATATAACCAAAACAAGGTTGATTCCTGTGTCCTGTGTTATCTGTTCATTATGGAAATAAGATTTGTGAGCCTTGCTGTCATTTGCAGTCATAATATTTGTCTTTTGTGAATGACCCTTGAGAAACATGCAGCCAAGTTGGATAAAAACTGTAGTGCAGCGTTCTACTGTTTTACAGTCCTGTAAAAAAAGATTTTCCCTGTTTATAAACTTATTTTATTTTTGCTTTGTTATCACACACGTTGTAGGTCATCAAACCATTGTTAGTGTCAGGCAAAGATTACCTGAGTAAAGGCACTGGGGGTGAAAATGCAGTTTTCACCCCCAGTGCCTTTCTCATTCAGTTCCACCAGACTAACGGCAGCAGCAATTAGCAAACACCTGGTGGAACTGCAAGTCTGCTGAGCTCATCATGTGAACTGCTTCTCCATTCAACCCTAATAAGAACAGTTGTGAATGCCATAATGGAACGGCATTAATGAGATGAGTTTCTGAAGATGAGTGGTAAGAGAAGGTGCTTCTTAAAGAGACAGGCCAATTTCAAGGTGTCAAATTGCCAACTCAATTTTGTTTTAAGTTTTGTTTGACAGATGAAACGGTTTCTCCACACCTGCAGATAATATAGTTTCTTTATTTTCCCTAGAAAATACATAATAACTCCTTTAAGTGGGACCAAAATTAAAAAATAAACTTCAAGAAATCAAATGCTTTTTCAGAGAATTCACATTTTAAAAGAATGAATAATAAAGTGTTTTGAGCATGCAACCAATTCAAAACCTATCGCAGTGTTGCATGCACTCTTGGCTTGTAGCCCTTGCTAAACTGTTTAGATTTAATATCCCTTGGGGGCATTGGCAGAAGACCTTATAGTGAAGAAAAACATATAGGCAAAGTCACAAACTCTGCAAACACATTCAATAAATCCATGTTGTAGCAGAAATTTCCCTTATTCAGGCTCCCTTCACAAAGAAGATACTGATTAGGGCTGATAAAAGAACATTCATGCCTGTGCAAAACATTTAAATTGCCTTTTTTCACTGCACTTCATAAGACAGTAGCGCAGTTGTGGTTATATACACATAGCAGAACTGTAGATCTCCTGCAGCTCCAATGCCAGACAGCTCCATTAATCTTCATTTCCAATGCAGACCTCGTTTTCTGTTTTTTCCATCCCTTTATCTGTAAACATCAAGGTAAATGTGAAGCCCCCACAGTGAAATAATCGATTTTTACAATCTGTTACTCATACAGCAACCTCTAAATAATACCAACAACAAAAAGAAGCAAAAATTGATGTGGGTGAGCCATTAGGAATGTACTCTCTGTAGGGCACACGCCAAGTGTCGTGAGTTACCTGATATTGCTTTGTGATGCATTGGTTGAAATGGAAAGAACCAAGCTTTTTCATTGACCGACATGTTCTGGAAGATGCATATCATGTTTTAGTACAAAATGAAACAGACAATGTAACTTCAATGGTGAACTTTCAATACTGAAAGAAATTCCCTGATTTCAAATCAGACATATAAAAAAACCCCTCTAAATGTAAAAGTTGTTTTCAGGTGCTCTTTGCTAGTCTGCTCATGAAAATACAAATTTGACCTGCTGATATTGGCGGGTGGAAGCCAACTTTCCTCTGCTTAGCAGATAGCATTCTGCTCACTAAATTTCCATAAAGTAATTGCCTAAATTCTTTATTTTGACAGAATATTTTTCCAAAACTAGAATATGGCAAATACATTTTACAGCCTGCTTTCAGCCATCTGGCTGGCAGTGTAGAGCAACAGTTTGGGGAAGGAGCTATACGATGTTATGGATAATTTAACCCAGGGATTTTAAAACCCTTTGCCACACTGAAAGTCAAGCCTTTCTTCTAATTAAGACAATACGTTATGGACAATAAACCACTAATCAAAGGTATCCCAATTCACATACAATAACACCACACTGAGAGCTTGGACATCCAGACCAAGCTCTCAGTATTTTTAGTTTCGCGTACAGACTGAAGGGATTTTGTTCTGAATGAACATCATGTTTTATACCTAATAAAAAATCCAGTTGTATAAGTTGAGTCCAATAACCCAAGTTGAACTTCTTATTTTAAAACGAACAGGTTGTGTGAATATATAATCTGACTACAGACAAGACTAAAGATATTTCATTCGGCATTTACCATGCTGACCCTTGGCGAATACATCTTTTTTTCTGAAGTGCAACCTTGATAAAAATGAATTTGCTCCAGTGTCAGTTTAAATGATGAAAAGGCCCGCTCCTGCCAACAGAGAAAAAGGCCTGTCTCACTCAATGAAGCTGACTTGTGTTCTCTGGGCAACAAGAAACCAAAGCTTGAAGTTAAAATTCATAGCCAAGTTAAACATATATACTTCCCCTTGTTCTGGCAGAGTTGTCTCCATAAAGACTGTTTTACTGCCTGAACTTAGTCATCACTCCTTCCTCTCTCAAACAACAGTCTTCTGATTAATGAATATATCTTGCACATATCGCATTACAGAAACAGTATATTAATGATTGTATCGACTGTATTGCACTTGTAGTTCTTAAACACTGTTATACTAACTCGGTAAGAAATGCTTTGCTCAACCAGGAGTAGAGGTCACAATTTGTACAGACTGTGTAAAATGTTTATTGTAGTAAATGTAGTTAAATAAATACTTGTTTGTTGTTGTTTTGTTAATACTGGTATATGATGAGAAAAATGTATTAAAACAAGCATGTTCCCATTATGTCAATAAATAGCATTAGCAAAACATGACATACACAGAAAAGAGCAGAAAAGATCACCTGACGTTTGGTATTCAGATTTCATGGATTATCGATCTTAGTTTTAAGATATTCAATCATTAAATGTTTGCTTTGTTGGTGTTACCAACAGTATTTATGCTTTTGTCCCAAGTAACTAGATCATAATCTTATTTGTGTATAGGTAGGTTCATGTTCTTAGGCAAAAATGAAAACTGTTAATATTGATAGTGAAAACACCCCAGAGCTGCTGAACTGAAGACGATGTCAATTTACCAACACATACATAGATCCAGAACTTAACAAAGACCTGCGGCATCAGTCAGCAATGTTAGTCATTCAGTTGTAATGCTCTATGTTTATTTATTTTTATTTTTTTGTGTGTGTCTTTGGTCTTGACTCATGCTTGACAAGCAATACATTATATATAAAATAGAAATGCATGAAATATTCATCACAAACATTTCGCCAGCTAATATTGGAGATGTCCTTATCTTACATGTGTGCATCTTTATTCTCATGTTGCAGGATTGAACTCATAACCACAGATAACACCTCTTGAAAAATTGCAAGCTGTTTCTTCTGATGATATACATCAGTTATATCATACGGTCTTTTGAAACTCATTATAGTTCCATTTCAAATTACTGATGGCACACCATCTGTTATGATTCCTGCCTACCGTATTCTTCAGTTTCAATTAAGCATATCCAGGGAGTAAGTGCACCAGTCATTTCCTTAATGTGGAGTTTGCTGGGTAACCATATAAACAAATGTTATGTTCAGTTTTTCAAATCCACCTTGGTCAATTTGGCAAAGTCATCAATCTGGATATTATGTGATGTAAGCGTTATCAAACTACTTAACACTACTCTAAATTACTCATATATATTTATGTATGTGTGTGTGTGTGTGTGTGTGTGTGTGTGTGTGTGTGTGTGTGTGTGTGTGTGTGTGTGTAAACCAAAACTCAGTCATTGCAATGAATCTTACTATTCCAGAACAATCAAAAAACCTTACATATTTCTCAGAATTTTATTTTGTTTTTCATCTTTTCAGATGAAAGGAGATTACGTTGGATCTCAGAGTCTTAAGCATGACTGGATAATCCAAGTTGTTTGAGGGTCAGTGTTTAGATTCCACACTCAGTGATGACTGGCTGTGACTATGCAGTTCACCAGCTGCACAGCATCAGAGAGGAAAACTTATCTGGTCAGCAGAGAAATTGATCAGTTAGCACCTCCAAACTCTGGAAGAACTCTACAGTTCCTGCTGCATCACAAAAGCCATCAACATTATAAAAGATGCAACACACCTTCAATACACTCTGCTTCATCTCCTACTGCTGAGAGAGATATAGCAGAGATTTAAAACTCGCATGATCCATCTGAGAAAACACTTTTTATCTACAGGAGTAATGGTTTTAAACTATCAAGTTCTAGTATCTAGTATAACACAATATGTAAACATACAAAACACTCATAGAATTGTTTTTGTTTTTCTGGTTTACCAATTTTATTACATACTTAATTTATACTTATCTGAGCCAAACATTTATACCTCATAATTCCATGTGAGTGACAATGACCTTAAAGAAATCTTATTTGAGGAGTCATTTCATCTGTTGGTGTCAGTCTGCCGTGTTCTTTTAAGCTCAAAGTCAGTGCAGGCGTCTCTCTGGAGAGTACTTCATCCGTCTGTAGCACGAGCCAAACCTGTTAACTTGAATCTTTTCATCTCCTGAGTCTCTGCTTTCTGATCTAAAAATTGATCAAGTTTAAAGAAAGCATTGCTTCAATCAAAAATACTGTTTTTTTTTTAAACCCATTGTTCACTTCCTCCACTGCTATTGCTAAAACTACAAGCAGACCGAAACTCTTAAGACAGAGCAGAAAACCGACGTCAGAGTTCAAAACTTCTAATCATTCCCTGATTGGCCTGGTAGAAAATCTACCAGAGGCAATCCAAGTGAAAGGGAGAAAGACCAGGCTGTGCCGTAAGCAAGGTTGTTTTGAACAGAATCGCAGTGGAAGGCAATGGGCAGCATAACTTAGCATTACCTCAAAGTTTCTGATTTGTACATACAACTACATCTAAATAAACACATACACACACACACATGCAGTTCAGGATAAAGAGCAAAGCTGTGTGATAGCAGAGGCTCACATTTCCCACACAGGAAATGTGAGTAGAGTAAAATCACAAATTGTTTTAAGAAACTCTATGCGTATATTCTAATAAGGCTTTCTGGATTGGATCTGTCCCCTCAAAGTTGTGAAGGTGTGTTTCTAACAAAGTTTCAAACACGCAAAGAAAAGATCAAGAAGCATAACGAGATAATATTCTAATTGTGTGATTCACTGTTAAATCCAGACAGAAACTGGCTTCAAGGTAGTTCACAGTCACAGAGTAGTGACCTCTTTTTCCATGTCCTTCAACCTTCTGAATAATCTGTGTAGGTGTGAGAGTACAATATAATGCTTATATTGCTTTTTTTCTCTTAACAAAAGGCTACACATATTAACTGAATTGATGGTTATCTTTGAAATAGTTAGTATTATTTACTAATATAACAGAATAAACTGCTCTTCTCGTTCTTGCAGAAAATATTCAGAAAAAAAGTAGAGCAACAACCGATCTGCATGGAGGTAGACCTCTATCCTTTGAAATCCATTCAAGCTGTGAAATTCTGTGAAATCAAAGCCCTTTATTCAAAATGGATCTGAATCCAACACTTTTTTATCTTTAGGACAAGTTCTTTTGTCTGCTTGCTCAGTGTGAACCAAATTCCCATTGGAGTTTGGGTTTTATTTCTGGTCTAACAAAAGCAGAGCTCCGACTCACCAGAGAATTTGACGGTTTCTCGTAAGGTAAATTGAATGCTTCACTCATATGCAGCCCTCAAGCTCTCTACAAGGAAAATAAACTTCTAGGTTCATTAATTCCAAACATACATTAGATATTTTCTAGCTTTGTGACGTAGTTGCAAATGGCTGCCACGTCACAATATCACAAAGCCTAACAAAAGAAACCTCGATGATTAAACAAGCTTATGTTTACTTAGCCGTTTTAAATCATTCACAAGAAAATTCATCATCTGAGGGAAGAAGTGCATTGCTCCCTGAAAGATTCAACCAGTGGCTAATTTCTAGCCTAAGCTGTTTAGCAGTTGTAAATGCTTTCATAAGTTAATAAACACACATCAAAGTAAAAAGGCTGAGGGTTAAAATTATTCCCCTCTTTAAAAAAAAAAAATATAGAATTTTATCAGACTTATCCAGCTATATATCATGTAACTGGCTGCAAGATATGAACAAGCTCTCTACACCCTGCATGAGAATATAACGGCCCTTTTAGAATTGACTTGTTAAGCATATCTACAGGGTCTCATAAATTTCTCAAACTGCCTAGTGTGCTGTGTGGATTTTGGTGAAGGCAATAAAAAATACTTTGCATGCAAACGTTGAGTGTTTTGATGTTTGATGGATTGGACTTGGCACACATGCATGAAAAGATAAGGAATATTCGATTTGCTTGTGCGAAATGGCATACAGAACAAAATCACTCAGTTCTATTAAGTTAGGCTTCATCAAAAGTAAAATGTGAATTCTTTAAATGAAAGCTAGACTTCAAGGATTTTATATTTTCCCACTATAGAGTAAATTTGAAAGATCCGCTGTGACTCAGTAGAAGATAACCAAACAATATTTTAAAAAGTATCGCTTTTGTCAAACATCTCAGCAGGTTAGGTACAGATAAAACTGGCTAATTAATTTCACATTGGTGTCCTTGATTGTGTGCACCCTCGCAGCTGTGTTGCTTTCATTTTTACCTCAACTTTGCAGAAATTCAAACTTTTGTCAGGCTCTGAAATTGAAAGCATCGTAACCTTGTTATGTTGCTTTTCTGCTTTGCTCTGTTTTCATTGAAAACAAAACAAGAAAAAACTTGTTTGATTATCAAACATTTTGTTTTGTATCGCTTCCTTTAACACAATTATTTCTTGGATAATATTACTTGCATATTTAGACCTATGTATCTCCTGTGGATCCACTGCATACTTTCAGATGAAGATGGATGGTTATGAGGAAATTCCTGCATCTCAAGTTCAAAATGATTTTATGTATTGAGGCAAAAAAAATGTGATTGCTTAAATTAGTGAACAGTTTGCTTCTCTGTAAATGAATCACATCATACAGGTAGTTGATTCGTCAAGGCCTCAGTGGGCTGCTACAGAAATTTATAAAGCAATCAAAACATGAAGACCAAATATCATACAAAATGCCACATATCAATCTTCCAAACTTTTAATATCTTATGTTTGTTAATCTGGCATTCATAAATGTAAATTAAGCCTGAACTGGAAACCTTCCATTCACCTTAACAGATGAGTGACATTCAGACACTGCTCAATGCTCAGTTTACCAGCTTTGGCTTTAGACAGGAAAGAGAAGGTCAGATATGAGACAGAGTTACTCTGAGTGCAATCATCAGAGTAAGTACAGAGAAACAAATGAAACATTTAGCTTTCTCAGGGATGTGAATTTTGATCGTGTAAATCTCTTAAATACTGAATCTCTCTGTTGGGCTTTCACTGCTCGTACTCTTTTTCTTTCACAGTCCAATATATATAAAAAAAAAAAAACTTTTTTGTAAAATTTGTCAGATTTCAGATGTAACAAAGTGAGACTCAGTACCATAACAGAGAAAACAAGGTAGTTAGTACAACCAGCTTATTACACACATCACAAATATGCAAAAGAGCTCACAACTGCTCAAACAAATTTCCTTTGTATCAGCAGGTGGTTGGAGGAAAGAAAACAAACGCTATCACATAAAACATCAAAATCAAGCAGAGAGGCTTTGTTGTTGCTGTCGAGATTGACCATTGTGGGTTTTTTTTCTCAATGCTAACATTAAGGTGCACCTGCTGCTGGCATTTGTTGCACTTCTCACTTAGATGTAACTTTACTGTGAAATTATCAGTGTTATGTTCATTTATATAAGCTTACAACAGCCTCAGCCAACATTTCTGGAAATGTTTTTCCTAAATAAAAGGAGGAAAGATTGATTCTACTCTGTGAAACAACACATGTTTTATGTGTGATGAAGTGAACACAAACATGTACAGAGTACAACTCCATAAGTTTTTTAGTTTTTAGAGGCGTCACTGCAATTCATCCATTTTTTAAACCTAATTATCTTCTCTCTATCTTAACTTGAGAATTCAGTGTTCGATACAGAGACTTTGAATACGCCCAAAGATTCAAACAACCATTAGAAGACGGTTATGTTTCAAGCATCAGAGTGAGAGGGGAGTGAATCCTTAACAGTGAAAATAGTTTCTGTGCATATCTGTGGTAGATATGGCATCTCGGATTTGAAATGGAATTTGTCAAGATGTCAGGAAAATCCATAGTTGTTTGTCATGGTTGGAGATCACATTACAGATGTTAGATGCCAACAAACAGTAGGCACTGACAGAGCTCAAAAGTACCTCTTTACTTAGTGGAAAAAAATACAGACAGGTAGATGGAGCAATACTAACACTGTTATAACCCTGTCTTTAGCCCTTTTTCTACCTGTACCTAGTTGATATGACTCAGTTTTTAGGGTTCCCGTAGAGAGACTGTTACATAGTACCAGCTCTTATTTGAGTTTGGGCACTAATTCACTAGGGGGATTGTGTCTCTGGTTGAGACATGAGAGCAACTTCATCACAAACAACAAGTCTGCTATTTCAGAAAACTTGCAACTGAGTGCATTCTGAGCTTTAAGGAAAATGGCACCTCTGAAATTAACACCAATGACGGTGCAGACATTGTTTTACTTTGAGCTGATGAGCAAATACAAAGAGGTAGATGGAGCAAACTGAAATGAGAACTTGTCCTCCAAAAAAATAAATAAAAACTTTTTTGCATATTCAGAAATTCAGCTCATGTAAGCACCAGAGGATGTTGCTGCAGAAAGAGTTGCTTTTTTTGAAAAAGGATCACATGCACGACCTTTAACCCACATTGCACGTATGGCTTCACGTCTGATCCTGCTGAGAGTCGTCTGTAAGGGTCACGGTTGGCAGGACACAACTTTTGCATTGACATTCTTCTTGCATCCCAAGTAATCCAACAGCTCTGTATAAAAATATATACCTTAAGGCCGTAAAGCTCTTACGAATTGGGCTTTTGAACATTATTATTGCTTTTGAATGTTGAAATCTGTATTTATTTTCTACACTTATTATATTAAATATACATTACAAATGAAGCCAGGCCTTCAAGTTAGTTCCATTTGCTGGTTCATGCTGTGTTGTGATTTTTCACACATAAATTGCCTCGCTTTTAACACCTCACAAATTCTCTATGCTAATTTAGGTCCTATGTATAATTATATTTTTTCTCTATCAGACACAGTATGAACCAAGTGTTTATAAAATTTTACTTCCATTCATAGTAGTATTGTAAATCCTTGGTAAAAATGATGCTGTGGGTGGTGCCAAAGAAGTAAATGCACACTATTACAGACCCACATGCACTTACAAGAATAAAATTGCACATATTCATTATTAAAATATAATTTGCACAAACAGAGACATACCAGACCGAATGAGAGGTCAGAAAATGTGTGTGAACTAAAACAGTTCCTTTGGACCAATCCTGTTTTTGGTATTCATGGACATGAACTCAAGGCGTAGTTCTGGAAAATAGGTATATTTTGTTGTTGTCTTACAGCAGCTACCTTCAATTTTCTTCTGTGAAGTGGGTAGGATTAGAGCCACGTTCTCTAAGTGTAAGGACATGGTTCGCTCTCTGAGTCAGGGGTTAGTCTCTGCCTGAAGTGGGAACAGATTAAGTATATTTGCATTTAGTTCAAGGTTGATGATGGAATGCAGTGTTAGATTGAAAGACAGATTAGGGATGCTTCTACTCATGCTCCTGGGCACATCCACTCCATTTAGAAGGAGCTAAACATGCCTTTTGGCCTGCTTCGCCTTGTGATTTTTCCTGAATGCGCTGGAAAGTTTTTAGATTAATTTCCGGGTTTCCCTCCTGGACCTGTTACACCTGTGAACAGCAGAAAAAAAAACAACTAAATGGATGGATCGACACATCAAATGATATTTTGACAGACGTCTGCACACTTTCGAGAGCCCTTCAATCAAACAGTACACCTTGAAATATACGGTGACAATTGTTGTCACCTTCATAATTAAGAGGGTAACAAATATCTGATACATACAATTTTCTGGAATTGCAGATCTGGCAAATTGGGTTAGTTTTAGAGACCTGGTCTCTGGCTGAAGGACATTATACTTGCTAATTATAACTCTGTTTTTTAGAAAGTGCGTTTAACTTGGTGCTTTCAATCTCAGTTCTTACTTATTTCCTAAAGCTTGTTAAGCCTGTGTTGCTTTGGGATTGTTCCAGTATGTAATTGGAAATCTTTAGCAATTTACAATTTACTCTGATGCCATGTACTTCTACTACTTGCACATGGAGAAAATTGGACATTGAAACAGTCTAAAAACCATTCACCAAAAAAGGTTTTCTGCAGAGCATGTTTTTCACCTGCTTGGAGTCAGAGCACTTAACAATTTATGGAGAACGGCCCCTCTTTCTTAAAAATGAACAAGTCTAAGGATATAAATCATGTTTATTACACACTTTTCTGTGCTTCACAGGGAGACCAGACTTGGATCCTTTTAGATTCATTGCCCTCAAGTGGCACAAAAATCAAGCTAGTAACGTTTTTATGTTACAAAAAAGGAGAGAAATATAAATACAAGCTTCTACCAACAGTTAAAAACAGCACGAAGTGTCACTGTTTTATTTTGCAACCTGTTGCTATGTGATTAAACATTTGTTGTGGCCCCCGGGGTAAACAACTGAGCTACCAAACATGCCCCATTATTTCAAATAACCTGTTCAAATACACTGTTGCTGTTTGATCATAACCAGACATGAACCAGTTATCAGTATCATGATAGTTCTATGAAAATACCACGTTTCAGACAACCAAGCAATCACTAGATTAGATAAGGATAGCCAGAGTAAATACAAAAACAGTTTACAGCTTAATGGTTTTGTTCATAAAGCAGCCCAGGGTTAGATGTCCGTTAAACATAGCATCTTGTCTGATGCCCAAAAGACTCAATTTTGGTCTCACCAGACCAAAGAACCGTCTTTGACTTGACCATGGAGTTTCCCACGTGCCTTTTGGAAAACTAGTTGAGCCTTGATAAGAGTTCTGGTCTTGTTTCATCACTCAACAGAATATTTCAGCAAAGGTCTTTTGGTGTCTTGGGAAAAGTGTGATGGGTCATTGTGTTCTTTTTGGTCGCCAGTGGTTTTGGCCTTGGCAGTCTCCCAGGGATGCCCACTATAGTTTAATCCATAACACTGACTTTTACAAATGAATCTGGGGCCTGTGGTTCTTTACATGTTCTTTTGTAAATGTCTTGATGCGACACCAGTTCAGTATTTTAGATATAACATCCAGTCGCTGTTGCATGTTTTCTCTTTGTGGAAAAGACTTTAACGGTGGTTCGCTGGAGTCCCAAACTCTGACTAATGCCTTTGTGACCCATTTTAGATTACTGATATGAATTTATTTTTATGTATTCTTGAATTTATTTTAATTCAGACATGATGTGCTACTTTTTAAGTTTGTTTCACAGACTTCTATAGTCTTTAAGTCTGACAGTAATCAGGCCTGGGAGTGGCTTGTGAAGTTGAACAAAGCTTTCCACACAATGTGATTAATTAGAGTTCATTTGTGATTGAAAAAGAGGTGGAGGCAATTTTTCACATTGGGCCAGGTTTGTTTTGAGAACTTCTTCTTTCCCTGTTATTTAAATCAAAATTTGAAAAAAGCAGGCAGAGACAATAAATGAATGGATTATATTCTAATTATATGAGCTGGAACCATTTCTATTATTATTATTATTATTATTATTGAGTTTTTTAGTCTGAACACCATCTTTTGGGGGGTATTGTTGTTTAACAACATTATTAAATGGAGGTCCAGCATGTGGAAATTGTATTCTTGTTTTTCTTGTCTTGACATCACCACTGCTCCACAGGCATCAAAAGTCTGAAAATTCCTGGCTGACTCATGCTTGAGCGAGGACGGGTATGTGTTTTGTTTTAACCAAGACAGAGGGGAGGGAGGACGGGAAAGTCATGGGAGATTTACGAGCCGGTGTTCACTGCTCTTTAAAAGGATGCAAAAGGGAGGGCGCTTAATGATTTATTGCTTTGTGCCACCTTGGAAATCAAAATGGATTTTAGAATCGGCTCAACTCTTAAATCCAGACCTGGAGGAATATGATTTATGGGAGCGACATCAGGAGCCCTTTGTGTTCCGCTGTGTGTCTTAGTGAACAAGTGTGAAACAGCATTTGGGCATCATTAGGCACGTTCACATTATGTACAACGGAGAACAATTCTCCTTATACGGTGTTGCTTGAAATCTTGTTTTCACCACTGCTGTCTGACTGTCCTGCTGTTGCAGTTTAAACAGGATGGATCACGTCGATTATAGGTTGCTCTTCATATAAAGCAACAATACAACAATGTTGCATTCAGTATTACAACCTCAGCGTAACACCGACCCATACTTCCCTTTCCTTTCTGCACTTCCCTCTATTTCCAAACTGCCAGCCCTCTCAGTTGTGACAGAGCCTGACTAGTGAGGTTTCATCTATGTAGCTTAGTGTTTCATATTAACTGCATTGCCATAGCCATTACAACCACAAACATAAATATATTTCATTGGAAGAACAAAACAAAGTGCTAAATATTTCTAAAGTAGAAAGAAAATTCTACATGATTCAGACATTTTTACAAAATAATTCACCATCCTCTTTGTTTGAGTGCAACTAAATGCCTTCAGAAGTTGCCTGACGACTGCTAATGACTAAGTGAAGTTCACTTGTGTGTTAAATAATGCAATTACAACTAAGTATAAATACAGCTGCTATATGACAGCCTCAGAGATGGGTAAAAATAATACTTGCATTTGTGAAACCTGGAAGAAACAACCTCTGTAACCACTCAATCTCTAAGGAGAATGCTATGTGTCTTTGATAAAGAATCTTGCCTCTCTTAATCATTCTGAATTTTGTCCAGAATGTTTGAAATGTTGGTACGTGCAAAGCATTTTCTCCACCATTTGGAGTAAACATTCTCCCACTCGGACTCAGAAATCCACTTCAAAACAAAACGTAGGCAGGAAATTGTTTCTGAAAACAAGGACTCTCGGCAAACACTTGACTGTTTGCCGGGTCCCCGCTATTGATCAAAAACTCTGTCAACCCCCTGCAGATATATTGCTCTCTTTTTTGTTTCCAGCAGAACTGAAACTGTTATTTCACCTTGAAGGACGCATACCCCTGTGGTCCTCCCACACAGGTGTTTTCACAGCTCCTGTCTGATTGTCGCTTTTCTCAAAACTAAGTGAATGTGTGTCCGTGCTGCACACTCTGATTGACACGTCAGTCTCACGCGCTCACACTTTTTTTTACAATGGAACAATTACCAGATCAAGATTCTTCTCAGTGGGGAATTTAATGTGCTTATGTTACCCAGCAAAGCTCTAACAACGCTAAACGCTGTTTATGCTAGCAAAAAAAGCCACCTGGAACAAAATCATGCCACGGTCCACACAAAATTTAAAAATACATTTACAGGTGTTGAGTCAACATAGGAATGAGTTTTTATGTCTGTGGACACTTTATTTAAATACAATAAAAGCAAAGCTGACGTAAAAAAGGCTATCTCTAATGTACCGCTGGGCCTTGCCAATGAGGCCAGGAGAATCCAGTTATTAGCAGAGGACATGTCTCAACTCTGCTATGGAATTTCTTTGGAAGCTTTCCCATGAAATTTGACAATTTATGACATTGCAAACACAAAACAGCTCTTGGTGTTTGAAGACTCATCCACGAAGGAAGTTTTTCCTTCAATAAAGGGAAGGACAGCTGCAAACAGTCTAAACTGTACATGCAGTAAAGCAAGTCACATATTTCCTTTTAGTAGCTTGATTTAGTAAAGACTCACGTTTCTAGATTTCCACACTTAACACTGTGTAATACATCAGCAGGTAATCAAGCAAAGATGCTCTCATGCAATGACACTTGTAATAATCATTAACACAGTAAGTGCAAAAGGACTTGCAGAGGCTCTAAATCATAACTGTTTGAGGTGAACGGTGAACAGGAGTATTTATTTCAGCATGCTGAGGTCCACTGGTTATGTCAGTTAAAGGGTTGCAGTGCTTTGTCGAACTTCTCCCACCGATTCAATAAATTCTGGGAGCAGGACATGAGCATCATGCAAAACTGTTAGATGAGGCATGGCTGCTCTATTTGGTCTTTCTTACAAATCTGACGGGGAAATTAAATGAGCTAAATTCTAACCTTCTGGGTAAAGACAAAGGATTGGGGCACAATTAGTCCTGCCGTTGCATTCAAGGCCAAAGTGGGTTTGTGGTCCACACAACTGAGAAAGGAGAGACTGTCATGCCTCCCAAACCTCAAAACGCTGGTAGAGAATGTGAGCAATGCTAATCCTTTACCCAGTGTTCATCTGGCTAAAAAAGAATTAAATAGTTTTTTTTTTTTTTCAGGAAATGTCATGGAGGACGTTTTCAAATTCATCATAGATCCATTTCTCACCATTGGCATTGAGACTGTATCCACATCTTTACCTAATGGAGAGGACACAGTAATAGTTGAACTGCAGCCAAAAGGCAAAGGACAGCAACTTCTAGGAAATTATGAGCAGATAAAATGTTTTCTTTTGTACATTGAGAATGAAAGCATTCTTTTGGTCCACTATGTGAGAGAAAGTAAAGCACTGGACACGACTGACTGACAGACAGACACCATTCTGACTGGGTCAGTCCAACCATGAACCCAACAGCAGAGCACAAGCTGATCATTTCCAGTCACAGGCTTGACATGATGGTTACTTTGGACAAATTTTATGTATTATGGTCTGTAATGTAAATTTAAACATGTAGTCATTATAATTAATAAAAAGACAAGTTTGCATAATTCATCAATCTTTAAAGCTATGACCAATTTGATGACTTTTTCTAACAGCAGTACTGTGTGTGTTTGTGGTGATTTGAATAAAATTTTCTATTACTTTTTTACATGTGTGTGTTTACATGGTTAATTATTTTCCCCATAAATCCCTTCACTCTAATATCTTGCGCAGAATGATAAAGGTAAAGTCTGACTCACAAATATGAGGTTCTTTCATTTGCTCTGTGACATTAAATCTCAATAACATGCAATCAAGTCTGAGGTTGTAAACAAATGGGGAAAATTGTTCAAACGGTATGAATACTTCAGCAAACACAGCCTAGAAAGTTTGTTTATGAGGCTCACTAAGCTCAGTTGATTTTTATATTAAATTATGGCGGTAAAATAAAATCAACAGTTCAGATTTAAGACCAAAATAAAAAGTGATAGATGTGCAATGTTAAAAGCCCCAACCAAAAAACAATACTCTGAGGAGTGCGGTTGAGCTGAGTCACCAGCATGCAGTAACTCCAAACGAGGTTGTCTTACTTTATGACACAAGAGGCAAACAGAATCCAATTTCTTAGCTTGGTTTATTGAGCCTCATCTGTCCGTAAATATGGCCGCAACAAAATGATGTTAGCGTTTCCTTTTAATTAGCTCATTGTGGATGCACCTCTTTATCATGAAGCTGTAAGGCCCACATGAGGAGAAACAGCAGGATGGTTAGTGGATCCCACCACCATCCCTCCAATCCCTATCCACTCCTTCATCGCCTCCGTTTTCCTGCCATCCGTCTTCTCAGGGCTCTGCCTTCTCAGGGGGAACAAGAAGACTTATGATGATGTTTGAAAATTTCCTCCTTAATTCACTGAATGTGAGGGGAAAACAACATGATCATCATTTTGCAATTACCTGTGCATTTGCCTCAGAGCAAATGAAACTTAATGGTGTGATATCCTTATGAGAGATACAAAGGAGCTCACAGGCAAACCTGAATGCTAAAGGATCATTTTGGGGTTTTTTTTGCAAATTTTAAAGTTGTTTATGCAACAGAAAATACATTAAAACATATTTTGCAATTATTGTAATCTTTAAGAAGTAGTTTTCATTATAGCAAATTAATAATGTTGCAGTTTAATATACATGAATACAGTTTTCTTCTGTTCATTTATGTTTTTCATTAAACCGCTCCATTTCCGAAACAAAGACAAATTGCAGTCCATTATTTACAGATGGTACACAAATAAGATTATTATTTGTCTAGATATTAAGATTTTAACTATGCTCTAAAATTTTAACTGCGAAAAATTAACAAATTAACGATTGTTAATTTTTAATCTAATAGTCACTTCTACACTTCCAATGATCAAAAACAAGGATAAATAAAAAATGATTTTGGATTATGTTGCTTAAATAAAGGGTTTCTATTATTTTTTTTGTTTTTTTTATCTCACTTTATGGAATACATCATAATTAATAATAATCATATCATAGAAATACGCAGTCGCATAAAGATTTTGTCCTACGTTATAATCAAGAGCTAACCTTTCTCAAAAAACTCAGAATGCAAACAGCGATGGTCTGGGAGAACTGCTCACAAATGACTCAGAAAAACATAAAGCCGGCGGCATCTCAAGGATTCAGAATGGCCCGCACTTTAATCAGATCAAGCATCTGCTCCGGTTGAGATGAAACAAGCCCAATACACAGTGGTATCACCGGAAAAAATAAATAAAAAATACAAGATACATTATCCAAAAGACCCACTGCCAACTCATCATCTCCACAAACCCCAAAACACAGCACATGTCAGGGCTATTTAGGTGGAACAAGTAGGTCTGACAAGATGCTATCCAGGATTTTTTTAATTGTTTGGCTAATGAAAAAATTATTTCAATGTGTATTTATATTTATATAAATACACATTTTTATATGCATATAAGATAAAGTGGAAATGATGTGTTTGTGTCTTTGGGGCCTTTTTTAAAAGATATATTTTCAAAGGCACAAAAGAAGAAATGGGGAGTTTCTTCAAGTCACATCAAAAATCTATTGGAGGATGCAGAACTCAACAAGGCAGTAATGGACTCGTCCATGTGTTTGTGACTATAATTAAGAATTCCACAGGCAGGAATTTAGCAAAGTCTACAAGCTCCATTAGCTCCAACTTCACCACATGTTCTGTTTGTACCTTTCTGCATCCATAATTTACTCATTTTTCCAACATGCTGAGTTTCTGCTGCCTTCCGGCACTCGCATTCACTTACAGGTGAAGTCTTGTGTGCAGCGTCGCACATTAATTTCTCACACGTACATTCTTCTGATTCTTGCTTATTTCTTTTGGCATCATACTTTTTGCTGTTTTGATCTTTGAAAACTCATTGTGAACTCTGTCTTCACTTCATGATGAAAACTTAATATTCAGAACTTCTTTAACAAAGTGAACCCAATAAAAAGCTTGATCATTTCATTGCTTTGTACACATTACAGTAGAAAAGAAAATCTACATTAAAAATGTCATTTGTTAGGTTTATTAACATTGAAGTTCCACATACATATCCCCTGAATGTTTCTTTTTTTTTTTTTTACAATTCAGTCTTTTATGAAGAAGAATGAAATTGCCATTGTATCTCCTCTTATTTTAAACCCGGACCCCTTCTGTTGCAGCCATTTCCGGAAAAGACTGAGCAAAATTTACTTCAGAGTATCTCTCAGTAAACAGTCTGACCTGGGTGCCATCTGGACCCCAGTCTACCACTAGCTACAAGTTTTCTTTTCCCAACAAGGGAAACAAATCACATGTTACATCAGTTGCACACACAGATGCCAGTGAAGACTGTGCCTACAGATATCCTGGAGAGGGAAACAAACAACTTGAAGCAGAAGGAAGCTACGTTGGACAAAAGGAACAAACTATAGTCTTTGCTGCGGGGAGTTGAGTGCATCCAGCTGATAGCACAATTACACAGAGAAACATAGACTGTAAATACAGTCAAAGGCATGTTTTCAGGGTACTGTAGAGGACTGCCACACAGTTGACTGAGCAGAAGTTTTCATAATTACCGCTTGGACTATAATCATGTTTGGATAAGAAGTAGCGAAAATCTCTGGCAGTCTAAAAATTCAGATGCAGGTCAAAAAGCTTCATACCTAAGATTTTGTTGCTGCTCTTTAACAGTGAGCTTTGGATTTTTCTTTTGTTTGCCGTCCTCTGCTTTGTGAGTAATGGCAAGGTAAACTTTGCTGCTTTGTTGTAAAGCAGCAAAGCCTTGTTTGTCACAGTTCCAGTCTTAAAGTTTTAATTATGGTTTTGACTGCAGATATGGATATGTTGAAGTCTATTATATCATTCTGGTCTTTCCTGACTTATTCAGGACACATTTCCACCTTACATAAATTGAACATAATTTTACTTTTGTGGGAAAGTTTTGTTACACATCATTACACACAGAGTGATATAGTATTTATTTTAATGACGACCCCCACAACTAATTAAACTTAAAAATGCCTTTTCTTGGATAATTGCAATATTACCTAAGAGTATTTTACAACAACCCAATAAAAAAACAGAACTTGAATCCAGAAACGTCAGCTTAGTGAGTGTGTCCTTGTACAGTGTATGCAATCAGTCCTTTGTCAGTATTCTTTATGCATGAATTACTGCATTAATGTTGCATTAAATGTGGGTGATCAGCCTCTCATCTTCCTCCTGACAATACTCCGTTGGTTCTCTGTGGGGTTTTGCTCAGGTGAGTTTGTGGACCAATCAAGTGCAGTGATACAGTGGTCATGAAACTAGGCATTGTTACTTTTTGCTGTATATGCAGTTACCACGTTCTGCTGTAAATTTAAATGAACTCCAACGGGATGCGTAAAGGCTCTAGAAATTTTCTGAAAGTGACAGTGACATTGGACTTGATTACACACTTTGGGCCAACAGCAGCAGATGTCATATTATCCCAAATCATTAAGTCGTCCTGGACCTCAGGCATCTTAGATTGTGAGTATCTCCAGTCTCCCTTCAAACTCTGGGACCTTGCTGCCCAAAGGAAATTCAAATTTTACTTTAACCCGAAAGGGTATGTTGGACTATAGATTAAATGGTACTTTTGTTATTCTAGGTAAGACATTTTTTTGTTTACTCTGGTTAATGTGTTGCCTGAGAGAAGGAATTTGATGTTATGGTCTTGGTGTTGGATTGGTCTGATGCAATGTTTACATTTTCTGGCACGCTCAATTTTTCTATTTTTAATAGCTGGAAGTCACAACCAAGAAAAAGCCCGCTTTATATAATCTGCTTTTTATAAATATAGGTGAGCCTCACCTTTTCCTTAGAGTTTTGTCAATAAAAATACCATTCTAATTTACTAACATGAACCTGTGCATCACTTGAAATATCTGTTGTCTCTTGCTCACTATCATAAGGGACTTGACATGAAAATGCGCCTCGTGTTGCTCAGCACCTCATCTACTTTCGGTTTGATTCTTTTTCATATAATAAATTTGTGGTCTGCAAGAAGGTTGAAGCTCTGGGGGGAAAAAATGTTTGTATGTGAAATACAGAAAGACAATAAAGGACAGACAAAGAGAACTATGAAAAATAACAGGATTTTATGATGATTCTGCACTCCTGATCATAATTACCTCATTAATTATCCTGTCAGGAGAAATTTAGGGAATATTTAACAAGCAGTCATTAGTTCATCTCCAGTTACAATGCATATGCAAAAAGGTCGACAGCGTTAGGCGTTTTAAATAAAGCCCATGTTCAGATACAATGCTCCCAGTGTCTTCAGACATATTTAAACATGCTCACTGAAAGTCATTTGTCATTTTTCTGCGAGCACAGCAGAAGAATGCAGTGGTTTTTTTTCTCGCTCCAACAGAACACTGCAGGTTTCTTTGAAGCTGTCTTTGAAAAAATTATGATGGTATGATTTTATTGGGATGAAAGTGATTGATGGCTTTTAGTTTTCTTTCAAAATGCGCAGACAGAATCGCGTGTGCAGCTGGACGCTGAGACCTTTTTATCCCATTTCGTTGTGATTAATCTCCCATGTCCCCATTTATGATCACACATGATGTCTTGTAATGGCCTTTGTGCAGTAATTTGGCGGTTGCAAATGGAGGTGGTAAACAGCCAATATCCAACTGTTGGCTTTAAAAAGTAACCACAACCAAAACGAAGATGCATGTAACAAAAACAAAACAAAAAAGTAAAAAAATAAGATTCTCATCTGCAAAGTAAGATTTAGTAGTATTTGGACAGAAGTTGTCGGATATGCACTATTCATTACGAAAAGAGATATTTCTTGCAAGTAAAGATGTCATCCATTTAAAAGTGACTACATATCTTTAACCTAAAACTCTACATGATCTGCTGTCAGCATTGCCATTAATTTGTTACATAAGCTGAGATTTTGACTCGCGTTGTATTTCAGTATTATGGGTCGGGTTCCTTTGTAGGATTCATCCACAGTGAAGGAAACGTGATGAGTTTTCAGTGATTGAAAAACAGCTTTCTGCTGCAGTGACAACAATACTTTAAGTTATAGTGTGACTGACAATATTGGATGAAGACCCAGGCTCATCTTGCCACCACACATAATGAGAAGGACGGTGAAGGAGCACAGTGTTCAAGAACAGCATCAGAGTCTCACACTGGAGCCTCTGTGTCCCCATAGCAACAATCTGATTTAAGGCTTTTTAAAAATCTTCACCAGAGAAGCCGGTAATTGTGGAGGGTGTTATATGTGTGTATTTAATGTGTTAGTTGAATCTACACAGTTACATCTGGCTTTGTAACATCTGTATTGTGGTTGTCAGTAGGTCTGGATTATTTAAACACATAATCTGAACTCAACAAATACAAAATGAAGATTGCTATAATATTTAAAAACAACAATCATTTGTAAAATTCTTCATGAAAAGACAGAATAGTTGTTTTTTATTATTATTTATTTAAAATGTATGTTTAGATCTTTTTTTTTACTAACTAAAAGGCTTGTTTGTAGTATCCATAAGTCTCTTGTGTATATGTGGTAAATGCTATTGAATTTTGTACATCCTTGTGTCCTTTTGAAACCTGACCTATTCATTGTCTTTAACCACATTCATTGATGCCCTGTGTGATTGCAAATTAGTGTAACGCAGTGCTGACTTCATTTAAACGGAGGAGAAATGAGCTTGTGAAGAAGACCTTGCCGAAAGCAGCTTTGGAAAGTTAATTTCTCTACCACCAGCAAAAAAGAAGTGTTGGGAGTAATGAGCTAACGGTAAAAAAAAAGAAAAAAAAAAAAAGTAAAGAAAAATATATATCAGTTTCTATATCAGTCAAGTGGGGCTTGGGGACTCTGCCAACATGACCAAGCAAACCTCTGCTTCACTGGGATTTTATTTAAAACTCATAGTTAGTTTGTCTTTTTAAGGTGTAGTAATAAGGGAGTATTGTCTTCATATCTTTATCTTTCCGGTAAAAAAACCATTTACATTAATTATAATATAGAATGGAATAAAAATGCCTTTATTCTCTCACAATGGGGACAACTTTGTGCAACATCCTCAAAGTGGCAGGCAATCAATGGGAGACCTTGTCCATCTATAGATATGTCTACTATGGAATGTGACATTAGTGAAGTTTACCTTTTGATTCATTTAATACTTATTTAAACACAACACACCTCAAGTATGTTTCTAAAGGATATGCAAGAATATTCATTCACAATAAAGTGCCTTTCAGAGACATCCATACCCTGTAAACTCCCATTTCTCCACATTACGACACGAAGGAATGTATTTGTCTGGATTTCATATGATAGAGCGACACAAAGTGGTGTATACCTGTGGAGTAAAAGAAAAAAGAAAAGGTTGCATTCATTTGTATTCTTCCGTCATTAGTCTGTAAAGCTGCAAGTGTATTGGCGTACGTCTCCACCAACTGCACAACCACAAGCGGAAATTGTTCCCCATTCTCCTTTGAAAATAACGTAAGCTGAGATTGAATTCAGAACGTCTGTAAGCATGTTCTTTTTATCATGCTTACATCCATTTTCACCTGTTTTTGGTTGGATTTAGGTTTCAGCTTTTAGACCATTCAAACATGAAAATGCTTAAGTTTAAGTTGTTCAACAATTTGTTTCCAAATAAGGCGTTGGTCATCTCTGCATTCCTGTTAGTTCCCTAAAGTTGCAATGACTTTTTTCACATGTAAGTATTTCCACAAGTGTAAGTGAAATTGTAAGTATTTTTGCAAGTAAAGCAATATTAATGTAAGTATTTTACTTTGGGTCTTATCCAATTACTCAAACTGTTCATCCTTTAAAACTTTCTTGAATTGAAATCAGGAACAGTGTCGACTATTTTTATAAATCTACAAGCTGGAAACTTACTTCCTCTTTTTCAGGAAAGCTGCTCTTCTTGTCTCATCTCTCTGTCCAACTATGATTTTTATGATTATATAGAAAGAAGAAGTAGAGTTAAAGCAAGTTTTGCAGGAGATAAAAACAACACACACATCCAGATTGATTTGACTGAAGTTTGAGTCTACTGTTGTATCTAGATGTCACTTGAAGGATTAATTTTAAAGGTAACTTTAATTATTGTCACACTCAAATCTCCATCATTTTGGAACTAAACACTTCTTTTTCTTTTCTCAGAAAATTGTTGCAAGATTTATTGAAGTTTGTGATTGTAAAATGGCAAATAGTGGGAATTTTCAAGAGATGCAAACACTTTTCCAAAATGTCAGTCTTTAATTATGCTAATATACGATCTGAAGTGAACATAAGGTGTGGATATTGCTGAACTTTTTCATAGATGTTAGTCTTTACATAGAAAAAGATCCACATATGTTTTCTGTGCTTACACATCATGTGTGCATCAGGCAGGCTGCATGTGCATGTGCCAGGGGCTCTGTCAAAACAACAGCACTTGAAAATAATGAAATGAGAAAAGTTGTTTAAAATAGTGTCGCAGAGTGTGTGCCAGCAAGCGTGTTACCTGAAGCGAGGATAAGCAAAGCTCATAGCCAATGAGAATGATCTACCCTGTTATATTTCAAAAGCTGTGTTTCTGCACTAATGATGCGTCAGTTCACGCAAACAAAACTAAATAAAAAGTGGGCATTCGATCATACATTCTACATTCCTGTGGAATAAAAGACCTAGTGTATTGCTTTTGTTTTTCTGCAGTGTACCCATAAAAAAATAATGTGCCCTTTGACAATTTGTAAAACTTGTAATGCTAAAGCAAACTTTGAAGACTTGTGGATTTGCATTTTTTTCATTAAAAAAACACTTTGATGTTAAATGTAACAAAGAGCTTTAGAACATTACAATGAGCTTCCATCTATCCATCCATCCAATGAGACAGCAAATAAACTAACCATGTCCAAACCACGGTGACTGGAAGTGGTTTGAGATCCCAAACTTGTGGTAAATTTGGACACAGGCCCAGGAAGACAAACCAGGTTTGGTTAAAGAGGTAGAACTGAAACCTTTAAATCATCATTATTTTAGGGTCAGCAAAACAAGCAACACTTTGGTGTTGTATTTTGTTACTAATATGAATCACTGTGATCATAGTATAATTAGTGTAGGCAATATTGATACAATATTTTATGAAAATATGACTGTTGATACAATTATCAGTCACTTACGAGTCGTTTAAAACGTCCATGACTTCACCAAGCAATCGTTTTTCAGTGGCTGCCCAGATGCTTTGTATGAAGCAAAGCAGAGAACGAGGGTCTAGCTCTTACCAGGCGACCAAGTGATGGATGCACTATGTAGTTTAACACATCTTCTCTGACTCCTACAAAATTAAATTAATATTTTCCAAACTGCTTTGGTGGAAGTTTAGTTTAGTGTTATGTTGATTCTATAGCAATCACTTCTGTTCCCAGCCATCCAGTCAGACGAGAATGAACTGTTACATTTATTTTCTAAATATTCCTTCCGTGCAACCAATGCCATGCATTATTTATTACTATTCGAAAGCAGCTATTATTATATTGCAGTAAGAGCATCTTTGCAAAAAAAAAAAATGTGACAAACTTGATTTTTTTCACAATAACTTTTGTGAAAAACTGATTTAGCAATGATTAATTTCCAATGCTTCTGAACTAAGTCTGCTTTCACAACATGAACACTCCATCACTCACTCACTCTCTTACATCCAGTCCCTGCCTGGCAGACCTCCCCACTTAACTGGGCTTGTAAATCATCTGCACAACATCAATGGAGAAACATTTGTTACCTCCAACGCCTGCTTGACTCAGCACTTCTTTAACTGTCCTCAAGGAGTGAGGCATGTCAAGGGAGCCGGGGAAGAGGTCAAGGGGGGCAACTTTAAAGTAGATGATCAAACTATCAATATTCTGCTGCTTACCAGATGGGGTGTTGTAAAAAGAGAGGCAATTTGTCAGGGTACATGATCTTGACCCTGTATTTTTGTCTTTGCCAGACATAAACACTGAAAGTTTCCTCCGGGTGCAATCTGATATAGATTGTTTGTCATCATAGTCCCACAATAAAAAAACCTATCCACATTTATGGATCACTGAATTATTAAAATCATTAAAGTTTATCTGGTAACATTGCAGAGTTTCGATCGACTTTCCAGTGTGTCATCTTTCAGCTGATAATGAGGCATAAAGAACAGACTGTAGGTCACAGATGAAGCACATTTATAAAAGGCATTACTGTAGCACAGAGTGGTGCAGGGGTAAAGTGAGACCCTTGTATGGAGGCCTTAGTCCTCAATGGTCAAATAAAGGCCTCGAGAAATACGAGATCTTAAAAAAGTTAAAATGCATTACTGTTTCTGTCTTAGCTCATATTTTCTCCACTGTTGCAGAGCTGAGTTAGCTCTAAACATGGATGTTCAGAAAACGCACTGTTTAGGTTGATTCAGATATTTGAGTTCGGTCCTTGATTGCCACAAGGGTTGCAGTTCGAAGAGACAGAAATATCTCACTGACAGTTTGATGTAGTAAACCCAATCAGAGTCAATACCTAAAATACAGAAAATGAAGCTTTAACCTCCCCAAAAGTATTTTTTTTGTTTATTTTACCTTTCCTTCATCCAATTGCTGCATGCAATGTTCTTATTTGTAGCTTGAGTTTCAAAAAACTCACTTTTGAACCACGACAAGTCTTCTCTAATTTAGATTTTTGATTTTGCTGTAACTATGTTGTAATTCCTGCTGAAAGAGAAACAAAAAAAACACACCCCACAGTATAATGATGCCTCCGCCATGCTTAATGTTAGAGATGGTGTGTTCAGAGCAATGTTTAATGGGCAAAGTATGATTGAGAGCCACACTTTGTATATTCTTTGCTAAATAATAAAAAAAAAAACATGTTGATATTTTCTTTGCAATATTACGCATTGCTTTCTGTTAATATTCGCAGTTGAGTAATGAAGGGAAGACTTGCATAATAAAATTGCCATTTACCATTGAATTCTTATTGAAAATGGCCATGCAGAAATATGAGTTGAAATGAAGGTAATTCAGGTGTTCAGTGATTTTTTGTTGTTGTTTCATGCTGTTTATTGAAACATTTTTTAAAAAGTCAGTTTTCTATCAATTTGAAAATTCTATGTTATGTCTTAGTATTGTGAAGAAAGCAAGGCTGAAGCGTATAAGGTTGACACTGAAGATAGAGAAAAGAGAAGTGCATTAATAAAAAACAAATTTTAAAAGGGTTGGTTTCTCAAGTTTAGCTAAATAAAACCATTGATAGAAACAGATTCACGAGAATATAATAGAAGATCTTGCCATGCGTCATTTGCTTTAAAAGCAGCCGGAAAAGATACATTTTTAAAAATGGAATATGTAAATGGTGAGAGACCATGGCAGATGTGGAAGAAAAACATGTTACATAAGTGAAGCCTCACAACCATTTAAAGTAGACTAGACAGTTTTGTCAAACTGTTGGTTTTATTATAAATAATATATTTAAGCAGAAAGAGTTTACTTCTTTTCTTCCCCTTTTCTCCATGTAGACACCCACCTAACCTAAGCTGTGTGTGTTTGTGTGTGTATGGTGTGTGTGTGTGTGTGTGTTCCTCTGATTTTCTCAGGAGCTGGTCCACTGCCATCATGTGGCGTCAGAGATGCCTTACCACTTGCAGAGGTCGTGTTCTCACTCCTCTCTGCTCTGCCCCACATTGTTTATCTGGGATGTTCTTTCTGTCTGTGTTGCGTCAAGGCCTCCCCTCCCAACCTGGCTGTCAGCAGCCAGAGCATTAAGCAGGGTAGGATGTTTCTAATTAAACACTGGTAATGATAAGACTGTGGAAGAGGAAAGGGGGGAGACGCTCATTACACACTGACAACAGATGCTTTGACTAACCCCTGCCAGCCTGCCTTGATGCCCACAGTATGAATACATATATATACACCAGATCCCTGTGTTTTTCCTAGTGCTGAGTGCAGTGGCTTAGCGCTCATTGCCAAGGCAGCCCACGCATCAGTGGTGCATGTCAGTTTTCCTCTCACACTTTTACTGACACATTTACAGGGATTTTATATTAAATGCATGCCGGCCTGTCTTTTCTTTCGAAGTGGCATCCCACTTTAATATTCCATATTAAATTTAATACCAGCCCTCACTTGGCACCTTTTCTTGCAAAGTAACACCCACCTTAAAAGATACTGAGGTACTTTCAAGTCAATGTTGGAGCTCTTATTTGATTCTCTATCTGAGCAGAATATAAATAGAAAATTTAATCAAATACCAGATTATTTTTTTTTTTAGAGGTGGAGTAAAATGTTTTGCTCGAGAACAGTTGGTGTATACGAGCTCAACTTTATAAGTGTGCATATTCCTATACAAGCATGGTAATTAATTGCCTTTCATTAGACCTCTGAGCGTGCAGTCGATTTATGAAATGCAGTGCACAATTACACAATGGAATGCAGAAAGGAATTAGAGAAGCCACTCACGGCCAAAGACTGTAAATAAGAAATGCGGGTAGCCACTGCAATGTGACTGATTTCTGGGCGACCGTTCTGAAACCTTGAGTTTGAGATTAGGCCAGAGCTGTATCAGCGTTTTGGAGCCTGGAAGGATATGAAAGGATGGTTCGTAAAAGGTTGGTGAGGTGGAAATAAAAAATAAACACTTTCTGAGCGCAGATGCGTCCAAAAGTTTGTTCAATGGCAGAATAAACCATTTGAACAAGATGTCTTCTAGATAAAAATGAAACTATCAATGACTGCTTAGTATTTATTCGGTGCTGACAATGTGAAGTCTATGTGATCCTAATCGTTTTTACAATCAAAATAGCAAATATTGTATGTTTCCTCTTCAAAGAGATAAAATATGGACCATTTTATTGGGCAGATTGGGCAATTCTTTTATAACATTGTCTCTAGTCTGTAGAAACAGCTTGCTGAAGCTAGAAAACTGATAAGAATGGGAAAAAATGAATTCATGGGACAATGGTTGTTAGTAGCTGGGAAGCTGATCTGAGTATTTCTGAAGCTGGTGATTTACTGGTATGGTCATGCTGAACCCTCCTTCACGTCTAACAGGTAATGGTCTACACAAGAAAGATATCCAGTAAGCAGGAGATCAGTGGGGGAAAATGCCTTGTAATGCCAGGGGCTAGATGAAAATCTACAGACTGAATTTAGATTATAGAAAAGCAACAGAGGCTTGAACAATCTCGCATTACAGCTTGGGTTTGTGGAATAATATCTCTGAAAGCGGAACACGATAAACCTTGAAGTATATGCCACTGCTTTCACCTGAGAACAGAAAACAGAGTGTAATTCCTATAGACTCACCAAAGGTGGACAATAATAATTTGGAAAATTGTTTCCTGTTCCAATAAGTCTCTGTTTCTGCTGCAACATTCAGAATTAGGTGCAAACAGCATGAAATGATTGATCCATCTTTGCTTGTAGCAACGATTCAAGCTGCTTTGTGGTGGTATAATAATATATGGGATATTTTCTTACTATACTTTCCTTAGTACCCTCACTACAGCCCACCTGACCATTTTTGCTGACTTGTCAGTTGATGATCACAGTGTACTCTCCTACTAAAAGCTACTTCCAGCAGGATAATGCACCATATCATCTCAAATTGGTTTCTGTTTGCAATTTGGATCAAAATCTCTGAGAAACATTTCTAACACTATTGAATCCATGGCAGAAAAAAACAGGCATTTCTAAAGGCAAAATGAGTTGTTTTGGCCATGTTTTTCTATCAGATTGTGAAACGGATGACCAGCTTTATTCAATTTTGAGCTGACCGGTCATAGGTTAAGTTTTTGTGACAGGAAAAAAGATGTTTCCCATGCTTTTAGTGCAAAAAATGTATTTTAACTGATAACCATCTCCTCACAAACTGCAGATTCAAGGAAGAAATTGTGTGGTACCTTGTAAAACAATTATAGGAGCTGTGAAATCTTCCACACTTCACTGTGGTGAATTACATGTCCATTTCACTTTCCTAAGTTTCATAGCGTTCTAATCACTGATTTACCTAAGCTATAAATTCTCATTGTTAGCATGTAAGCTTAAATTTACTGCTTAATGTTGTCATCAAGGGGCCAAGGCCTGGGCAGAGCTGTACATCAATCTGATAGCCTGCAGGTAATGGCCAAGTTGCATATTGTCACAATTCCAATACATTATTTACTATGAGGCATTAAAAAGTAATGTGAATTAATAAACAGGTGCAAGGCCAGAGGGCACAGGCACATTTAATCCAGCCGTATTTCTCCTCGCTTTCATCAAGAAGACACTTCATGATAAATTTATAGCAAAACCAACACTCAAGGGCTTTTCTCTTGCCTTGGCTTCTTGCGTGTCATTACTGCTACCCCAGCAAACGTACAGTATTCACTGTTTTTTTCTGATTGGTCATTACATTTTGCTATCTGTTATTGTTCCTTTGTGTCCCATTTTTCATTTTTGCACTAGGTAATTCTTTGCATGAGTTAAACTACTTTGCTGGCTTAGTTTTGCTACACCTTGCTAAAATGTTGATCACGAAATAGCTCAGATTGTTGCACTGCATTTTTTTATGGGGCAAAATTAATATGAATGCAAACGAGTTTAAATATATTTTTTATTGCGTTGGCAAGAGACATGAAATCCCAGTAAAAATACATTGCGGCTGTAATGTGATATAACAGAATCATTCAATTAATATCAATACTCGTAATGGCTCCTGTAGATTGACCGATAAGAATATGACTTACGTGGACAAAAGATAATGAAAGGAAAAAAAATAGTCTTTAAAATGAATATTGCATGAAAAAAATTAATCAAGCTGTGCATGTCACAGATCAGCAGAAGGCAAAAAAATATATAAAAATCCAGCTGAAATTAAGACATAAATTGAAGTAAAAGCAGCTAAGCAAATTACAAAAAGAAGTCAGACACGCTGGAGTCTGATAATTCAGACCTTAGTATCACAGTTGTAAATGTCCACAGGCAACTGCTGACATTAACCTACCAGCATTTAATTATGATAGAGAAATTGAAACTTCAGTCAGATCCAAACTTGCTCTTAATTGCTTATGCTACATGGTTTGAATATTTATGTCCTGATATTAGATGCACACTATCGCAATCCTGTTTTCTTTGAAACTGCAAAGCGTTTCAAATTAGTCAGAATTCTTCACATCCCATGGTGCAAAATGTAGCACCGCAGATGCTGCATCTTTCTTTTTCATGCATTTTTGGATGTTATACTGTTTTTAAACCAAAATGGAACGGAAACATAAGTCTTAGATGTTAATTACTCGCACTACTAAGAGCAGTCTCTGTTCTGGACTCTCCATCTTCTAAATCACCTGCTCCAGGCTACTGCACCAGTTTAAGTGTTTCCTGGATCAATATGAAAATGATGAAGCCTAATATATCAAACATCATTGTGCTTTAGAACCTCTGACACCGCATTTAAATTTTATAAATATGTTTAGTATCAAGACATTATTATGCTGGTGGAAAGAAGCTTGACTTTGCTGCATGTTACACCCATGAAAACATGCGGCGTGACACAAACATCTGTCATCATTCATAACTGTTAAAACTAATCAAAAGCAGATGAATTTTGCTGCAAAAAGTGAAACATTAATGTCCTTACATCCCTGCTTCTTCTTCATGCTGTGTTTGTCCTGTTCTAAAGCCGTGAGTGTCCCTGTATCTGCTGAGGTTTATATAAGATGCAGCAGCTGCATGAATAAAATGGTTCATTTAAATGCTTCCCATTGATTCTTGCTTTGAGGGATGAGAGGAAATCTTTGGCCTTACTCCAGGTCAGTAAACCCTATGGAAGATCAAGTATGTTCACTAAGTGAGGGATAGTTTGAAGTTATTAAAATTGGTTGTCTAACAAAAAATAAATTAATGAAAGCCACATTTGTGGTGAGAATTTTACCCAAAGTGCACTCCTCTGCACATCAGTGAACAAACAGCATCCCTGAGACTAAGGAATACACCAGACAGGACAGGCATAAAGTTTTGGAGGAGTTTAAAGCCAGGTTGGGGATATAAAACAACTTTCAAAGCTTTGAACATCTCATTTCGCAGTGTTCTACTTATCATCTGAAAACAGAGTATACACAAATGCAAATCTACGGCGTCTAGAAGCAGAGCCAGTGAAGCTGTCTAAAGACCCACGGTAAAGCTGGATAAGCTGCAAAGGTCCATAGGTCAGGTGGGACAGTCTGTGATGATAGAACAACTATCAGTTGTGCACTTCTTACATCTGACTTGCAAAGAAGAAAAAAGCCATGAGAAATGTCACTTATCATTTGCCACAAGCCATGCACAAGAGACATTCACTTGTGGAAGAATTAGAAGATTAGAAAACACAGAACCTTTTGTCACACATACAAAACATCATGTAAAACCCCTGATTTGCCTTAGCCACATTTAAAGGTTTCAGGTCAACCATTTTTTTTAATCAGATAAAGATAGTTTTACTAAACCCAAAGGGACAAAATTCATAATTTACTGATTTTATTTACCTATCCAAAACAACCTGGAAATATGTGGAAACAGCAATTTCCCATAAATTACACCATTGGCAGCAGCAAGCCGTATCAAGCTTTTGTGATAATGACTCTATTTCTTTGCTGTGAATGAATTTTGGCCTACTCTGCTTTCTGGAAGGGTTTTATTCAGCTCTTGGAGTGTTTTTGTACTTTGTAAAACCCTATTTACCCATGTCCAACAACAATTTAATTAGATTCATGTCCCCAGTTTGACAAGGTATGTAATTTCTTTTTATCTTCAGCCACTGAGCCCCAGACTATCATCAGACTTCATTTTGCACAGTTAAGATTTACAAACAAAAGAAATTGCAGAAATGGCATTAACACAAGGGAAGGAAATTCCTGACCGAGTCCAAAGGACTCCAGCAGGACCGTCTCTTTTTGCTCAAAAAGAACTAAATAAAGTCAAAGGCCAAACCTAAATCTGATGAATAGCTGTGGTAATTAATCAAGCTGTTCTGCTTGAAAAATTCGATTATGGCTAAATCAAATCAGTTCAGAAAAAAGTGGGTCAAAAATTCATCCACAGGAATAAAAAAGACAAATGACACAAACACTTGATGGAAACTGCCATCAAGTAAACTCAATTATTAGTTTCTTGGGGGAATTATTTTTCCACGTAGTGCCAAGTAAGCATGTTTCAATTGTGCCTTTTCTTTTTTTTTTTTTTTTTTTTAAATTAAATCTTCATTTAAAGAAATGCTTTTCATATTAACTAATGTCAACAAAGGGTCCTTAAATACAATGTACAATGTCCAGAACAAACAACCCCTCAGAAACTCTCCATTAGATGAAAACCAACAGAATTCAAAACAAACTGATGACTTTTACCCCCAAAATCTTCAGAGCAGAAATTTCAGCAGCATATCAGCCCAAGAAATACGAAACCAAAGTGAAACCTGTCAAAAACTGTATTTCTGTCTGAGCTGAAATCAGGCTGACAGTAAGGAAGCGACAGCTGACGTTGCAGAGGTTACCTGGAGGTTTGGGTTTCCAGGGAGCTGCTGGCTGGTGATGCGTAGCTGCAGTGGCAGTAAAGGTGAGAGCGTCTGGGTGCTGTGTGAAGAGTGACACGCCATGCTCTCGGAGGAAGGTATGGGGGCTGGGTGTGGGGCGACGTTTGGGGTTAAAAAGATAGTAATATCGCTTTCTGGCTTGTCAGACAGCAGCTCCGCAGTCAGAATCAGGGCTTTTTGAGAGGATCAACTGTTTGACTGATTTGTCGAGAAAACCCCTGCAAAGGACAAAGACACTAATTACAAAGAAGGCTGTTTACAGGGATGCTACACCATATGGAAACACATGTTGCAATGTTGCAAATCCCTTCTTGCCACACAGGCTGAGTGGCTTACTTGTGACAGTAAGCGGAGCTCCCATGTGACTTCCTGTCCACTGATGTGTTTGCTGCACCTATCATGAATAACTGCACTCAATTTCCATGTTTTGACATAAGAGGGGACATTTGATAAATAGTTTGAGGACTTGAGCACATAAATGAGGCATAAATAATGCATAAATTAAGTGCCATTTTATGGAGAGATGTCAGTGCGTTTCTCCAATAACGGGAAGATTAACGACCTGACTGCAGAGGGGGAAATACTGCATAGGAGAGCGGCAGAAAGATCAAGAGATGAGTCCTCACTCTGACTGTTTTCAATCAATATACCCATGTATTTACAGAGGCTGGATGGATGATGCCAGCAAAGCAAACCTCAGCCGAACTTTCAAGGAAGGGAGAAAAAAGAGAAAAGTACTCAGAGTGACGGCATAGTTGAGTTACTTCCAGAGCAGGAGTAAGTAGTTTCTAGATTTCAGGATTTAACCATCCAAGGAAATTTGAAATAATGTGTGAGGCTCGTCACGTTTAATTCAAGTGAAATACTTAATTAGGAGTAGAAAGAGTAGATAATACATTTGTGTTTCTTTCATTCCTTTCACTCTTTCACTCAATTTGCATTTACGAGAGTCGACAAAGTTAAAGGAGTCTTCTGAGACACAAAACTGAAGGTATGCCATCAAACCTCACCAACAAATTAATTAAGATTTCTATGTAAAATCAATTTGTAATGGGATTGGACACACTACTTTTGTGTAAAAGTACACTAATCAGGAAAAGCACCTAGTTGTTCTTTCTTAAAGTGATATCCTCATGTTTGACAGAAGCTAAGGTTTTCCAGTATAAAATTAACACATTACTCTACCGTCTGCCACAAAACATTTCCATCATAAAGATAATCGGCTCTCTGAGTTCCCTGGTCTATTAATAGTTTACAAATCAAGTAACTCCCTTTGTCAAAGTCCAAGATGTATTTTCCAAACCAGCTGGCTGCACAGTTCATCTGTAATTGCTACATCACGCAGTTACCCTGGCACAAGTCAGCTGATCCGCCGCCTCACCTCCTAAGTCCAAGCTTGAACTATTTATGAATGGAGCTACTGCCTCTGTCAGCTTTCCTTTTTTCCATGGTAAATCCTGGAGCCATGCAGGTCATCCATAAGGCTCAGAGGAAAATGTGATTCATCAGACCAAGCCACTTTGTTCCATTGCTTTGTCATCCAGCTGTGAGGCTTAAAAGCCTATGCGGATATTTTTAACAATGGAAATGACTCGACAACTGTATAATGACTGTTCTCTAGGTACTCTACATATTCTCATTTACAAAGAACTGTGAGCAATGTCCTATTCTGTCCCTTTTCTAGCAGAACAGGAATGAACTTAATCGGGAATTTTAGCTGTGGAATTGGATGAGACCACACCAAGCAGTCTTCATTTCTTACATCTATTATTGATCCTTGGCTGCTAAGATCATGTCGCCAGTTTCTCCCTTGAGCTATGTTTGATAGACACTGACCATTGTGTACTGAGAAATGCCAAAAGAACTACAGTTTTGGAGAGGTTCTAACCTAGTCAGGCAGTTGTAACGATTTGCCTCTTGCCAAAATCCTGTTGAAAGCAGAAATTATCCTTCTGTCAATCATATAAAGTCATCCAAAGCAGTCCCAGGCTTTGCATGGCCTAGAGATACTCACTATGTTTGACTATTTGTGTGATCTTCTTTTGCATCAAATACCAAGTTGGTTTCACACCAGACATAAAAAGATGAACATGTCCCAAATAAAAAAAAATCACTTTTTTGCAAGTCAGACAACAGATCATATAAAATATACTTGGGCAAATGTGAGATGGACATGTGTGGTTGTTTTTGTTAGCAGTGTTTTCAACCTGGTAACACTTCAATGAATGCTATTTTTGTCCAATCTCCTTCTAATTGATGAACCATGATCACTGACCTTAACTGACCTTCACTGAAGTCTTTGAGGCACACAGTGCTTTAGATGTGATTCTTCTGATTCTTGTTGATTCTGACCTCCTGGATAAATTGGCATTTGCTGTTGAAGGAATTTTGGTAGGTTGTGTGTTGACTTTGTTGTGGCTCTCACTCAGGTTTTCTGGATGTCCAAAACCTTAGATATGACAATGCAACACTTCCCAGATGTCTTTGATACTCATCTATTTTTTTTTTCCTACAACAAAGCATACCTTAATGAATGCTTTTTTATTTATTTTTTTATTTATTTATTTATTTTGTTATTTTATGTGGGGAGGTGCAGTTTTGTTAGCATTGAGTTTAATCAGTGAAATATTTACAGACACCTTTATTAGAACTGATGGAGAATGAACATGGTGGCAGCCACATTTGGCCTTCAAAAAATTACTTTTCCCCTTGACCTAAATGCTTCTAAGATTACAGATGTTCAGTAATCACCACAATTATTTTCAATTTGCCAACATCCTCTTTCTCCTTGGTGGATTAAAAAAAAAAAAAAAAATCTTAGAACAAACTGCAGCGATTGTCCCCATGAATTTTAAGTGTCATTTCCCCTATTTAGATTAGATGAGCTGCAGGTCACCTTTTCTAGTGTTGAAATTTTCTAAGTCTTCAGCTCATCTACTGGGAAACTATCATCAGCCTCTGTTGAATATGTATGATTAGTTATGCAATGTCAATTACATCGGTCATCAGTTATGCCAGAGTGAACATTAGATTAGCTCTGAGTGATGGAGGGGGTATTCACCGTGACCTCCACCGGTGGCATGTCTTGATTTCTTTGTTTCGAGGGCCAGAGAGCAACCAGGGATGTGGAAGGTTTCTGTGTCAGGGAGGCACAGTGTCAGGTCCTCTCTGAGCTCCAGGGACTGGAACTGAATCAGACAGCTGCCGATGTCTGGATGCCCCAGCACACAGGAAATGGCTAAGAGACACACACATAGCTGTCTGCAAACATTAGCATGACTGACAGTCTCACCACCTTCAGAGTCACACAGACATGCATCTCCAGTTTTGGTGTCAGACGAGAAATGATACTTAACCAGAGGAAGGTGATAGCAGTACACGGACCAGATGAGGTCTGTAGCATGTAACATTTCAAAGAAGGAAGGTGGCATAGGACTGAAGACTTGATAAGAGAAAATGAGAGCTAACGCTGCTGGAACGACACTGGTCTGTCCAATGTTTTGATGTTGCTTATAAATCCACAGTGGCATCAATTTAACATACATGGTGTGCTACATTCACTTCCTTCTCAAATGTAATCCCTAATACCCCAAAAGGTTGTTTATTCAACCTCCCACTGTAGTCACGTGACACTGTGTGAGATTGTGTCATGATGACGTCATTTCCAAAAATAGATGCATGTCGGGTGAGCAACTACGACAAAACTTCTTTTCTCTCTAAATATTCCAATTTTAATTTAATAGTTTCAACTATTCAGTTTCATCTCCTAGGCAACATCTAAGATAATTGCAACATATTTCTTTTAACAAAATAATATTCAACAATTTAGGAGAGCATTACTGTGACATCTGTGTCACACCTGGCTTTAAACAGTGAAATATAAATTATAATGTGTGGGGTATTTGTCACAATAACAAAAGCAAGATAAAGATCTCTTTGATATATGTGTGTTTCCCAATTATCACTATTTACTGTCTTTCCATTATATTTTGTTCAATTCTAACATCTTCTACATTTTAATCCATTGGTTTTTGTCAATGTAGTTCTCTTATTTTTTATTTTTTTCCTGTAGAGCATTTTGCACTTCATAGTATTCTTTGTGTATAAGCTCTTTTCAAATAAACTCTGATATTCTGGGGAGGAGGTTGTAGTTATATTTGAGCTGCGGAGAGCAGGTTGCTGGCAGCAAATATATTTTTCTGTGTGACTTTCCTCTAGAATAAAATACAAATATATCCACCTTAAAAAAAAAAAAAAAAACAGATATACCAGAAGTAATTTCACAGTAAAGGCCAAAAGATGCTTAATGTTTACCGCACTGGCTGACTCAATGCTCTGGCAGACAGTGAAAAAGACACCATGGTTGTATTAAGTTTAAAGAAACTGATCATCCTGAGATCCAGGTGCGCAGACAGAGTCTTAGTCAGTTTGGCAGAAACATGAAAACCTGAAGACGGATGAATGTATGCAAACACAATTGAATCACTGTCGCAAACATGTCGTGTAAACAGAGATTGTGGCGTCAAGCTAACAGACGGGTAACGGGCAATATAATCTTGCCTTCAAATAGTTATTCAGTACACACATATTTTCTTTGGGAGTTGGTTGTACAGAGTGCAAAATTCATTTATTGAATTTCTGCATATTAGACTTAGTTTGGTGGGTCATCCACAGCAGCAATTGACAGTTCAGACAAAGAAGTATAAAAAACCTAAACTTCACCAACTTACATTTTATGGTAGCATCGTAGCATACTCTCTTACTGCAAAGTGAGTAAAAATCCTAAAGCTAAATCATTAGCACCAAAAGCACTAGCACCTTTAACAGTCCCTCTTTAAAAATAGGAAAGACAAGAGAACATATTGTGAAGGAAAGGGAGGTATTTCTGATCTTTATAAGTCTGCAAAGTTCTTAATTTCACAACAATTTGCAGGACTGTTGTTAAGTGTGTGACCTCCAGTCTTTTAGTCGAGAAACAAACATTTCCTGAAACATGTCTGGACTGTCTGTTCACGTCAATCTCTTCAGAACGTACGCAGACTGTGAAAGTTGTGTCGCATGTCCTTGACCACCACAGGCTCCCAGATGCTCCCACCATTTACACCCAGAATGAAAAGCTGTTAGTATAAATTTTCAGGTAAAAAAAAAATAAACGATGGCAACGTTTTACTTTGATAGTTTTATATAACAAAGATAAAAAATTAGAAAAGTTTGAAGGGAGACCATGATTTATTGACCCTCATACATGCTTAGCCTTTAGAAAATATTCCAAAATGAAAGTCGATGTCTAATTGGCCTCTTGAGGTAAGTGGGTGTTATTTCAGAGCCTAAAATGACTAAAATGCTCCTACAGCCTCATCTCTTGGATCTCTGAAGTTCTTCAAATAAGTGCAACATTTTCATAATTAAAGTAAATTACCCAATAATTCCTGCTGTGTAATTTCTGCTTATAAATTGTCTAACAGCTATTTCTCGATTTATCAACTCTGAGCAAGACATTCAGAGGAATTTATTTCACAAGGTGGCAATTTTTGAGATCCTAATGAGAGGTCAGGATATTAGAGAGAGAGTTTTATAGCTTTGTTTTCTGCAGCTAATGTAACTTACTTTTCCTTTTCTTTTCGTGGGTGGAGAGGCACTTCACTCCTCCTCTCTTGTTCACAGATTTATCATGTTTAATGTCTCCAAAAGCTTCTGGCTGCCAAGAAAAAACATTTGAATGCACTCTATAGGCAATAGTCCTGTAAATACATTGCTTTTCAAACATATTCATCACCACAAAGTTTAACACATTTTATAAGTATTTATTTTATTCCAATAAAAAGCATTTAAGTTTGTGATTGCAGTTTAGAAAATGTAGAAAAGTTCAGTAGGAATAATAATATCTTGGTTTGAGCACAAATATCCCTGCTATTGAGAAAACTCAGACTTGGGCACACTAAACTGACTTAAAGTTTTATTGTGAAGAACTTGAGCTTTGCTTATCTATGTCTGCTTATCTAGAGGTTGACAACAGACACATGCTTTCCAATAAACACTTGAAGGTTAACACTGTGCGCTGGAAATGAATCCTAGAGGAACTGAATAGGCCGGATGGTAACAAAAATCAGAATTAATGGAGCGCTTCCTCTGACTCATCCAGTCAAGTCTGATCAGATGTTACTGTCAATTCTGGTGAGTTAGTCCTTTAGGTCTGCTGGTGCATCCTCCCTGATAGGAGTCAGAATTCAATTCAGTTTAAAAAACTTTTACTTCTCCTTTTGAGCCCAAAAGGAAATTGAAAGTTGTTGTAACTGAAATTATTCAAGATTCTTCAAAGAGTTGGGTAGGAAGGATCTACCGTAGAAAATTACAGCAAATTTGAAGAAGCTTCTGACTGAGGATGTCTAAAGATTTGGTGATGCTTGCCCTTTCCATTAGTTTCATAAACCCAACGCTTCACTGAATTCCAGTTCTTCAATGCTTTGTTTCTGTTTTGGAGGACAATGTTTAAAGCTATACTTTCTTTAATATAAAAGTTTTTGTCCGGTTTTAAAGTTAGGAAGATTGACTGTTTGATCTACTGCTATTAAAGAGGAGCTTGGTTGCTGAGGCGACAGCCTCTTTAAGAAAACCCTTCTTTTTGAGATAAAGAAGTACAGGGTCAAGCAGATAGATGAAATTTATTTATAATGAAAAATCAAAAGGAGTTTGTGCAAAGATAGGTTTTATGCCTCAGTGAATATATGAAAGTCTGAATACCTGAAGAAACATTGTGGAAAAAAATTGTGATCTAATCCTTTTTATGTTTGGTATACCAACTAAAACTCTGACACTTCCCATTTTTTATAAGAAGTCCCCAAATCCACCTTCATTAAAAAAATAAAAAATAAAAAAACAGATTAGTATGCCACTAGAGCGCCATTACAGATCTAAATGCCTTTTGGAGAAACATCGGAATCCTAACATCCATCTTCCAATGGAAAACATTGCCGCTGATGAAACATGTGCAGGCATTTTAATTCCTATGAGTCAACTGTGGCTGAAATGATTGTCTTGTGTTAAACAAACCGATTTTGAAGCAGCCTGACAAGCGCGCGCCACAAGAAGGATGGCAGGGTGTGCCATTCAGCTGGTTACACACACAAGCCGCCGTCTCAACGGGAGCCGCTGCCTCTGATGTCTGCTTCCACTAAGTCATTAATCAGTGAACACTTCCAATTACGCAGGAGACAGCCCATTCATTCATACCTTGCTTTCGGCCTCTGAACCATTTTACCAGAAAAGACAAAGTGGAAGAGAAGAGTGACGAAGAGAACAGACATTGAGTGATACGGATTATCGACAAAGATTTCACTTGGGCATACGTCTCAAGAAATAAGAATATTGTCTAAATTGTTCTTAGTTACGATTGCATGTGTGCATGATTGTTTGTGTTTGTTGCCCAGTGATTGATTGGCAACCAGTCCAGGGTGTATCCCACCTTTCACTCATTGACCACTACAAAACTAAGTGGCTATAAACAGTAGGTGGGTGGTTGGATGGATGGATAAACACATCAGCATTTTTTAAGCCTTCTTTGGATCTTATTGGCATTCACTGGCAGGTTCGGTCCACAGCCTTGACATCCGTTGACAGCTCCCCACATTTTTCAAGTCTGGCAAAACTGGTGTCAAAGCTGACTGAGAGGGGCTGGCGTTGCTCAGGTTGGAGGTGAGTTTCAGTTGGAAGAAAGTAATTTCGTGGTAGTTGTCTTCTATACAGCTAGATTATGTTGTTAAAGTGACAGGACTCAGGGGCACGTAAGTGGTCTGCAAAGGTCAGACAACCTGCTGGCTGCTGGGAGCTCAAAGACTCCTTCCTGCATGTCCGTTTATAAGCCCTATTAAAAGTTGCATGTATATTTCTATTTCTGGATTTTTATCTTTTGCTAATATGTTGTCTTCCTCTGCTAAAATAAACTTACAATGAAAATTCTGCATCTCTTTGTAACAGAAACACCCCAAAATAACCTGGGCAAATATGTATTTACACCACTGAATGGAAGTCCATGAACAAACAAGAAATGATGCTTATTCTTTCATTTGATCATAGTCCCCCTTTTGAGTTTACCATTAACTTAATTATCATGGTGCAAAATAATTGAGTGAGAGCAGACTGCTCGATTTGAGCTAATTCAGGAGCCGTCAGTGATACCGTTGAGAAAGTATTAATAATAAAAGAAAAATCTCCTAATAGCAGTGTCATATTTCACAACATGTGCAAGACTGTGTAGTTGGAAATGTGATTTTCTTTGATGGTCAGTTCCTTCATCTTGCCTGTGATGTATTCCTGATGATGGCTGTTCTGTTAGGAGGCGGTGTAGCTGGGAGGAGAGGACGGGAGCAGATGGTGAAGAATTCTCAGGGTTTATTTCAGGAGAGCTTAGCTTTTCCGGCTCATATACTGACTTAATTATGAGACATAGGGGAGAATGAACCCCTGGAAAGAGAATTTGAAGAGGCATGGAAATCTCCTTTTAGACAAGGACAAACCCAGGATTCCTAATAAAATTACTGGGCAGATGAAAACTCTAAAGTCTGACAGAGCGTAACAGAAATTAATAAAGCACACAGAAATATAGGAATTTTCATAATGTCAAGTAATTGCGAGTTGAAAAAGAATCATTATGAACATCAAACCCTTTCAGATGGAGTACCTTTTCAGATCGACTTCATTTTCGGGGAGCAATTGCATCTGTGGTTTCTAAAATTGGGGGTCATGATAAGGTCATGACTGCCTACCTTCTGTTTCTCCCAAAAAGCCCATCTGTTAGTGTTCCATCTTATTTTTTGGGAAAAGAAAATTTGGTACAGACGAGGTAGCTCATAACCAGGATTTGAAAATGTATGCATAACATCAGATTCATTTTATGTTTCTTTCATTTGAATATTTTACAAACATAAACTGCATGATGTCGAAACTTGTTGAGCGTTTGAATTTGAAAGTGTAGCATTTTGTGTTTTTTGTCTTATTGTGTGCAAATCAAGCTGTTGGGAAAACAAATGGCAGTTTCTAGAGCACACATGCATGTCACAGCTATGAGATCACCGAGATTTGGACCAATTTAAGTAGGTGTGTTACTTTTCTGACAATTATGTAATCTGCTGAAGATGCTTGCTTCTGCTGTTAATGACACTGAAAATGAGCACATTTAACCAATGTTCTGTGAAGCCTCTGAACTAATATTATTACAACTAATATTGTTTTCTGACCCCATGTTACAACTACAGCCTTTAAATTTGTTTGGATAATTTACCAGGTTTGGTGAAAAGAAAAATACATTTGTTGTTGTTTCTGTCATTTTTAATTTTGTTGTATCAAACATTATGTGTTACATGAGATCATTACATAGCCGACACCATCAAATCGAGTCTTTGACAAAATTTGTATAATTTGAGTTGAAACATTTGATTTCACTTTCAGGTCAATAGAATATTTTTGAATTCAGATGAAATTTGCCTGGCATTTATATATACCTATATTTCTATATACCTGGCATTTATTTTGTAAACGTTGATGTAGTAACAGATGGGGATTTGAAATGGCAAATGGCTAATATTAGATGGCATAGACTGGACATTAGCTATCAAAAAGCTAATAAATCCTGTTTGGTATAACATCTGGAGAGGAGGAAAATATACTTATCATATTAAAAATCTTTATGGTAACTGTGGAAAATGTTTTATATTATTTTCAATAAGGTTTGATTCAGTAGAAAATTACAAGTTTACTAAAAAAAAAACCATGTTAGATATCAAAACATAACTGGGATGCTTTACTGAAACATTCATAAGTTTATGACCTTATGATAAAGGTCATAAACTTATGACCTTTATCACCAAAAGCTCATAAGTTTGTTTTTATTTGAATACTCTGTGGGTTGAATTATTTTTTTAAAAAATGGCATTGTTATTTATGGAAAATGATGGTCATTATGACAATCTTACCTTTGAAAACATCACTGCAAGGCGCTAAAGATATGCTCCACTGCTTTTTCCACTCTTCTAGTGGGAGCTCAATACTAAAAGAGGCATTCCCAACGCAGCATGTTAACGCTAAAAAAAGTGAAAATAAGCTTTCCATCTCTCTGGGTAATAAAACAACTGCTCCGATTTACACTCCTAATAGCGCAAAACGCTGTAAACATCAAGTTCACAAATGATGTATGAATGCCTCAACATCAGAGGGGAGAGATTAGGACTGAGCAACATCAGGATGTTGGTTACATTTCAGTTTTAAGGAAGTGGGATGTGTTGAAAGTGTTCTTAAAGTTGCAAAAGGAGAATTTAGTGGGTCATGGAGTAAAAAAACATATCCTCTTCACTGAGACTTTAGGAAAAAAAAGCTTCTGAAAGGGCCTCTGAGCCATTATTATGCTCTATCAAAGATTCTGAAGGCATCAAAGAAGCTATGAATGCTAGCTCATTAGAGTAGCTTTCATTGGAAAGATGGATGAGCCTTTTTAGGACACAGTTTGCCTGTGGTCTTTTCTGCTTACATCCCAGGGGCAAAAACAGACATCAGGCTCAGATTCTATTCACAAAAGCTTCTGTTAAAGCTGCATACTCTGAAGTAGAGGACAGTGGATATGACCTATATAGGTTTCAAAAGCTTTTACCACAAATCAATATGTCATATTTTTTTAACCTGATATTTGGCATCGCTTCTAAAAGAAGAAGAAAAAAAGAAGTGCTTCGTTTAGAGTTTACTTCTTGCCTGGCACTAGCACTTCACGTCAGTGTTCAGATCAGAGGCCAATGAGGGCTATTCAATAATTGCTTTCACTGTTTTGAAGTCGAAATGTGTTTTCTACCATAGAACAACTGGTTAGCATTTCTCAAAGTGATAGTCAAAGGTTTCTGACACTTTATCTTTATCGGGCACTCTTATTAAATAGATAGAGTTGTCTTTAGCAAGTATTTTCATACCGATGATTTAATTCAATATGAAAATAAATTTAAGGCACAGTCCAATTTAAATGAAATCAATGCAATTTTCACCCTTCACAATGGAACCAAAGGCACGGGCAGCATCCTGCAAACTGTTCCCGACCAACTTTAACCATCATTCACTCCACATGCAGCTTACCGGTTATTTTTCTTTACAAAATAGCACAAGCTCAGTCAGACTAAATCAATTGCATCCTTAAACATCAGTTACCAAGGTCTGGTCTCTGAATGGGCCATGCTATCCTGTGATCTGTTTTGATCTAAACTATGGTTGTTTGCTCTGAGGTGTCATCCTGCTGGAAGGGGAACATCTGCCCCATTCTGGAATCTGTTGCAGCCATTAGCAGGTTTGCTTTCTGGATTGTTACTCATTTAACTCCATCACCGGTTTCTGCCAAAGTAAAGCAACATCACGAGATGATGTGCACTTCAGGGGTTTTGTCATAGCACTTGAGATGAAGGCCAGTGAGTTATTACTTTATTACTTTATTATTATTTATGGTCTCAGCTGGTCATGTTTGACACCCCATAAAATCCTGAATGATGCATGTCTTAAACAAACTAATCAAAGATACACAAATCCAATTTATTTATACATTTTAAATGTAAACTTTCACTTGGAGAACCCAACCTACAATGATATTGGATGTTGCTGTGGACAAAGCATGTCACCAAAAGCAATTCTGGACCAGACAAAACTATTTTAAAAGTAGCCAATACTACTGTGTATGGAATGTTATGGTCTCTGCTGAAATGTCAAACGTTTCAAAGCAGAAATGAAAGCTACCCACCATTACACTGGTCGTAAGTGTAGTGGTTGTTGACATTCTCCTCTGCAGACAGTTGGATCTATCTGTGAGTTGTTGTTGCACTCACCTACATGAACAGAATCCCACACAGTCGAAATTGGGTTCATCCTTTCTGTTCATTCACTTATGCATAGAACGACCAATTCATCCCACCTCTTGTGCTGCTGCTGCTCACAAAATTGTTCAGACAAAGCCCACAAAACAACCTGCAGTGATGTTTCTGAGCAGCAGCAGCATGTGGAAAACAACATGTAAAAGTCATGACTTAAGAATGCAAAATGGCTGCTTGCCTTTTCCGTAAATGTGGGCAGTTTTGCTTGCAGCTCAGGATATGTTATAAATTGTTTATTAACGCAAATTAAATTACAGATAACTTGATATATATAACTGTTATACGAACAGAAAAACCTTTGGTAGTCTTTCTATTCATAAAATTGTGGCAGTTAACTTATCTTTTCACAATTTGTCTGTGTACATCTTTAAAGAAAACCTTGACACATCCAACCAAAGCAGTCTTTATGAATTATCCACAAAGCTTATGAATTATAAAACATGCACTCACACACATGCATGTACTTCTCAGACGCCCTAGAAAACTAATTTAAAATAACAATATGTGACTCTTCCATGGATGTCTTCTCTCCCCGTTTATTTGACAGTTGGACCCATAGATGTGGAAAAACATGACAGGAGTCCCTCAGTCTGCCAGGTAACCTATAAATCATATTTTCATTGATTTTCAGCTGAATTGGAAGACAACTTCCCTCTCATTTGACCTAAGAGTGACAAAAGGGCTAAGGATCTTGGCTTATGGACTCCTAAGAGACATAATACATTTTAGTGTGATATAAACCACAATATAGTTATGTTTAATTCTTAATAATACTGAATAAAGTTGGAAATTTAAGAGATAATTACTTAAGATGAGTCACATGATATAGCATCAGAATGCTGTGACCCTTTGGTGACATATTTTAGTAAATTGCAATAAATATGAATATTTTTTTATATAATTCGCTTCATTAAAAAGCAAGACTTCCATATTAAATAAACTCATTAGATAGAGTGATTTAGCTGAAGTTCTTGTTTCTGTTAATTTGATGATGATGATGATGATGATGATGATGATGATGATGATGCCCTGCAGCTAATGAATACTCAGAATTCAGTTTCTCAGAAAATTATAAGAGCCTCAAGGTGATCGCATCAATGCCACAATCCTCTGATGCGTCAGTTGATGCAAAAAGCATCGTCACCAAGAACTGAGTGCATATTCTATGTAGTACATGGACCTACTTTCAGAAAGATGGCACTTCTATCTGAGAAAAGATATGTTTTCAAGGAGATCCCATTTCAACACGGGAGCACTGACATTGTCTTTAACACTGAAGCTACACAAATAATCCTTCAAAAACATAACATGGCAAATGCTGGCCAGGTGTCTCAGATGCAAGACATTTAAGGCATTATAATGTGAAGAGCAAACCTGTCTAATTCAGCAAAAACAATTGTAAAAATCAAAAACGGCAGCAGTGAGTGTAAATGTCACTGTGAAACAGATTAACTCCTCTCATAACAAATTCATGAATAGTCCTATTTCTTGCATTATATAAGATTGTTGTCAATGGACTCCCATGCGTATGAATATCTGTAACTTACGGACAAGATCTGTTTTGAGCAGGCAGCAGACTGCTAACACCAATAGTGCTGCGCAGCGATTAGATAGATTAGAACTACTCAAGGAATTCAGTATTTTTCAAACATCCTAATCATATGGGTGCCACACCACCTTTATGGCCCAAATGAATTGAATCGAACATAATTTGTCAAAATGATGTTTTCTATGCCAATAGTTTGTTTGTTATTAATATCAGCTTTTTAAACCCTTCCACATAACAAGCAGAGATTTTAATTATGCAATGATCGCAACGCCTAATGATCTGGCTGTCTAATAAAAGGTGTTTCTCAATGTCAAGAGGTAAAGACAAAATGGCTCTCGATTAGCAAAGAGAGCCATTGCTGTGGGATTTTCTCCTCCTTGCAAACATGCAGGGCCTGAGGCAGAAAGAGCAGCAACAAAGACCACCGCAGAGTACGGAACAAAACAACTGCATTCCAGTACAATGCGAGGATTCACGTTGTTCATGAAGTCAGGCAGAATTTTAAAAGAACAAGAGGAGACTATAGATGAGTAAAGCAGCATGAGCACTTTGAATAAAGTTTTTTTTCAGATTTTTAACCTTCTGGGGTGGTGATGGAAGAGGTATTATGTAAAATTGATTATTTTGAGTTTTCTATTGTGCTGTAATATTATTTTATCATCAAAAACATACCTGGAGTGTTGCTCTGATCCTTTGTGCATGTTGAAGAAATCCTTGAATCTCTCTTGGCAGTCATTCAGGGGTGCGTATAAAGCCAAACACTCCTCCTTGGAGCTGCAGCCTCCAGCAGAACATCCTCCTAACAGGGCATCCCTCCCCCGTTATCGCCACACATGACTCCACTAGACTAGCAGTAGCAATTAGCAAACCTGCGAAAACTGGAAGTCGAATGAGCTTATCATACAGACTACTTCTCAGTCCAGCACTCCTAAGAATACTGGAAAGGGACTGTTTTTACAATATTTGTTAAAACTGTCCTTATCCTTATATTTTAAGACAGATGATCTGTGGGGGAAAAAATCAAGCATCTTTGATTTCTCCCTGTGGTCCTACTGATGTCTGCAGAAAAGCACTGCATGGAGAGGAACAGCCAATCAGAGCCAAGAGCAGGGTATTAGCATAAGGTGCTAGCACAAGAGAAGATACAAAATGGTGTGGCGAGTTTTAAAGACTCCACAGCAGAGATTGGAGCGTTCAATTATTATATTCATTCAAATAATAATCAATATGTAAACAAACTTAAGTATTAAACTTAAATTAATCTATTTTTAATTATATTAATTGTGTTCTTTCATATTGCATGTTATAGTTCCATTTAAATTTTACCTGTTTGTCTTAGAATGACTTGCATGTATTTTATAACCTCAAAATCTGCAGAATTAGATTTGACTTCCTATGTTTTTGTTAACTGTTTACAATAATTAAAACAATTACAGTTATCAGAAAAAAAGCTTAACATTAAATCACATTCATTATTTCACATAATAATTGAGTTACAATAATCTTCAAATCTCTTCAGTGAGCTTTAAAATAGTTTTCTTTATCATTTTTTTAACTGAATTTCCAATGTTAAAAAATGGAAATGCTGCTGTTTATAAAAGCAATGTTTTTTTTTTATTTTTTTTTATGCCATTTTACTATAAATACAAATTTTTTTTAAAGAAACTGCAGAGGAGTGTATGTGTTTACTGATGTGTGCCCAACTTCAAGTTAAAGCAGATCTAAATTACACCAAAGCTTAAAAGCACACACCTAAAAGCACACACCCAGATGGAGGCAGTGCAAGTGTCATGACTGACACTTGCACTGTCAGTATTGATCTGTCTTTGCAGATAATATTACAGAATATTGTATTGCATAATATTGGACCACATCAAACTGCAGACATCAAAAGGGAATCAAATCACATCGATCTGTTTTCTTGTTGGATAAAAACTTTGCAGACGAAGTGCAATCACTGTGCTTCAAAACAAAGGGCAAAGTGCTACAACACCTAAAGCTGTTTTTAATTGTGTCTATGTGAGCATCAGAAACCAAATAAAGAAGAGAAAAGAATAAAAGCCAATGAGATGCAGCTGTTTAAACACCCAGACAACTTCTTTCTTTTGAACTGAAAAGTGCAAATTTTGATTTCCTTTCTATACCTTTCATACTTCATTCAAAATATTGTGACTCAAGCATGAAAAATTAATTGTTGGAATTGACAGAATGTCAGTGATTAAGATTTGTAAGCTTGAAGGAGTTGCAGAGAACCACTCTTGTGATGTGTCTTTCTACTGAAAAACCTAGTTTTTCACTTCAGAAATCAGACGATTAAGGAAGAATGGGAACAACAAAGTCATTATTGAAAGAAAGTCATAGAGTTCTTGTTTGCAGTTTTGCGAAAAGTGACTTAGATGAGACCAGACAAGTGATAAGTTCAAACAGAAGTCAAATAATTTGTTCTTCATGCAAAGTAGGACAAAAAACTACTTTGCAAGGAGAACAAAAAACAAAAAAGCATGAAAAACCTCATCATGCTTTTTCTGTTCTACATAAGCTGCAAAGACAAATGGACAAAAATTTAAATCATTAGTCTGGAGTTTGTCCCTGTGTAAAAACAGAATAGCACAGTATTGATAAAACCTTTTATCAATTTTGTGATGGTGATAATTTTGTAGATCACAGTGCTTTCTGCACACCAAGCATTTCTGCCCTCAGTCTGTCTTCTTTTCCTCGCCAGTAGGGCTAGTCCAAGACAGACGCATCATCACAGCTGACAGCACTGCCTACAAACTGGGAGCTTTTCCACTTGTCAAAAATATTATCCTCTCTGTATTGCAGAAACCCTGCCAGTGTTGCGTTATATTCCATAAGACTCCACTGTGGAGTACAGGGTTAACCACTGAACTCAGTGGCAAGCTCAGTCCATGTCACTTTTGCTTTGAAAGGGCCACAATGAAAGAAAATAAAATGAGAGACAGAGAATATTCTCTCTGACAGGTTGGGGGAAACAGGGACCTGCCATTTAAAAAAAAAAAAAAAACACTGGTTTATTGGTTACTGGTTTTGTATCTGTTCCAGTCTTCTGTAAAAATACACCAAATTCTGTTAAGTTCTTGAGTACGCAACCGTTTAGACGGGCACAAAGCCATAAAAAAGTCAAGTTAAACTCATCAACTCAGTTTTCTTTCTTTCTCACAAGTCAGTGAACTTTTTTAATGTTTCAGAAATGCAATGAAGACTAAATATGAATCTGAAAATAGAGATTAAAAATGCCTGTCCAGCCCACTGTTTAAAATAGAAGTGTTGTCTCACCCAGAATTGTCGTCGCATTTTTTCTAACCGGCTCAGAAAAACAAGAATTATAATTGAAACAGATGGAAATGGAAACAGGTACAGGGGCTTAACAGCTACACTTTTGAAGTACGAAAACACAAGAATAAAAGAACTTTAAGCTTCTCCACAACTTCTTTAATTACTGTTCTGTTTCTTGGACAATACTGTTGTCCAAAACTGTTTCTTCACTAATGCTTCTTTCACAAATGGCTTTTAAAAGTATCTGAATTACTTGCCTATAGATCGCATGTAATGTGTAGGAGACACCGTGTGTGCTGAGTTTTATTCAGAGATGAAGTAAAGGGTGATAATTATTTATACAATACACTTCACATTTTTTTTGATACATAGAATTTTCCCTTCAGTTCATAATAATGCAAGTTTATGTTAGTTTATCCCATAAATAGAAAAAAAGTGGATGTAGGTTTGTGGTTGCAATGAGACAAAATATGAAAAATAATCAGATATTCAGAATAATTGGCTTATTGATGAAAAAACCCAACAGCAGGAATCCGATCCTGCCTTAACATCATCGAGTTCAGCTTCTGAGAATCATCTTCATTTACAATACTTTCTAGTTATTAGGTTTATTATTGGAGCCACATAAAGAAATAATCTGAAAACAACAAGCAACCTCAATCTTAAAAAAGCTTTGATACACTGACTGACTTCACTTTGCAGAGCGGGAGAGAACTCCCGCAGCCACACAGACAAAAAGCTTTACCCTAACCAGATAAAACAACTCAAATGCGATTAAAGACAATTGTGCCCTTCATGTCTTTCAGAAGTTTTCTTTTTTCTTCTTCTTCTTTTTTTTCCCCCCAAGAGTCGACTTCCTTCAAAGTTCCATCATCCATATCAAGAAGGCTGACACATCAGCCTCTGAGTTTTCCTAAGTTCTGTGGGTGTTCCAACATGAACAGCTCTTCTTTTGTTTGCAGTCACTAATGCTATTCCTGCCAATCACTGCTGCCACTCCGTAATTGTATTTACAGGATGAAAAGAAAAGCTGTGAAACAAAGCAGAGACATGTTTCAGAAAATAAAGCGTGCCATTCATCCAACATGACATTTTGACAAGAGAAAGTAAAACTGTAGATACCTGTGTGGACATCTTTAATAGGGAGGCAAGTGGAGATATGAAAAGTGTTTTAATGTAATTGCATGATACTGTTTATGCTAATTGTCAACCATCTGTCTATGTGCCAGTCACTGAAATGTTGTTTTATTCTGGTTGAATTGCTGGGTGAGCTTCTGCTGCAGTAAACAATACTCTATAAAACTCTGCAATAGCTCTTTCAATATGTGAACGCTCTTTTATGACTTGACCAAGAATTACTGTTTTAAATACTAATGAACAACTTGCATCATGACAACCTTTTGTTAGACCAAACCATCAAATGGACAATAGTGACCATTTTTAAACGTCCGGCCAGTGATTTTGATGAAGTGTCTGCAGCGCGTTTGCACTCTGTGACCTGTTAAATTAATAAAGCGTCATTAGTAAATGCGAATGTCTGCGGGCTACTGATGGCACTCCCGAAACCCGGCTATAGAGCCAAGACATGAGACTAATTTCTCCACACAGAGTTATGGCTTCAGAGAGTCTGAATGTGCCAAAATACAGAGTGGAGCAAAACAGACACAAGCACACCCCAAGTAAATGATGGGGCAGGAAGGACAGGTTAAGTGGGCCTCAACACAAATCATATTGTTTTTTTTTTTTTCCAAGATAGTTTTATTAGGGTTTTCTGTTATACAGACATACAAAAACAAACAGAACCTAAACAAAAAAACAAAAAGAAGAAAAAAATTACAAGAAAAAAATTACATACAGCGCGTTCCCTCCCCCCACCCAAAAAGAACACTGAACCCCAGGACTCACTCCATCTACGCAAAGAAAAGAAAAATTAGCTTTACATATCACAGTATTTGACAAAACGTAAGAAAGGAAACCAAATATCTTTAAAGTCTTCAAGCTTCCCTTTTGTTGAATATGTCAGCTTTTCCATTGCCAGGTTGTTGCCCAACAGTTTGATCCATTCATTTATCTTTGGTCTTTCTGTGTTCCTCCACTTCAGAGCAATTAAATGTTTAGCCTGCAAGAGGCAAAAAGTCACAAGCTTCTGTCTCTTTGTAGGACCTCTAAATCCATCTGGGAAAATATGCAGTAAGCAAAGTTTACTGTCCATTGGAACATCCTGTTCGATCAAACGAGAGATGAACATAATAACCTCCTTCCAGAAAGTTTGAAGTTCTGCACATTGCCACATACAATGGAAAAGAGTACCCTTATCCATATTACATTTAACACAGATATCAGGAATATTTGAATTAAAAATGGTGAAGTTTTACAGGAGTGATATACGTTCTAAATAACCATTTGTATTGCAGTAGTCTAAATCTTGTGTTAATAGTTTGCGTTTGTGCCAATAAACATGAGTTACTCCATTCATCCTCAGGAATTTCCGTTTGCAGATCAGTTTTCCAGGCTTGTAAATATGAGAGACTATTCTCTTTTGAAGCCAAAAGTAGAATATTATAAAATTTGGAAAGTAGGCCTCTACTCTGATTATGATGAACAGCTATATTCTCTATGGTAGAGAGTGGAGGTTCAGTCGTAGATTTCAGAGAGGCAAAAATAAAACTTCTAATCTGTAAATACTTAAAGAAATGTTTTTTGGGGGCAGACTGTACTTATTTACCAATTGTTCAAAGGACAACAAAACTCCTTCACTATAAAGGTCCCCTATTTTATTTAAGCCTTTATTCATCCATATTTTAAACCCCCTGTCTGCTCTTCCCGGCTTGAACCTATTGTTTCCCCAAATAGGCGATAGACATGAGATCTTGGACCCCTCATCTAAAACTGTATGGGAGTAGTGCCAAACTGATATTGTGTTTTTGAGAAAAGGATTTTTGGTGTTTTTTTAATAAATATTTAAGTTCAGCTGAGTAAAAAATAGGATGTCAAAGGTAATATTACCGAGTTGTTTTCCATTTGTACCCAGCAAGGAATGTCACCGGTTGAAAAATAACAGGAAGCAGCACAAAGTTGCGCAGCATAATAATACAATTTAATGTTCGGCATTCTAAGCCCACCTCTATCGTAGGGTAGATAAAGAAGAGAGAGTCGCAATCTGGGGCGTTTATTGTTCCATATAAATTTGTTAAAGGCCTTATCCAAAGAAGAAAAGAAGGAAGCTGGAATGTGTAAAGGAATGGATTGAAAAAGGTATAAGAACTTTGGAAGAATGGACATTTTAATAATGTTAATACGACCTATCATTGAGATTGGCATCTCGCTCCATCTTTCTAGGGAAACTAATATTTTCTGCACTAAAGGGTCATAATTTATAGAAACCATTTTCTCTATATCTCGGTCAATCTTAATTCCTAGGTAAGTAAAGCCCTCATCACAAATCATATTGTTACTGCAAATACACTCAAGCAGGTGCCTTGAGTGTTTTTCCACTGAGTCAGAATACTTGTTTTGTTGTTGAACCTCCTTTTTAACCGATTTAGAAATCAGGCCTTGGTTGATTCTGATTAGCAGCTTAAACCAGGTATTCAAATACACTACAAAACAGAAAATACAAAAACATTTTCCTTCCTGACATGAGTCTAGAATGATTGTTTTCCTCTTAGGGTTTGTTAGTTCCAGATGTTTTTTTCCCTTTCCCATTTACAGGAGTTTTACAGGTGTGTCAAACTCTATGTGTGCCACCTGTGTTGCTAAGGCTACTTGTACGCAGCAGGGAAATGTGTCACAAATCTGATTTTTTTTTATTTATCTTTTTGTTGTGCCCAAATGCAACCCTTTTTTTTTGACCCTTTCCTTGCTGCCTGAATGGCTCAGTTTTGTGCTAACTTTATGGAAGCAGCATGTTTGAAGTGTTGCCTTAAAATACAGCCACAGGCGTCTCTCCTTTCAACTCAAATGTTGTGAATAACCCAATCAGATCCACGGAGAGCCATGGCATCATTAAATGTGCTTTATTTAGTGTCTAAAAGCAGATTTATTTCAGGGTATGTAAAGATTTGAATTTGCAGAAAGTAAAGAAGCATTCTGTGAAAACCTCTTCTTTTCATCCATCCATCCATGTAAATGTTTTACATCGCCTTGGTTAAAAGACTTGGACCGAAACGGGCCAATCCACAGCCAGACTCATCCTTTGATTTTTACCCATTGTTTTTTCGCACTTATATTATTTAGATTCTTGCACTGTGTTCCAACCAAACCACACTCTGTGAATTCTTGTAATGAAATCTGCACAACTGTTAGAACAAATAAAATTCCGTTCAGGTCATGCAAACTGTGTAATAGACCTGAAAAACTGTCAAGGGATTTGCAACTATTCCAGAAACAATGCAAGTTTTCTTTAATGCAAAAAGGAATAAGATTCTTCCTTGTTATAATTTCTGCTCATTTAGCATCTTTTTTCCGTCGGACTTAATAAATTATGAGGGGCAGGTATTAATTATGTAGAACAATTCATAATGCAATATGGTTTTGGAGTTTAATTCAGAGACGGCCAGTACACAGGAAGCCCAAAGGAATTGTTCGTTTATCCCGCACATGGCACAAGAAATTCAATCTATGAAGTTTGGACTAAATTAGTAAGTGGGCTAAATAAAGTATTTATTCACATTACACTAATCCTTGTTGGATGCCTGCCAGCACTTTTTCACAATGGTCCCAAGTCAACAGCTTCAAGACTAAAGTCATTCTAATGCTTTAAATCTGAGCCTTGAACCGACTGAAGTGAAAAACCATTTCTTTGTCATGTCCAGGTTTTAAAAAAGCTTCTATTGTGCAGCTGCAGTGTCTGTCAAATAGCACGAGAGTTCCCCACCCAACATATCACTTTTATTCTGATGCGTATGCGGGCCACCAGTCATGCATTTCTCTAAAATACAGATCCTCTCACTTATTCAGCATTCTGTCAGCGAGAGCTGCGTGGCAGAATTCAATTTAGTGCTTTGCACAGCCTGCTGAGGGCAGAGAATGTTGCCTTGCTGTCACTTATAAATATGGATTTGGCCCACACTAACCACAATCAAAGCCTTTTGGGAAGCCCCACTTTTCCCTTAAATGTAGAAACTGTCACGTGTATTTATTCTTAAAGACTCTTGGCATGTAGGCGAGGCGTTTGAGACTGCTGATGTTGACAATTACCAAACCTCTGATTGCTTTCACACATTTACTTGAACTTTTCCTCCGGCGGAGAGGATGTTTTCCCCAAAGCTTGGTTAAGTTAAAAGGCCTCGCCAGAAACACTGCATCACGAACAGGCACAATGCCCAAGACAACTTTCCGTGATAACTTCCTTTTATCTGCCACAAAGGCCCGAGCCAGTTTGGCAGCCAGGAGCAGATGGTATTGGAGATTTCCTCCACCGACTTCCTGCTGTGTTTCTTGAGAGCATCATGGATCAGACACAACAGGTAAAAATGCAGCGTAGCTGTGCTGCTGAACACTTTCGGGAGACTTTTAAAGATTCCATCCCGAAAGTCCAAAGATCATGATAGATGGTGTTTTATCATGAGCATTCTGGGAAGTTAGGCGGAGCACAGGAAAGTGCCAGGCAAATTTCAGGCAGGTCATTTCCCATCCAAGCAGGGGACCAGAGCTCCAGACTCAGCAGTGCTGTACTCGAATGATAATGGTGGCAACGAATGTACCCAGTCCGTTCTGCTGCCCGCCATTCCTTCTCATCTGGGGATCTGAGGGAGAGATCAGCTGAGTCAGCATGACAGATAAAATGGCACTGCGTGGCAGCTGGTGTTTGATATTCACTCTTTCTCAAGGAGAAAATGACTTGAACCAGTTACAGCTCATTGCCAAATATCCACAACTTGCAGTAATTGAGAAGTAACTTGGTTTCACTATAAATCCACCTGTTCCAACAAACTTCTAAAGTCTTAGAAGTTTCTGAGCATCATGGAAGATGAAGGAACAGCATCATGCTTAGGGAAGCTGGTTAGCGTTAGTGGGGTTATGGATGGAGCTACATTATGAACAGTCCTGGAGTAAAACCTGTTGTAGCCTGCAGAAGTCAAACATTAGACCAGAGGAAGGTCAATGTCCTTAAACATACAGAGAGAGCTGATATCTTAGACTGAAGTTCTTTCATTAAAATGGCCTGGTGAGAATCCAGAACCAAATTCAATTAGGAATCTAATGCAAGACTTTAAAACTGACAGATGCTCTCCATCTGATCTGACAGAGCAAGAGGTATTTTGCAATGTATCTAATTAAGCACCATTATCCATAGTTAAATACAAATATACTCCATACTTTACAGTTATACACTTCTTTGTCTTTCATGGAAAATCTCCTTAAAACACTGTGATGTTTTCTGTTTTAATGTGCAAGATGGCCGATGGGTAATCACACTTTTCCAGGGCACTTTACGTCCTTTCGACCTCAGTGTCTCACTCCAAGCTAAGTTTTTATAGTTATTTGTTTTTAACGTGGGCCTTTGTTAAATTTAAGTGTTTCTTTAAATGTGTTGAAAAGAAATCAGTTTCAAGCACACAGCAGCCTAATGAGGAATAGCTTTGTTCAGTTTGCTCCAAACAAGCCAAGAGCTGGAAAATGTCTTTGAGTTGATTTTTTTTTTTTTTTTCCTCCTTCACCCCCATCAACTCTCCAAATGAGACAAGTCTAATATTGGCAGATAATATTTTTCATTTCTTTTTTATTGAGGAGAATATGACCTCATTTTGAGAGCGGTAAAGACGGCAAAGGTCCAACGTGAATAGGATTCACTTGTTTGAGCCAGAGACATGTCTGGCCATAATAATATTAAAAGGATGAAGAAACCCAAATTCTGAGCCTTGATTTGACATTTGATATGGATGAGCATTTGATTGGGTGTCAGTGCACGGTGTGCTGCCTCTTAGTCTCAACGCGGCTAATGAGAAGATATTAAGCCGAGCCTTCCTTCACAGTTCTCACATAACTGGACAAAGTCCTTGACTGAGTTACACCGGAGAGCAGCGAAGCGAGATAACCCTCGATTTGATTGCCAGATTAGGGGTCTGCAAAAGGGGTCTTCAAGTTACAGGTGAGTGACGTTGCATCAGTATTTTTGATTGCACCTGAGATTCCGTCGAATGGCTCATGTTAGGCAAGAATCCTCAAACAAGATGGAGACGTGACTCATCAATCATTTGCCAATCCTTGACCATTAAAGGTGGGTGTTTGTGTTGGGAAATAATCATATGGCTGTTCATATTGTCAGAATATATAGGCACAACTGAGTGGATGTGGATTTTCAGTGAGGTTTCTGGTGAAAATGGGGAAATTCCAGTTTTTATAATGTGATTTTTTTCAACTGAATTTTACCATGGTATCGTTTTTAATCATTTTCTCTGGATGTGATGTGGCTTAGTCATGTACCTTCAAAGGTCACTTGATGTGATTCACATTATCTCCCTTCCTCTTTTTGATGACGGATTCATGCAACACAATAATACAATTTTCCTCTGTATTGTGAGACAAGTCTTGACTCATCATCTCCTATAACAGCATATAATTCACTAAGCTTATGACACACCATGTTGTTGTTTTTCCATAGACAACAATCTAATGCATTTTTCCTTAAGATATAAATTCAGATGTCAAGTTAATCAGAGTTTCCATTCAAAGAATAGAACTACAAACAACCTTTTTGCCTGAAGCCTTTGACGTCTGTAACTCACCTTTGAACCCTCTATCAAAGTCATTCAGTTCTGCTCATCTTTCAGTCTTCAGACAAAAGAAACTGTGTCTTGCTTTCCATACAAGAGCACAACTCTTGTCACCTCATTTTTGCCTCACAGAGCTTTTTCTTCTTTTCAAAGCAGTTGATTGCATTGTTTTGTTTTGTTTTATTAGCTTGTGATTTTATGCTACCCAACACTGAAAACTCTGACAGTGTAAGTCGTGTTACTTGTGCGCTACATGGAGAGTCTTTTATTTTGTCTTTCTATGCAAAGAACTGTGAGCAAGCTGTAAAAAAAAAGCCCAGCTATAATGGCTAAGTCCTTCATTCAGTAACAGTTTATCTGAAGAGGTGTGCATAAGGCTGACATAACACCTGTTGTGAAAACGTAGGATTCTTCTTCAATGTTGAGGACTGTTGTTATTCGGTAAATAATGACACTTTAATGCAAATTTGCGCTAAAAGTTGATTCCATTTAAAGTGTCAACTTTGCATTATTTGTTAGAATAAATTCCCCTTAAGACTTCATTAAATGTCCATTAAAACTGTCAATGGCACTTCATGACAACAGTCATAAACATTCATTTTCATGAAAGGTGTTTTGTCACGTTTATGATGATGTCATGTCAGTCTTATGCACAGCCCTTCAACTAAAGCGATAAATACTCATTTTAGATTGTATTGTGGCATGAAAAGGAAAATCAGGTGGAGCAAGACTATATGATCCTTTTAACTTTTCCTGTTAATTGAAGCATCATTAAAATCATGCTGCCATGTCAGCATTTACATCAAGCACAAATCCCAAACTTTTTTCTTATGTAGCATATTATATTGTTGATATAGATTCTCACAGAGTCTACGGGAGTGTGTTTTGAAAAACAAGAAAAACATATAGCCAGCTTTTTTTCCTGAGATGGGTTGGAGCAAGTCAAAAATCCAGCAAAAGATCTTGTGAGTTATTGGTGCTTCTCTCAAGGAAACACTGCAGTTTCCGAAAGCCATACTTCATCTCGACATGTCCAGCACCATGAGGCCAATCAGAAATGGAGCCCAGGACTCTGTAATAACGGTGTCCTTACCACAGCCAGGCAGTACATTTGCAGCTGTGCTTAAATCTAATGCTTGTGCGTACTGTTGTCTTTGGAGTGGAATGAGTAATAATTTTTCCAGTAGGGACATCAGCTCTTACTTTTGCTTGCTGGAACCTGCAGATTGCCCTATTAGGCATTAATGGTTTGGATCATTACAAAAATTGTTAATAAGGAAGAAGAACAACACTATCAGCAGGAATATAAAAGCCAGTAATGACAGTATCAAACCACATTAGTAAGTTCAAATGAAATGAAAACATTTAATAATATTGCTATTGTTCTCCTGGCCCTGCTAACGCTGTTCATGCCTAAATGAAACCAGCTTTGACTTTCACAATATCAATTCTGTTGATAATAAATAGAACCTCACATCAAATATACTTAATTCAGATCTCATGATGCTATTAAACATGTAAATGCATCTTGAAAAATAGAATAGTATTGACAAGTCAATTTATTTCAGTAATCTGATGCGAAACTCATAAACAAGTTTGTAAGGTATTTTTCTCGAACCTACAAAAATAACCACAGACAACGTATATGAATTAAATATGGTCAGGCTTCTGCAGAAGGAGAAGTCTCCATGAACAACTTTCTTCAAGCTGTCCACAGAGAGTTCTGATCTGCTTTCACGTGAGCTCCTCTTTATTGTAAAAGAAAACAATCACATGGTGCAGTCAGGAAACAACAGAGGTCGTAAAACACTTAACACAAACAGACCAACAACTCAGTTCCAGGTGTGATATCTGACCTACCATCTGAGCCCAGTTCAGCTCTGGGTCAAACTAGCAATTAAGGAAGTAAGCAGATACAAGAAGACTTTAAGGTCTGAGAACCATAAAGTTTTACAACCTGGTCAGTTTATACACACACAAGAGAGAGAACACTTTAAACTAAAAATCACATTAGTAATAACAAAATGATAATACCGAAAAATCTCTAACAAAGTTCATTTATACTTCAGTGTTGATTTCTCTTAGCAAGTCATTTAAAGTGGAAATACAAGGGAGCATGCCGTCTGAGTCAGACAATGTGTGTTGCTCTTCAAGAGTTAGGAAATAGCAACAACAAAACTGCTTTTCTCATGAACCTGCATGTTTCTGCAGGATTTATTTCAAACTTTTAAAAAAGTTGAAACTGTGGGAAATGTGAACTTAACACCTTTACCAGGGGAAATTATGTAATTATTATTGTTGTTTATTCCCTTGTTGTTGTTACCTTGTGCATTAATACCTCACTTATCGACTACAAGATATTGCATGCATCATTATTCTATATTTATGTGTATGCACTATAGTCAAAAAGAATAACTTATGGTGAGTAGGAACAGAAGAGACTGTGTAAAGTCCAAAGTTCCTGAAAGATGCTGCACACCTTTCCATGCCTCTCATGACAGTGTGAATTTCAGTAACTGAGAGAATAAATGTGATTTGTTTTAGTCCTTTCATGTTTGGAGTGCACTTTCTAACATGGCAGAGAAAGAGGAATGACCTTTCATAAATCCCTAATTAAAGTAATGTGTGAATAAGTAGTGGAGGACTGGAGATGTTGATTGTGATGAATGTCCCCTGTTTCAAAGCTAAACTGTAGGTGAAAGTTTGCTTTGGAGTTCAGGTAGCCCCGTTCTGTTTCTTCTCTTTTCCTTTTCTTAATATAATTCTGTAGACAAAGAAGACACCTAGCCGATGGTTTCACTTTGTAATGCGTTTCAAAAATGCTTTGCTTTACAGCCCGTCTCCTTAACAGAAGGCGAGCTGTGCCAAGCATTTGATGAGATTCAGAGCAATACACCCAAGCAGTCACTTTGACAATTCATTCCCCTTAAAGCCAACAGTAATGTTTCCATTTATGTGGAGGAAACACTATCATCTTTGACATTTGAGCAGTAATTCCATTGGAACAGCTTGTCTGTTTGCATCAAGGGTATGAAATGGAGTGACTTTTTTAAAAGAGCGATGTGTTTTAATTTGACAGTCCCGTGCAGGTCTCAAAAGTGGAACCCGGTTGGAAAATGTCAGTTTTACTCCTTTGTGTGTCTTGAAAATATCTCAATAAAGGCTTTAGTGATTTTTCTGAATGGAAGGTTCCAGACTGTATTACACTGAAATAATAGCTTTATCTATTTTATGACTGCGCTTTCATTATTTAGTGATTTTTTTTTTTTTTTTTAATATTGGTATCACTATAAACTCATATTTTTTCCATACATCTTGAGTTAAAAGTGTCAGTTTAGTCAAATCAAACTGTTTAGTACATCACACTTTAGCAAGAAGGCAGTTCAACATACTTTACATAATAAAAACATAATTTGTAAAATGACATTAAAAATCATCAAAAATAATCATCATTAAATATGTATCAGGAATATTAATCACTTTTCCACGTATTGATAATCAAGGGCAGCTCTAAGCAGGTGGGTTTCTGGCCCTCTTTGTTTCAGCAACATTGCAGTTTTCTGGACGTTTGTTTCGGATTGCACTTGATTAACTCGATTATTGATTTGGACAACAAGCCAATACATTAATAATTTTACATCTGATGCAACGTACCCAAGAGACATGCTCATCACATTCTGGTACAGTTTTAATATGAACACATATTATGAACTCCATAAAGATGTTGACAGGAAAGGCATAAGTTTGATACAGGCTTAAGAAAAGTGGAACAAAGACGAACTACCCTGAACAAAATAAAACACCAAACCAAATCTTAAACATATGTTTTTTAATGTTCTTGGTTTTCTTCTTTGGAAATAAGGAACCAAACAGAAGAATGGAACCAGGTATCTTTAAGAGGAACAAGAAGACAGCGCTGGGCTCCCAACCTGTCATCTGTGACACTAGATAGAGAATTATGGCATGGGCAGGTACCGCTGCAGTGGGTCACTGGAGTTTAAGAACTCATCCATGTCACTCACGTCAGTTTGAAAAAACACAGATGCTTCCTGAAATCCAGGCTCAGCCCTCACTTGAATAGTTGTCGTTCGTTGCATCTGGATGAGCTAAGTGGTGCACTGAAAATGCGATCAGGTATCTCGTTAATTATTTCTATGGCAACTCCATAAAGTTCCAGGAAAAAAGAGCAGAAGAAAGGACATGTGGTAGATATCTAAGCAACCTAAACGCACAGAAAAGCAGAAGATATCACGTACGTTTAAAGGACCTATTTGTCTTAAAAAAGAAAAATGTGGAAATCGCATCATTTTAAACTAATAAAAGAGGGAGATAAGCAGAAAGAAAACAAGCTGCACTCAAAATGTGTGAATATAGCTTTGATGTTCAAGGTCAAAATACCTAGTTTTTTTAGACAAATGCCTTATTGGAGTAATTTTCTTACAAGCTCTATATTGGCAAAAAGTAAAAACTTGTTAGCGAACAAACTAAGAAAGAAACTGTGTGAATTTGCATTTGATTTCATGAGCCAAGACATTATCTACTTTTCCAACACCATCATCTTGTTTTTAGTGCTGAAGCATCACCACCCACAACAGGTTATGGTTTCTTCCAGAAGCAGAAATGCACTGCCAGCCTCAGGGTTATTCTGTCACCACCTCCTCTTTGTTCACCTCTAATTAACTGAGATTTTGCTTGACTGGATTTCAAAAGGCTGTTGGAGAAAAAGAGCTCTGCTTGGCTGTGAGCCTCTCAATCATTCATCTAAATTATAGCTTTTTAAAAGTCAGTGCATTATGAGATTGCCAGATGGTACACTGGTGTGAAATACAACAACGTACAAATTAAGTAATAAAATCTATATAAATGCGGACTAAAAGCTATAGAACAGTGGTGTTGCTTTGGACTCGTGAAAAAAAGAAGACATGATTAAGTTCCTCAAGTACAGTTTGCATAACCTAAAAGCCTCTGGAAAGCCAAATAGAGTGGAGTAGAACCATTGAGTAAATTATGATTCAAACTGATTTGATATAAATTAACATCAAATAAATTCTAAACTATGAATTACTATAATTCATAGCTGAGTGTTTTCGCTTTGTGCTGCTCAGAGGATGGATAGATAAAAAAAAAATGTATGCTGTCAATCGATTAAAAATTTAATCAGATTGATCACACTCAAGCGCTGTGTTAAATCATGATTAATCACTATGATTAACTTTGTAAGCTTGAACTATAAATATATCTACTGTTGTTGCAGGTATGGTGCCCTGTGCGAACCCTTTCTAGTGCACTCCAGCCAATTAAAATGCAAGCAGTTATCCGTTTGTTGTTTTCTGTAGCAGAAAGCATGTAGCCTCGTCTCCCAGGACTCAGCAGCAACAGAACTATGCATGCATACAACCAGTAGCAAACATGAGAGTGTATGGAATGAAAAAGTAGAGTTGAAGAAAGTGTCTTAAAAATGATTGCAAAACAGCACCACCTTGATGCAAATGTTTTTAATCCTTGTTTTACTCTAAACAGCGTAGCACAACACTTTTCTTTTGTCAATGATCAATTTAAGCTGTCCTTCATATTTGGATGCAAACACATTAAAAGAAGTATTTATTTTTTGTAGACCCTTCTTATGCTTTTTCAAAGATGATTCCTCTTTATGTGTCGGGGCTTCGGCAACATCTGTTTAATTTACGGTATTTCTAGCAGCAAGGCTACATGGTTTCCTGGTTGTTGATTTGGATGATTAATCTCTTGGCGGTGTGCTTACTGAACCTCCTCCTCCAAAGTTTTGTGGCGTAGTTATTAAGGTATTGCCAAGTTTCTCCCACGCTCTGGAAAAGCACTAATTGTTTCCTGGCTGTGCTCCTTCCATAATTTCATTATTAATTTTCATTTTTGTCATCCACAGTTCATTAAATGCTTCCTGAAATTAATGCAATGCGGTTCTGCTAATGGCTTAGCATATTGAATTCAATAGCCATGTGTTGTCTAAATATTGTTGTGCATAATCATAGTTAACATCAGCCAGCGGGAGAAAATTAGAAAAAATAAAAATAAAAAATTATCTGCATTGTAGCTCAAAAGATTTGAAAGTTTCAGATGAGGTGATCAGGGTCAAACAGAGGGCAAATCCACTGGTGAGGTTCAAAGTACAATGTGAAAATAACAAGTTAGTTACTGTAGTGGAGCCTGATAATTTGGCTTACATACTAACAATGAACATTTGGATCTGTGGCACCCTGCTTATGGGAGCAATTAAGGCGATCCATTCAGAACTACTACTGCATTTGTTCCGACAAAAAAAAAAAAATAAAAGCTCCTTATTGGAATTAGAGCTCCCCGGAGACTCTGAAAGCAGCAACATTTCTTATAAATACAAAGAACAAGCCGCTATCTGGGCTCGAAAAGAAACCTCATTTGAAAAACCATAAGCACTTTCTACGGAAATGCTATACTAATAGAAAATATTTACAAAAGAAAAAAACCAAATGCTACATGAAACATGATCCCTGAAGTATTCTAAAAACGGCATTGAGGTAATGCAGTTAAACATCTGCTAACATGTGGGCTTTTCATTGGCTTCACAGTGCTGCAGAGTTTCACTGTATTTCAATTAACATAATCATCAACATTCATCTTAATATATATATACATGACAAGATAAGTAAAAACACAAGACTCAAATATTAAATCAGATGCTTTACCCTAGCTAGTTAAAAACACCTTATTGAACTTTTTTATACTTCATTGTGGAAGTATAAAAAATTGGAGAAAAAGAGTAAACAGAAAATACAACATTCTGTTCATTACTTCTAGCTCTCCTGATTGCTTTGTTGTTAACCTTCACCCTTTTAACAGCATAGTTTTGCTGTTGCCATGGCGCAGTCTTTGGAGCTGATGGTCTATCAGTGAGAGAATATCGAGATTAACTCACAAAATTAATGAACCAAACTGGAAGTCACACAAAAGACATTGCCAGGAAGCCAAAAGGAAATGATTTGGAGAACCATATTTCCTCTGCTTCACAGGTCGATACAGTCCAAGAGGAGAAATGAGTTTTTGTGATTAGTTGAGATGTATTTGTTCTATAGGTTTTGAAGCACGGCTTTCTAGTTCAGAGTCAGTTGTCCTCACATGATCACACGATTTCAAAGTAATCGCTTTGTCCAAAGGTTTATGAGATGAAAGGAATTGAGGAAATAGCATGTTTGAAAATGACGGAACCATATTGTTTTTCATGAAAAAATACTCATAAAGCTATCCAAGGTTTTTTGTGTTTTTATTTTCAATTACACAAAATTAAACCAGGCTTTTCAGCTTTACTCTCACATCTCAAGGACTGCAGAGAATTTGACAAAATTTAGATTTTTCTTTCATCATGACGAATAAAACATCTTGCAAAGTCAAGAAAAATTAAATTTTTCCTAATAGTCTTCAAAGTTGATGACTTAAGTGGTTCATTTTGTACTATTTTTAATCATATGTTACCTTATGCCTTTGTGTCTGTATGGGAGCCTTTATGACAGCAGAGGAGACGAGTGAAGCTGGACAAGCCATTACTGACAGAAACTTGCAGTGGGACCTCTTTTTCTCAGCTCTAATTAAACAAGCACTTAAATGCCAGGAATACCTCACGCTAACCTGCTTTTTTCTTTGTTCACAATAACTGCTGCCATCAAAAGGAGTGCTGAGAATATTTTACTGCCCATATAAAAGCCTGAGAATCCACTAAAACCATTCAGTGTCCTTGAAAATTAAAAACTGTGCATCTACGACTATTGAAAAATGTAATTATTTGTTATAGAGCATAACTAGATTATTCTTTCTACCAGTCGTTAAGTGTTTGTGTGTTACAAAACAACACTCTCATCCTGTTTTTTATGTTCTTTTTTAGTGTACAGCAGTTCAGAACCTATTTTTGTTTCCTAAATATGTCGACTGCCTTTACAGTCCAATTCACATGTAACTCTTGACAAAGAGTTTTCTTTAACAAGTGAATTCCGCAGTATTTTCTAGTTCACCAAGATGTATGTTCTAATTACTGTGATTCATTTTGGAGAGTGTCCTGTTTTAGGGCTTGATTTATTGGTTGTCCTTCACCAGTCGGGAATACAAGAGTAATTACACATATTTTGGCTAAAAGAGCATTTGTGACTATAGACAGGGATGATTAGTCACAGACATGAGTCTTTAAAACCGACTCCCACAGCATTCAGCAAAATTGATAGCACTGACAACGTTACAAAGTTGTGTTTCGTTTTGGGCCTCATGGCGTCCAAAGTCTGTAAGATCCCTTTAGGAAGCTTTCTCAGTCGTGGGTGTTGACCAGAGGAAAAGTGTTATCCTTTCACTTTCCTTGGATGTTTCGCGGATTTGAGCCGCCCATCCTCCAATCAGAACTGCCCCCTTCTGAGCCTGGAGGCCATTCGAACTGCAAATTGTTTAACAAGGTGTAATTTCTCCTTCTTTGCTGCAATCATGATCATATCCCTGAGGAAGGGCTTCATCCTGCCACCATGGCACTCTGATCCTACCTGCAGGGCTCAATCGATTGGTAAAGTGAAAGTGTGTCAGGTGGGACATTCAGAGTTTGTAAGGAGGAAATGGAAAGTGAAAGGCTAATCGCAACCTTTTAGAATCATTTGTCACTTCATATGAACAGAAATGTGTTTTCATGCACCGGGCAGCTACAAAGAAACTCACTGTTTCAGAGTAGAAGAGAAAATAAAATGAAGCGCTTCACAACAGATTTTGAACTTAAGAATTTCTCAAACTTAATATCTCGTAGATGGATGAAGATAATAATTTTGCCGTGATATTGACAACTTCAGAATTGGCAAAAGAAGTATAAATCTTTTTTTTTTGTCACCGTGGCAACAGCCAAAAATATAATTGACTAAAATTGATACCTGAAAAAGGTATCAATTTTAGTTGATACCTTTCTTTCTTTCATTGTAAAACACCTCACTGTTATGAGTTTGTTTGTTTGTTTGTTTGTTTGTTTGTTTTGCATGTTGTTTTAGCACTTTGTCCAATCGTGTTATTTCTCAAAGTGACAACATGCAAAAACTAAACAAACAAACTAGCAAACTCATAACAGTAGTGTTTTAACTAAAATGATACCTTTCCCAGGTAGTATACAATGTCTTTACACAAACCACAGTATTTCATGTTTTAAAAGAAAAAGATAAAGACATTATGTAAGAAATATGTTTTTTTTTTTTCCAAACAAGGGGTTTGTTTTGAGGAAAAAGAAGGTTCATTGCAAAATTGTTCTTCTTTGGCATGGAAATGAGATGAAAATACAATTCTTGGCTCACGTACAGAACAGCATCAAGGAAACTAGCCATTGTATTCATTGGATAAATTGGCACGTTGGCATGCTACAGTCCCGTTCCCAATTCATTGGTGATGCCAGGGTTCACGGCGTGTCTTTGGAAGCTGTTAGCACCCTGCTGGAAGTGAAACCACCTGCTGTGGTGAAGATGTTTTATAGTGTGAAATTTCCAGGAGGGGTGCTAATTTGGCTTTGCATTCTGCCCACGTCAAGTAGAAAATAGTTCCCTTCTGTAATGAGATGAACTCTGTAAACAAATTGGAAGGAACATTCAAACATAGAAGGGAGATTTGCACAGAGCGAGCAGTTTGCTTCCCATCAGAAAATAAGAAGGAAACAACAACAAACAGCCACAGTTTGGAAATGATCCATACGTTTTCATACAGTCAGTGTTTCTTTCAGCAGAGACACTGATGTTGAAATGCCAATTGGTGCATGTTCCTTCTCACTGAAATCCTTTCAAAGAGATGTCATCACCATGTCCTCAGTTCACAGTTGTTTGTTCTTTGAGACTCCAGAAAACATGGGAAGAAAGGAACTGATGTATTATTGAGCTTGTCTGGTCTTTTTCCATCTGATGTTTCCTATTGCTGGTCTCAATTTTTTATTTTTTTTTTCGGGCTTTTATGTATTGGTCCACCTCCTCTCTTTTATCACTTGTGATCTCTTCAGCATTCTGTTTAAAGGCTTGGAACGTTGACAGCAAACCATTGTCCATGTTTTTATCCTCTGATCTCCCTTTGTAACTTCCACCTTTCTCTGTGAAATACTTTCTGTGAATTTTGCTTCTTGGCAATTTTGGGTCCTTTACAAAGTGATTATTGACAATTGTTGATTGTTGACCTTTCATTCCATGACTCAGGAGATTTGAGCAAAATCTCAAAACCTAAAACACCTCAAACTGATTTTCTGACCATGAAAAGTATCTCAACATAGGACAGTGGCCTTCATGCCTCATTGATGCCTGGTGGCCTTACTGAAAGAAAAACTAGGCAGGTATTTGTCAAAAATGAAAGATCCTAATTTAAAAAAAAATTAAAACAGTTTACTTTAATAACTTCAAAGAACAAGAACCAAAAAACTGAACAACGTGGACGGAACTGCCAAGCAAGACTCTGACATAAGCATAAATTCAAAAAGTGGGAAAGTTGGATGTATATTGGCTTCATTGGAAGATCCTGCACACTCATGCGCAACTCCTTTGCTTATCAGAAGTTTCTCTGGGGAGCATGAAGACAGGGAATTGAAAACAGACATCAAACATCCTGGGAGACATGGTGGCCTACATTCTTGTGAGTTCTGCTGTGAGCAAGGCCTGCACTATCATGACGGGCTCTATCTTTTAGTGCACTGACTGCGCTAACCTGCAGAGGCAAGATAAAGAAAAATGGGTTTCATTTCTCCCATCCAAGAGAGTGTACTTGTTAGACCACAGGATCCATTCCCGGTTACCCCGGGACCTTTGATCTGGGATTACACAGGAAGCTCCGAGATGAGAGGTCTACGATTGGCCTGGAAGAGCTCATGATGGAGCAGCCTGAGGTGGTCGCGGCCTGTGAAGTGAAAACTACTGCTGAGTACGTGGCGAAGCAAGCTTGCACACTCATAAGTGGATTATTACATGATTGCCAAATTTAATCACTTGAGAATAGGATGAGAAGAAAAAAAAAGGGTTTGATTCAGTTTGCCTGCAGCAACATCCAGTCCTGAAGGGTAAAAAAACATATCAGGGTACCTCAGATCAACTAGAGGTAATATTGCTAAATTAGCTTCTTGCGATAGTTTTTGCTTTTTCTGTGAATTTTCTTTTTTTTTATGGATATTGTGCTACTCTTCTCTCTTCAGCAAGAGGATTTTGACCATTTATATTCCTTTCTTTTATTCATGTGTAGCCACTGTGCTTAATATTGAAGAATATTCCCAAAACACTCTTCACTAAGCTAAAATAAGCACCAAACCTGTTTGGGTTACTTCAGTCATTACACACACAGTGAAATATATGCAAGAGTTTATGTCTTTTAACTCTGATGATGATGGGTTTCTGCTAAAAGCGGGGAAGACTGCTGACATGACAGCTGTCAGGCAGACGTCGTTCACAAGTAGCATTCCAATTTTCTGATAACCTCAAGCCAAAAAAAGAGGTTGTACCTGCAGAAGATGGCTGCTCATAGAGACCTAATGGAAAATATGATAAAAGTGTAAAACGTATGGTTAAAAAAAAGCTGCACAAGCAAGCATAAAAATATTCTTTAATCTAAAATAACTCATCAAAATCAACAGAAACAAATCTCATCTGAACGATTTCTTGTAATAAATCCATATATTTTACTTTCTGAATGGAAGTAAACTCTTTCAATATTTCATTGCTAGTTCAATTTAAATTCTCGAGTTTGTCTGAACATTATTTCTTGTCACTATAAATGGATGACATTAAACATAAGCCCTGAAACAAGAGACATCACGAAAGATCAATTATTTATAAATGACTTTTAAAACAGAGGAAATTATGACGACCATGAAAGCCACTACATTCATGCCAATATGTGCTCTAAGTATAGCTTAATTACACGGCACAGAAGTTTTGCAGAATTTTTTTTTTTACTAAGTTGCTCATGCACATGTAAAATTTATGAAAGTTTTGAGTTGGAAATGAAAGCTTTGTTTTTCCTTGAATCATTACTTTTCTCACTGACAGTTTTTCTCCAATCATTCAAGAAAGGATTTGAAATAGAATAATAAATAATACATAAACATTTGTCAAACCAGGAAGTGAGAATCTTTCAAATCCAGAAATAGTAAAGGAAAAAAAGAGCAGAGCACATGGTGTCGTGTGTGTTGGCGTTCTGGAGCTCTGCTGGGTAATACAAACATAAAACTGGAAATGAACAAAACAAAATGCTAACAGAAGTCCAAAGCAGAAAGTCACGGGTTTAACACAATGTGAACTGAAAGCTGAAAACACCAGGGGATGAAATCAGAACCAGGGAGGTGATTAACTGACGCAGTACAATCATTTTATGCTGTGTATTTTAACACATTCGGGGTTTAATGAATGCCAAAACACAATTTATTAACACATTCAAATTTAACACTCCAACTTAACCTCAACCCGACACTTCTTGCCCTATTTACAAAGCTTAAACTAAATGTTACAGTTCAAAGATTTTATTTCTATTTTTATCCACAGCAGTTAAATTCTAAAGCACATAATAACTGTTTAAAACCTCTGTGCACCTCACCTCAATCTCTTTCCTCTCTTAATTGGTTTCTCTGCCTCAGTGGCAAAAACGCAATTTTTATGCTTGATAGAAATACACGAGAGTGTGCGTTGAGTGAGAGTGTTTTTAATATTATCAGCTTTGCACAGTGCATCTAAAATGACTCTGATAAATGTGCAGACCAGAGGGATGTGTTGTCGGCTTGTATTTACAATTTTTCAGTTGATGTCAGTCATTTTTTCTGTCAGTATGAGTCACATGGGGCAACACTTTAACCACAGAGATGTTGTTACATTTTATTTAGCTCAATTAGATCCATTTTTATATTTTTTGCAGTAAATTTGTGAATTTATTAGCATAAACAAACTGTTAAAGCTCATGTAACAGCATGCCATGCATCCAAAACTGAGGGCTGGACATCCTGGTTCTTTTAAGTCATTAATTCCCCAGGAAATTTTAATTGTCAGTACTTGTTTTCTGAAATACTCTTGGCTTTATGCCGGATCTAACGGCTCCATATCTCCCAAAAAGTTTCACTTTCATCTGCTTGGTCACAGAACTTGTTTCCCAAAAGTCTTGGGGGGGAAAAAATAGCATTTAGTTTTAGCAACTTCAAAGTTTTCATCAGTTTTAAATCTGCAGACTCCACGAATCAAACAATCTTTATGATATCCGTCAAATCTTTCTTTCTATACTACTGTGTTTCATGCCACCACTTTTACCAACATGTTCTAATGCAGAAGTTTTTCTCAAAGCTTTTCCTGTTGAGTTTTAGCCTGTTCTGTCTTGTTGTGTTGTGTGTCAGGCTACAATGCTCTGATTATAAGAGTGTAAACAGTTTTGATTTCAGCAACATATGATTGTTTCAGGAGACTTTTGAGGCGTCATCATTTCAGATTGATTCTTTGCACCTTTGATTCACTCACTGCATTCAATAAAGATATGACTGTCGAAACAGGAAGTACTCTTTTCACACAATGTTTTTTTTAAACATAGTTTTATCCATATTGGCAAATTTGCAATATTTTTGTTGAAGTCGTACCATTGCGGTTTCTAGATACACTATTAAGTTTATAGCCGTCAAACTTTGCTGCTAGGTCTACTATTGACATAATCCATTGACATATTAATACACATTTTCTGTCAATGCTTAACTTTGAGGATTTTATCCTTTCTTCTTTAACATCCAAGCAAAAGTTATAACAATTTCCATTCAAATTGTTATGTGTAATGAGAAGCCCCATGTCTGACATGGGGCTATGAGAAGCCCCATGTCTGACATGGGGCTATGAGAAGCCCCAAGTCTGTAGACATGGCAGATAAAGCATTTGACTTACAACTAAATGAGATTCCTGATTTTAAAGGCAGGAGTCTTCTAAATTATGGAGGTATTTCCAGTTAGGTGACTACAAACAAGATTAACCAGAAAAACAGAAGCACCATGCACAATGACGAGCCGGAGAGACGACATCCAGCAGCTTCTGATGAGCAAAAAAAATTGCTTTTTTTTTTTTTTTTAAAGTTATGACGTAATGAAGTCTGTTTGCAACATTTTGGCCAGAACAAGTATTTATCTAAATGGTTCAACTAATGTTTGACTTGGACTGGGCCTTTCTTTTTTGCAGCTGACCAAATCAGTTTTACTTCATCTCGTTTTAATCACATTTAATTGGGGGGCAGCCATAATATCTAAATGAATCAAATTTACCAGGTCAAACTTATAATTACTTACAATTAAATTCAAGTCATTTGTAAATGAAATGGACATGTTCCAGTCTTCAGTGTTACATTTTAGCCGCTGATTGAACTGAGGTTTACTTTCTTTGCTTCCAGTTCAATTTCGATATACTTGCTACTCTGAAGAGGTGCCGTCTTTTTTAACGTCTGTAACTTAAAGCAGCTTTTCCGAAATTGTTCCTACAAAAATAAGAAGCCAAAAGAAGCATATTTTTCTTTTGAGAAAAAATAGACAATTAATCATTAAAGCAAAATACAGGTATAAAAGAAGAAAAAGTCATATAAATGGCAGTACCAGTTACCACACACCACTGTTTCAGCAAAAACTACGTTAAACTATTAGTCGCTGTTGTTTTTTTTCCTTTTTTATCCTTAGAGGTTATCAATAAAGGTCGTAACGAATTTCCATGGATTACTTGATTTGCTTTTCCCTTTTTTCAGTCATCACTTGCAGAGACCCCCTGCTGTGGCTGTCAGAGCATGCTGATACTCCTTGATATCAACCATCTTACCCCTAGGGAGTAGCTGGTGCAGAAAGAATGAAGCTGTGTTTTATAAATAGACTAAAACCTCTAGAAATTTTCCAGCTTTATTGACAGGAAGCCCTTTAATGCTGAGATACGTCCTTTGTAATGTTCTCATATTGTTTCCTTAACAATAATGCGTCAAGAGCCAATACTTAAACAGCAAGGCCAGACACCTATTTATTCAGCTGCTGTTGCACAGACTCTGACTCTTAGTCTTTTCTCCCTCCCCCTTGAACTCCTCTCTAAAGATGCATGTTGTGATCTTAACGTTATAAATGGGTTCTCTGGCAGTGCTTAGATTAGATTTGTTTCTATGAGATTCATTTTAGCCCTAACTCTGGTCTCTTTGCTCATGTGGCTTGTTTTCTTGATGAATGTCCCCTGCACTGTCAACAGTCATTTGCAAGACCCCTTCTCATACACTCACACGGACAGAGCGAGGCAAATATTCTCCCTGCTTAATCCATACTACGCCTTTAACCTTTACTAACGTCCTCCAAACATACAAACTTGGATATTAAGTAATTATATTAATGAGACAATTAAGATTAAAACTAAATGGTTCCTGGTGGACAGCTGTGGTGTGTAGCCTCAAGGATGTGTGTGAATGTGTAAGAAGAGTGCATGGGTGATTGGGTTTTGATTTATATGTTTGCTGTGTTCCTAGGGGAGTGGAAAGAGGAGTATTTAATGCTTATTGCCTCATGCCGAGTGAAGTATTGATTGTCATGGCCTCCATCTTGCTTTGTCACACACCCGTAGGTCTGACAGCTCCCACTGTCGACTAAGTCGTCATTGTTTCTCGGTTAGCTGGAGGAACTGAAATTTGATGGTGACATTTGATTTGTTTTGTTGGGGAAAAAGAGGACGAGGGAAGAAAAGAACATTCAACTAGTTTAATCAATTTATTGTTACAAGCAGAAGAACAATTCTAAGAAACGGCGCTGTTGTTTTGGGGGGTTTTTTAAATGAATGCACGGCACAGTTCAAAGTGGAATGTGGGTCAGAAAAGTAGTCTGACAAACAAATCAATTATTTAATATTTAGAAAAAGTCAGTAACCCAGAAGCAACAGCTGATCCTATGAGAGTTAACAAAACAAGAGTATGATATTCAAAAATATAACTGATATTGAGTGAAAACATTCTTAAACCAAATTCTATGGCCTCAATGTTTCATTGAGAAATGTGGTAAAAAAAAATAATTTTGTGCCTTTTTGGCACCACGCTTATCCCACAGAGATAACCAAGTAAACTACAGTAGCTGCGTTTCCATTGACCACAAAATTGCACAGATTGGAATGAAAACAATTAAATTGCTGAATGGAAACAGAGAAATGCTGAAAAAACTCACATGTATTGATAATGTTTTTATTTCACAAAACTGCAACAGAAACACTTTGCAACACACGCGGCGTGTAATCAACCACCAGATCTACTGCTGCCAGAAAAGATTACAGGGACAGGTAGGAGGATTTATCATGTGAACAAACTTATTCACATGTGCTTTTAATTGAGTTTCTTATTTAGTGGAAACACCACAATAGTTAATTTAATAGTTAATTTAAACATTTTTGCAGCTCCTTACAGTGCTGCAGTCAGGCTCTTGGCAGCTTCCTTAGCCAATTTCTACCTTTATTAATTACAAAGAAGTGCTCAATTGTAGTAGTGACACTTATTCAATATTTTCTACAATTATTGATGGAAATATTAATATTTGTTTTACTTTCAAACATGGGGCACTGTAAAAGTGCTGAGAAAGTATTTTATATCTATTCAATGCCTGAACACAATAAAGGCCCAAACAAAAACGCCCATGTGTCCAATGTTACACTAGTCATTGATCTCTGATCTAAAGTATTTGGAAGATATGTAGCGCAGTTAAAGTGACTGAGTTATGACCGAGTCTTGTCCATATCAGAACTGACCGACCTGTTGGGGGTTGTTTCAGATGTGAAGAGAAAATTCAGGGGCGACCCATGAATGGATGCTCCTCAGGAGAAGGTAGAGAGAAGTAAAACTTTACACATGAGTGAATGTACTCAGGTTGGTAACACTGGACTTAGAGAAACAGAGATGGTTAAAATTTCACAGCAGTCAAAGAAACAGTCCAGGTTCGGTTTACAAGGGCTTCACTCTATGACAGGTTAAAAAATCTGGCATGTGGAGACGAGTCAGAAGTCAGACACAGATGAAAATGCATTAAATCAGAGTGTGTAAGAATAACGAGGCGGGAGCTGGTGAAGAGTCGGGGTTCGGCTGGTGGAATCAGGATGGTCTTCTCAAAGACTTGACTTGAAAATGCTAGATTTTGTCTGCATGAAGTTTCTCCTGGTCTGGCACCTGTGCTGTCACTGGAATGGGATTTTCTCCTGAACTGCACAGGCAGAGATAGTTAGAACATGGTTAATGGTTGAGTAGTAATGGACAAGGATCACAGTGAAATATGGTCAGTCATTCACAGAATGTAGATCATGCTCTAAAGGATTATGGGGATTATTCCAAGAACTGGATATGCTGCTATTTAAAAGCAGTGGTGCTTAAAGTTACATTTTGTTCCAAGAATCAGAGGAGCATTTTCACAAGCAGATAACAATGTACACAAAAAACTTTGTCCCACAACAGATTTCTTCTTTTTTTTAGATTTTGATCACACGACACTAAATAATCAACACATTGCAATATCATGCAAAGTTAACCAAATCCTGTTTTACAAAATGTTTTTAAAAGAGAATTTGATTTATGATGCTTTCCTTTTAAACAAGCCATCAAATAACCAACTTCTGATTGCTGTAAGATTCATGACAGGACCAACAAGAAGCAGTAAGAATATGTTAAAAATGGAACATATGGTGCTCCTTGTTTATTCAGTACATTTTACTATTTTATGCAAGAAACTGCCAAACGGGTTTCTTAACTCAGAGTTTCTGAGCAAACAACTCCAACTTTTAATTTTCCCCGTATTACGAGAATTTACTGGGAACTTTAAAAATGTCTGAGTACAAAGAAAACACCTTATTATGACTGGGACAGGCTGCTATGAAAATGGAACAAACATGTTTATCTTGTTGTTTAACTAATGCCTTGCACCACTTACCCAATACTGCAGCAACTCGTCCTTATTGTGGAATATATTCAATTCCTCTGACTCGTCTTTGTCCCGGCTCCGTATTTTGCTGCTTACCTTAGCAACAGCTAAAAAGAAGTTCACTGCTTGCTGCAACACATTTACAAGAGATGGAAGGAAGCACACAGAACGAAAAGAGAGGGTTGTGGGAAGGAAGACGTAGACAAAGAACACAAAAGCAAACTCTCAGAAATGATCCATGGTCTCTTTCTGGCGCCATGGCAACGAGCAGACAATGTCATTACATCTTGTTCAACACACAAATGCAATGTACACAAAAAAGAGATATTTCTGTGGCCTGGCTACTTTCCCTTTCCCTTGAGACAGATAAAGAACTCAGAGCTTTAGGTGAGAAATGGCATCTTTGATGAACCATGCTGGGATAAAACAAGAGCTCCTTTCACAGCGTTGACAGAAGATAAGCATGTGTTTGTTTCCACAGAGGTGTGATCCAATCAAGCTCATAGAGCATAAAACATGAAAAAAAACTGAACAACAATCATTTAATTTGATAGAAAAACGTGTGCTCAGTGGGATTCGGTGTCAGAGGTTGAATAGCTTGTTCTGCTGAATGAAACAGTGGATCATACAAGACACAGATTTGCACTTAACCAGGCTGATTAGTTGAACAGCTGCGGCAATATCCCCATTACTTTAGTCCGCAATTGTTGCAATTATACGTCAAGCAGAAAGTTAGTCATTATACATGAGGAACAAAGTGACTAAGAGCACTTTAAAAAACATATTTTCCTCAGTTTATCAGGAATGGGTATGTAATTTATTTCCATCCCTTGGGCTTGTAAGTTAATGAAATTGCTGCAGTGTGTAACACTAAAATCAATCAATTTTTAAATTCTGTTTATGCATTCTACAATGTTGATCATATGATTTGTTAATCCCAGTCTTCCTGCTTGCTACTGTAAATGTAGAATTTTCCCTCATGCAGATTAATTTATCATTAAATTTGCAACACCATGAATCTTTTTCTTTCTTTTTTTTAAGATTGTATAATATTAGCACTTATGTACAGTTAACATGCATACAGCAAAGGTCCCAAGTTCATTAACTAAACTCCAGAAAGCTGCATTAAGAACTTCTAGTGTCATGTAAATGGAGTAGGTTCCTCTGAAACCTGCAGTTGTTTTTTGTCCTCTGGTGGAGGATCGGAGCGCTACAGCTGATGGGTTTCAGTTTGTGGGCTGTCAACAGGGACAGGCTTAAACAATGGCATTCACTAAAACAAAATATACCAATCTACTTATTCATTCAGCATATCATCACCTTCCTAAAATACTGACTGATGTACCTACCTACATTTGAAGCAACAATGTTGTGGGTCCTGCTGTATTCATTTTTCCCGGCAATAGATATTCTGTCCCAAGCAGAATTTCCACAGGACAACATTAATATGCTGCTCCAACAAAGAGCGAAAGCAGTTTAGAAAGCTACTGCTGATGCATTTGCTGCACTGGATGTTCCTGACTTGACACAAAGTGCTATTTTCTTCAATAAACCCCTGTCTTGCATCTCGATCTGTGTTTACATGCAGTGTGTGCTATTCTTATCCAGACATTGAGCTGAAACATATCAAGCAAACATGTTTTGTGTAAACATGAATTTAGATTCATTCATGTTTCTGAATGAGTACAAACACACACACACGCACACACACACACACACACACACATATATATATATATATATATGAAAAAATAAAAAACAATTATTAGTTCATACTAGAATTTTATCTCAATTTACTCAATGTACTGGAATTAAAGGTTGGACTTTGTTCCGCAGTGTGAGATTACGGTGCCAGTAAATGTGGAGAGCTTTGTAATTGGTCCAAATTAAAATGCACTCAGTGTTCCTTTCCAAAGAGTCCAGAAATGTTGAATTTATAATTGAGGTGATGTGTTAAAATGAGCTGCAAATGTTCAGTCTATTAATATAAAACTGAGTTATGACCCTGATTTATGCCATGGTAAAACTCTTAAGCTGAGACTGCTAATGCATTCAACCTCAATGAGTGTTAATAATGGGGAAAAAAAATAACAGTCTCAATAAAATATGTAAAAGAAGATTTATATTGTTGCACTGAAACCCAACAGAGCAAAAAACATTTGAATAATGCCTTGGTGATTGTTTTATTGAATTGAAACCATGTCTTGTATGTTTAATAAACTACACCATCCAATGACTTTTTTCCATGTTAACAATCAATTGAAAAGAAAAGCCAGGAAATGTAGTTTTCCAAATATCTGATATATTTGCACAAAGTGAGAGTTGTCCTTCTTTAGAATAATTCCACCTTCAGACATATTGATAAAAATAACAACTCAATATTGTTTTTTTAACAAATAAAAACATGTGTCCTTGATTTCCTATAAGCTGACATAATCAATACGACCGTATTTAATCTGTTGCAGACACAGGCAGACACATGAAGTTTCTTGCATTCGTAAGTTGAGAGTTTACTGATTTATTCAGCAGATCACTGACTATAAGTGAAGAAAACTTCTGTCACTGTTGAACCTCAATGTGTGAGAAGTAAATTTAAAAAGACAGTTTATAGGCGAAACAAACGTTTATCACTATTTGAATAATTGAAACAATATGTGCTGCCTAATTCAGTTAAATCACTGTTGACTTTGTCACATTATGACCTCAATCTTCTGTGTGTTTTAATGGGGTTTTATATGATGGACCGACACAAAGTGACACATAGTTTTGAAGTTGAAGTAACAGGATATATTTTTTTTTTTATTTTAAAATTTCATTACAAAAAAGAGAATGCCGAATTGTGTGTGCATGTATTTGACACCTCTAAATAAAATCTATCACGTTATTAATTGAATGTCCTTTCCTTTGCTGGGACGGGGGAAGCCTGTAAAAGTCTTTAGACCGAATCAAAGGTCCAATGTAATGGTGAAAGCATGACTTAGAATGGCCCAACCACACTTTCATTCATTGAAAATGTTTGACAAGCTCTACAGAAAAAGCTCTCTCTCCAATATGAATGAGCTTGAAATATTTTGCAAAGAAGAATTTCCAGTATCTAAATCTGAAACTTTTAGATACAACAGGTGGTTCCACAAATATTGACTCGTGGAAGGTGAATATAAATGCACACCACTATTTATTTATTATATCCAAAAAATGTTATTTTCCTTCCACTTTACAATGATGGTTTTGTGTTGGTGCCCATCACTGTACAACATGTTAAATGTTGTGATTGCAACGTGACGAAAGGTAAACTGATGCATACTGAATACTTTTGCAAGGTGCTGTATAATGAATAAAGAATATCATATGCAATTATAAATTCATGTGCAGTGTGGTCTTATGCAGGTTTAATTTTGTCCTTTTCTCATGATCGCACAATGCAGGATCTACGCAGCCCCATGTGGTCTAATGAGATTTTTACAAAGGTCACTTTATGCTCTCCAACAGGTGCCAGTCCTTTGTGTTTTTTGCTCCTTTTCTTTTTTTTTTTTTTCTTCCCCAAAGACAAAACCGTATTTCAGGCACATTTTTCTATTTGCCACTGTTGGCGAACGCTTGCGCGACATGACTCCTCAGCTTGCTTAGCGTATCTTTATTGGTTTGCTCAGAGAAGGACTGAGGCCAGGGAGGCCTCAGAGGGGAGGTGGGGGACGGATTCCAGATCAAGATAGTAACAGAGTGAGGTGAAACCCTCAGAGATTGGAGGAGGTGGGGAGAATCAAGGTCTGATGTGGCTGCAGTGTCCCTTGGCCGAAGCCCTCTGGCAGACTGACTGATAGGTTTGCTAAGGCAATCATACATCACTTTTCACCTGTATCAAACCAATTGGCTGGCCTTCTATAGACAGCTGCTCCCTTGCACACAGTTTGACACATTGATGGATAATGGATAGACATAGCCTCCATATGGCAGATTTGGAGCAGATTTAGATGGTCTAATCCTAAATCTCTTTTTTTCCAGCCCTCTCCAAATGATTCAGAGAGCACGACATACACATAGCATAATCCATGCACAGAACAGTGAGAAGTTAGTAGCAAACATAATCCTTCACATTTAGCCTGTCACACACTTTGTGCAACTATAAAAATCCTGATCCTTAAGTGGGCTATTATTCTAATTAGCCCTTAGGTTTTTTGTTTTTTCGGAGAAACGAGCTGATTGCTTGTAATGACAGCTTGTTTGTGGTGATGGCAGACTTCTCCTTGCTTGATAATGCTGTTCATGAGTTGTGCCACACATTGTCAGCATGATACTTGAGATGACTGCACTGTCATCAGCGAAAGACCCTGTAAGAGGAGGCAAACACGGACATGCACGTTGTACTTGTGTACATTCTATTAACTTGGCTGCTGCTCTTGTAAAACATGTTTGCAAATTTGAAATGTTTTTATGACTTAACACCAAAGAAAGTAACTTTTGAGAACAAATATTCCAATCTTCAAATAGTTGTTTCAATGAGGGCCAAAAAAAAACTGGATTTGGATTTTGCAGACTTATAAATATAAACCTGATTTACAACTTGCATAGTTACAGGAGCAATGCCATTCCTTAAAAGCTCTGGTAAGGCACCAATTAAAATTAAAAGTCTGGCAAAATTATAAAATGAAAGGAAAACCATCCATGCTTCACAATATAATTTTACAAGTGAATATTTGAAAGATGTGGCATGCATTTGTAATCAGTTTCCCGAGTCAATTTTTATGGAACCAACTGTCACTGCGGTTACAGCGGTTAGATATTTAAGGTGTGTCTCTGCCAGCTTCGCACATCTCGACATAATGAGAAATCAGACTTATTCCTCCTCCTGTTCAGCGCCGACGTAGTTTAAGTTCATTCTCGGTGTAACTGTGGTTATCAAAGCATCGCCGAAGCTTCTGAAAAACAGCCGAGTCCCTCCACGGCTCAATCAAAACATGAAATAGATCGAATTCATTTCCTGCAGACGAGACATTTTCTCCATCGCTTATCTGCACCGTCATCAACTTCACTATGTTATAAAGTCGATATAATTTCTCATCTAACAATGGAAGACATTGTGTTTTAATGTCAACTTGATTGTTCAAGTGATACACTGTTCATGTTTTTAGAATATATTTTCACATCACCTCAGTATAACACTTACATGGTAAAGAATGTGGAATGCTTGTTTTCCAATTATGCTATTTGAACATGAAAAGTGACGTTAAAACATTGAAGTTTTCACTTCATGTATGATATTTTCCTGGTGGCGGCTTTCTGCTTTCATCACAATTGCATCCTTTTCATTTGTAATGCACTGTAGGAACCTTTATGCCCTCGACACGCCTGCATTTAATGGTGTTTTTGACAAAAGTCTGTTATTTACACAGAATGCTGTTTATCCAGGGTCCAGAAACGTTTCATGTGAAACACAAGTGCCAAATTGAATAAATGTTCCCCCAAAATGGTTGAAGCTCTGCCACTGTTACCACAGAATTAGATCCTATTGATTCAGATCCCTGTGGGGAACTGCCAGTCACTAAGGCTGTATATGTATTCCCTACCTTTCTCTTTTCAGATGTTGTAACCTAAATTTGCTCTGGACTTGAAATGTTGCATTTCTGTCACTGAGAAGTTGCTCTGGCTCGGATGATGCATCCTGTGGCAGTGGCAACATGACCCTCCAGCTGCAGCTTTATTTGATGCCAGGCTAAAATTGTGACTTATTGTGGCCTGAAAGGGATTTTGTGTCAAACATTTTCAAGATTTTTGCTGAAATCCTTTGAGACGATGCAAAATTCTTCTCTGAATTTACAAAGGCTGGTAGAAAAATTGTTGGCCTCAGATCCAGAGGTGCTTATATAGTTTTTTTTTTATTATACATCCCTCCATAATGGAAAACCTACAATTTAAACAAAGACTGCAAAAGGTTAGCTTGTACGTTTCAGCCCTTCATCAAAAGGTTGTGTCAAAGTGACTGTCAAACCCATGCTGTGTGTGAAACAAGAATCTGAATTTGTTAACTTTTTATTCTTCCTTTTGGATCCAGAAAGGTGTTGATATATATATATATATATATATATATATATATATATATATATATATATATATATATATATACATGGGTGTTAAAGCAGAGCCCTGCTCCTGCATGAGATCAAGGTGCAGTAAATGAGATTTAACATTTAGATTCATAAGGCTTTATTAGGTGACAGCAGAGAATCATTTTTCATAATACATCAATTATTCAACATTGTTTCACTTTCTTAATTAGGTTTATTTTACCTTTACCTACAGAAGCTCTTCTATATGGTTCCTTTCAGTGAGATGTGGCTCTGACCTTTTTGTCTGTTTCATATATTATGAATTAAAGGGAGCCATGCAATATTTAATCACTTGTGGGAATTGAGCTGCTGATGATTATCTTCCCTTTTCTGAAGAGCCTTTGATTAGTGGAACTTCAGCATGATAAGCAAAAAAAAAAAAAGAATAAATAAATAAAAAAAATCCCCCTCCAGAGCGCCGCTGAATTCATTATGTCATCACACGTGTACACAGAAATTAGTGTGCATAATTGTTTGCGCTTTCAGTAAAGTGTTTCCCCGCTCCATGTCGATGATGCAAAGTGGATTGTCCTGAACGAAAGTGAATAATTAGTGAATTCCTGCGGTGGTGTCTGCAGCGTGGCTGTTGTGTAACAAAGGTGGCCTGCTTCTATTAACCCTTACCTGTGCCATAAACAGGTCAGCACTCCGGAGAGGTGATTATTCTCCAGCCTGGTTAATGGTCCTTACTGACAGCATTTAATGAAAATTAATGGCCAGCTTTAGGACACGGTGCACGCAAACTGGAAGTCTACTTCTTGTTTCACTGTGCACTTATTTCCATTGTGAAACTTTGCTTCCAATGTGGGAACAGCAGCTCGCTTCATGAAGATTCATTGGCAGCTCTGGGAAGCTTCTGATGAAGCTGTCTGTGTTATGTTGTTGTTGCTGGGGGTTTTTTTTTCATAGAGCTGAACACAACGCTACCTCAGTTTAGTAGCTGGCACCCCGGCATAAGAGAAGAGAATATTAGGACATTTAATACACTTCATTAGGTTTCCATTATATTTTGCTTTGGGTTATGGGCAGAAATGAGCAGTCAGATTTTGCCTGTTTCAGTCGGTGATATGCAGACAGCAAGATGACATGATTAAGGGGTCATTTGGTTAATTGCACAATACTGCCAGCGTGCAGCATTCCTGTATAGGAAATAGATGCCAGCGGCACTGTAATTCATGCGAGTCACATCACGAAGACAAGCTGAGCAAGCTGTGATTGCTTTTAGCTTCTTGTTATTGTCATTTTGCACATAACGTCCACAATAGGGTATGCATTGTTTTGCACGAAAGTGGATGAAGAGGAAGCAAAGCCAAAAAGCAAGAGGGCTGAGGAGGACACAGTTGCTATTTGTCACATTTGCAGTCATGTGCCACGTGGAGCAGAGAGCGCAGAGGTTTTATGGGCATGATTGTGCGCCAACCAAAATGTAATCAAAAGACATTAATGGCGCAATTAAATTGAATTCCTGTGTAATCTCGAGAATAAAGTGCTCCAAGGCCGTGGAGAGGGGAGACAGATATCCCTCCAACACATCCCTCACCGCATCCTCATCTGTATGAAAGCGGTCCTCTGCGGCTATCCCCCTCGTCTCGTGTGTCCCGGCCCCTTTAATCTCTGTCGCTCACACAGCCTTCCTCTCTGTGCAACCTCCAACCTCCACTCCCATTTTATCCCTCCGACTCACCGTTTTCCAGTCATTCGTCTCACCAACAGCTCCCTCTGCACCCCGACCCCCCGCCTACCCCGCTCTGAACCAACACCGAGGCAAGACTGCCATCTCCGGTCAGGACGTCGTCCTCCTGCTGCCATCGTCCCTTCTCCATTGAGTTTGATGCTGGAGTTCTCTTTATCCTTGGGAATGTGCTCAAACTGAGCCAGGAAGCGTTGTGACGAGGCTACACTGCCATCTACTGGCCGGCAGAAGGTTTCCATCCCCCCCTGACCCTGCAGCAAAGACCAAACAACACTGCCACCTGCTGGTACTGTTGACTGATTTATCAGCCAATAGCTTTTTTTTTTTAGTATCGTTACATCAGGGATTAAAAGGCAGGGCTTATCTTGATTAACAGTATGTGAATGAATACAATAAATATGACTATAAAACTGATACATTTATCATCAATAATATTTTCTGTCAAGTAGCATGAGCCATCAGTCAAATTGGTTGTTTTCATAAAGTTTTAATGAGGAGAAAAAAATATATAACTAGATGAGGGAAGTTACATTTGAAGACACAGAATTACACATCCAGGAGGATTTTCTATGGGAATGAAAAACCCAGAGTACACAAGCCTTTTAGGCAGGAGTCGCTCATTCACTTGTAAGGTCCAGAAAAGAGATTCAGTTCAACACAGAACCTTGATACTTTCTATTGGATACAGAAAATAATAAAGACACAAAGCTTCTGGCAGTAGTGACTCATCGAAAGAGTCACTCAGCCAGCAGTGTAAATGAAAAGCAAAGGCACATTAAGTTCAGTGGACAAGTAAGTGGATGTAAAGCGAAGATGGAGTCAAACAGCGAAGCAACGTTAAGCAGCATTTCAACCCAACACAAAATAACCAATAGTACGGTTATTTTGTGTTGATGCTTTTCTTCTGCTTTTCAACTTAACTGAACTGGTGGGTCTAATTTTTTGGAAGCATTTATATGTCTCCAAAACTTATTCATAGAGTCCTGTGATAACACATACACAATGGTGACATCATTGTGATTGTGTTAAGTTTTATTTTTCTTTAAGCCAACTTTCGCTTGTAATTTGCATTCATGTTTTAGTAGCATTTTGACTAGAAATTGTAAGTCCAGCAGTCGTGCAATAAGTGCTGCGTCCCAATAAAGCACTTGCTTTTTTTCTGCAGAATGTGTGCAAAGCAAATAACTCTGTCAATGAAATGCATCCTAAGTAATACACCTGTGCTTTTTATTGGATTTCAGTGCAAAATGTTTGCTGCAAAATAGGCATAATTAGATTGGAAGGACATTAAAAATGCATGGCAAAGGGAAGGAATTGAACATCATGCATTGAGCTAAAAGCACAATTTGTAATAACTGCACTAAATTATTCTAATGCCAGATGTCTGCCTGATACACACTTAGCAAATTTAAATATGAAAATGATTCATGATAAAAGAGAAGATGAACAAATAAAGCAGAACTTGTTAGTGTGCAGGATTTGAAAAGAAAAATACATTTTAATTTACTTTTTCTTAATGTGAATAAATTTGAATCTAACAATGTGTTTTTTAAAAAAAGCACTGCTATCTAACTCTGGGTTCACACATCAGAAGTAGTATTGTGCGTTCAGGTGTTCTGCAAGGTGCAGAGAGTTAAATCTGTAACTTTTCTGACCTTTTTCTGACCATTTTTTTCTTAAAATGTAGGACAGATAAATATCTAGGTAAATCGAGTTCACATCCCAAAGGTTTCTCAGCTTTCTTGCCAACATATTAACCTTTAGCTTCTGTCGCAGATTCTGCATCAAATTCAAGCTGGGACCTATTTAAAGAATTATAGCATCATTAAAAACTTAATTTATTCTTGTCACTTAATTTACTCAGTGAAACACATTATGTTTTAAAGCCTTTATCTCTCTTAATTATGATGATTTTTCTAATTACTGCTAATGAAAACACGCCATTTAAGACTCGAATATTACATTCCTAATACAGGAAAGATGACCTATTGAAAAGTGTGTTAAATACCAGATTAAAGGTTATTTTAAAAGGCACCTTCAGTCTAGAAAACGAGTCTGATTAGAACATGAACACACACATGCACACAAATATCTAATATATATGGAGAGCAAGAATATAGAGAGCAGTATTAGTTTCTAGTATAAATTGGCTAAAATATGTCTGCAAGCCCTTGTTGGCATGAGCAAATATGAAAGAGAAAAAGTGAGTGAATTGAGAGTAATGACTTCTCTTAATCAGCAAAACATTTCTCTTTTAGAATACAAGACCATATGTTGGTATGAAATATCAGATATTTGATTTTATTAATTGATGACAGTTCTGTTGCCGTCCCCTCTCTTGGATTTGTCTGTCACAAGTAGCTGCAGCTGAGGAGCTTTGTTGGGTCTTGTTTTTTGAGATATTTGTGAAATGGAGGGAAAAAAGAAGATTAGGAAAAAGGTTGTGAACCTTTAGATTCAGCTGCTTTACTCTGATAGCACTAAGTAAGTTACACCATAAACAATTGTTTCCAGAATTTACCCTCTCTCTAAAGAGTATTCTCTCTTTAGAAATTGGAATGCAACCTAATTATAAATCCTATTTGACCATTAGCAGACAGGATGCCGGCGACAGGAACTCTGAGAAACAAAAGAAGAATTCAGAGAGCGACAAAAACTCGTTTTATCTCACTAGTAGCTGAAGTGAGTAAACACTCTTAGAGGTAGAAATACTCAGAATATGTCCAACTATCAATTTTATTACTGAATTATTCTTCCACAAGGGGGCGGAATTGTATCATTTTAGACATTCAGTCTTCAGTGTTCATTTTAATCTGTGAGTTCAGCACAATAATTAAACTGAGTGGTGTTTATCCTTTCTTCAAGTTTATCCTTTCTTCTTGTGCCAAACCTCAGCCAGATAGGGGCATTTTGATTTACTCAAAATAAAAATAAAATACAATTTACTTATTATATTGAAAACAGTATTTTGTTTCTTTTATTGGAAAGAGAAGGCCCATGAGGTGGATAAGGAGGAAGTTATTAAATTTATGCCTGATGTTAGTTAAATGCCAATAATGAAAACTTTTTCATTTTTCTTTAATGAACTTTCCCAGACCTAAAAAGAAGGAACAGAAAGAAGACCCATTTTGTCTTTTTTTAGATTACTATAAATTGTCAAGAATAAAAATCTGGAACATTTCTTCATTGGTTGCTCATTTTTATCAGATTTTTATAAAATAATGATGTGCTGCATTGCATTTACCATAAATTACATTTCTATTTGTTACTTTCAAAAACATTTTTGCACTCTGGCAGCCCAATTTAATTTGTTGCCAAATATTGGGTGGCAATAATTTTGTAGACAACTGTTAATCTTGATTAAAAAAAAAAAAAAACTACTCAAACATATTTCTCCTGTTTCATGTTTTAATATGAAAATATTTTTTTCATTTGCATTATAAATTCTGACCCTACAGCCTTTTTTGTAACCTTTCACCCCCCATGAACAAAAGCTCAAAACATGGTTCTCTTTGCCAAGGTTTCATGTAAGGATTTTTAATTTTGAAAGTTAAATCTTTTGTGAAATCAAATGAAAAGCTGTTAAATGTGAAACATAGTTTTTTTTAGAGATCTAAACTATTTTGATAGTTAACTTGTTATTCCATTGAATGTATGTGATCCACATAAGTAGAGGTGAGTACTTGTTGTTATTTTTTCGGCATGCTTTTGTGCCAGACTTAGTCTGAATTCTGACAATCATTGATGAAGTAAAATAAAAACAAATCCATCTTATATGTTCAACTGACTTGAAGTGAAATATTAATGAGATTCGTTTTTCTTACCTAACTCTGAAAAAGGCATTTTGTTGCATTAACCTGCATCAAGACAAAACAGCACAAAGCATTAATCATTCATCAAATGTCTAAGACATGGATGACATGGTGTTTTGTCTTTATTTAGCAAAACTGCAAAGGAAGCACTTCTTTTGTATCTAATGAGTCACATGATCACATGTTGATGTTTTTTTAAGACTTATAGCATGAATAAACTTATCGTGTGTGATTTTAATTGTGCTTCTTATTTAATAAACACTGCAATTGAAAAATCGTGGGAGTGTTTTTTGTAATTTGTGGAATATTGACAATGATTTACATAATGGAAAGGCAGCAACAATACATGGGAACAAATGGAGCTGATAAATAGATCAAATCTTTTAAAGGTTACATGTTATGTAAAAGTCTAAATTATTGCAGCAGAAAACATCCTGTAAAGCGCTCATGTCTTCCATTCACAGCAGAGCAGCTCTATAAGCTTATATTATACACTCATACTCTGTTGTCCAGCCTCGAATGCGGCCCCTTCTCCAAACCAGGCTCCCCAAATGTTGCCGTCTGACTGTGAGCCTGTGGCGCCACACTTACTACTGACAGCTCAACACTGCTGCAGAAACTGGGCAAAAACCATAAGACGGGATATTAGGAGGCTTCCTTTCCAGTGCACTTAGCTGCACTGTGTTCCCCATCAACTGTCACAACTGCCTGTTTTAGTAGTCTTAAGTGACAAAGCAGGGCACAGCCTGTACAGTGAGATACACTGCCTGCTATTGTGCCTTCATCTTCCTGATGATGGCTTGAGGTAAATGTTGTGACGCAGGGGAGTATTTCCACTCCAAGGCAATATTCTCTCCTGCCAAGTTAACTCTGTCAAACAAATCTTGGTTAAGATTCCCAGCACTGCGCTTTATAGGGTTTTTTTCCCCTCTACATTGTATGCCTGCATGTTACTTTGTTAGTGTGACACTTCCCTGTAAAAACCCCAAACATGCTCTAATGAGTAGTTCTTCTTGCTCAAAGGAACATTGGACAGCTAGCAGGTCTATCTCTTTAGAAAGAACAGTTGCTTACGCTAAACACAGGTTGACGCCCTGAGATTGTGACAATATATCTGTGATTTACAGGTTAATCAGAAGCCAGTTTGAGTGATGAATGAATGTGTGGAGCGGGGAGACATGTGAATTCATGCCCTCCAAATAGTGTACAGTCGGACCATTCTTTGCACGCAGATTGCATCACTGAGTCGTTCCAACCCTTTGATTTTCTCTCAACGACGTTCCCGCAAGCCAGATTGCAGTTACAGTGTTTGCCCTTTAATTAAAGTCAGTTAGGCCCACAGATGCATTAATCATATTACCTGAACTGATCCAAGCACATTTGCACACGCCAAGAAGTTTGTCGACAGGTAGAGCTTCCACATTCTATTGTCTTTGGCGGTGAAGCAGCTTCATGCACAAACCCCTCTTTGTTTCATTCACAGAGATGGTAGAGGAGAGGGAAACTGGGTTTTCTTTAGCAGAAATGCGATGTAGTACCTGTGTTTTTCCTCAGTGTCTGAACTAATGCTGCAATGAAATCATTTGGTTGACAATAATTAAGTCAATAACATCATCTTCTTCATCTTTTTTTTTTAAATAAAAGCCTAAATCACAGGGTGGCATTTTTATTCACTCCTGTTTGCTCTAATGCTCCAAAATAAAATCCAACTGTTTAGTCATGATATAAAAAGTTTTCTTGGAGGAGTCAAGATGAGGCTCTCAAACCTAAAGTGAGACATTGTGGATGCTGTGAGCCCCTGGAATAGTCCCAACCTTATTTCTATAAAAACTTATGAAGAATGATTGAAAGTGAGTGTGTCATAGCTGGCTGCACTGTTGCCTTGCAGCAATAAAGTCTTAGGTTCTAATCCCGCCTTGAGGTATTTGTTGTTTGGAGCTTGCATGTTCTCCTCATGCATGCATGGGTTCACTCTGGGTACCCCTTGCTTCCTGACCAGCTTCAATGTCCCTGCTGAACAAAAGCATTCCCCCAACATAATGCTGTCACTACCAAGCTTTACTATGGAGATCATCTGTTTAGGGTTAGTTTTCTGTCAGTGTTCCCATTCTGGAAATGTGAACTGAACAAATAATGTCCAAAGTTTGAGACATTGTTTATTAACCCAACCTTTCAGCATTTCCACAACTTCATCCCTGACCGTTGGACTCTATTTGCTAATTGTTCTCTGAGGCAACCGGCTGCTACGTTGATTTGACTTTTACTAAGTCTACAACCCAGACAGGTGAATTCCTCATGATTAGTGTTGATATTTATTTTAGATTAGAAATGTTTACATTACATAGACTGTGGCAGAATCTCACAAAACGTATTACCTTGGTTTGCTTGGATTTTCAAGGAAGCATAAAGTGTCTGCTTTCCTCATCAATCAACTGCTAAACCCCAAGCAAAATTACCCACACATGTTGGACTTTCCGTCTGCACACTTTAAAACAAACCATTTCAGTTCATGCAACATAATGTCACATGTGTTTGAAAGCCAGACCAGACATCAGAAGAAGGGAATGAGAGGAAATAAAAAGCAATAGCCGTACTGTGGGAGGCCTTATCTCAGCTGTACGACTGACAGGCCTGTAACTCTTACGGCAGGCTGCAGGATGTGGGGTTAACCTGAGGTGGCAGCGAGCCAAATGCTCTAAGGTAAGCAGGGTTCAAGTTTAGGGCCCCGTGACCCCAAAATGATAAGGTGAAGGGTTGTGGACAAGTCAGGAAACCATTGTTTTTAGAAATTCCACTTATTTGGTTATTTAAGTCGAGTGGGATTTGTACCCCCACCTCCGCCACACGTCTCCTCCTGCTGCATGGAGACGTCTGCACACCATCAGCACATAAACCACATGTGTGCCGGACAGAATGCGGTGGAGGAGGGGTGAGGGAAATAAAACGACGCCGAAAGAAAGGGAAAGAGCCGCTCGCTCAAGTGTTCATGCTGCTTCAACTGTGCATGTGTTGTTTTACAACCACAGGCTTAAATTTATTTGAAGGGAATTTCAAGAAGTAAACCAACACGAGTAGTATGTAATCGTAAAGTGGAGGGGAAATGTTGCATTTTCCTTCCACGTATTTGTGGAAGGACGATGCGGTTCATAGTTGGACCTGTATGAGCTGTGCTCTCTAGAAATATGGCAAAAAGAAATCTATTCACTAAAGAAAGCCAAAAGAATTTGTTTATTGTTTTCTACAAGCCACCAGAAGACACAGCAAACATGTGAATGATGTTCTGATCATTTTTTTTCTTTCTTACAAACAAAACTCTTTCTGCCGGTGAACTATCCTGACCCATCGCTTCAGCGTTTAATTCCAGCAGCTTGATGAAGAGATGGTTGGACCTGAATGCTGGACGATCCTAAAAGAAAACCAGTTTGAAGCTGCGAAAGATTAAAGATGTTCATCTTCCAGCAAGTTGACTCAAGACGAAGATATAATGAGATTCTTTACGATATTGTGTGTTGGTGTGGCCCAGTCAAAGTTCTAATCTAAGAATCTACTAAGAATCTGCTTTGCATCACAATCGAACAGGAGTCGCATTGACCAAATATTTTCTGACTTTCTATGTTTTTCAAAATGGTGGTGGAAAAATCTGAAGGGCGTCTGTAATGTTGACTGATAACACTTCACATCCCTGACCACATGTGTGCAGATGTTTTCAACTTTACACACAGAGCACATGTAACTCCGTAAATCAAAGAAAGATCCCAGTCTGAACAACAATGAGCTGCTCATATTCCTATTTGCAAAATAGAAAATTTTGTACATTTTCTATTTGCAAAAAGTAGAAACTATATCTCTAAAGAATTGGAGCTGCAGTTAGATTTCAAAATCATGTGTGGTTACAATGCAGCAAAAAGATCCAATACATGATTTCTCATAAATAACTCAATAAACAAAAACATTAATCGATTTTTATGAGTTTTACTTTAATTTTAAAGATCAGATTTTTTGATAAGAGCCACCAACTAGCAAGTTTAAATGCTTTTTCTGAACTTTGCATGTTTAATTTTACTTACTTTGCACTAATTAGCCGGAGTTATGCATTTTTTTCAGGCTCTTTGTTTTAAGAGCAGACATGATGGAACCGAAGCCTCGTCTGTTTCCTCTATTGGCATAATTTGAATCTGTTCTCTCCCCCGAAATGAGTACATAAACATGCTAACCTCTGCATGAACTGCGTCTGTTGCGATAAACCAGAGATGCAAGCTCTCCAAAAACATCTATTTAAGAATTTGCAAGAATCCAGCAGTAAAAAAAGGAGCAGAGGAAATTAAAGAAATACGCATCTACTAAGATTTGACCTTTGACTGACATGAATGACTCGCATAGAAAGCACCCACTTCCATTATGTTCCTCTAATTGGCATTACATTAACAAAGATGTACCTTTTCTATACGGTATGCCATTAAAAGGAAGACCAATCCCTTCTGCCTGGTTTTTATGTTTTCTGACCTGTTCACCAGCTATTATGAAACGAAAGAAGTCATTATGAGCACCGGAACAGTGATGGGTCTGCAGAACATAAAAAACCAACAGAGGGAGGCAGTAAAGCAGAGATAATAAAGGGTCATCCAGATGTGGAGAGCGTGGCTTAGCGCAACATGACACAACAAAAGAGTCTAAGAATGCAGATCTACAAACATCAGATCTCTCTCGAATAGAGAGGCATCCATGCGAGGTTTGGCGTCTCACGATGCGAAGAAAGTTATTCCTTTTTCATGATCTGGAGCGAACTTTTCTTCTTCTTCTTTAAAAATTCTGAAGGCCTTCTGCTCCGATCGCCGGGCGTGCTTGTTTTTAACCTTCAGCAATTCCCCTATATACCTTGTTATTTTATTCCTCCAATACCACAGAAACATTTTTCCGTGGATTTAAATTCCTGAGGTCGTTCCAAACCAGAGAAAATGAAGGTCACTCTGAGAGAGAGGCTTTGAGAGAAGCGCAGCATTTGATTACCCTCCACTCTGGACGAATTGAGCTGTTTGTGTGTTTGCCTGTCAGATATTGAATGATTATTATTTTCCATTGCTTCCATTCTTAATACCATCGATCATATCTTGCTTTGCCATGTTTTGTTTTTTTCTGTATGTATATGTTGCAGTCTTCCTGTTCACTGCAGTGATAAATGGAAAAGTGACTCTACAACAAACATTTTTCATTCAAATTAATGCAATGATTATGAAGGACCAAGGGAGAAGGTTTGTTCCTTTATTTTTCCTCTTCCTTTGTAAATAAAAAACAGATTGAGTCATGCCCAGAATACCAAAGAACAAATAGGTGAGGTTGATTTTTTTTCAACACAGTAATTGTCCCATTAGACTTCAGGTTTTGTCATGTTTTTTTTGGTAATTTGGTGAAACAAGGAGAGCATTAATTGGAAAACATTAAGATCCACGGTAACTCTGAAGGAGCCCAGAAGATCTGCGGCTCTGCGAATCTGTTAACGAGACAATTATTCACTGTGAATTTCACAAATTTGACAATTAAGGGTCATTATTAAAAGAAACAAGTAGTACGGTTTGCAGCAAATATGTGGAAGATGAGACGTCAACATCACCCTCTTTTCCATATTTTGCCTTCCTGTTGAATCGTATCTTTCGAGAATATAATATTTTTGTTTTATTAAAAGAGCGACATGTAGAACAACCCCTCTCTTTAACATTTCCAGCTTTGTGTTTTTGTAAAAATTGTGTTCTTCTTCCGCTGTGATAATAATGAAATTCTATTGAAATGAAAGAAAAAATGTTAAAAAGCCAAATCAATACATGAAGTAAAGGAACCTGTAAGGTAAAGTTGTTCTGTGTGAGTTTAGCACATAATTACGTTAAATTGTTGTTTATGAACTTTGCTTATATGTATAATTATCTTCCAGTTTATTGAGATATTGCTATGATCTAGAAAGATTTTCTGCACGAGTCTAATGAAAAGGTTTTTTTTTACGGTATTACGATTTATTTTATTGCCTTCAACCTAAGTCATCCATCATTGTTCAGAGATTTATTGGGAACCTGGACTTTGTTGTACACCAGGGTGGTGACATCTGTACAACAATAAACAATGTTTGCATGCTTTTCTCATCCCATATTATGTCTGACTTTTGAAAGAGACCCCTGAGTCCAACGATCTCGAGTCCAGAGGAATAGAGTTCTGGAGTCTGGGCCACCGAACCGAACGCTCTGGTCACTTTTGTTTTCATCTCTCTATGGGGAATCAGCATCAGACTCTGATCACTGGACCTCAGGAACCTGCCAGCGACACAAAGGTAAAGAAGCCCTCTGATATCGCCTGGTGACGGACGCTACAAGTCAGAGAAAAGACTTTAAATCACACAATTATATAACCCAGAAGACACAATAGTTGCATTAAAATTAGAGACACATGTCAAAAGTTGGAGGATTTCATCAGAAGCCTGCAGCAACATTTTGATCAATTTGTAAGAGTTCAAGGAAGGTTAGCGAACTCCCATCATTCTATCAGACGTTCTCCTGACTTCTTTGTTATTTATCCATACTCCTCCCTCTGAACCCTGGGGTCTCATATGAATAATGCCTTATGTATTTCGTCCCAGTGCTTGTAAGAGCAGCTCTTCAGGGGCCATTTGCCAGGGGCAGGGAGTTGGGTGGGGGTGGTTGGTGTGGCTGGGAGGTGACGTACACTTCCCTACCAATTTGGCCTACATTTGTTGGGAAAACAAACATTTGTTATGTGAAGAGGGAAGCTGTGCTGTCACTGTAAACTGGAGGAGGCGGGAAAAAGAGAATGTTAGCGACTTCTTCAGCAAAACCGGTTACGATTATTTATCTGGATAGAAGCTCAGACTCTTTTCAGCTAATATATCCGTGTACACAAATGAAGAAAAAAACAATCATTCTTAAATTAAAATTGAAATATAATTGAGTCTAAGCATATTATCTCAATGCTTAGACTTTTAAGAAGAATTGTTGTTTTTTAACAAATAAATTAATTCCTGCAGTTCTCTCAATGACTTTTAAATCCCAATAATCAGAAACCAGGTCAACTGAGGAACTCTATCATGGCACACCTGATGTTCATTAGCAATCAGTGCACCTGGTTTCATGCAGTAATCACCCTCCCAGTATTACTCTAATGATTATACTCTCACTGTAAAAATGTCTCTCTGTTGGCGTCTCAGTAATCAGTTGTGTGATTCTGGTAAATAAAGATATGTATGGTACGCAACTTCTCACTCATGAAAAAAGTCATTTCTGCATTGTGAGCATCATCTGACTAATAAACAACTAGATACTTGAATTAAACTCAGAGACAGGTCTGACGGTGAACACTCCAGCCTCACATCCACCAATGGCAGAGCCAAGAGTAAGACGGGCCAGGAGAGGAATGTGGCTGTTTGTAAGAATAAAGTTTATAAGGTAAGATTTTTCTTTCCTTTTTCTTTACATGAGCTTGTACTTTTACATGTCCTCTGTTGACATGAAGCATCAAAAGCTGCATCAAATCTGTGCTCTACATAATAATTAGCCAACACATCTTGCTAGCTTGTTCTCCCTATTTCGCCTGACTGATGGAGATTCATTTTGCAGCTGCAGTCTGATCATATTTTCATATTTTGAGGATTCTTTTTTTAAAATTGCACTTTGTTAAACTCTCACAAGTGAAACTCTTTACTTGTACAAAGTAATTTGCTGAATAGCAGTGCTGTTCATAACTCGAGCAGAAACCCTGTTGCCTGTAGGAATGATGTTTTTTGGAGGGGGGTTTGGGTTTAGTGATAAGCTTTCATTTTCCCTTGTGGTGAATTGCAGGCAGACTCAACTTCTTTTGTGGCAGAAGTTGTTCTTCCTCCTCAATGACTAAACCACTAAATAAATCTTCAATTATGAACTTAAATGCAAGCTGCAGACTTTCAGATTTTGCTATCTCTAGACTTCCCTTACTTACCTGTTGTGATTTGCATTCATTTGCTGTTGTTCTTGGATATCTTTATATTTTCTATTTAATCCTTCAACATATGTAAATGAATACAATTTTGAGCTAAAAGTCTGACTGCAGTTGAAAACAAAATGTTGTAAATGTTGCTGCATTTTTTTGTTAAGACTTTAACAATGAGCACCTGATCTTTTTACAGCATGTAAAATGTGAAACTGTTTAGTCGAAGGGAAAATGGTTTAAAAGACAAGTGCTGGGAAAAAGCCATGCAAAGATTCCTCTAATGACTTGAGGCAAACTCCTCAACACGATGCTTTGCTGATTTTATTTAGCTGCAGTATGTTCAGAAGACAGAGTTTCAGCTTTCGCAGATATGCAATTATTGCTGTGTATGTTAGACATGATGGAAAAATAGGAAAACAGTAATCGGAACATTGGAGGAAAACAAAACTAGAATACTAAAACTCGACATGACTTAAAGAAGAGAACTCTGATTCTTCCAAGTATATTTTCTTTGTGCACAAACAAATTCTTAGTCCCAGATGCACAAATATCCTGCATAAACCAGCTTACAACTGACAGGCTATCCATTCCTTCTTTCCTGCCTTCCTTGACGTTTTGTAACCTACATTTAAATTATACAAGCCAAAGGTTCTGTTTAATAAATCAGTTTTACAAGACATCCTAGTACATATGAACTTAACCCAGGAGAAAAAAAGGAAATTTGTGTTTTTGTTTCCTTGACTTTGCTGTTACAACGCTTCTTGGCAAAAACTCCAGGAGGTGCCAGCCTCCAGTGGCTACGAACGGTTATTTCACACGCCAGTGAGGCCCCTGATTACTAAAAGAATAAATTACCAACATGTCTTGATTCTCCAAACCTGAACCATCCAATCCAAAAACAAAACCAAGAGCAGAATGCACTGTTTTGCACTGGCAGAGAGAATTGGCAAGTTTTTTATGTGTGCAGCCCAAATACTCTGCTACTCAACCCAGATAAGGGAAAATGAGAAGTTTTCTTATAACGTTGGGGGGGAAAAGAAATCAAACTAAAGTTCCCTTAATTACATTATGACACCATGACAAAATGTTCCATTTACCAAACCACCACATCTGTACCATTTAGCGCAATTTGTTTGTTTAGATATACTTAGAAGCAGATGTCCTACTAATGCAGAATAATGTTTTTCAAGATACTTTAATTTAGATCATGTTTTCAAGCATCTGACTGTTATGATCTTGTTATAATTTGAAGTTTTATTGTAAACTTTTAAAAGTCTTTTTAAAAAAAAAACAAATTTAATGAGATGTGCTGCATATATTATTGTCAGAACTATTAGGTATTTTTCCCTGTCTTACTTTTTTTGTTTTCACATCAAAATGCCTTTCAGTCCTTGAGTTGAAGTCTATTTAAATGTATCCAAAGCCTTTGACTTATGACATTGAATGTGTGAACAAGATGCAGTCGAGCTACTTTTAGTGAAGTAAATTTCCTCTGATAAGGTTTTCTGTTTCCTTCCTCAAAAATAAAAAAACAAATTCGGCTTATTTATGATCAAAGACGAGGATCAAATGGGATCCAACAGATTTACCTTGTACACAATTATCAGTTTAGTAAACAAAGTTCACTGCATGAAGAATTATTGTTACCGAAAGTTAAGTCTGATTTTTAAGGGTTTAATGTGAGAAACACAACAACACCACTGAAGTTGGAATTCTGTCAAAAAGTTGAAACACTTCACTATGGTACAATCAGTGACGTAACTGTACATTAATTTGTCCAGAACCAGAAAGTTAGGAACAAAAAAATTGTGGGCTGACGCCACCATTCAGATTCATCCTGCCAGATAAAAAAAAAAGAAAAGTCACAATATGAAAGGATTTGGGACCCTGGTGAATTTGCCCTCGTCTTAAATTTTAATTCCACACGTCACCTTCCTCTGAAATGAATTATTTTACTTGTGTTCATGCAGACCCGGTCACAACAATGGTAGGGCAAAAAATATGTTTTATAGTTCTTCGCCCACAATTTATCTGTTTTCTGTGTTTTTCTTTTTTAGTATTGTTCTATTTTCACACCAGACCACAGACTTCTGTATTTAGAATGTGGCTGTAAATAACAAACACTTTGAGGTAAATTGTCCTTGGATGGTTGTAAATCCTTTGTTTTTATAGAAATGTTCTTTATGAAGATTGTAAAATTTTGATTGACCTCATTGTTCAATATCTTCTTCACCGTCTCGTTGTTTCTATGTTGCCTCGATTTATATTTTTCCCCTCTGCCTAGAATTGGTCTGTGTCCAAAATGTTTTGAAAGTCTGTTGCTCCATATCGTAAAAATCAATGTTGCAGCGTTGGGAAAGCAGCTGATTGTAGGGAGATTTTAGAAATAACTTTCCCAACAGTGAGTAGTTTGTCATGTCTATGATGGCAAAACTGTTACAATCAGCAAGTCATTATGTGTCTCATTTTATCAAATATAATAAAGTAGTTGGGTTTCAGCAGATGGACTAATCACAATACACTGAACCAGTAAGTGAGTGGATGTTTTTTCAGCTGAGCATGTGGACACAGGAAGCAGTGTCGGAGCGAGACCTTTTAGAGAGCTATTTGTTCCTCATTACAAGTTCATTAGGGCTTGGTGTACTCTCGATGGTGTTCCCTGGAGGTGAATGAAAGATTAACAGATCTTTGATGTTAAATGATGCATATGTTGACTTCTCATCAGCTATCACACCTCACACATTGCAGACGTCCCCAACTCGGGAGAGGAAAACCGAGTTTTCAGTCTTCAAGGTTTCTCTTTTTTTAGGAGAAATTGTTTCAGACTCGATAATAATTGACCTGGTGTTACTAAGCAGATGGAGCAGAGGGAGTCATATGGTGCAAAATCCTGGTTTATCTGTCTGTAACTAATAATATACTGAATCCATAAAAACATCTGTAAGATCATGAGTCACTATGCATTTTAAATGCAAGTGAGAAACACTATAGTCTAGTGGCGTCTTAATTAAGTAACATTACCCTCAGGAGGAGGGATGATGGACATCGTCATTGGTTGGCAGGATTTCCAGTGCCTTGTGTGGCTGGTCTGTTCGACATGCCACAGGTGAAAAACACTTTGTTTCTCTGCCCTGCAGTGGTTTTTATCAGTGTAAAATTAACATGGAAACTAACATTTTCAAAGAAAGCTTGACATCCTTTGGGCAGTGATTTTAGAAATCAGAGAGAGAGAGAAAGAGAGAGAGAGAGAGCTACCTGGTGCTAGAAAGCATCTAGGTAGTGGCGTAACAGGGTTACTGATATAACCATTCTAACAAGGGGACAGAACACACCAACTGCTGACACAAGAAAACAGCAGCTTTCACACTCTATCATAATCTGTACAGAATAGAAAACAAGGCTGCATTCAAAGACTCACAAAATCAGATATAGCAAGATATGACATTGCACAAACTTCAAATAAGTCTTTTTTGGGGGATAATTCGTATGGCATAAGAGCCCTCTTTTTCCCCTTCTTATGAAGAAACACTTTTTCTTCCTTTCTCTTCTTCTCTGCTGTGTCTCAGTCTGCATCATAAAGAACAGGCAGAAATGGACAGATGATTGAGACCCATCTTGAGGTTGAAATGAGGTACATTACTGAGGTGTCCTTCGCAGGAAGAAATTCATCTCCTGTAAGAGGCATGGCATGGCCAAGTGAAGGTGATGATGTTATGAATTAGGCCCACTGGCTGCACAAGGTAAGGCTGGGCACTCTGTCACTCAAGCCAAGAGCTGACGGATCTTTGCACTGCAGACCAGAAAGGCCTTGGGAATACAGACAAGGTCAATATGGGACTGATAGACTGACCATGGTGAAAATATGCATTAATGAATGTGTCATACATTTTTAAAAGAAATTCCTACTCCATGATAGGCCAACTTTCTGACAGGTCCACGCTGGTTTCACCTTTTGTGGCTATGAGTTCTCAGGTAATTGGAATGTGGGGGAAACACTGAGCAGGCTGATGCCTCTGAGCAGAAAATCCTATTTTGCTTTGATGCCTCACAGGAAAGTAGATTTTAGTCACAGTCAAGCAGCTTTTGATCTTCTATTTCCATTCATGTCATTGCTTCTTCTGCCCGGGCAGCTGAAATGAGCCAAACAGGTGATGATGCAGGGCAGCATCTTTCACCAGCCTGTCCGAGAGAGAAACTACTCAATGATGGCAGTCGAGTGGAGAGATGTAAGGTTATACCTTGATATGGAGGAGAAACTAGACACTGATTAAGCAGTGTCCTACACTTTGTCCTTTTTAGTTAAATGTCCACAAGCAAGGTCCTTTAAGGTAGCCCCCACGGCTGGATGATAGTTGGGTGTGGTGAACGGAGGCTAAGGGTTCCTCATCCTCTCTTCGGAGGCCTTGTGGCTGATGTAATTGAAGTGGGCAGAGCGAGGAAAAGACGAGCCCTTCGCCCCACCACCACCAAAACACACCGATCTCCCCAGCACTCCATCTCTCCGTTGGATCTGTCAGGCAATAGAGCTGTCTAGGACTGAGCCTACTAATGGTACACCCAGCTGACTAGAGACCTCATCATGCTGTGGTGAATTATTCAGCTTCCAGAGGGTTCTTCCCAAATTATTTAAAAGCCGTCTGTGGCAGCAACACTAGGAAACCGCGGTCTGGTTGGTTTCTCAAAACTGGACTGTTAGGAGTTTCTACAACTTTCACCCATTTCTGTCAAGTTGCAAAACCATGATGGATGAACCATGACAGAATTTTTTTTCTCAAAGAAAAAAAGCTTAAATCGACTGTTGGCTAGTCATGCTTGGCTAAGTTGTTGGGCATAACTGTTTAATTGATTGTTAGCACAAAAAAAAGGTCACTTGCATTGTAGTAAGTGAGTCATTGTAGAGATTTAGGCATAATGAAAACTAGCTGATATTTATGTTTAGCACCAACTTGAGGAAGAAAGGAAATTTAAATGATGTGACAGTTTAGTTTGGTTGGAGGTGCCACACAAGTTAGACAGATCTCTTTGAACCTTCAGTAGTTTTTTCTTTTCTGAAGAATTTTATACATTCAAATAGGACATTAAAGAAACATGATCAAAGTTTTACAGCACTGTGTCTCACTAGTTTTAGATGCAAGCTGTCAAACATTTATCCCCCAACTTTAGAATAGAGGAAGGCAGATATAGAAACATCTGCACTTCCACTTCCTTTGGTGAAACATACATGATCCAGTATGTCATTTACAAACATTTAATGTGCTTTGAATAAGGATTTGTACCTATTAAATCTTATGGTAATAAAAACACTCCATGTTTTACACAAAGTAAACCATAATTGTGAGTTGGAAGGATAATGATGCCTTTACTATAGGAGTTTCTGTTTGCAGTGTTTTGTGTTTTGGGGAGAAGTTTATGCATAATTAGTTGTTTTTGTTTGTTTTTGCTCCATTCTCCTTAGCTTACCATTTAAGTATATATAAAAAGATTTAAAGGCTGGTAATATTTTTGAGGACACTGAATCCACTGCAGTTATTGGTTGGTGTATTTCAAATTTGAGGTTGTGTTTCTACAGGCTTTGCTGACTCTGTCAGGATTTACAGGCTTAAAAATTGGTTGCTGGGGTTCCAACATCTATACTGTAATTAAGCAACCCTGTGAGTAACAACAATGTAATTATTAATCAGTGCATTTTTCTTGTTTCTCTAATCCAACATGAAGTACAATTTCACCTCATTGCAGTGAAACTGCTCAGATCATCATCCCTTCTGGCTAGGTGTTGCAGCAGGACTGACTGATTGGAATTCCACGTCTATATTCATCACACTCTGTCCTCATCCACTCGGCAGAAAGTGGATAAATCACTGCGTCTGGACCGTCCCTCAGCAGGCCCCTGAAAGCCTTTAGTAACAGGCTCAAGCTGCCTGCAGTGCCAGCCCCTGATAGTTTTGAGTGAAAACAGATGTGGTTGCTGCACATTGCAGCCCGCTTGACTGAAGTTTTAAACCGATCGCGCTCTCAAGGATCTCGGTGCCACCTGATTTTGCCCTTCCCTCTCCCCCTGGCGCACATTGTTGCAGCAACTCCTCGTAGCCACACCCCATCTAAAATAAATATTTCAAACAAGGTGGAAGCAGGCTTCCTATTTATCCTCATAAAGCCTCCCTAAGAGTCTGAGGGGGGGATGCATTCGTGCCCCAAAGCTCTAATGAAATAAAACACCAGCACCGTGCTCTTTATGTGAGCCAGAAACCTCGGCCATGTTTATGACATCTGACCATCTGGGTTTCACACAGCCATCTCTGTGGAAGGGCTTTGGGCAGCCCTCCACTCTCACACATGTCAGAGGTCTCCCCAATACCTGATGGCACACCGCCTTAAAGTTCAGCATAAACGTGCAGCGGATGTGACTGCAAAACGTTTCCATGCTGAAAGAAGCATATTTATTTGAAATTTGGAAACTTCTTTAGTTTTTGCAAAAAGAAGTTTCCCAAGAGACAAAAGCCTCGGCAGCAGGGGAACAAGCCAATAGAGTCTCCCACAGGGTCTTTGGTGACTGATATTCTTCACTGATTTGTTTAAACAGTCTCAAATGTCTCCCCCAGCTTTGCCTAATGCAACCCAACTACCCCCCCACTCCCACCCTTCCTCAACTCCACATGTGGTGCGGAGCTCCAAGCGGTGGTTGGGAATCCCTTTAGGCCAGACATTTTAATTAAAAGCAGAGCAGACCTCTTGTTCTAACCCTAGCTCTTTTTGTAATGACTGGCATATAGAGTCCTGCTCAGGATTAATCACTCGTCCACATGGGGAACATAAAACCACCAACCTCAGCTTTTATTTCCCGCCATCCTCATCTTGTCCAACTTGTGTCTCGCACCTGAGTGTCTGACTCAGCTGCTGAAACCGGTCGGGCGGCTCTACCTCACTGAGCTCATTCTGAGAAACCTGACTGGGAAGATTTACCCGGAGCTGGTGTGAAGAGGTTGTGACCTGCAGGTCAAACGGCAGGTCAGGATGTGGATGTGGTGAGCGTGAAAAAGTTTCGACTCTTCATACGCAATGCAAAACTTTAAACTATTGCGGGTTAGAGAGTGCATCATTATTATTCTTTGTGGTTATGAATTGAGTCATTAAAGACTGCGGCTTGTTATATTTAATCTTTCAAATATCACAAGGTAACGGGTTAAAAAAAGAGAATGGGTCAGGGAGCCTGCAAAATAAAGTCTCTTTACTGTTGTAATGTATGAGTTGATGTTTAAAATGTGGTATTAAATATTCAGTGATTATGCACACAGATTTTAAAATGTTTAATGTGATTAAGCAGCTTTGTTTTCATCTTGGAAGTAACACATTTCAAAAACTACTTATGTTTTTTCCCTCCTTTTATACATGAGTAGGGTCAGTTTGATTCTTTCTAATGAAAAGGGAAAATTATATATAATCTTATTTATTATATAGTGAAATATAAATAAAACATCTGACTGTCTTGTTGCCAGGGAAACCATTACTGAGCCTGAAATGATTAAGTAATTTTCATAAAGCAGGATGATTAAAGGATACCAGACACAAGGTTTGCAGACTTACGAAAATATTCACACCCTTTAAAATTTGTCGCATTTTGTTACATTACAGCCACAAAACTCTAAATATTTTAGAGCTTTTGAATGAGCTGTCTCCAATTCTGATACCTTCTAATTTGAACTTTGTCACAGTTTCTGTATTCACAAGAATATATGCAAAACCTGCCTTTCGTTTCTTTGTATATATTTAAAAAAAATCACTGTAGACACAAATGTACAGTTTAAATGTGTTATTCCTTTTACAAGTCAGTTTATTTCTAAGTATTTTTACCTGATTTATCTCTGCTGTGAGTGCTTGAAATCAAAACCAAATTTCTTATTTGTGCACAGTTTGGGTTTATAAAGCTAATTCTAGCTTGGATTCACTCAGGTTTTTTTCTTTTATCCCCCAAAATCTTTTCATTTCTCATTTCGGTATGCTGCATGATGGCATGTTAAATGAAAATGCCATGAAAGGTTTGCACAAACCCCACAAAACTCCATGTCTGGTGTCAGATGGAAAAATGATTAGAAATAAAATGTAATCAACAATGTACTTGTAAAAAGATGGTGTGACTTGTCTTGATTTAGTCCGGAGGCGGCGTTACTAACCTTAACATGTCCAGATGTCAAATGACACTCCCATGTGGATTTGACCTTATGTGACAATTCTTGACTGAATGCCATAGAGCTTTACAAGCCTGAAAATGTGACTAACGATGCTCCTTTCACTGTGCAACAGTTTTCTTGAGGGAGAGGCATGACTGCTTTATTCATACATATGTATTTATTTCATGTGCAGTTCAAAGATATAAAGTTACAGTGCATTGCAAAACTATTTGTACCCTTTTATCAATTTAGCACCAAAAATGAATGTTTTATTGGACTCTTAAGAACTGGACCACCTGAAAGTGGTGCAGAATTCAAATATAAAAACTTGCCATATTATAAACTGTTTTATCATGCGCTATCTTGCGTGTGATTGTAACTTGAGTTGTATGAATAGTTTTGAAAGTCAATGCTGATGTTCAGATTTTCTTAGATTCTCATCAAATAATGGTTTCTGTCTATAGAACTCGAATTATATGATTTAAACTGCTTAATATTCCGTTTGCTCTACTATCTTTAGTGAGAAAATGTTGTGTAAAATGCAAATTTATTCCCTCATAACATTTATTTGAACAGCTCCATCTGCATGCTCTGATAATATTTATGATTGTGTTCTTGAGCAACGTACCCTGCCAAATCCAAAATCGAAACAAAGTGGTGTTGAAGCCTTCAAAAGGGTGAAAACAACCCCAAATCAAAAACTGTGGCTGTAGTAGTATTGTACTCTGTGCCCGCATGCATGAGAAAGTTCAGCTTAAACTGCTCTCTTTCAACTGCCCTATAACTGAAGAAAGCCAGGATTTCCTAATGCGGAGAATGGAGACTTCTCAACAGATTGATATTCAGCAGGGGACTGTCTATTCTTTTGAAAAAGAGTTGGACGGGGAGGGAGGAAAGTAGTTTGGTCAGGCAGCAGTCTGAGTTAGCCTTCGCTGGATTTAAAATTTGCACCTGACAAGGAAGGAGATAAATCTGTGAACCTGTCGGCCTGCTCACTATGGATCCTTTCTGTCTAGATTTTAGTGCGGGTGAGTCAAAGAACTGCTTTGTTTTATGATGGGAGGCATTTCACTGGAGTTTTTGTTTTTATCTTGAACATCTATGGATTCTGTTCAATCGATTCTGTTGCATGGGGGTCTGTCATTATGATTAGTTTGGATTCACATCTTTAATTTCAGTCGAGGTGAGACAACATGTTGGCGCAATATGGAATTGGGGGATATAAGAAAAGCTGAGACATGCAAAGTTTATAAACCAATTAGTCTGGTCTGCATTAACTATGGCAAAAATCTAAAATTCATTATAATCAAGAATGCATTTTAGTCATTATGCTAAAAATATTCTGTTTATTTAAATAAGGGAAATGCAAACAAACAAAAGTACAAAGTAACTTGTATTATAAACTAAAAGAGGAAGTTTTACTGGACAATCCTGAGAATTACAATTTATCAAGAGGTAATTAGTCTCGGAGGAATCAAAGTATTTTCATCTTAAAATGGATTGTAATCTATGTGGTATTCTGAGAATGAAAGGAAAATGCATATAAAGTCTTAAAACCATCTTCAGATCCATCTGCTTCTAGCTTTCCATTTGCCAGGCATAGAACTATAGAGTTGGTATTTCTGATTATGCTCACACAGATATGACATGCATTTCTCCTCTGAAGAAAAAGGAATCGTCCCATTTTCTCAGAGTGGTTCTCTGCATTGGGTAACTCCAAAATGGCATCCAGTATTGTGTTTTCTTTTCTTGTTTTTTTTTTTTCTGGCATTGAGTTTTTCACTTGGTATCGAATGTTGAGAGGAAAAAGCACAAAACTTGTCGTAACCTGAGACGGTGTAACTGACGGTGCATTTATTTAGCAAGTCCATGGGTTCTGAGGTTTGGCTCTACTAAATATCTCCAGACTGGACTCTCCTCTTTCGCCAAGGAGAGGCCAACAATATCAACAAAACTTAACCATAGCTAAATTATTATGTTATGACTGGGACTGTCATAAGCAACATTTCAAACATCACTCAACACAATAAAAGACTGACTTAATTCAACTCAAAAATACTCTCTGTTGATCCAAATGGGAAATTTATTTTTGTCATAACTCATATTTAGGTGTCTTCATAGAGTCTGTGTGGATGCTCACCTAGCATCTGACATGCTAACTACATTGGCAACATGACATCTGTGTCCAGCTGAAAATATTTTCAAGTATAATTTTTAAATTAGCAGCATTTATGTTTTGGAGATCTCTTTCACTGATTGAAATTTGGCTAAAAGTATGGTGAGGAAATGTGCAAGTGACCTGCAGAACAGTTACATTAGGTGAAAGGTCAAATGGAAAGTGTAACCATAAGATTACACTGATCTACATTAGTGCACAAGTCCCTTTATCACAACGGATTAAAAAAAACAACTCAGATCTGTGCAGGATTGAAGTTTTGAGCACATATGGAAACTCTTAAACCAACTGTTTTATTTCAACATCTAAAGCAAAACGGCTGAAAGAAGGCACTTCACAACACTGTGGCCTGAAACTTGGCAGAATTAACTATTATTTCGATTTTTTTCTTTTCTTTTCGTCAAGTGGGACTGAAAATGATTGATTTTGACATCATGATTGTCTGCATCTATTTGGAAGTTGTCCGCCTCACTGTTAGCATTTGTGTGCTGGAAAGGCCTGGCATGCAGCCACGCCATGCATGTTGCAATGGCTATAGTGGTTTTAATGGCAGGCTAGACTGCACAAACGAAAAATAACTACTTTAAATTGCTCAATATATATGGAGACCCCGGATGAATGTGATGTAGGTCAGAGGCCAGTTTGTTCCGCGATGTTCCACATAGCAATAGAGCAGCTATGTTTTTTTTTTTTTTTTTTCTTTATCTACTTTTTAACAAATTATCATTTCTGTTTCTCTTGAAGCAATAATGTTAATGCCACTTGGTTAAAAGTATATTCTCCAGACCTGTCAGCCATTATCTAATCAGAAAGCTGGAGCCATTGATCAGCCAAGTTCTACTTCACTAATACTGATTGACTCAACATGAAACTCCAACTTTGGTGAAAGATGCTTCACCGAGTGGAAAGGGTTCAGCTCTGCCCCAATGGACCCTGCTGAGAAGTTGATGCTACACGTTTTAAAATGATGGGTTTGATGGTATTTGGAGAGCTTATCTGAGGCAGAAATGTTCCATCAGCTCATAAATCTTTCAAACAAAAAATCCTGACTGGTCTTTGTTTGACATTTTTTGGTTCTTTAAAAATACATTTTTTGATTTGAAAAAAAAAAAGACATGGACATGTCCATCTATGAAAGCCATAAATTGGTAAAAGGATTTTTGACAGCTTTTAGTTATTGATTTGTCAAATCAAGAACAATAACGACTTCCGGTCCTTTGACATTGGTTTGAAAGCCATTTTACAAACTTCACAATGTGCTGAAATGCGATGAGATTGTGATGAATAAAAACCATCTTCAGCATTAAGCCAATAATGACAGGGGGTGTGTGGGAAGGCATGCACTGCTGTTAATTGATCTCAGGTGTGTTTTGCTGTGAGACGAATGTATGTGCTTATGAAAACAGCCGAATCATCATCATCAGAATTGAGGAGATTCTCATTTTCTTAATCAGAATTTAAAGATCTTTATGAAATTTATGAACCAGTTGTACTAAGATTCAAGAGCCTGAAGATATTTAAGGTTACACTGCAACTAATATGAATTCATGCAACAAAATATATTAACTGTTTGTCAGGCATTAGTGTATTCTCATCCCCCCACCTTTTCATTCCTAAATAGTTTGCAGGACTTGACTTTTTTTTTTTTTTTTCCAAAAAACTACAATGCATGAAACTGAGTTTTGGCCCTTCTCCTTCTGCTCTTACTCAGTATGAGCTCATGAGGCTTTCCCCCCCCCCAAGCTTTGCAATAATATATTAGTACTGTATAGTCTAGCTGTATAGTCTAGTATAATTGAGGTTGCAGTCAATCTGAGCCCTACAGAATGCATGGACATCCACTGATGCCACACTCCTCCATGCCACATACAACCCAGATAATTGCAATCACTTCCCAGACGCCCTATTGAAGTTTTATACATTTCCCAATTCTTACAAGTTATCACAGGTAATGAAGAGTCCGCTGAACTCTGGGTTGGACATATGCTGACGTTTACTGTTGTATGCTGTCTTCGGCCAGTGTGAAGGAAGGATAAATTGTGTGGAGAAGACAGGATTATTGTATACACTGTGGTAATGTTTCACAAGTTGAGCTTCATTTCTAAACTTTCTTGGAAAGCCTTGGGCAGTTATGTTCCAGGTTATAAATCAGTCTCTGAGCAAGTGTTGCTGCAAGAACTTGCTCCATTTGCAAACTATTCCTTCTTGCATTTTCAACACGGGAAAGAATATACGTTTTCCATTTGTGTGGATTTGGGGAATTCCTATTTCCAGACAATTGAAGTTTGAGAAATATCTTCATTACCCCAAAGTCGGCCCTTTTTATATGCTGTTTCAAACATTATCTAAACAGAGGAGATAGAAATTGGTATAAGTATGCTTATTTATGTTTGGGTTTTTTTGTTTTTATTTTTTTACTCATTTTGTGTGGATTTTCCAGTTGCGGCTTGAGAGAGAGGGGTGTGTTGCACTAACTCACTCTGTCAGGAAGCTGAGATATTGATCGCTGAAGTGTATGAAGATGATGGGCTTTGACAGCCCACTGAGTGGACCTGAGCGCAGTCGGACTGCAGCCTGCTTCCATCTGTAAGGGCCCGGGGTCGCGTTGATGAATGACTGCATCACTCAAAGTGCATGAATGCTCCAGCATGCAGACTGTTGGTCCACAAGGACGCGAGCACGCGGGAGAAACACGACTATCAGGATAAGTGTTTATGCAGGAGAATGACATTGTGAATTAAAATGAAGGAAAAACTCTAATTGGAAGTGCCTGAGGAGCTGAGTTGGTAATATTGTTAATGATCAGCCAAAAATATTTCTGATCTTTGGTGACTTCCTTAATGTGGAAGTATAAGCATGAAGTTGCATCAAACTTATTGAAAAATAATGATCCATATTTCATATATACATATATATAAACGAAGGAGATGAATGGAAACGTTTTTCATTTTCTTTTATTTTACCTGCAGCTTCCGTAAATAAATTGTGAACATCTGATAATTGTGTTCCTGTTTTTGCTCTGCGTGCAGAGCTTAAGTGAAAATTGCCAGGTCTTTACCTCTGTCAACAGCTTTAATGGATTTTCAGAAACACTGGGAGCCCTGGGTTTCTGGGAAACTATGACAAACACTGCCGAGAGGAGGCTGAATGTGTCTGACTTTTGTGAATGCATTTGGATTCAAGCTGGTCATCAATAGTGACTGGGGAACAAAACATATTTCACACAATATCCTGCCAGTGAGTAGCTGCAGTGCACCATTTATAAAGCAGCTTCTTTGGTGCAAAACATGTGCAGTGTTTTGTTTTGTTCTTGTTTGTTTTTATCAAATATCTATTTTAATCCAAAGCAATGTCTGGAAAAAGCTAAACACGTTTGAATTTATCTCTTGTCCACATTCAAGGTTTCACATCATTTACTGCACTCAGATATGACTTTATGAACTTGATAACTATTTAAAAACACTGCATTCATGATTTACTTACCTTATATCTTCTGCAATTGAAATCCTAACCACTTGAACATTTTTGACAGAAGATGATTCAGAAACTAATGATTTTCTGCCCTGTTGACCAGCTTGGGAGCTTTGGAGAGACAAAACTCCATAATGTTCTCTTTGTTCCTGATTAATTGGTGTCACTGGACTGTACCACAAGTGCAGCACAGATAGTCAGAGAACATGCTTACACTTTTAGCTGTGATTAATTCAGAAATCCTACTTAACCTGACATGCATGCGCCTTTGGGGTCTGGAAAGAATGTTGAGAAAAAAGATGTACTATGAGAGACTCCAGGCCAAGAATTGACTGAGAATGTTTTAGTTATACGGTGAATTGCCACTGATCATACTAAGAATGTCAACATTCACAGCAACGGGGAAAAATACCACTCGAAACTGAATGAAATAAATAGTAGTAATGGCGGCACAGTGAAGTGAAGGACAGGTGATAAACCCTGTGGATCCACTTGATAAGAGAAGGTGCTTAATAGCTCATTTATTGCCTTTGTCTTTTTTGTCTTTTGGTGTTTTTATGGGAACGGTGACGGATTAGATTCCGTCCTTGGTTCAACGGTTGTCATTTCTAACCAGCGGACAGGCAAGGTCACTGTTTACAAATTTAGCCATGATTAATCGTGTATAGTCGGACTGTAGATTAGTCCGGCTGACTAGGTTTTGATTTAAGCCCAGCATCTGCTGAATGTTAAACCTCTTCACTATCTTACGACACAATGATTTCATCTTGCTGGTATCGTTTTAAAATCCAGTAGCATGATCAACAAAGATACTCTGATGATTATTAGGTAACGGCAATGCTATTTTCCACTATATGAATCAAATAATTTGTAAACATACTTTTCTGTTTCAGCTCAGAAGGCAGCAGGACCACTGAAAACTGAGGAATAAAAAATATAAACATTTTTATTTCATCATATAATTACATCAAACTACATGCAATGTTTTTGGGGGGTTTTTTTATGTGCTGCAGTGCCTGTATGAATATTTTATGTACCTTGTTTGGTGCAAAAGTTGTAATATTCGTTGCATATTCTGCTAACCTTCATCACTTTCGTCTACCAAAGAATGTGCTGTGAGGTCACTCCTACCGCATGAATCGGTCTGCGCTCACTATTTGAATGAGCCGGGTTCAAAGTTAGAGGTGTTGCCCTGTTTCTCCTTCTGCCCAGTCTCATGGATCCTCACTGTATTTTTTCCTTGCAATCTCTTGCAAACGGAGCAGGCAGTGGGACACATGAGCAGCTCTCCAGAGGTCTACCCCTGGTGTTCTCAGGTGATCTGCCCGATGTGGATCCATTTACCAGCCGAGCAGCTGCCCCGGGAGGTTTGAGCCCTCTTAAAAGTCTACGTCCAGCTACAGTTACAAAATGCAAAGTCGAGACAGAGAAAGGACAGCTCAGGGCCAGGGGGTGCCGTAGATCTCCTGCTGTGAGTTCAAAGAGAGGTCCCCGACAGCTGTGGCTCTCAAGGGATGTTAACAGAATTGTTTGGGCAACTCAATCTAACCTCAATAAACCGAGGTGGCGTATTCGCCTTCCCACATTCTTCTAATGAGAAATATATGCTTCTTGCGTTTCATCAAAGGAGGAAAGAAAGTTGGACACTTTCTCAGGCTTTTCGACGTCCTAATTTATTTGATGCTAAGCTGCAGCTTTGTCAGGACGGTATGCATACAGTGCCTTGCATAAGTATGAACACTCTTTAATCTCAAACTAAAGTTTTAGTAGTTTGGTGGCACTTCAATGCAATTTTTTTTAAATATTCCTGGACGTCCTTGGAAAAGTGCTATACTTATTATAACGTACAGATGCAGAAATTACAACAAACTACTATAATTGCTGGAGCACTTTTTGTATATTTGCTATGCTGGAGAATCAAAAAATTTGCAAGAAATGTGAAATGTTAGAAATTGAAAAGCCTGCCACTACCTCAATATTTGGCTCCCCCCACAGTCTCTATTTCAGATTTATGCCAAAACTCTGGCTTAAACATTTTTATTACCTCAGATGTTTTTTTTTTTTTGGTTTTTTTTAAATCCACTGTTGTTTTTTCTCCTCTATATGAGAACAATTTAGCTACTAAGTATGTTTGTTTTTCCTTCAGATTGATTATCACAACGTGGAAGGCATGCTGATTATTTTATTCTACGACATGGCTACTGAGTCATTCTTCTACATTTGTGCCACTTCACGCTAGAAAATAAGAAATTGTTTACTTAACCGACTTGATTTACTGCTATCATCCCAGTGAATGAACTTGCCTTGAGGAAGTTTGGGAGCTTATTGTTGAGGAATCAACACATAATGTGTGCTATTCAACCTCTGTGGGATCAAATGTAAACAAACTGCTGGCTCAAAGAACTAATTTCAATCATTGCCTCCAAAAATAAATCATCTCCAGGTGTTTGGAGTCCATTTCCTCAGCCTTTGATCAGCAGAGGATGCAAAAGTAGATCCTTAGATAAAGAAAAACTGTGGTACATGTGTATCTGACTTTTCAATCACCTTACCTATTATTGTCCCCTCTAGTTAGACTGTTCCAGTAACGTGACACTATATAAATATTTGTCCGACATAACTGTAGGCCCATTCAGCTGATCCTGTGGCTTCAGCTCAGGCACAATAGCCCCTTATCCTCTGCAAGTAACACTACACTCTCTTCCCTGGTCATTATTGATGGCCGAGTAAGTGTTACAGTTACAAACCAATTACTCCACCATTAATGTTAGATGAGCTGCTTTACAAGTACAGCTTGATGCTTATCAGGTTTTCCTCTGCGGTTGCCGTTTTTTTTTTTTCTTTTTTTTTCTTTCTCTAAACTGCACACCGTCTCCCCGCACGTGGTTTCAGTCTTTAATAAGTGGGAGGTGAGAATGACAGCTGGCAGTCTTAGTTGAATTTCAGGAGAATTTTTATTTTTTTTTTCCCCCAGTTCAAGAGGTAAAGAAGTCAAAAGGTGAGCAGCATGTCCTCGCTTTGACTTTGGGAAATCTGGTGACACGGTAAGGTGATATCACGGCAGCAAAAAGGAGAAAAAGGGATGCCGGGGGGTTGGGCTGGTGGGGGGAGCAGTACAGTGAGGTGTAAAGGATCGAATGAGTTGTGCCGCCACCTCCACATGGGGCTTTTCACTGGTGCAAAGAAATGCTGCGTCTCCAGGTCAGTGAAAGGTTGAACTTTTAAGTTTTGGGTGCACACCCCGGCAAACAGCTATTTTGTTATTCCTGTCAGAGCTTGGTGGGCGAGTTGAGTCGGATAGGAGGCTCGTTTGTGAAGAGGAGGGAGATGAGAGACAATTTGCAGATCAGGTCGACACCTTTCACGTCTCTGTCAGCGGCATCTGCTGAGGGATCTCCCACACAGCTCATCTGCTCAAGTCATCTAAAAAAATATATAAATGAAAACAGGTTAACTTTTGAACGCTGTAATGGCCTAAATAAAACCTGCACATAATGGTAACTCACTTTCCTTTTTAAATATCTTTAAAAGAATATAGTTTGTGCATTTAAACTGAATTATGAAGTATCAAATGAAACCAAAAAATATCAACCTAAAAAAAGAAAATTTGGAATTTGTACAACCTTTAAAATAAGAATAATTGTTAAATTGCATAAACTACCACTGTTGGAGTTTGCTTCTTTCAGTAGAAAGTAGATCCACATTCCACAAAAAGGTGCAACTTTTTTAAACTATTAACTCTGATTAAACTGAACCCGATTTTACATGACTGAGCATAAAATTGTATTTTTTTTTCTATTATCTACATGTAGAATTGAGCAATTTTTTAAAAAAATTTACGTATCTTTAAAATCTGAAATTTGCAAGCATATTTTTAGTGTTGTTTGAATTGTGTTTAAACTGCACAGTTTGGCTCAATTTTATGTTTCTTTAAACAACCTTCTCACAGAAGTTTACTGGAACTTTGGTCCATTTTTCTGGACAGAACAGAATTGACTTACTCAGGTTTTCAGCTAGAATGATGTTCCCATGTTGGAAAGATTGTCCCTTTTTCCTAAAATCCTTAGATTTTAGGGAAATTATGATCAACAAACAAATACCAGAAGACATGATGGTCTTTGTTCATGAGTACTCTGGTTTTCATATCATATTGTAGCTGCAGCTCCTTCTATATCTCTGATTTCCATTAAATTCAACTGGATGCCTTCACTTCGCTTTACCTCAAGAGTAGAAAGTCAAAGCCCGATCACTCTGACTTTTACACTTTTCTCTTAATGTAAGTTATGCAATGCACTTATCTGCTCCATCTCTTCAGTTTTTCTTTTCTTCACAATAAGGAATCTATGTTCTACATTCACAGAATGTTCCATAAACCAGTCGGCACATTAACGCATGCATGTGCACGTCTGTAGGTGGCAGCTATGAAGCCATTCATCTGCAGCTTTTGTAGAGGACTTTGTCCTTAGGAGTAAGATACAAAGGAAGCAGGCATTTCCTCCTTAAGAGGGATGATTTCCGCCGCACGTCCTGATTAGTGAGATCAGATCCTCTTCCCCTGAAACTCATCACCAGATGACTTCTTTCTACACATTTAGAGCAGCGAAAAACATGCAGGTTTCATACATCGCTCTGAGAAAATATTCTCCTGCATTAGGAAGGAAAGTGAATAATTCATAACTCCAGCTTTTGAATTATCATGAAATTAGCATGAGACCGCCAAGTATCCGGAGCTATTTTCACCGTTTTCTCTTTCTGAAATGTGGCAGACGATTGAATGACACCTGGATGCTCTGCAGAGTATTTAAGCAAGTTTCCCTTCAGATCAGATTTGTCTTCAAACCCAAACCTCATTTATTGATAATTCTGCACCATCAGAAATGGTCACTGCTGACAGATTCTCAGCAGAGGCTGCTCAGTTGCAAACGATCAAGACCTCGCCTTGCTTCCTCTGGAGTCCATCTGGGGGACGCATAGGAGGAGGGGCTTTATCTGAGTGGCCAGCGAAAGTGGGGGAGAGCGGCTGGCTGAAGTTTATGGAGATTTATGACTCCTTCCCCAGGCCTTTATTGCCTCCTCCTCTGTGGGTAGTCCTGAGAGGCCCATGGTGAGCATCAACCAGTGCAGGGGCTCCTGCAGGTGGGCCCACTGAACACATTGCTCACTGCGACTTGTTATAGAGACAAATGGTGTCACGGAGCACTCCGCAAGCAGATGACAAACAAAGGCGAGAGGGGGGGAAAAAAAGCCAGAGGGAAGGACAGTTGCTCAGTCAATGGAATCAGGACTTCAACTTGGCCCTCAACAGCTAAAAAGATTTATGGCAGCCTTGGCTTTGTTTTACTGGCACCAATTAAATTTCTGTCATTTTGGAGTGCTGTGATAAAATTCTGACATAAAGAAACATTTGAACTCGATCCCAGGACGATAATTTCTGCGACCGCCGTTTTGAAGCCAGAATTGCAGGGTTTTTTTGTTTCTTTTCCAAGCACATGCATTTTTTTTTTTCCATCTTTGTCCTTTTGGTTTATGCATTACAATAGAAGTGTAATGTCAAACAACAAAAGCTTTGAAAGCGGATCTTTTGTTCCTTGATTAAAAGTGTCTGGACTCAGGGTGCATTAAAACCAAAAACTGATGAAAGATGAAATAAACTATCTTTACATCTGCATCTTAGTCCTTCATGATGTGATTATAATATAACAAAATGTAAAAACTTTCAGTGGAAAGTACAATTTTCCACTGACTGCAACAAAACGGTGAAGAATTGTTGAAAATACAGCAGACTTGAGAAAAACTTCTGCTTCAGCTACCTGTCTTGTTAATATATTTCTACACATGGTTACAAGGAATTTTCTGGCTTTAATCAATAAGGAGATCCATTCTAAGAAGTGTGTACCCAGCTTTACCTGGTCAGTCAATACAATGATGTGCTGCACTTAACATGCTTACTGAGGTTTGGCCCTTTTTATCCCTCATGTGTTCTGCTTTTCCAAACAACAAGAAATGTGCCAGAGCTGGTGAGTCAAAATGTAGCTGCTGTAGCCAATAAACTACTGATGATCCACTTGAAAAGGATGAGAAAGAATGACGGAGGAAAAACATGAAGGATGCCAAAATTGTGGAGTTTAAACAATTTACCTCTGAAAATAAACCAGTGGTGCAAATTATGCCATGAGGTTCCTGTAGCACGCCTAGTCCATTATAGATTGTCCAATTTTTAAATGTTTTTAATTTTTAAAGAACTATTGGATAAAGCTAGCTTTTTTTTTCATGTTTTTCTACTTTACATTACTTTATGCATGGGGTGTGAGGACATGAGATAATGACAGGCTCATGTTTCTTGCAATATAACACATCCTGAGTAAGTCGGTCTGTGATGAGCCATAGGCTGAGATGGCAGAAAGTGCACTTTCTGCCAAAGTGGTGGAAATTTGATAACCTACGTTTCCATCACTCAAACTATAAATATTGGATATGTATAGCTGTACATTAACACCCTTATCGCCTCTTTCTTCTCCTGCTGAAACAAGTTGCTTAATGGCACACCTCCTGTATAACATACCATCACACAGAAAGCACAAACTTTGACAATAAGGAAGTAAGACGGAAACAAAAAAAATACCCCGAAGCACCAAACTGAAACAGAAAAGTTTACTGATTGAAATTCAGAAAACCTTGAGCATTTATCCCAAAAATGCCATATTTTTTCTTCTGAATAATTGCCATCATTGAGGCCATTACCTTCAGTCTGTTTTGTTCCACTCGTCTCCTGCTGAAAGAGATGATTATTTTATCCTGCAACCTTCAGCAGACCAGCAATTAGAATATTAGCCTCTGTTATCTTTTTTTTTTTTTTTTTAGAAAAACTCTGAACAGCTTGTGGCCTGCAATTAATCCATAAAAAGATTCTGTGATCCATCTGAATACCTATTCTGATATGCTCAGAGTGAAGAATAAAAGGACTGATGGAGCTCCATTATACTGTGGCGGTTTTAATTCATCATCTCAAGACTGTTTCACAAAGCTCAAGCAAAGTGTTACTCATTTTCTAGGAAATTCACGATGCTTTTAAGGTAATTAGATTAACTATGCATCCAAAATATTTATTCTCTTAACAATCACCAACCAACTGTCATGTGGATTGTAAAAGATGTGAATTAAACGCGTTTACATCTGTTGGTTCGCAGCAACTCAACCAGGCTACACACAGTGTGATTTTTGTCGGATGTTGACTCGATGTATTCATGGCTGTGAAATAAAATTTAGAGGTTGAAAACTGGACCGCTGTCTGTGCCTTAATTGGGCACAGGCATGCTACATCGGACTTATTCAGTAATTGTTTCTCTTTTCCTTCATAAAGTCTGTAGCAACTTTTTTTCTTCTTCTTTTTTGAATTTTGCCTTTTCCATCAATCTCTTCTAATGCAATACTTCAAAGTCATCAAAAATGATTTTCCTGTTGTTGAAATACCGAGTTCAGGATCTTAAACCACGATTGGATTGGATCATGTCATCACCAATAACAAGATCCAAGAAAATGTGGGAATGTTTAGATGTTGCAGAAAGGAAAGAAAATCTGCATCGACTATTCAAATTAACAAAATTCAATATTTTCCTACAGTAATATATAGAAGGACTGGGGTGATGCATATCAGAACATTTGATCAACATTTGACCCTCTGCAGAAATCCTTAGATTTTATTTGGTTAATATCAAAACATTCAAACTTAACCATTGTGTCTATTTAACAAAAGGAAAAAAAACACTTTGCTGTGATTTAGATTGCATGAGACAGTTGGTATTTTCCCAAGCTGAGTGCGTAAAAGGCATACAGTTTCTTCTGACGCTAAATGATTTGTAAGGAAATAAATCCCAACATTTGTGTTGACATCCAACACAAATGTTGGATGTCAAAAATGGTCTGTGACCCCCACCCCGCCCCCCCTCCGTACGCCCCAGGCATGCAGTGATAAGTACAAAAAGTTAACTGAGAAAATATGCAATCCCTGTTGAGAGAAACCCCCCTGCCTTCCCCCCATTCCTCGGTCTAATGAAGACCAGAGCAGAGGATATCAAGTCCTCAATCAGCCGCAAGTCCACTTCACATATGTTCTGCTGAATCTCCGCTCATGTGCTGAGCCCCGCGATCTCAGCGGGATCACGCCGCCAAGCCTTATCGGCATTCCTCAGAGGCCTCCGTCAACAGAACCACATGGCTATCGCTGACAGGCAATGCCTTGACACACAATGGCAACACTTCAGTATTAGATCATGTGATGCTCCAAAGAGACGGGGAGGCTGGACTGCTTATGATCACATGATGTAATTTGTCAGAAGCTTTGTGAAGATTCTCTTGATGGAGCGGAGTTAGAGGAGGGCTTTCTGAGTCGGCCGTTCTGTGTGAGTTTGGAAGCGGGGGCTTTGCAGAGCAAATACCAGCTGTACACAGACTTTCTATATCATTTAATCTGTCTTCCTCTTCAACAGACACATGAGCTTGTCTGAGCTTCTATTTAATCAATTTCTTGCTTTTGATTTATGGCTCTGTGCTCTACCTTTCAAGAAACATCCATTTGTTTAATTTGTCAAGTAAAGAGGCGATTGCTTAAACTATAATAATCAATAGAATATAGAAAATATAACATTACATAGAAAAAATTAGGCATCTGCTTACATTTATGTACTGAGAAGTCTAATTTTTTTTTTATTACTACAAAAGAATGAGATGTAATTGGTCTCAAGGACCAAAAATAACTTTATTTTAGATGAACATTTCAAAGACAATATTTGTATCTAAGGTTAAATGTAGGTCACCCCACACCCAGTAGCCAAACTCCTCACTTTCATATGAGCTATTTGAGGCACGTCATGCACTCTTTTGGGGATGTTTTTTTGCTTTTTAGAAATTGTTTTAGTGACATAAATCACGCGATGGCATTGGTACACCTCCTAAATAAACTACACTGAACTACACCCAGTTGAAATCAACTACAGCTGGCTTCAAGTCATCCCACAGCAACTCGGTGAGATCAAGACGTGAGCTTCATCTCGGCCCAGGACTTTCCATTTCTTTGTTCTCAGCCAGTTCTTGGTGAATTTACTGGTATGTTTTGAGTTTCTGGTCTGTCACAGGGTTTGGACCAGCATCAGCTCTATCCTGTTATACGAATGGTCTTGTTTTTCCCCTTAAATACCCGCTGATGTGCACAAGTTCTGCTGTTACAAAGCATGCCCAAACCATGACACTTCCCCCTCAGCTGGTTCTTTTCTTGGAATACTGTTTGGTTTATTCCAAGCATCTCCTCTGCTCTGGTGTCCCAACATTAATTCCTAGTACTTTGCTCACCAAGTAGATTCATAAAATATGTTTTCTCCCTTAAACTTTCTAACCGTTAGTTCAGAATTCTGTCAGCTAAAATTTGTGCATTTGCAGCCGAAGTTTAGACGTGGAGAGCGGAAGCACAGGCAACCGAACTTCTGGGCGTGCCAAAATTTTATCATCACAGGTTCTTCTTATCATTTGGTTTCAACATCAGCGGAAAAAAAAAGAAAGAAAAAATTGCAACTTTCTTTTGCGTTGTGCTAAAATTTAAGAAGTAGTCAAAAGATCTGCTGCTAACATGGAAAGCAGAACTTCTCTGTTGTCTTTTGTTCTGGGATTAAACAAAATCTTGTCACAATTTTGTCACTTTACAACACAATTTGTGTATTTTATTAGGATTTTATGCAAATAGGCAACACAAAATAATACAGGTCTGACACTGAAGGAAAATAACGTCAAAGAAATACAAAAGCAGGGATTTGTATTCAGACCTGAACTTTGTAAAACTAACTTCAGCTTCAGTTTCCTCTCCAACACTGTGGACATTTCTCTTCCGGTTTTGAGATTTCTATTTGACAAAATATCTCAAACATTCTTTTTTTCCTTTTTTTATTTCATTTCCCTCCATCTTCACACCAAATATCTTTAATCTCCCCGATGAAGAAAAACAGGATGCTACCTCCACCGTGTTTCAGAGTGGCGTTGTTCAGGGTGGTTTGTGGTGTTCGTTTTTCTCGACACAAAATGTTTGATATGAAGACCAAAGTGTTCAAAGTTGACAAGATAATCTCCTCTAACATGTTTGACAGCAAACTGGAAGTTTGGTTTTCTTTCAACAGCTCTCTTCAATGAAGGTCAATGAAGGTCAAAATTGTAGATTATGCAATGAACAGCCATGTTTTGTGGGCTTGCAGTTGTGTGATGCTGTTTTATTATTGATATTGTTTTATAATCTAAATCTGTTTTGAACTTATGCACAGCTTTCTTCCTGAGTTGTCTGCTCTGTTTCTTGGTTTTCTTGATTCCGTTTGTTCTCTAGCAAACCTCAGAGGCCTTCACAGAACCGCTTCATTAATTCTAAATAAATCACTGATGAACTCTATAAGTCATGTTTAATTTTAAAATCCTGATGGTTTCAAATCCTGATTCTATTTAGGAGTATCAGAGTAGATTTGCTTCTAAAAGTTCTATTTGTGAAGAACTTGAAAACCGTGCATCATTCTCCTTTTTGCTTCTAAATGATTTGATACTTTGTGTTTTGATTGTCTAGTGAAAATAAATTGGAAAGAGTTTAAGAGAAGTGGAGACTTCTACAAAGCACCATGGAAGCTTATTTACAGCAGAACAGGACCACCTGAGAGACCATTTATCTTTAGTGAAAGATAAATCAGTTTCTTTCACTAAACTGATTTGTTTATGGTTAAATAAGCATAGCTTACTGGACACTCTGACCTTTGTTGACCCCTACTCTCCATCAAGCCCCATGCTCTATTATTAGTCCACTTGACTTAAGCTTAATGTTTCACGCCAAACTCTCCCATCTACGTTCAGCAGTCTACAACAACCAGCAAAAGAGCTTTCTATAAATAAAGATGATGTCCGAGCATGTTTTACTTCCTCCGCTCCGTCCTTTACATTTTCAACACGAGGTTTTCGGTTTTCACAGCGAACGGAGCAGCAGTTGAGCAGCAGTGTCAGTCTCTCGTGGCACCCCGCGTGCAGGATGTTGAAAGTGTCAAAAAAAAAAAAAAAACAAGCTGGCAGAGGAAATACAAGAACGCAAAGAGATCGACTGTTGCACAACAGCATGCAGTCACGCACTGAGCTGGAGACAGTGGTTGTGCTTCAGCTGTCCTCCAGCAGGACGGGGGAAGACATCTGATCCGCCTGTTTGGATGTGTAAATGGTTATTATTTAAACCCCTTTGTCAGTCTACTCCCAGAACGTTGTTGATGTTATTTGAGGAAAACGGTGCATGTAGACATGTTCTTTGCTAGGACTAGGCGTCCTTTTTGTTTTTTCTCTCTCTCTCTGTCTCTCTCTCTCAATTTGACTTGCTCTGAACATTTTGTTTTCCTGTGGCAGAAGTCACACTTTCCATAGCTCTATTTCCGTCTCTGGGTTAAAGTGCAGTGCAGACAAAAGAAAGAAACCACTCAGCTGGCTAACTTCCTGTTTTCTCACTTGGTGCCTGTTCTTTTAAAGCAGAACCCCCCCCCCCAAAAAAAAAAAAAAATGAGTTTAGTGTGTTTTAAAGGGCATACGCTGTTCTGGTAAATCACTAGTGATAACAGTGAACACACCCAAAGAGCTCTTTAAGCCCTGTTTGTGGGATTTTATAAGGCAAGAAAATAAACTCAATATTTCATAGGCAAGAAAAAAACACTTTGTGAGTTATACTTAGAGCTGAAAGTGAAAACATGTCTAATTCCCTCAACCCCAATGTATGCCATTCTACCGTTGCAGGAAAGGTGTCCAGGCAGCTAATAGTGGACATCTGCACCAGCAGACTGCACCTCTGAGAGCTTTTAAAGTTTCTGTGTTCTCACACAGCAGAGCAGGGAAATAAGCTGAGCGCTTGGCGAAAAAGAAAACACTCCGTTTCCAGGAAAACTCGCATCCTACCAGGTCTGCTCTTCCCCTGTTCATTACCTCTCCATGACACCGACGATGAATAAATCACAGCAGAAGTGCAGCAGCCTGTGAGTTTAACTCGGGTCGCTGTGACGTAGAAGGTTGAAAGCAGGGTACACGTTTTCAGCTGTCTCTTAAGATGGCCCCTATAAAATCCACTCTGGTGCCGTTTCTCTTTTTCTGCTTTTTCTATTACTAGAAAACAAAACAAAAGAACTGACCATAAAATGAAAAAAAAAAAAAAAAAACTGGTTTGCAGTCACTAAGAAGTTTGCATATCGACTGGGGGGGGAGAGCTCAAAATTGAACAGGGAGCATTATTGTACAATCTTAATCTTTTACTATGATAATCAATCAATCAATCAACCTACAATCTTGATTTTGGCGAGTTCATTGTAACACGTCTACTGAAGCTCTGGTTGTGTGGGGTGGAGCAGCTCCTCTGCCAGAAAATGCTCCGTTCTCCTGCTGCTTCAAACAGTTTTCCTTCCAGGATTGCTCCATCCATCCATCTTCATATTGTCTCTCATCACGTTTCCACCGCTGCTCATCCCAGAAGAAGCATCACAAAAGTTGAATTCTGGTCTTGAATGTCCACGTTTTTCCACATGCATCTTTTGACTCCTTGTGGCTTTCTTCCAACAATAGCTTTCTGTCTAATATTCCTCAGCTGCGTGATTTATCCTTGCCAAGTTCACAGATTGCATGTATTGGTCAGATTTAAGATTTTTTTTTTTTTAAATCTGCAAATCATATTACATAAATTCAAGTTTATCTGCGTGTGTGTGGCTTTCTGAGAAATACTGTTTGGAGCTCCAGAAAGACAACATAGTTTTAGAATAACACTGGAAGATCCTGTGAAGCAAATGTCTCCCTTCATTTCCCTAAAAGGATTTTGTTAGTTGGTGTGAACCATTCTTGGTTTGAATTTTGGTTTGAGACTATACGGGTATAGATTTTTAGAAGCGCTTCTGCGTGTAAAGGGACATCCAATGCTCAACGCTCTAGTCGTGATGTGCGTTCGCTGTTTATTTTGTTCTGCTTGGCTTGATGGACTCCTGGGTTAAGAAAGGAGGGGGGCAGGAGGACACGGGGTTAAGAGGTCAAACAGTAAAGCAACCACTATAAAATGGGAAACAATCCCCTCTTTGAGTCGGTGGAAATGTGCCGTAATTAGGAGAAATCGCTGGTTATGGATAAACGCATTATAAGAAGCTGACCAAGAATTAAAAAAAATAAGATTTCTCATCTTCACATTGTATTCCTGATAAAAGAACAAACTTTAGATAGATCGATAGGAAAAAATAAATCTTGTTACTCTGTATGCATGTCTCTTGTTTGATAACAATGTGCCATTAATTTACAAGTCTATGATTCCAGATCTTTAAGTCCCTGAGATAGTTTAGGTAAAAAGACAGAAGTATAATCGCCTCTTAAATTAATATGGCAAGCATGTAAGCAAACAGGTGTCTATTTGCACATCAAGAGGTTACGGAGGAATATTATCATCCCTTTGTAGTCAGGGTTATGTTAAGTCACAGATGCTTTTTAGCGCTAATATTTTTCAAACGGTGCTTCACAGCTCATTTTATACAAAATGTTTCGCATTTTTCCTTTCATATTGCTCACTTTGGCAGAGTCACTGTTAATGATGAGTGGAATGGAAATAAAGTCATGTTTTCTCGCAAACTGGCTTGCTACAAAAATGAGTCCAGTAGAGGAAAGCCTTCTTGTAACAAAACTCTTGATATGGCAAACAAAAAATTTGATGGTAAAGGATTTATACTTGTACTTATGCATACTTATATATGTGAAAAAGGAAAAGTCATATGGGGAAAAGTTTACAAGAAACCCTAAATATATTGTTTTGTATATGTGGTGCATGGAGGAAGCACACCGCCAACATACAAAACCTTTTATTATGACCATTATAGGAAGGAAATTGTATGGAAAGAGAATTATAGACCGAGAGAAGAAACATTTTTACTTTTTGGAGCTTTTTAGACTCAAAATCTCAAGTTTTCTTTGCTCCAATTTGACTTCAAAGACTGACTATAAAAGTTAGTTTTCATCCAAATACTACTCTTTCAGTTTAGTGTAATTCTATAACAACCAACAGGTTTTTGCCTTTTTATTTTTATTATATAAGCTCCTTTACTTAAGACAATGCAGTCAATTGTTTTGAGATGTCACTAAATAAATAAAAGGAGTAAAAAGACAAAATATTTCAGAAAAAAGCCTTAAGAAATCCTTATCCCAATGTGCTAAAAACAGACATATTATGGTAAGCATGTAGAAGAATGTGCTGTAAGATGAGTTTAAAATATTCAACCCATCACTCTGACTGTGAAATACGGCAGTGGCAGCATCATGCTGTGGAGATGGTTTTCTTCATTAGGAAACCGTCTCCATGGGAACGGGAAGCTAGTCAGAACTGATGGGAGTAAAAATTAAGATGGAAACCTAAAACCTGTACTGGATCAAAACATGTGCTGGAATGGACCAGTCAAAGTCCAGACCGTAATGTTTTTGTAATGTAATGATGGTAAAAGGTGTTTCCACAAATTATTTATTCATGGCAAACAGAAAATGAAAACCTTTCACTTTACGAGCACCTTCTCCTCTGTTTTAGTCTGGATGGAAACAAAATACACTGGACTGTTTGCTTATAAAGTAACACAATGTGAGAAAAGGTGGATTTAATTCTCCAAAAGCAAAATGCACAAATTTTGGCTTCAAGCATAAAATGAACTAAAATGCAAATAAAGGTAGCTTGTTTAATATTTATACTCAATAAACAGAAAACAGGAACTCAAACAACCGAACCCCGAGGTGTGGAATTACACCGTAAACAATGAAAGTGTAATTATGTGCTTCTCTCTGATTGTCCTTAGTTTTCTGCATACGCTTGGCAAGGGATCTGCATGGTTAGAGTGGAGCAATAAGGTGATGCACAAACATGAGTAAACACCAAATGATTGTTGTCAGGATCCCCTTCAGCTCTGCTGAGCATCTGCTTGTAAATAAAATGCTGCAATTATAAGTAAAAGTCTAAGGATGGCGTAACTTTTGTTGGTGTTGCTGTTGACTTCCTCTCCACATTTGTGCTGTGAATGCGTCGCTGTTATTTGAGACAAAGTGTAAATGGTCCATCATAGCCATTAAACAGACACACCAGCACAGCCACTAGGGCCACCATGTTGGTTCTATTTGTGACAAAAACTCTCAATTGCTAAAGAAAACCGTGCAAAATGAGTGAAAGTCATGAGTGTTATCTAAATTACTATACTTCTTATTTGTATTTTTTCCAACATGTTTAAAAAATAAACCAGTAAGACAAGGAAAGGGAAAACTGAGAACGAAGTGATATGTTTATCACCACGTTTTTGTTGGTCTTCAGGATTAGTTTATTGGGGGGTTTTCACTAGCATTCTCATGCAAACCTCACAGAACTGCTGGATTTACGCTGTGATATCAAAAAGATTACAGTAGGTGCAGACTTGCAAAGAGAAAGTTCCACAAGCTACCAAAGGTGTAAGGGAGGAAAAAAGTTCCTAACAAAGCCTGAAGCCCCCGGAGTTATACCATCTCCACAAAATCCCTGCACCGAGAAGGATTTAATCACCAGGCTCCCATGGGACTTGGAGGTTATTTCCTAAGAAGCGAAGCAAAAATGGGTGTGAGCAGAAAACAAAGGAATGCACAAACGGACAGAAAGAGGTGGGTGAGCAGACTTGGAGTCTGCCTAATTCAGGCTGGGACACAAACTGGAGGAAACGAACAACCTGAAGCTACAAAAGTACAAAGCCAGAACAAAAAACACAAACAGAGCCCACTCCAGTAACCCCGTGTGAAACCTCTTCACACTCCCATTTCCACAACAAAAACATCGGCGCAAGATGCAAGATGCCGCTGGGTGACAGTCAGAGCTGCAGAAAGCCAACCTCAGAGAGAGAAATACGGCGCATGAAACATTTTCCAGATTGCAGCGTCCTTTTTCCTTCATATGGTATTTACCTCAAAGTCACAGAGAACAAACTGTTATCAAAAGGGAACGGGAAGGCAAAGATATAATTCAGTGCTCCAGCTGGAGAACTCTGAGAGGAGAAAGCCTTCAGTGTAAAGGATCTGCAGGGACTCTGCTTTTCCTTTTATATTTTATGCGATAGACCAAAACACACTTGTGCATGACTGAGTGCATGGAGAAAGATGCATGGTTTTGCAACATTTTGTAAAAATACAAACCAGAAAGCTATTCCATTCTGTTTCTCATAAAGGATAATCAATATAACAAACTGCTTTCAGAAGTGACCTAATTAGTTCAAATGCAAATCCACAAAAAGTGTTTGTCCATCGAACCTGAGAGCGTTAATCAGAGTAACCCAACGCTGGACAAGGAGAACAAAGGTTTTCTTGTTTGTTTGGCAGTGTCTGGTTTGTATCTTTGGATTCGGTTGTCTTTTGTGAGAAAGCCCAGCTTGGTGAATTCATGTTTATGACACAGTGGCACAGATCTGGTTGACTGGAGGATGCAGGTTCTGAGGTTCTGCTTGTTGTAAGGATTCAGTGAACTGTTTGTTAGCAGTTACTCAGATTTGTCTGTGAAATTTAGCTCTAAATTTTTCACTACAATCTTGCCCCTTTGCTGATTTATCAATTTTTTTTGTTTGTTTTTTTGGCAAATTATTTCTAAAATATTTTGATGGAAAATGCTTCTTTTCTTATATACTTTTGTATATATTCAAAACAACACTCTAAAGAGTAAAAAAAAAAAAGTCCATCTGTGAAAGTTCAAAACCAGAACTGTTCTGTAACTGACAGATGTTCCCCTTTAAAGCTTTAAAAAAGAAAAACACACCCAACCTTGAAGGCTTGCTATCTGACTGCTGTGACTTTAACTGTCACCGTTATGTGTGATTTAGGATGCTTGAGCGCAGACAATTTCTGCACCACAAATTCAAGTAATCATCCACACGGACTATAGAGCATGAAATGCATAAAATCCATGCTTTATTCCCATGTGGAAGAAGCCACAGCACTGTGAGGCGTGCGTCTCTGTTGATGTGTTTTTGGACATCGGGGGCGTGGAGGGCCAGGGTTCGCCGTGAGCCGCTCCTTAAGTGCTACCTTTCCTTGTCCAGTGCGCTTTCTTTGACCATCTCACACAAAGTGCGGCTCTGAGAGGGAGGTTTAGCCTCCATATAGTGAGGCAGCACACAACAAGGTCCTAGCTTTCTCCTCTTTCCCTGCAGGGAAAAAAAAGGACTGGAGCAGATGGGTGTGGACAGGACATCCATCTGAAGGGGATTTATGCAAGAAGCCGCTGACATGCCTTGTCAGACTGCTGGGCGCAGCGCTGATGAAATGGACAGGGTTATGGTCACCTCTTTAGCACAGCATGAACGGCTCCTGCTCTGCATAAGTGATCAATCCTATTTAGTCAACAGAGGAGGGAAAGTGGAGAGGATGGATGCGCAGCACCTTCTGAACTCAAGATTTATGTTCATTCCTTTTAAAATGACTAAACCAGACTGATTGCATCTCCTTTTAGTTCCTATGCAATGTTTGTTTTCTAAAGTTGTTTACATTTATTTATTTACTAATCACTGTTTGTCCAAGGGATCAATATAAAATGAAAAGGAAGGCTGTTTTGGCTGTTTTTCTGATTTCTTTATTAGTATTTTACTTTTTTAATGTAAGAAAAAAGTTCAAGAACAATATCAAATTTCAAAAATTAAATATAGCATTATTGTTAAAGGAGACTAAACTCAACAGAATGCAAACATGACATGAGCCAAACATTTTAAGCAAACACAGGAGAAACAGGCATAAAATATAAAAAGTCTGTGAGCAGAGCCTGTTGGTTCTCTGTGCAACTAATAGTATTTGCACAATTAATAGCTTTTTTCCACATTAACAAATGAAATAACCATTTAAAATCTGATCTTTTTTAATTCATTATCTCAGGTTGTCTTGATGATGACAAAATTTGTTTAATGATCTGGAACATTTAAGTGCGACAGGAAAACAAAAGCAGAATAAAAATCTGTAAGGAGCTAATGACTTTTTCACACCACTGGTTATAAAATGAACGTAGAAAATCTGTTTTCATGTCTTTTCTAAACCCCTGATTTTCTGTTTTCATCAGGTTTCGCATTTGTTCATCCTGAACTGCTTTCTATTTCTACCTTAACATTCAGGCCTGTCCTCTTTCCATGAGGAATGCACATCCTTTATGTTTCCTGTGCCACATTTCATTCGAGATTTTGCAACGCTCTCAGCTTTCAAAGAATTATATTCTTTCTGCAGACTCAGATTCTGTCCACTCACTGCTATGGCTTAATCAATCCGTAACAGCGTGTGGCATTGAGCTATACATATATTTTCTTACTTTCTTTTTTAAGTAAAATAAAATCCCAAGGTTTGTTTTGCATTGTATCCTGCTCTGAAGTCTAACCAAGAAGAGAAAAGTAGGATAAATTCTGCCATGTGGCTCTGGTTTCAATCCGCTAGCAGAAAACATGATTAGTTTTTTTTTGTGTCCTGAAATACTTATTGTTATTCAAAATGGTGGCCCATTCTATTTTATTTTTTTTGTTGCATTTTATTTCTTTCTTTTCATTATGCAGAACAATATAAAGTATATATAAAGTGGACTAAGAGAGGCTACAGTAGGTTCAGCAAATGCTGTGTGTACTTTCCAGGACTGAAGAGATAACTGAGCAGAACGGCCTTGAAACCATTGAGTTTTAGAAAGAAACATTCGAACTAAGCAGCTCTCCATTAAATAATAAAATAATCTATTATTTCTTACTGAATTTTTCACGTTAGATTAGATTAAGTAATAAGCTTAGTTGCCACAAAAATGCTGTGGTGTGTTCAACTTGGCAGATTCTTCCAAGGTTTACCCCGATTGATTAAATTTGCTCTTAAAACAAAATTCATGCTGCGAAGAAATGCTTCCATCCTCATCGTTTCTTTCACTGCACCAACGTACAGAAGGCCGATGCAGCTTCTTGAATATCAAACTGACTGCAAAGCAAACAAGCAAGAAGTTAGTTGGTTTCAGTGACAAATGGTCTGCCTGTAAATCTTGGAGATAAGTGATAATTGAACCATCTGTGCAGATGTTGCAGTAAATATTTCAGCAGCAGTGGACTTGAACGCTCCATCTGTGGCTGAGTCGACCTCCCTGTTTGTCTCTCCTCCCGTTTCTCATAATGTGGTTAATCCAAGACTGGATTTCCATTGTTTGCTTCTTTAGTGTTGGAGATTATTTTCAGTAATGCACCTATTTCTAAATATATCTGGTTTACTAAGGACAGGGTGGGGAAAAAACACACGCTTTTATCTCCCTCCGTTTCTTGTCACTTCCAAGCTGAGTCTCTTGCAGCTCCACACCAGGCATGAGAGAATATCTTTGATTTTACACAATGATCACACTTGGGCTGTGCATGCGAGCCGGGGAGCCCACCACCTGCCGCCTTTCTTCAGGCAGTCACCTGCTGCGTTCAGGCGTACCCCTCAGTCCCTCGCTAATTAACTTAGCGAGGGACTTTGAGTTCCTTGAAATACTCTGCACTTTTCACATTTTCTTCATGGTAAAAAGCAAACATGGATATACTTCAGGCTGATTTAATGGAACCAACACAAATTAGTGCATAGTTTTGATGTGCAAACAAAAAGGCACTTATTTTTCCACATTGGATGAATATATTCTAGAAAGGCTGGACTTTTCTAAAAATAAAAAATAAATAAAAAAAAATCAGAGTGAAATAATGCCACAGCAATAAAACATGATTTATGTAGCTAATAATGAATAACCTGTATTAATGAAAGATGTTTTCATTTATACCACCACTAAAAATATGAGACTTTGAGAGAAATAAAGTTTTTGGAGGATTTAGTCTTAAAATTTGGCCTTTCCCTTGCATCCCCATATTTTTTTCTAGTAAAACTACTCCAGGGGTCAGGGATGACCTATCACATTGCATAATTTAAGCCTGGAGCTTCTGAATAATGAATGTAAATTTTCCATCTGATATGACTCTATAAAGGCGCAGATGACTGAAATCTGCATGGCTTTGTGTCTCCCCAGTCCTACAGGCTACTCCTTTTAAACAGTTTTTGCTTTCTATTATTTAAATCTTTGGCAGATCTCTGTAAAACAGTCGCTCTTTTGCTATTTTTAATGTTGCTTATTAGCCAGGAAAAAATATTTTCTTGTAATGAAAGCCCTTGATGATAAATCATCTTTAATCAGTGCTGCATCTCCCATCTGACCAACTGTCCATGTTAATGTTCCATCAGGCCTTTCGGCCTCATTCATCTTCTGCCTTTGTGTTGATGCCAACGAGGCATCAGGCTATGGGAACCCAGTGTTCCTCAAGAGCCAGCAGCTATTTGCAGTCGGTGACGTTATGAACCTGAGTTTTATTAATAAACAAAAGCTGATGTGTTCATGGCCCGAGAAGCTACAAGTGATTAGGCCCTCGTTAGAAGTTTGTCAGAGGGTTAGGGGACTGTCAGGAGTTTGGGAATCGCGGCCACAGTTGGTATCATTAGCAGCGGAGCAATAGATAGAAAACCAGCCTGAGGCTGCTCATCAGTACTTGTCAGAAAGACGGCTTCATTAGTCACTGTCCAGATGACGGAGGCTATTGTCGAGGGTGTCTCATCCCCCGCGATGAGCCAAGTGTCCTCACCAATAGGTTGCTGACCTCCGAGGAGTCTCTGGTCCTGAGGGGGAGGAACTGGGAGAAACTGAAGATAAGGACAGGCCAGGACTGGGGTGAGGGTTTACTGACCGCAGGGCATAGCCAGGACAGAGGCTCCAAACAGCCCCCCATCTGAACTGCCCCTGACCCCATCCGCACAATGAACACGACTCCTGTGTGCTCGGATGAAGAGGCAGATTCCCCAAGAAGAGGAGAGAGTGGGCAAAACCGAACAACTACCCCTCGCCCCCAAACGCCGGTAAAAGTTTGCAACATTTATCTGATCTGTGGCTGGATGATTTGAAGAACAGAGGAAGTGAAGAGGGATGTGAAATGATGCTTAAAAAAATTTTTGCACCTTTTTGATGTGTCTGCCTTTGATTTTTGTCTCTCTGCGGTGCAATGTAAATGACAGCACTGACAGCATGCAGGCATCTGTCCAGCAAGCGGACCGATGATGGATGCTTTGATGTTAAAGTTGTCTGGATTTTCACAAGTGAGGTTTTTGGGGAGTTTTTTTTTAATATTCGTTTGATGCACTTTTGCAATCTTCACTTATAAATATGACATAATAAAGTCATTCAAAGAGAAAAATCATTTTTGATGATGTTACAGTTATTTAAAGAAAACGAGAGAGGTTCTGACTCAATGTTTGTAAAATATTCACCAAAGTTCTGCAATATAGTTAAATAATAAACATTGTTTTCAAGTGGCTTCCATGAGATGTGCGTAGTAAAAACAAATATTGAATTGTTCATTATTTTTAAAACAATAATAGAACAGAAAATCACACCAGTTGATAAATATTTTTGAATTTGTGCAAATAAAACCCTAAAAAAGTTCATCTTGTTTTGCAGTCACATGATGTCAAGCTGCATGAAATGTTGAAATGTTGATAGCAGCATCGTAAAACCAAACAGTTTTAATATTGGTGGGAGACGTTTGCTCTTTAAAGTCTTCTTTATTGTTTATATTTCAACTTTAGCACTCTATTCACCTGGTTTCCTCTTTGTGCACATTTGCTCATGTTAGCATTTCAGAAGAAATTGATTCCTAAAGAGTCACACAGCTTCCTCTGCTTTGTTCTGCCAACCAAGACGCTACAGGTTGTGAGATTCGTGTGAAAGGAGCTTTGCATAGAATACGACTCTAATTTATTTTTCTCTCTCAGATCCAAAAAAACAGAAAAAAAAAAAAAAAAAGCCAGCTGCTTGTTCAATAAGCCCCCAGAGGTGGATTAAACAGGTGCTGTTACTGAAGTGGGGACTTCATTAAGGACATTACAGTAATCATGGCATAATGATCCCATCATGCTTTCAGATGTAGACGACGAGGGAGGTGAATTTTGAGCACGCAGGAGTCTTTCTAGTGTAAATCTTTTTATTCAAAAATCTTTGTGACATCAAGCTTCAATGAAAGGAAGTCCGGACGTTGATCTGATCCAATATTGTAACAGAGCTACTACAGAATATGTCCTATCTGGAAATATTTGCAGTCTGTATGCATTCCTTCTTGTGACAAAGCTTTGCAAAAAAAAAATAATAAAATGCAAAGTCTGCTGCTGTGGTCAGTAATAGCCAGTCTGTATAACTAGCTCAGTTTAAAAACATATCATCTGTTCCAGTGAAACTCTTTATTGAGTTGTTTATTGATGCTCTGTTTACTTTTCGCAGCCTCGTATGTGGTGAAGGTGTTAGTTAGACAAGCAAATTCAGCAGGAATGGAAGCCTATCACATTACAGAAAGTCGCTTTATTAAAATATTTTGAGCTTCTAACATCTGTCTGCAAATAACCAGATGGTGTTTGGCTGGAAGCACCTGATCAGAAGAATTTAGCACAAGGTAAAAAATAAATAAAAATAGAGAATACGCTGGACCAGCTCATTTACATTTTATGTAAATGTTTACATAAAATCCTTTTGGATTAGAAAATATTGCTCTGCTTTGTTAGAACTGAGATACTGGAATAGGATCAGAATTAAAAGCATTTGAAATCAGAACATAACTATTAATGTACGCAGTTGTTTCTCTATTTTTAGCTGCAGCATTTCTTTTTTAGTTAACATCAAGAAATAAACATTCACACCTTGTCGGTTGTAATACTTGGAAAAAAATTAGACCAGCATGTTTTGCACAAAAAAAGATAATTTGACACAATTTGTGCAGTTTATTATTTATCATAATTCAAGAAGAAAATGCTATTAATCACATATGTTTATTTATGTGGCTACAGTTGAAGTCTGTACTGTTTTGACGGCATCCAGTCACATGCTTGTTTATGTGGGTGGCTGCATACAGCCCAGTGCTGTTTTGCTGCATATACAGGATTTCCTATGTTGATGGGGCCTGCAGATTTGCAATCATTCAGTCAAACATGTTGGAAACATTTGGAAGATTGACAAACACAGTACAAGCTTTATTATATTTCTAAATATAACGCATTGCAGTCTTAGATTGACGTTTGTGCCAATGCCTTAATGCAGCAGCTCAGAAACTTTTTAGACCAGGCAAGCAAATACCAACTAGATTTTTATGTATTTTTTTAATATATCTACCCTTAGACAAATGAAACGGCCTAGACAAAGTTTAGTTCTTTGGCCAAAGTTTAGTTCTTTGGCCTTTCCCAAGACATAATCCCTCGCATTATCGTCCCTAATGACAGTCGACAACTGCATGATCATTCTGTCTGGAGGTTAGCAATTCTAGAAATATTGTGATTTTTTTTTTTTTTTTTTTATTGTGAGTTCCTTCAAACATTGTGAAAAATGCATTTTTGCATAGTCTCAACCTAATACAGGCAGTTATTGCAGCTCTCAGGTAAAGAACTCCACCAGCCTGAATAATTCAGGGCTTTCCTATGAAGAGCCTGTACACTTTTGTTGCATCAGTCTTCAAAAGAAATTTGAATGGCACGGCTTGATTAGCCACAGAAAGTTTTTCAAAAACTGTCCCACGAGTGTCCTCAGCTGGAACCCGACATGAAAAGCCTGACTGACAGTGAGGAGATCAAGCATCTGTAAGCCGTCCTCCATGAATAATGAGTATGTGTCTGTTGGAGAGGGCACATTTTGCAGTGCATAATTGTGCATATTTGAAAGTGGGTAAGCGGAATGTTTGTGTTTGTTTCTTGTCCAGGGGGAAGCATTGCATTAGGACACGCGCCCACAGGATGATGCCCCAGTCTCTACTGTCAACAGCACCGGCCCTCTAATCTGATATTTCACAGCTGTATTTAGGCAGCTCAATGACAAGACGTCTCAATTCCTACTGTAACCCCCAAGTAGCATGAAAACCTCCTTACAAATTGGCATGCTGGGACTGTTGCTTCACTCACACAGAACGAGGCTTTTGTGACTTTGAAAGCCTTTTGAAAACATTCTCTTACATGCAGCGGAATATCACTTTCATGACGGAGAAAAAAGGATTAGCTGTTAGCAGTCCGTCAGGGATGTCTTTAACGCCGTTAGATTTCTTTGTACTTTCATAAAGCAAATCCAGTCTATTTATTTAGACAAATGTTATTACCAAACATCTCCAGCCTTTTTCCTGTAATACAATTTGCTCCTTTTGTCCCCTAATGCCAGCTTTTCAACAACCAACTTTCAAATGTGTACGTTGGACTTTATCAGCTTTTTCCTGTGCAGTAAGAAAAATGTCAAATGTGAAAGCTTCCTTGCGTTTGAGGTGTGAAAGCAAGCCTCCTCTCCCCCTCTAATGGGCCCCTTGCTGGTGTGGGAAGAGGATGGAGGTCGTGGACTGTGTTCAGACGGAGAGGAAAAGGGTTAATCGTGCTTGGGACAGGCATCTCCTTGAAGAGGGAGGCAGTGGTAGGAAGTGTCCAGATTTATGGCGCTCCGTCCCTTGTAGCTACAACTGCCTTTACCATGGCAGTTGACCAGCAGACAGGAGGGGAGAGCAGAGAGGAGCTGTAAATCACGGCGAGAGCGTGGCTCAGACACAGACTCGCATACACAAACACAAACACCGCCAGTTCGCAGGCAGATAAAGTGTGAGGGAAGGGCGGCTCTCCAGTAGTCTGCTGACAAACCGATAAAGCTGCTCTTGGATGAGAGATTTACGGCCTTATTCCTGGCTTTATATTTCAGCCAAAATCTTCTGTACATCTACAGTATTTGGTGAATTACGACAGACCACACATGACTAGGTTTCCCATCGTCATGTGCTCAGAATTATACAAATAATTTGTTTTTGTTTACCGAACAAAATTAACAAGAAAAAAAGTTTGGACAGTGAAATAAGATGTTCGCAAAAAGATTACGCCGTCTCTTCCCAACATAATTTGCAGATAGAAAAAATACACACTGGTTAAAAATTGACAGTTCAAAAATAGACAATGGACAATGAATCATTCTTTGCATGTTGCCTAAAACGGACTTTTGAATTTCAAAATAACAGTGACTAATGATGAAGCAATCAAGCTTCTCTTTAGGCGGTTTAGTTCTTAAGTGAAGCCAAAACTTGGTTCATATTTTATTCACAAAAAAGCATTTCATCTTCAACATTTGGGCAAAATAGAGACGGTAATGAAATCAGATAAATATTCACTTATATAAAATTCAGGTTATTCCAATTTATTTTAATACTGTCCAAATCATACTCATTGCATCTAACTTGTAGACTTCTTATATTGCTAAGTGCCTTAGTTTTATTATTATTGTTATTATTATTTCTTTTAGAGTATTATTAAGATAGCATTAATTGTAATCTCTTGCGTCCTGTTGTGTCAAATTGTGAAACATAACATTTTATATGGTACCGATGGTTTAATTTAAAATGTGTACAATCAGATACATATTCAAATCCAATTACATGCACTGCGATTCTCTGGATTCCAATTTAGTCCAATTAAATTTTTAATTAAAATGGGAGTTGCTGCAAATAAAAACAGCAACAAGATGCATTTGTTGGAGACGATAAGACACAATACTAACTCTTCACATATTGGGAGCAATGATCTAAAATAAAAACCACTTAAAAAGTGATAACACAGAGCTGTGTGGACTAAAACTGCTACATTTGTAAAATAGCAGGAAACATTTATTCTTTTTTTACTTAGCGGCAGATAAATATAAAACTGTACTGCTATTTTCTTCATCCACTGAGGTGAGACAGAGTCTCACACCAAAAAAAAAAACCTCACTTTCATCACAAGAAAAAATGACTTTAATTTTGGCCAATGAAAACCAACCATTTCTATCACATTCGCATTTTCTGACTGAGAGGTTTATTATTAGCTGTGGTCTAGAGCGTGTGTGCTATAGACTGTCGACATTGCTTGGTGAGCAACCAGTAAGCCACAGACGGGGTGTCTGCTTCACTCTAGTGTTCTCTGTTGCTCTGTTGCTTTCAAGAGCCGCTGACTTAAGTCCCTTCCCCTGTGGCCAGACGATCACTCGGGGACTGTGAACATGAACATTGGGTCTACGCAAGCAGCAGCTGTAGCACAATAATCCCCAAGATCTACACTGGCCTGTCTTTTCCTTATATCTTAATGGTTCCAGTCGGCAGGTGGGGTGGTCTCTGGTCACACTTTGACTGCTGTGCCCACATGGACTCTGGCCTGGTTAGACCATCCATCCTTGTGGCAGCCGTGTGGCCCCACTCGCTGAGCGTGTGCTGTGCCCTGTGTGTACACAAGATCTCTGGCCTCAGCAGGGAGTGTTTACCCAGCTGAAGTCCAACTGTGTCACACTATCTCCTTTCTCTGTACTGTAAAGAGAAAGGAAATCACATCAAATAAAGCTATTGACTAATAAATCCATGATTCTCTGAGGATTTGAGGTTAAGTAAAAAAGCATTAGACTGCATAATCATATTCCATGCTCATCATTTTTTGGATTATGGTAAATGGGAACCGTTTTCTGTACAAGCAACTTGCATGTTATAGTATTAAAGCAGACATATTTAAGGCTAACTTTCCAAATAAATGCTTTAGAATGGCAAAAATGAAATAATTATCACTGGTTCAGAAAAACAATATAGCAAGAACTTTTGTGGCAATGATCCATTTCACAATAATTGTGGGTGAACTCTAATGTAAACTGAGGTGAATCAGTTTTGTTGCTGCACGACTATTGAATAAATGGAAACCAAGGTTTAGTTACAAAAGCATTACTCTTTCTCTTTGGCTGAGCTAAATGAAGTAGTGCGCATTTTCTCTACCACATGTGTTGCATGACTTTTTATTGCCAAACTTTGTGATGTTGTGAAAAAGACAACACAAAATGGAAGTATAGTTTCAGTGGTGTGGCACAGAGTGTCGTCAGGATAATGTCTTGACAGTTACACCCTTGAATTGTAGATTAATTTGTTGTACATGTGAAATACAGACTGATTATGTGCACAATAGTGAGACCTGTCATGCAGATTCGCTGTTCATAAATCAGACTCTTGCGGGCTCACCACTGAAATCCTATGAGGTTGCATTTGCCATGCTACTACAGTCAGAAATTTCTGCTCATTTCCTCCTTCGTTCTGGAAAAATCTTCAACTTCCGAACATCCATTTAAGTATAAAACTTTACCATCACTGCTTTTGTCTTGTGCACCAACTTGCTTGTTTTCCGACCTGCATTACCATCATTTTTCCTTCTATAATCTTTCATATTTCTCAACTTTGATCATCGTATCTCAACCATAAATCCTTAACAAAACGAAAGTGTTGTCAAAAAGATATTAAACTCTTTTTTGAAGGTAGGTTGGATAGGTTGGCGGCACACCTTGCAGATGGACCTGCTGTAGAGAAAGGTGCTAAAATTGGGAAGCCAACCAAACAAGTAAGCAAGAAAAAAATGAGTGACATTTTTCCCCATCATGTAGGATGGAAGCTGTTTTGTGAATGGTGCAGTGAGCTGGATTAAACATTTTGAACTCTAAAGAGAGTCTGGTGAAAACATTTTCAGTTGAGGGGTTAGATTACTAAAGGGAAAAAGACTGACACTTTATAACTCTCCATATTATTTGAGAAGGAAAAACAGATGTAGCGCTCAATACAAATCTTGTATTAAGGAAGATCTTGGAAGAAAAAAAAAAAAGCAAATAAATATAAATGAAATGATGACATCTCTGCTTATCAAGCTGTATGAAAAATACAAGTGCTTGACTACACCTTCAACCCGCCACACAGCCATAATTCACCCTCACAATCTGTCAGCCCCAGCAGCAGTAGCTCCATCATCTTGCAATAATGCTTCACTCGATTGTCGGGAGGAAGATGATGCTCTTCAGGGAGGGTAATTCGCCCCTCTGTGATAAAAGCAGCCCAAGCCGAGAGCTGACAAGATTTATTGTTGTGTCTTTTTAAATGTAGCCAATTTCACTTTAATATGATATTAAAAAATGATGCATGCCTGAGCTTTGACTATTTGTGTTGAGAGAATCTCATTTTAGCCAGAGGCAGCATTGAAAATCCAAGGCGGCACGTTAGAAAGATAGTTGATGGCATCTTCAGTATGGATTGGGGCCCTTTAGTAAAGGAGGTTCCAATCAATTATGAAAATACAGCGCCGATTTTTAAACTAGGATCTGTGAAATGCCTTGATCCCATGACAAAAATGCACAAAACAAAAAATAATGTGCTAAAAAAAAAGTCAGAGGGACTGCATATCTGTGAAGACATTTGTATTTTAAGGGGGTGATTTTTGTTCCTAATTCAAATTAGTATAAAATAAAATTAGTATAAAATATATCAGCATAATTGAGTAATTTTGCTAAGAATTGAAAAACTTTTACAGTGCAATAGTATCACACTGAATAACAAGTCCAACTATGTAGCTTTTTTTTGGTTAATGTTGTGTTTCCTCACTGAGTATTCTTCATATCCATAAATTTGGTATTACAGTAAGAGCCTAAAAGCACTGATATAAATAGCATAACTTACTATGGACTTGCAGTTCAGAAGAAGTCAGTCGCCTGGCCTCAAGAGGTAACAAAAAAAACACAACATTGTTATTGCACAACACTCTGCTGGGTGGGAATGCTTTGTTTGGCTGCAAAAGGAAGCATTGAACTTTCTCCAACATTGCACACAGTGAAAACTCAGCAGAGATATGCATATTGTATGTTGAACATGTACTTACACAACAAAGCCAGAATTGCAAGAAAAACTCTGACTGTGCTGGGATTGCAGACTTTGCTAAGAAGATCCTAAACACATTTGGGGGAATTTAGTTTGGACAGTCATAAGCTGTTTGTATTTCTGAATATACATGTCAAATGAAGTACCTGATGTGGAAACACGATCACATATACCTGACAAGACGTGATGTTTCACAAGATTTTAAAAATGTTTATGTTTGGACTTGCGCAACACAAGACATCAACACATAGAATATGACAAAGTTTGAAACTGTGAAAGCAATGGACATTTACTTCTGCTTTTGTTTCATATTAAGCTACACTGACTCACATTGTAGCTTAACATTGATAGTATTCAAGACGATGCAGCTTAGGTTCCCAGGTGGAGTGATGCTGGAGAAACATTTGCAAAGCAGCCAATCCAGCAGTGGGATTCTTTTTCTCTTGCTGCTGACTGGCTATGCAACCAAGAGCTGAGAGAAAAAAGACTGCAGATGTTACCTCAACTTCAATACTCCAAGTATTCAGATTTGATCTATTCTGGTGGACTGCTGAGATCCGTAACCATCATGAAAACTAATAGACAGTCCACCTTATTGCATTGATCAAGCTATATTGGCGTACCTTTGTGCCCTCCAAACAAATCTTTTATTTTCAGATGCAAGAAAAAAGCAAGGTGTATCAACCTCCTATTCATAAGTTTGATCCCAGAGATTCCAAAAGCTAATTTTCCAATGACACTGGTTTGAGTGGCAGAGGTTCTTCTTTACAAAACTTTGGAAAATGTAATGGCTTTAACTCTGAGCCTGAAATTCATGGATCCACAACTAGCTGTTCGATAGGTTAGCATGTCCTCATGGTGTTTAGAAAGCACAGGAGTGTTTGGGAAGCTATTTGTTACACGCACGGTGCTCCTCTTTCCTGCCTCTGTGCTCGTCTCCAGCGTTTACTGTGTCAGCTCGTGTTGATTTCCGCAGGGGAAGTTGCCTCACTGCTATCCCCAGACAAAGCCCTGACCCTGGAGGTCAAGGAATGTGAACTCGGGATGTGATGATTGGGACCTTCCTTAGGGGTGGACAATGCAAATGACCTAATGATGTCAGGATGCTTTTGGAACTCCTTAATGCTGACCATGTTGTTCAATGTCCAATTTTCTCGCCAAATTTAGATGAAATTTATAAAGAAATTCAGAGGATCTTGAAGTATTAAGCAATTAATTGCTCTAATGGTTTTAGAAACGGGCACATTAAGCAAAGTTTCATTTCTGAACCCTTTAAAAGACTTAAAGATTTATTCAAATAGTCCTACATTTGTACCTGAATTTTGAAAACCATTGTCAAAGCCAATGAATAACTGTCAAAGCCATGATAACTTTTACGAATGAGCTTCTTGTGAATAGTTTAGGCACAAAGGACACCAAAAGGCCCTCGTCCCATTTATCACCCATTTTAAGAGAGGGGAGAAAGGGAGAAGAGCAGAGCTGCCAAAGCAACCACAGCAAAGCGTAGCATAACAGTGGGGGTCTCTCATCCCCTGAGGCCCCAACACGTTGCATAAAGTTGAGAAACAAAAGACATAACGGAGCCCAGAGATATTGTGATTCAGAGGTAAGTGTAGACGAAGGGCCTTTTTAAGCCCCTAAAATGTTAGGTACTGAAGAGAGCTAATACACCCTCGAGAGAATTTATGTGGATGAAGGTGAAGGGTCGGACTGCTATTAATCATGGCTTGAGTCGAGGATTAAATGGCTCGATCCAGTGGAAAGATGAGAGAACCTGTCCAGATTGAGGTGTTTAAAAGAACCGTGTTACGTCTGCCTTGCATTATGAAAACGGGCTCAGGACAAAAAGTCACTTGAAGTTAGCACAAAATACAGATAAATCTAATGGATCATCGCGAAAATATGATTTAAGAGTTTGAGGATAGAGATCTAAGACCTCTTAACAAAAACCAAGAAAGAGGCACTAAAAGAACAAATTGTGTTTTCTTTGCTCATCTGCAACTCTACAAACACATTTTATTCTGATACCTTTTGAGTCATTAGACTTCATTTTGCTCTTTTTTTTCCTCTACTGCTTTGATCTTAGATGTGTCACGCATTGCATTAATTATGCATTATAACTCAGAATACACTGAGAACACCTTTGAGTTCTTAGTTAAAGCGAGATCACAGCAGGGGCCTGGAGGCTGGCTGCAGCAGGCGTTTACATCGCCTGCAGAACTTCTTTGTAAGAACAATGAATGTTCTGCTTTCATCTAGTTTATGTGGCCAGTATTGGGTGTGGAAGTGCAAGGAATGTAAAAGGGACATGACTTAATCCCAATCGATTACACATGTCCTACAAAAAGAAAAAAAAAAAACAATAATGAGAAACATCTAGACTGCACATTGGTCTAATGCTGTGAAAGGTACAGAAACAACATACATTTATAAACAAATGCATAACTGCGACTAAGTTTTTGCCCCTTGCGACTTTCCTTTTGCTATTTTGTCACATGTTAATGCTTCAGATTATAAAAAAATGTCAAGATCAAATAAAAAAGTTTTTATTGGGGGTGAAATTTGATCCAAAGTTGCATGGCAATGCAAATGCAAACTGGTGCACGGGTGTGCTAGCATGCCAAAGTTAGCAATTCTTTCTCAGAATTATGTTTAAAAACGGACTACATGATTTTCTTGGAAATTATTTGAGTCATATTTTGCTATAGCTTTGCTCCTCCTAACTCCTCAACCTGAGAGAGAGTAACTTCAGAACTAAACCGCCCAACTGAAGAAACCTCAGCTCTATGAATTAGTAATGGCCCCAAAAACCCTTAAACGCAGTCTCGTTGCTCTATAAACCAAGCCAGGATAAATCAGCAAAACAAAGTATTGAAAGCTGAGATATTTTCTTTCCATAGAGGCAAAACAATACATGTGGAAAAAAATAAAGACCAGTTTAAAGAAAGGAGTGAGCAATGCAGCTCTGCAAATTTCATAGCAAAAAAAATATATGAGCACAAAAGATAAAGCTCAATCAGTCAGAACAATAAAAATGGGCCAGATTTGAAAAATGTCAGAAGAGAGCGTGATCTAATGATTGTTAAACATTTTTAGCGATGCAGTAAAACTGCTGAGAGGTTCAAGACAAAATCTAAGAATAGGTATCAGGACAAATTCTCTCATTTTAAATTATTGTAGCAAAAGGGTCAAACACACTTTATAGTGCATTTTATTATGATTTTATATAAAAGAACATGGTATTATTTTTCTTATACAAATATCAGAAAAATGTCACTTGCATTCATGCCCCTTTAGTCTGATGCCTTTAATCCCACTTCAGTCGGCCCGTGATCTCTAGAGTTCCTCCAAGTTTCTGAAACTCAGGACAACTATTGTTGGAGAGCTAACCGTTCACATCATCCAGAACACACCATCTCCAGAATGAGACAAACAATGATGCAATAAAAAATGCTTCCATGGAGCCAACCACCCAAAACATGAAGCTAAAGAGAAGCTGATGAGCAACCAGGAATCCGTTCAGACGCTTCCATTTGACTGAACTTTAGCTGTGCTGTAAAACAAAGAACTTTCAAACGTTTCTGTCTTTAGAAGAAGTCAATGAGCTTTCAGCAAAATATAATACTGCTAAGTGTTGAAGCAATTAGTTCTCCTGAATTACACTTTAAGGCTCTACAGTAAGGTTGAGCAGAAATGTGCATTATGCACTTATTCAAGATTTTCAGATGTCCTGTCAATTCTGCACTATTGAAGTCGGTCGATATTAAAATCCACTTGAAAATACATTTGAGAGTTGACTGTAATGTGACACAGTGTGAAAAAAGGGATAAATGTAGACCATGTATATTTTTTTAATCCTTAAAGTGAATAAAACACTCGCAGATGCGAATCGATTTCAGATTCTGGCAGTTGGGTCGGACAGAATTGTTCAGCTTATCTCTCACGCAACACAAAGTGACCAGCGGCTGCAAAGCTGAAAGAGACTCTGGGTAATGTAGAAAACTGTACGTGATGCGCTCCTTTTCTTCCATGTTGATTCCCAACTTCGCAACAAGCCTTTCATGCCTTTCCGCCTGCGTCGCTGCAGAGCGGCGCGCGTTGGTGTGAGTACCCCCTGCACAGGTCCCTTTCTGCTGCGCTGTTCCAGTAGTTGGAGTTGTTGTACAACCGAGAGCGAGAGAGAGAGAGAAAGAGAGAGAGAGAGAGAGAAAGAGAGAGAGAGAGAACAGCAGCTGAGTGTGCAAACAGAGGCAGAAACATTAGGTTATCTCCAGATACTATCATCAGACACCAAGCTGTCACTTTTACCGCTCAGAGTCAAGTCCGCTCTCCTCCGAGAGGTCCCCCCAGCAGCCACAGGAGCCGCAGCAGCAAGCCGGAGCAGCAGCGCCCAGGTCCGGTTCGCTTTGCTCCAGCAGCCGCCTGTGAGAAAACTCCCCGAACGCGGTCGTCAGCTGGCATGAGCTAACCTCCGAGTCCGACATGGAAACCAAACCGTTCCTGTCATTGGGTAAGTTCGCCCTCAATGTGTAATGAGCGAGGTGTTTTGTTTTCATAGCAGCCCTTCTCTGAGGTTTCTCGCGGAACGTGTCCTCGCGCTGTCCCCTTTTCACTCCCTTTATTTTATTTTATTTTATTTTTTGACAGCGCGTGGAGCGAGTTGCCAAACGCGCGAGCTATCTTTAATTCACACATCACAATCCGCCGGGTTTTAGTCAAAACAAACGCATCTCTGCCTCGCTGACTACTTCGCTGCTTGTGCGAGTTGATGACATTTTACCTTGATGCGGACTGACAGCGCTCGAGCTTCGCTGCGCGCAGAGGTCGCGTGCGCCGCATCAGAATCGACTTGGTTCAACTTTAAACTTTCGAACTAACTGTTGACACGACGCATCAACTGCGTTCGCAACAATCTCAGCAGAAATGCCCTCGTTTCCTGCGCTACAGCTTGTTGGACACAACCAATTTAAACTTTGCAGCAGAAAAGGAAGCTCGGGCTTGAACGGACCGCTGAATATTTCGTATGTCTTATTGATTAGGACAGATTTAAATGGAAATGCTGCTTTGGAGGCGTTTCGGTGTTTGCATTTAAATGCAATGTAAAGGGCTTTTTTTTTAACTTAAAGTAGAGTTTGAGATCAGATATAGATAGCCCCATTCTCAGATCAGCTGCACGAAAATGACCTCTGCACGTTGCTCAACAGTTTACATTTGAAAGGTTTTTATGGATGGGAATTATCCAGTTAATCTTCGCATGGATCATTGTGCAACATGTTTTGTTTTGGTTTGTTTTTTGCGCAGTGCTTTATTACTTGGATCTTAAAAGTTTATTAAATATAATTTTCCTTTCTTAGATTTTGACGCAGGTATTTGTTGCATGTAACTTTTTTTTTATGCTTCACATCGATGAAATCACATGCAAAGAGGGGAAAAAAGAGAAAAAGTTAGAATTAAGTTTAGTTGTGCTGAAGCTTCTGCTGGTCAAGCCCTGACATTTATTTGATTGCAAGTGGATTAAAAAGCGATGCATCAAAGTGATTCCTGTTGTATGCGTTGCATTTATGCTTGTTGCATATTTTTAGTTTTTAGTTTTGATTGCTCTAATGATAGAAAATAATTCTGGCAATTACATAACACAACCATTTTAGCCTAGAGCAAGCTCAGGGTGCTGTAGTAAGTAAGTTTAGAAACATATAATGCGCCTCAAAGCCTCAACAGTCCAGAATAAAATCTTAAATCAAATTTTTTTTTTTATCGCACAACATGCCAGTGCAGATATATTAGGTGTAACTAAGCTAAAAGCTTTAAGCAGCTGCAGAACATCCTAAGAATTGGACGGAGGTGTTTTAAAATGGAAATGCAATAGTCTGAGATCGGTTCTAATTTGTACTAATTGGTTGTTTGCGTTTGCAGCTTGAGCGAACACAAGCACACAGCACTGTGAATCATTAATGCCCAGTTCCACTGTAAGTTAGTCAAAGTAAACAGAGCGGACCCTTGTCCCTCTGTGGCAAAGCTGAGCCCAGAGCTGCAGGTGAGCCCCCCTCTGTTATTGTGTCTGTTGCTTTCTCATAAGGGCGTCGAGTTACACCTTCACGCATTTCATCAGCTGCCTGCTCTCTTCGCACCGGAGGGGGAGGCTGGGTTCGCAGGGAGCAAACAGGCTCCGGCCACGGCTTTCTTCAGTTACAGCCTCTGCTTGCTGACGGTGTTGCCTCAGCACCCCTCTCTGTGGCTTCCCAGAAACACGCTGAACCGCCAGCATCGCACACACCGACAGGCTGTTATTCCAGGTGCGCCGTATTGTGTGTCCACGCTGATGCTGATTCAAGTTTCAGACTGTCTGAACGTGCACCTAAACTTGCCCAACTGGCAAAAAAAGCCTGACACTGGTGTAAATTGGTGTAAAATTCAGCTCTTTTCCATCTGAGTTGGACCTAATCGTTCTCTGCTCTATCAGCAGCTTTGATATTGTGATTCTTCTCCTCTTTAAATCATCATTTATGTCTTAGATTTCTCCATGAAAGGGGCCACTTAAGCTGCAGTTGTTTAATTAGTCTCTTCAAGGACACCCCGATCCTCAAAGACCTTGACTCTATTGATTATCCACTTGCTTGACGTAATTATCTAAAGTTGTGCTGCATTTGAAATTCTGACATGCATCTGACTGAAACGACAGCGGACACGTTTTACAATTATAGATTGGTTGTTGGCCGACAGCACCCTGCCTTGGCAGCGGATGCTCAATATTATGTACTGTGTTGCCTGATCCAAACTACTCCACACATGTGATTTTAAACTACAAAGAGAGGAGGGGTGACATTGAAAGGAGAATGTGTCCTTTAGTCAAAGCAAATCGGAGGATAGTGAGGATAGAAATAGTCTGAAAGACAGAAAGCGACGTTGAACACAGAAGAGTACAGTTCACGCTCCTTGAATCATTTTCGTCTCATAAACATTCTTTATTAAAAGAAATCTTTACATTTTGGCATGCATTTATATTTAACCCTCTTCTCTCTGATACACTTGAATAAAATCCAGTGGAACTAATTTTAGTTCCACTCGGACTTGGAGGCCACAGAAGGAGAACAAGCATCACAAATGCAGCCAAGAGACCCATGGATGCTGCAGAAGAGCTGCAAAGATCTGCAGTTCATTTGAAAGAAAGCAGACAGAGCAACTGATCTTTATGGGAAAATTGCAAAAACAAAAGCCACGGAGCATGCTGGTTGCAGCATCATGTTTTGGTCCTTCACATGGACACTGGTCAGAGTTAATGTATTGAAAAGACAGATAACCCAGTATTCAAAATACCTGCTAGTGAAAGATGTGCTTTTGCTCAGATAGTCACTTTCCTGTAAAACTTGGCTAAATTAATTTAATTGACAATTGCTTGGAAATTCGCTGCTTGTTTGTTTGTTTTTTTAAAAACTACTTGGAAGTATATGTCACTAATCCTACGATTAAAAATCTTTTAGCCTGAAATAAACATTGCATATCAGTTGAGCAAGATTTTTTTAAATAGACCTAAAAAATGATCATCCTATGACGAATAATTGCAACACATTTGCTTTTTCCCTTATCTGGCCACTTCAAAACATTGAAATGAACTTAAAAAAGGCAAAGCCTGCTTTGAAAACTCTTCAGCACTATTAAAGAAGGGCTTCATTTTTATTTTTTTTTCACCTGTAATAGCTGTGTTCATTTCTTTTCATTTTATGAAGCACAGCGCGTTTTATGTTCACTTGAACTTACCTAAGTCAAATAAACTAGCCAGCCCTCATTTCCAAAATCAATGAAGTTCATGGTCTTTAATGGGAAAGCGGGATTCACGGCTGTGTGCGTCTGGAGGAGGAGGGGAGGGGGTCCTATGGTCTGCATTCCTGCTCTGGCAATAACTCAGGAACAAAGGTAATACAGGGAGAGGTTGTGTGTCTGCCGGGAGGTAGGTGTGTGTGTGAGAGGTAAAATTACTCTGCCAAAAGCATTTGGCCAAGTTTGTCTTTTACGGCCGTCCAGTTTTGTGTTCCCGATGTGAAGCTTTTGCTCCCCTTTTGAGGAATAAAAGGGGGCTGCAGCTGTCATTTTTATTGGAGGAGTTTTATAGCGAGACTTAATGGCTTAAAGTGACAGCTCTCTCTCCCTCTCTTTTCTACTTTTTTTTCTCTTTTCTCTCGCAATCTCACCCATGAGGCCTTTTAACTGAAGCAAGTCAAAGAAAACTTGCTTGCCGTATGTGTGCCCACCCTGGACTTTCCCACCCCTCACCCACAGTTGCATCCCAGCTAAATGAGGGGAAAAAATTCATTTTTCCCTCATTTATAGCAACAGTGCAAGCATCCAGACCTGTGTGTGATCCATCCACTTAAACGTTACGTCCTGCTGTCTTAAGTTTATTTGACTTTATTTGAGTTATTTGGTCTTTGCTCTTCAAATTATTCTCCCGGTATGAAGTGCAGCTCACAGACGTTTACGCTCTGCACGTTGAATGAATCAGAAAAAGTGCTCTGAGATGTTCTGATGCACAAATCCTAGAATGAACTGAAAAGCTTGTTAATTATTTGTGTAAGGAGCTGCTCACTGGCAGGAGGTCGTTATTGATAACGGCCGCACTGAACTCTGCACCTCAAACCTTGACCTTTACGCCCCCACATGCTCGATCATTTTAGGAATTTGCTCTTGGCGTTCAGTCCTTTTAAACTATTTCAAGACAGTAGCTTGTTCTTCTTTTGTTGTCCTGTGTTTTTTTTTTTTTTTTTACCTCTTTGTTCTTATCAGCTTACGTGCATTTTGACTCGTAGTTTCAAAACATGTGAGTCACTGTGATTGGCATGTTTAGCGTCAGAGTGAAAAATGTGCGAGATTTGCAGAACAATATTCTGTTTACAGTACTTTGCAGAGGTTTACATACACCATGAACAATGATGCTATAAGCACACATTTTATTGGATTTTATTGAGGTTTTATTAGCTGGACCAGCATGAAATAGTTTGGAATTGTTAAGTGAGAGGATTTTTCTATTTTACGAATGTTGTTTCATAAAAAGTTGTTTGTGTTTATCCCTCACTGATTCAAATATTTGCAGAACCATGTTTAACTCCCATTACAGCTGCAAGTATTTTAGCTAATCTTTGTTGCAAAATACTTCAAGTTCAGTCACGTTAGATGAGAGCATCTGTGAACATCAGTCCTCAAGCCTTGCCATAGATTCTCAAATAGACTTGTGTGTGAACTTTGACTGGGACATTTTATTTTAACTCATGATTCTGTTTAAACCAGGGGTGTCCAATGTGTGGCCCGGGCACCGTTTGTGTCCCTCGAGATTTTGTTCGGCCGCTGACCACAAGTCAAGAATGATTAAAAATATTTGGCCAACAAAATATAAAACAAGGGACGGCACACTGGTGCAGTTGGTCCTGGGTTCGATTCCCAGACTGGGGTATATTTGCACGGATTTGCATGTCCTCCCTGTGCATGCGTGGGTTCTCTCTGGGTACTTCGGCTTCCTCCCACTGTCCAAAAACATGACTGTTAGGTAAATTGGTCTCTCTAAATTCTCCCTGGGTGTGAGTGTGTGTGTGTGTGCATGGTTGTTTGTCCTGTTTGTTTCTGTGTTGCCCTTCAGGCTGGCGACCTGTCGGGGTGACCTCCCGACCCCACTAGGGACAAGGGTGAACAGAAAATGGATGGACGAGGATCGTTGGTTTTTCTCTAAATTTGGCAAATGTTTGCCATTTTTATAATTAGAGTGTTTAGTCATATAATTTTTTTTTTGTTGGCAGATTAAAAATATCAAACTAATTTTTGCATTTTTAACTTAATGAATTTTGTGATTTTAAGCCATTCAAAGGTATCTGTTGCAGTATGCTTAAAATTGCTGTCCTGCTAAAAGATTGCTTATATCCTACAGATTGAAGTATGAAAGCTTTTCATTGCTTCACTTTCCAGTCCGTCACATAAAATCCCATTTTAATACATTGATGTTTGTAGTTGTAATGTGTCAAAATGCTAAAAACAAACTCAGATATTATAAAACTTTTGTGAATTTTCCATCCTTCAAGCAGGGAATATTGTTGCCTTGTTTTGTTCGTGTTCCTAATTCCTGTGGACTCAATTCATTTGAATTTTTGACAGAAGCTTGGTTGTTTCTCTGAGCGATTTCCCTCCTCGGTTATTGGAAATCATCTAAGCATTGTGGTTTCAGGGTTTATTGAAGGTCCTCTGAGTGTCTGAATGGCTTTTTTTGTGGGCTGGTATTATTCAGGATGCGTACAGCCACTCTTTTGAAGTGGAAACGTTGGTCTCTGCAGGGATTTGGGGCAGATCACACTCATAATTCGTATTGAGAGAAAGGTCGGCTTGCCCCCTACTCTTGCCAGAACTCTCCGCTCTCTGTTCCGCCTGCGTCCCAGAATGAGACGAGGAGGATCGGCCAAGAACACAGAGCCTGGGAATGTTGAGTAGTGCACCTTCAATGTGAACTTCTGCATAAAGTCTGCTGGAAAATGTAACAAGTTGTTGGTAGAGAAGCTTCATGAAAAAGTAGTTGACTTGAGTACTAAAGTCATACTTATTCTCCGAGTATGGAAACAAGCTGCACCTGAAAAAGACATTTTAATTTGTATCATATTCTGTTTTTATCAGCAGAAGTTAAAAATATCAATTGGAATATGTATCAAACTCATAGAGGTGTTTTTATTTCTTCCTAAATTTTAATTATAGGTTCTAAGGATTTCGCGTTAGAGGAGATTTGAAAATATTTATTGTTTCAGGTCATTTTGGATCTAATTACAGTTATAACTTTTACCTCTATCTGAAAATTCAGAAGTTTAGATACATTTCCTGAGTATCTTGTAGAATTACCATTTAAAGGGTCTGACTTTGAAACGTTTTGGTATCTTTTCAGAAGCTTCTAACAATATAATTTTTCCCCATTTCTAGGATAAGTGTGCTTGTTTTGTAGCTCACCTTGCTCACGCACACACACACACACACACACACACACACACACACACACACACACACACACACACACACACACACACACACCTTTTCAGTTGTACCATCTAATTTTCTTGCCTAATTTTATGGCTCATCCAGGCCAATATTTGAAGATTTTGCTTCAAGATTTAGTCATTCAGTCTTTCTTCATGATGAAATCAATTTGTGAAGTGCACCAGTCCCTCCTGCAGCAAAAGAATTACACAGCTTGATAAAGCCTCGGAAGGGGCGACCTGCTGGGGCGACCTGCTGGGGCGACCTGCTGGGGCGTCTCGCTGGCGTTGCCGGGCGACTCTTGGGGGTCCTGAGCCGCGGTCTCTGCTGTGCTTGTGTGGGCAGAGTTGGGGCAGGGCGGGGGTCCTTTACAGAGCTTGGGAGGGGGCTGCATTCTCTCGCATGAGTGCCCATCACTACCCCATAACATACAGTACAATACTATTAGTATAGAAGTAATTAACTTCCCAGTTACGGGAATCTTTTTTTGTTGTTCTACCACATCTATGTATCAGCAAGTTTCTCTGTTTCATGGTGGATTTTTCCATGTCTGATAATGTCGTTTGATTGGTAATTTTTACCTTATTTTTCAGATGGTTTGGAATAAAAATCTAGACAAAAGCACAATTTTCATTGAATCCAAAAAGCTAGTTCTTGACCTGTTCTTTATTTGCTTGTAAGCACATCAGTGAAAAGGCAGTGAAGTGAAAAAAAAAAAAAAAAAAAAAATGCAATAAAAGCTTTATTGTAAAAATGAACCCTCGCTTCATCTTCACAAGCTTACAGCTGGCATGTTTTCAGCAGAAAAGAAAAAAAACAACTCTGTCTTTGAATTTTCGGGCAGTCATGATGTGTTTATTAACTCCGTTATGAGCGCATTGGCTTTGATGTTGATTTGCTTGGAAGAGATGACGAATCAACTGAATCAAAGATTGGTCGTGCTCTTTCTCTCATTATATTTCTTTAAGTACATGCTTTCTTACTTGTAAGTGGCAGTTCTTTTTTTTTTTTCATTATTTCTGTTGATTTATTACCTGAAATGTGTCTCTTTGGAACAAAGTTGCAGTGGATTGTGTTCAGCATGTTTGATTGTGCCTGAAGAGTCATGATCATTTGAAGCAAAAGGATCGGATTCTGAACTCCTGCAGTGAACTTGTTTTAATAAAACTGTATATCCGTGTGTGTAAACATTAGCCTACCTGCTCTTTTTTGACACTTGCATATCATGCGTGCGCCTGTACATGTAAACAGCATCTGCCATGGTGTACGCCGATTGAGGTAATTAGAAACATGCTTCATGCTGCTCCGCCACAGCTTCTTTTTGAGGTCACCGACAGTTAGAGGAGCTGTCCCGGTGTGCCCCCGCGCCCTCCTCCGTACCCACCGCAGTAACCACCGCTGTTACCATTGTCTGTCACCTTGCCAGATGCCAATGGGAGGGGAGGACGAGTCTCTCACGCACTGCTGGGCACCGGGCCATGGAAATCCCACAGCATGCACAGCACTTCGGTTGTGTTCTGAGTGTGCACGTGCGACTGTGTGGTAATGGATGAGTGTGTGAGTGTAAACAGAAGACGGAGGTTTCAAGCGATGAAGGCTGACGGTTATTTATGCCTTGATTCATATCATGAGATTATGAATCCTCATGATGTCTGTAGTTTTACACTGCAGTCAGCTGGCTGTTGCAAACTTTTTTTTTCTTGAATCTATTTATCAATATCTATTGCAAATCACATTTATACCCCTTCCTTTTTTGTTTTGCATTTTCATCAAACTGCAATCACACAACTCTGTGGATTTCATGCAATAGTCTAACGGAAAGTAGTGCAGGAATAGTAAATATGAAAAGCATGACATGAGTTTGTATTTAACCCCTTGCAGCCCCTAAATTTATCCAGTACATCCAACTGCCTTTTCAGGTCAACTAACTAACTAAAGAGTATATAAAAATTGGAAAATCTGAACTGCACATCAAACTGAACACACCATACTAACTGTGAAGCATGGCGGTGGATTCATCGTACTATGAGGATCCTTTTATTCAGTTCAGTTTTTTTCAGGTTATTATTTCCTATCTATGGAGATCAACTCCTCTGCATCAAGTCACTAGCTTTGCAGCAATTATTTCTCCTCAACTAGCACAAAGCAAAAGCAGAACATCTACATGCTCTAATCAAAGCAAGTAGATTAGATCATCTACATGCTCTAATCTAGCATGAATGTGAATGCCAAGCCGGTTGACATTCACATTCTCGGTCCAAACTAACTGAACCCGAGTTATTTTACACAGAAGAATTGACACAATATTTATTCCTCAGTCAATGGTGCAATAAGTAATGAAGTTTCAGGAAAAGAAAGTTGGTCAACTTATCACTGCTGAACTGTGCAGAGATGAAACCGAGAAGCTGTGATGTTCCCAAAAAGCTGAGTAATCATAGAAACTGTGGTTTGTCTGTGCCTCCAGTGCTGTTTTGTTTTGATGTTGTCTTAAGCACAACATTTTTAAAGTGGTGTCACAGGAAGTAAGAGTTCTAAACCCTGGCGTAAAATAACATTTTAATTTGATGTACAAGTTAAAAGAAATATGCTCCAGGTCAACACCATTTTTAGTACATTTGTATATAACATTGCAAGCCTCACTTCTCAGCCATGTAGTTTTAATTTAAACAGAATTCTCTTGGGCAGAATATTGGTGAACCGGAAAACATCAGATGCTAATTTTTAACCTTCATGCTGATAACAGAACAACTTATTCCAATTTTTATTCTTTTGTTGTATTTTTTAAGAGCTTGAGAGATAGTTCCCATTCAGACTGTATTTATGAATGCTTGATTAAGTTTGTGTTTGCACGGCAAAGCCAAAATGTACAGAATTACACGCTGATATGTGAACTAGCGATGCTATTCTTGCGCATCCTATTCTTTCTCTTCCCTTGTTGCAACAGACCTGCTGTGTTTTCATTTTAAGTTCCAAAAGACTCAAACGGTGGTTTGTTTCATGTTGCAGCGTGCAAGTAGCATGCCGTTTCCATGCCTGGGGTAACGTGACTACCATGCTCTTTTGTCATTTCATTGTATTATTTCGGCTTTTCTCAAGACTTGTTGCTGACTTTCAAAGGCTTACTCATAAGAGCGTCTCCAAGGAAACATCAGCAGCCTACTTTAGTGTCTTGAATATGATAATGGCTCTGTAGTTAGAGAGACAGTGCAGATTGAATATAGCAGTTTTTCATGCACTTGGAAAGTAAATAGTCAAAATTAAACTTCTAAAAATTTATAGAACAGTGGATGTAATTGTTACATTTATAGGTCATTACATGTGACCAATTTTCTTGCACAATTTTACTTTTAAGTAATTTTTTCTCTTTTACTGTTATCACTATTTTCTTCATAAGAAATTTTTAAGGTCTGGTCTCACTAATATTTATCAAAAATGTCCCAAAGACAGAAAAAAAAACCCTCCTGCACTGTGGAATAAAAATGACTTGAAACCTTGGCAGAGGATGGGTCAATCGGAAACGCTTGAAAGCAAAGACAAATTTCTTCCTACTGTACATCAGTTAAACACCTGTGTGTGTATAGGCCTTCATATGATTCTCCCAATAGAAAGAGTTTAAGTAAAAAAAACAATTTTTGCAGTCCATATCATATGTTCAGTTTATGTAAAGAAAGTCTCTTTTGCGTTATAGTCCTCAATGATGTTCGTGCTGCAACGGAATAACCAGATTTGCTTTTTTTAATTTCCAAGGGGGTAAATGCTAAGACTGTCGTTATGACGAACAGAAAACGTATCAGAGGAACTATAAAACACTCTCGGTTTTTCAACAGACGTGAGATATACATCGACGCCGACGGATGGATTGGTTTCAGTGCAGGCCGGCTCTACTTTTATGAACGCAGACTTCATCTTTTTCTGTCTCAGTTTGTTGTCTTCGCAGAATTTTCACTAACTGCCATGCATGTTTGAGACCAGAGAAAAAGATCTCATGTCAGATAACAGAGTTCCTCTGTGGGTTTTTGCTCTGCCTGCAGTAGTGAAAGAGCGATTAACCATTTGTTGACGCCTGCAGGTCTAGCATGTTAGTACATCCGCCCAGACTGTGGCCTCTCGGCCCCTTAGTACACACACACACACACATGCATAGTGAAACAGACAAACACACACCTGTTTGTAAATGTACACACAGACAGAGACGTATGCACATGTACAAGAGTCCAAAGGGCTTTGTCACCTATAGTTAAACACCTTGCTGCGACCGTCTGGTTTCAGGAATGTTCCCAGTGGCCGGAGGGTAAAGGGTGCTGAGAAGAGAGGGGGAAGGGCCGTCTATCTGGAAAATCTACACAACGGCAACACTTGTACATCTGATTTTGTACTTGCCCTTGCAGTCCCTTGCGATAGCGGATACACACCCCTTAAACATTCACACATGAAGCCTCATAAAAACACTAAACTTCATTGTGTTTTATTAGGATTGCGCATTCAAGACCAACACGGTAAAAGAGATGGAGGAGGTTGTAAGAATTTTGAAGAAGCTGAAAAGTGTGGTGTGCATTTTTATTCACAGTCTTCGAACCTGATCTGAAATAAAATCCAGTGCAGCCAGATGCCAGCCTATTTGGTAAAGTCTGTGTATTTTATCAGAGTATAAACGCAGCTTTTCTGTGAAGGCATCAGAGGTTCATCATATCAATTCTTAATAAAATGCATTAAAATTTCTGGCTTTAACTTGACAAAAGGTCACATACGAAAAGTTTTGCATTGTGTTGTACCACATTGAAATATGTATGTATCCTTTATTTAACCAGGATATTATATAGTAGATTAAAAACCTCTTTACTGAGGATGACCTGAGAAGACTGCAACATAAAACATACCACAAAGTAGACGGATTAAACATAAAACAGCATATTTATTCTTTTGTCTACATATAATTTTCTTTTGTCAAAATTATTTTTTTTAAAGGAAAGCTAAGAAGCCTTAACTTCTTTTAATGTGATGAAATACTTTATTCTATAGGCTTTAATGTTAAATAGATTTTAAAAGGGTGCATTTGGAATAAAAGTGCCCTAGAAATGTTAATTCATTCAGTGCAGATTTGTAAATCTCAGTTAAAGTGAAGCATAATGTCTTCTTGTTCATTCTGCGGTTCAGATTTTAGCTGTTTTTAGGGAAGACGGTTAAACAGCCAGGTGAACTAGATGGAGACACTCAGACGTGCAGGTGCTGGTTGTGTCGTCGTCAATGCGGTTCTACATACCAAAGTGCTGACAGCATTTATAAACGACTCTGACAAGTTCAAGTGTCACATTTAGGTTAGTCTTTTTTTTTTTTTTTGTCTTTTAGCAAAGTAGTGAGAACAGGGGAAAGGTGTTAGATATTTAGATCAAATCTTAAAATCTAGAGATCTAAATTCTTTTACTCTGTTGCTTAAAGATGCTTATGGTAAAAATAACTTTTATGGTGTATTGGAAGAGCCCCACACCGGATGCTGTCGTCTTCAGTTTGATTACTGACCTTGAAAACGTTTTCTGCATGTCTTCCCCCCTTCGCCATCCGCTCATTTCCTGTCTGGTAACCGTCTGTGAAGACCACTAGTTGTAGTAAGAAAATGTTTAAAAAGATATCTTCATTGCAGTTTTCAAATCCAAATGAAACTCAAACGTATTTGTGTTACAGTTTAAAAGTGAAAACTTGTTTCTCTTTCAGGATTAAAAAGAAAAAAATCCTGGTCAGGAATAATTACCTTCCCGGATATCAAAGCCAGGTGTTCTGATTGGAGCAGTGGAAAACGATGTTAGGTAGCCGTATCTTTTACATGCAAATTACAAGAAATGAGCAAATGAAAACGCCTCCTTTGTTCCTGGCATAAATATACAGCATCTGACTAAAGAAACAAAAACAATCCTACTTCTTTAAACTCCCTGCCAGTATTATAATCAACATATCCATATATCTTTTCAGGGTTTTGAGTGCTACACCAATACAAAGGAGCAAGTACAATGTGAACTGGAAAGGAAACATTGTTAGTTTTAGTTTCATTTCTACAAATGAAGGTTTGAAAAGCATTTGTTTTAAGCTGTGCTGAATCAGTTCTTTGCAGAACTACAATTATTGCTGAAAGCTTTTTTAGAAGCATCTTTTCCTGCTTTACACATCTGGAGACAGATGGGGGTTTTTTTCATTCAAACTCAGATTCAGAGCATCTGCAAAAATTAATTTCAAGCTTTGTTATAGATTCACAGCTGGATTTAGGTCTGGACTTTGACAAGACCCTTCTTACACAACTATGCTTTCATCTAAATCATTCCAACTGCAGCCCTGACTATATGTTTATGTTCATTGCTCTGCTGAAAAGTGCCAATCTCCAGTCTTTTACAGCCTCAAACAGGTTTTCTTCCAGAACTGCCCTGCATTTAGCTCCACTCAGCTCAGCTCTGACCAGCTTCTCTGCCTCTGCTGTAGCAAAGCATCTCCACGGCATGCTGGATCTGCTCCATTCAGAGAACGGCAGCCTTCAATTTTGATCAGGTGTCAGGAGTCACTGGACAGCGGGAGATTTAGTATCCGACCCGCCGATTAGCGGCCAACTCGCTTCGGCACCTGAGCCGAAAACGACTTTCCGTCATCTGATGAGAATCCCCCTGACAGCTAGATTTGATGAACTGATATATGTGGAGCGGTGAATGGTGGTGCAGCTGAGAGACACTGTGCTGTCTGGGAGAGTTAAGGTCAGGGGTTGTGGCTGGGTCACCCTCTGTGGGAGAGGAGCGGCTTCAGCAGACATGACAGCATTTGTCTGGAGGTGAGGAGAAATGATTGAAACGGGGGAACAAAAACAATAGGAAAAGGAAGTAGGACGGATGTTTTTGTTTAGTTTTCACTGGAGCTAGTCTACCACATTCTGTCTCATTCTTACGGGGGGAGCTTTTTACTTATTTTTTAGTTGTTTTGGATGCAAAATGAATTGATAATTGATCCAAAGTTCCAGTGAAACCACGCTAGCTCGTCTTTCTTTCAGACTTGCATGCACATATAACAGCTGTAGAGAATGAGAGTGGATGTTTATTACAGGATCCTCGTGAATGCTGAGGTGCCCTGGGGGCTATTAAAGCCTCCACTTAAAAGGCACTATCAGAGAACAGTTAATGTGAGCTGCTTGAAGGAGACAGGGGAGGAGAGGTTGTAGAAAAGAAAGAGAAGCCATTGGAACATCAAGCAGGAGGAGGGAATAAACAGTGAGCACATCTGGATTGCCTCAGCAGAATATTTGTGCAACATCTGGAAAAATTCCCTGGAATTTTAGGGTCCCCTCCTTTCATTTCAGTCGTTTTCCCTCCTCGCCTCCACCGCCTCCCCCCATCTTTATTTCTTCTTTGTCCCGTTTTCTGCATCTTCAAAGTCACTTACCTTAATGCGGCAGCCACGTAAATACTCTCAAAGTAATGTATGTTGAGCCCTCGCAGACTTTATTGCACACCAAATTGGGCCCATGTGACCAACTCCCCTTTGTGCGAGGTTTGGCTAATTAAGTGGCAAAGGAGCGGGAGGGCACCGGCTGTGGATCCAGACTCAGACCAGACCTGAGCCAAACACAACCCCTCATAAAACTTGGGGGGAGAAAAGAAGAAAATACAGCACTTTCTTCTCACAGGGCCCTGTAACTCCAAGCACGAAGACTAGACTCTTTGTTTTTAAATGTAGACAAGTCCCCTTTAATTTAATTCAGTACAGTTTCTTTCTACACATTCAGTACATTGCACATTCATAAGAAAATTGTACAATGCAGTACAATCAACGAATAATATCAAATGAATAAAAACGGTTGAATCGACTCACTGAATACATAGAAATCCTTCAACCTGAGCAAGCAAGTGGCAACAGTGGAAAGGAAACACTTTGAGACTTAGCAGTTGTCAGCAAGAACAGATCAGCAGTAGAAAACAGTCCTGGTTTTCATAACAGGTGTTATTATGTTTAAAAGAAACAAAAGGGCTAACTGTCAGAGCGAAGCACGCAACCATAGGAAACGTGTACTTTCAATGGGAAATGACAAAAGAGAGAACACACAATTAATTTGAGTCCTCTCTTTTATAAATTGTACCAATAGTTCAGTTTAGATTAAGAAAAAGACAAAGTTAAACACAAGCACAGAACCAGGAGAAGTTTTTATTGGAAAAACAAAGTTAGTAGCAACAATAGGACTGACTGTCCAGAAAGTAAACACAGAAGATCCTTTCTATTGGGTAGAAACACAACTGGAGTACACAAAATAAGTTGCCACTTCTACAAGTAAGAAAAACAAAGAATACAAAAAGGTAGTGGCAGCCAAAGCCCCAAAAGAGGCTCAGTGTGGGGAAGAGACACAAATAAACGCTGAATTATTGGCATAGACATTCCTTCAAAGAAAGAGAAAACTGAGCCAGAACCCAAAGTTAATGGCAGCAATTATTCCAAATAATGCATAACTGGAAAGTGGTTGGAAAACAGCGTAATAAAGGAATCTGGTCAGTGTGTCCTATAGCAGCCTGATCACACAGCAGCATAACTAACACAGCTCAGGATATCTGGCTCCCATTCTACGATTAAATGTGATTAAAAGAAATCTCAGGGAAAAGTGCCTTTTAAATGACATAATAATGTTAACATTTAAGCATCTGCTGTGCTGCATCCACCTTCGTAACAGTACGATGTAGCTGCACAGGCACTCTTTTGTCCGTCCCTGCTGCAAAGATCACAAGATCACGTTTTTCTGTTCATTTTCTCCCAACGCAAACTCGTGATTGTGATTGTTTTAGGGTTCAGAGGAGCTCAGGAAGCGTTCTGTCTAACCTGGACGAGACTCCTCCTGGGGTCGCTGGCGGGCAGGTATCAGCGAGCGACCAGCTGCACGTTTTAATGTGGTAGACCACGTTGATCAAAAGAGATTCATCTCCGTTTTCTGATGGGTTTTCTGATGCCGAAGTTGCCAAAGCCCGGGTGCACACCAGCAGGAGCAGCCCAGCAATCATAGGGAGACGAGAGAGACGGAGAGCAAAGACAGGAAGAAAGAGATCCCAAACAGAAGGGGATAAAATGAAAGTAGCAAGAAGAGACAGATGGGGAAATTAAATGAAGACAAGTCACGCAATAAAAGAAGCTTTAATTCATTAGTTGAAGAGAACATGTCAAACAGTTTCAGTACGACGAAACCTGGCCTGGTTGACGTGAATCTGTTTTCTCGTCTGGCTATCTGCATGGTGCAGAAAACACCTTGTCATTTATCCCAGTCTCCATGCAGATATGGAGCTAAATTTGAACTTTATTTTTTTTTTCTTTCCTCTTGCCCGTGTTGATCTACAGTTGGCCTACATCTTTCTGCCTGGCTGAGCTGACAAGTTGTGCTCCTTTCCAGGAATGCTGATGTTGATGATACAGTTGACTGTACGTGTCAGTTTATGTAAACTAAGATCAGTGCTAAGCCCTCCTCTGTTAAAAGCGCACAGTTCTTCATGCAGGTGCGCTGAGGCTTTTTGTGTCGGCATGTAATTGATTGAAAGAGGGTAAATTGTATGAAACGTATGAATCTCACACACATAAAGACTCCAGGCAGAACTTGACTGTACAAAACAATAGCATGCAGACGGGATTTTCTCCCCAAATGACATGTTGACATGGATTTTGCTTCCTTTTAAATTTAAAATCTGTCAGCGCAGAGGTCATGTAAGGCACACGGTCTCTAGAGTAAGCTACAACGGGAAAACATTTTCTTCATGCCCTCAGGTTATTGTGTATGCAGATGATCTGTGCAGCCCTGCAGCCTGACCTTCCTCTAGCTCGTCCAGTGGCCCATCTTTTGATCCAAATTAACTTTGCTGCTTTGAATCCTGCTTTTTCAAAGCGTTCACCTCGTTTTAGCTCTAAACTGCTCTGACGGACTGTCTCCCTCTGTATGTAATTGTTATTTGAGATATAATTTTATTTCTTTACCCTGGAAGGCAGACTTAATATTTTCCGATCAGCCTTATGCTTGACTTGGCCCATCAGATCTTGAGGTTTCTGCAGGTAGACATCCGCTGTGACATTTCAATATCTTTGGAAAGGTGCCTCACCCTTTGACCTGAATCTCTTCACCACATGAAGATAAAGTGGATTCTTCTTGTTGCAGCTTTGTTTTTGTTTTTTTGTGCCTGGGGGAAAATGTTCTCACTCTGCATAACTTCAAACAAATCTCTGAAGATAAGCAAAGAGCCTTCTGTTTTATCATTAAAGTCTATAGATTCAAAGTGAAGTTATTGTTTAAATATGTCCAAAGCAAATTGGTCAGGAACTCCTTAGGGCTGCGACTGCATTCTCAGTTCTGTGCAACAGTGTGGAAATTTAAAGTAAAAATAAATACAAAATGCATTTTTCTACCTGGTATTTAATTTTCACGGGTTTAATCAGACAGAGGAAAGTTTGGGCTGGATGGATGGATGGATAACATTTTTTAGGGCTTTGTTTAGCAACACACATCAAAAGCCCAAAGGCCATTTTTAGAAATGACTTTTTGAAAGGTGATTTGATGAAACGTTTATTTGTCACAATCAAAACTAAACCGCTGCAATCGAATTGGCTACATCCAGCCAAAGAAAACTTGGCGAGTACGTCTTGTTTTGTTTTTGTTCTTGTTGGTTTTCTCCAGTGTACAGACGAATCAATGCCGAGAATAAAAGCACACAAAGCTGTGCCAGCTCGTATGTTTTATTTATGTTTCATAACTTTCATATAAATTGACAAATGCATCATTTTTCAGAGTTGTTGATCGGGGTGATTGGTATTTCATCACTCCAATTAGCTCAGGAGTTACTTATTTTTAACACCAGATTCTATCTTCACTTTCCAAGCCTTTCGTGGACAGTAGAGCTCGTCTTTGAGCTTGCTGCTCCCTAATCAGCACAGATGTGGATGAATGATTTGTATTTGGTATCCTGGATTTCCGGGGGATTGAGTTAGCTTATGACCAGCTTAGTCTGCAGTCCAGGCCTTGATTGGCAGGCATAGTTTCCTCTCTGGATGTGGCAGAGCAGGTGATAACGGGGCACCAGTGACATTTCCCTTCTCACGACATGTCACCCTACATTAAAGTGTTTGTTAGACTCCCTAATAGGTTTGATATTCCACCAGGCAAGCTTTGAGTCACAATAAGACTGCTTTACTTAACATCACCACCAAGTGGCCTGAATTTGAGTTTTTTTTTTAATAATTGCATCTTCAATCGCTTTAATTTGCTGCTTGAATTACGTTTGTACACGTAAAAATACCCGCACACGTTTGGCGTCCTTAAATGCAGAGTTAGAATCCATGACATCTTTGTTTCCTAACATTTCACTCTCCTCTGAATTTATCAAGCATAATGGGCAGTGCATGTTACAGCCATTAGCCTGTCACAATGGAAGCTGTCTGACGCTGGAACCATGTCCCGTCCTGTTATGATCATTTCCATGCTATCCCGGGCTCCGGCTTTGTTTCCTGTCTCGGAGGGAAGAGCTCGCTCGAGTCTTTAATACTCTGTTTTTTTGTTCGCAGTGAAAAGCGCTGCCTCCAACCAGCCGGGCAGCGTTGCATCGTGCTCGCTCTGCCAGGCCTCAGACCCCATGGTAGAGAAATAATTCATAAAATGAAATCTACATTTGTTGTGTAAATGACCACATGCTGTAGGATATTTAATCCTGCCTGCTTTCGATCCCAGTCATGTGACTTGACCTAGTTTTTAGGCCTCCCTCTGCTTCTCGCTCTCTCTTCTTTCTCACTTTCCCCCTTTTTTCTCTTTCACAGTCTATAACCGTTACTCTCCTCTCTCTCATCTGTTTCTAATTTCATTCTTATCAATTTTGGTCTCCCCCCATGTTGGCTGCTTTTCTTTCTTATGACTGATCCAAGGACTTGTCTTTTCCTCTTGATGTCCTAATATCTTGAAATATGTGTCTAATAGCTTTGTAGTGACAAAGGACACCAACTTAATGGTTTTTGTGACAGAATATTCATTATTATTAAAATCTTACGTCATCCCATCATCTTTCCTCCTAACATTCTGCTTTTAGTGCTGATGTCAGAGTATTGATTCACATAAACTCATAATTTAAACCATTCGGTGTGCGTGAGTGCATATTTAACACATTCAGAACTGATTTAGATTTATTGCGGTGCTTTTTCTGGGAGAATAATGAGATCATGAGGCTTGATCTTGTTAAAATATTATTTTTCTAGTCATATAAAGAAGTCATGCTAACAGCAGCTTGCATGACTTGGCAGACAGAAGAACATATGACTTTGTAATAACTGTATTAAACATTGCAATGTCCTCTCATGCTAACCTTAGCATTCTACTAGCATCTCTTCATTCATTACACTGATCAAACCTGTAGCAGTTATTTTTGTGTTGTAATAACTGTCACTAAGTTATTTATTTAGTTTTTAAATAAATGCCCACACACAAAAATATTATTTTCCGATTCTACTTCACTTTAAATGATTATGGAGAGTTGATGGTAACAAAGTGACAGAAAATATCTTTTTTATGTAAGGACTGTAATTAGCTTCACACCATCACAGCTTTGGTGTGTTTCCATCCAAATGTTTCAATGTGAAATATTTATACAGGTCAAACCTGAACTGAATAATTTATATAACTGTTTATGCCTTTAGCTCTGTTCTCAGGCTCTCATTGAGTTCAAACATAGTTTTACAATCTTTAAGAAACATATTTCTTTGAGATACTTTTGTTAAAGCATAATCTAAAAACCAAGTGGACTATTTGTTTTTAAGTTTAGACATCACTGTTTGAATAATTTCTAAATAAAAAAGAAGAATATCAGTGTTTATGTTACTAACTAGTTTTCACATGTTTGTCATGTTTATTGGGTTTGCTGATTAATCCAGAGAGAACACCATTTTGATTAAAAAATTCACCTTTTTAGTATTAATACAAAATTAACACTAAATTATTAAAATATTTCTAATTCCATAAGAATTTTTCTAAAAGGCAAATCTGTGTGTTCCCACAGTTTTTGATGCAGACAGTTTCTTCTTGTCCCTAAAGCCTTTGCCCCCCTGAGATGCTCGGCGCCCCCAGGCCTCCCGGGTTGAGAATCCCAGATTTAGATGAATAATTAGATGCTTATCTTAGACCAGCAGCCAGCTTGGCACACCCACAAGAGGAACGCCTCCTGGAATGGATGGCATCCCTCTGTTCTTGGAGTGCGCTGACGTTCTCTCAGGCTACAGAATACACTGTAACTCATTAGCAAACCTCTTGCAATAAACATTTCACTGCTCCTAGACTCTGCATGCCAACACACACTTTCTGCGCTTGTATCTGTCTGAATTACTTTCAGCATAGAAGCTGAAATTTTTCGACAGACTGTTATGTCACGACAGACACGAGTCGATAATGTAGCCTGGATGCTAAAAACTTTCTATGTGAAAGCTCTGAGAACAAAGTGCTCCCTGTTTCTCAGTAATACCAGAGGAATCCGCTTTCTTTTCTGCATGTTTACTAAGATGGGTTTTATTCACCATTTGTGGTTAGGCTGTCTCATAATTTTAGCATTAATGTTTTGGTTTGTTTTTTCTTGCTAGAAAAAACTGATTTTGCTCAAATTATTCAGAGATTTTTCAGATATAGTAATATAATGGGATGTAATAGCAGTCTATTATCACAAGTACATTTTGCAGGCTTAGTCCATTTAGGAGCAATTATTTTGCTGCTGACTGGAAAGTTTTAGCGAAGTTCAGCCTGTGGAAGTATTTTATAATTTCATGCAACTTGCATGAAAACCTAAGGATAGTCGGAATCCAGAGCGTTCTTGGACGTTCTCAAGAGGATTAATTAGTGTTTTGCTTTTTCAAAACTGCATCATATGTTACATTTATTGAGAATCAATACGTCAGCTAAATTATTCATGTCTGTATTATGCTTATAAACAGAAATGCAGATCTGTTGACTTACTATGAATGTTTAAAACTTTACGTACGTTAGCGCCAGATCAACAAAATTTAGATGTTTAGGACATCGGTTAAAAATCTTTGATATTATTAGAACCAATCTTTTTCTTTTGCACCATAGATGTAGCTTATAATGGGAGAAGCCTATTCTGGATATCCTACTGCAAAATATAAAAGTAAATGAGTTAGCTCAGCTACAGCAGCTACTGCCAGCGATGTCGAAGTCAGATTGAGTCAGATTGAGAGCGCCGTCATCGTCTCAGTTTATTCTGGAAGCTAAAATGTGCTTTCCCTTTGCTCTGTAATCCCTGACAACTTCTACTTAGCTCCCTGTGAAGGAATGATATCGAATCATTTCTTCACTCTTCACAATCAATTTAGTGTAGATTTGAAATCCTTCTCCGGATTACAGCAATATTTTTTCCCTCCTGGATTCCTCCACTCCCTAATGGAGCTTTGCCGTCAACATGTTGAAATCACCATTGCTGTTTTTTTTTTTTAAATCCTGCATTCATATTTAATGGTTCTGACTGAGAATTGCATTTTAGCCAAAGAGTGCACTTAAACACATAGCAGTTTTCCTGTAAATGTCCTCATGTGTTCCTGAGTAATACATTCTTTTTTGTGTTTTATTTTTTATTTATAGTGTTTGGCCATTCTGGAATCAGTTACAGATGATCTGGTGTTTTGATCTACTCATCTTTTTTTATATGGCATAAGAGACTCGAACATACTATATTTACATTTATACATTTTTGTGATTTCATTTTAATTTAATCAGATTTTATCCCAATATGGATTTTGTTGGAATGGATTTATTGGGTCTGAATTGGATTTTGAATGTTTGAACAAATGGGAAATTTGCACTGATATTCTCAGTATGAACATGTTATATATTAGGTATGTGATTTTTTTTATTTTTTTTGGTTTTGTTTTCTTGTTATTTTTGTTGTTAGTGCAGTTTATTTAGCGCCAGTTTACAAGAAAAAGACAAAAAGAAATATGGACCGGAGGTAATTTAAAAAAATGACAGAATTTTAGCTTAATAGTTGCAATAATTGCAAAAATGTCATAATGTAGAGTGGAGATGTTTTAGAACAAAAATGTTCTTTTGCTATTATTATTCAAGGCAATTTTTAAGAAAAGCATTGACTTGTTCCAGCTTCTGACCCGTCTAAAACAAAAGAAAAGCATTTATTTTTTTATACTGCAGTTTGTGATTTGACTAAAAGGAAAAGGTGATTCTGCAGGTCAGTGGAACGAGTGCATGAGAAAATAAAATTAAAACAATTGTATAAAAGAGGGGAAACTTTATTCCAAGCCTCTGTTGTCATGCTACACACACTTTTCTCTGCATTTAGGGATTCCTGGCCTTTCTGTCTTACTGAATGTAAAGGCTGCAGACACAGGTAGAAGAACAGCCAGGCCAGTCCAAAGTCATGTTGTAATGGAAAAAACTAATGGAAGCTATAGCTCCCTCAAAATCAAAACTTTGGAAACTCACTATGTGTTATAGTTTGACTATAATCTCTTGTTTCGACTGTTTTTCTCAATTTCTCCTGCTCCAGTTCTCTCATTTTCCAGATGTTTGTTCCTTCAGAATTTTGTTCCCCATGTAATTTGGTTCTTTTGTTCATTCAGATTTCCAAATGATTTTGTTCTGTACTTTTTGGAGTACAGAACAGAGGGAACATTTTATAACATTCAGGGATTAGTTTGAATGCACTTTATGGGACTCTTTAAACACATTGATAACTACCAATTTTAGACGATTTTCCAAATCTACTTACAGCTGATTCCCAAAAAATGTGGTTATTAATTATATCTGAACATGTCACTGTTAATGGTTGATAAAGTGTTTTGCAGCTTTTTAAGAAATTATTTAAAACAGTTGTTTTTATCCTGATGTAAATATACTTCACAGTAGCTGAAATTGATGAAAAAAATGTTTCTTTTGAGCAGGAGTAAGTCAAAGGTTTCATAAAGATCTGTGACACAAAGTGATTCGTGTTTGAATTTTAGCCTTTCATTAGATTCGGCTGTCTGAATCTGGGCAGATGTTTCAGAGCACGATGCTCATGAGAGAGAAAACAAATCAAACGCATGGATGGAAGGACAGGTCCTCCCCTTTGTCTTTTGACTTAGCAATTTTCATGTTTACATCCTCAGTGCATGAACACAAGCTGTGCTCTGCCGGTGTGGGAGGATGAGGTTAATGGGGGACTCTGTGGAGGCAGAAGCGTGGGTGTGTAGTCAATTTAGCAGGCTAACAGGAAGCGTGCTCCCGGATCCAGGCGGGCAGTGAGTGGGACACGGGTCGCGCAAACTCTTTGGGCCTCTGAGCTTCCTTTTAAATATCCCTTCACGATCTGTGCATTGGAAATCCAAGATTTTCTTTTACCTTCAGTGGCCGAGTTAAAGTTTTTTGATAATGCAACAACTCGATCAAATTTCTTCCATCAGAATGCAACTATTTTTGACTTGGCACAGGAACACTGCAAATCACTATGAATGTTGCAAAACTGTGGACGAAATCCACCCGTGATCCATTTGAGGAAGCCCATAAACCTAAGTTTTATCTCTCCCTTTCTGGCGGTAATATTTCACAGCTGAGAGAGGCCAGTGTGTGCTTTGCCAAGGGCTGTTGGTGTGGGTAGATAGTCTGTCATGTGAACAGCTACTGCAAAGATCAGCAGAGGGATAGTGGATTGTTAAGTGTTTCTTGTCTCTGTCCCTTTGGTGAAAGAAGCCTCTTTTACCCTCACAGTCCAGAAATCACACAAATTTGATTAGGAGTCATTTGCCCAAGGAGCAGCTCTGGCTGCCAGGCCGCAGTGAGGCCCTTGTTCTCCTATTTGCCCCGGAGAAAGGTTCTGACATGCAGAAGTAGGCTTTGAACCGGCCCCTTTCTTTTCTTCCCCTTTAACCTCATTTACCATACTCTTTCAGTTTTTCTTCCTCCCCCTGTGTCTGTCTGTGGCTGCTCACCGTTGGCCTGCCTTTGGCTTAATCATGTCACAGCAAGAGAGACAAATGGCTGTTATAAATAATCAGGAACTGGGGCTTTGGTGTGATCTCTGCAAAAGACTGTTGAAGTTTCATGTTTTATGCAGTCCAGAGAGAGTGAAAGACAAGGTGATGGCAGTTCATCTTTTTTTGGGAAAGGTGAATTTGAGAGATAGGTTGTAATGAAACCCTCTGCCAAAACGCATCCATCTGCCGTTTAGCCTGAACCAGTCCCCGAATGCCGACTCTCAATCTACTTAGTGGCTGATATCTATGCAGGTGCACTGAGTGTCTGAGGGAGCCAAGAGTTTGGTTTTGGCATAAAGGTGGGTGTAGAAAATTAGATTTTTGCATGTGGTTGAGTTGATTATTCACACCCACAGCGGCAAGAGAAATCTTGCCATGCCGTTTTGTCAGAATTATATTTACCGTAGTATTCTTCATAACATGGTACATGCTTACAGTATAAAACTTTATATATATATATACGGTATATTATTTTTTCATCCAACAAAGGAAACTTTTAAATGCTAACTTTTGATTGGGCTCAAAACCTGAGAGCTATTTAACTTTATAAGAAATTTTAATTCGTCCAGAAACACTGCATAACTTCAGAAATAATAATAAAAAAATATATATATATTATTTTAACCCACATACAATGTTTTATGGACTGCATTAGAATTATTTGCCTTAAATATTAGCACATCAAACATAGGTAACTTAAACATGTACATTGTTTTAACACTTGTACTTACCGGTTCCACCTGTAATGTTAATGTTTGCCGTTGTGAACTGTGCACCTCAGTTTACTCTCCTGTCTCTCTGTTAAAATACACACCTATCATAATCAGACTGAAATGTTAAAGAAAGGTGCTCTTGTTCCTTGCAAAGTACTTTGCTTTGTGTCTCACAGAAACTTGAGTTGCTTAATAAGTCATTCAGTAAAACTGTCCAGTTAACTTTTTATTGCTGCTTTAGACCTAAATAGCAGGCGGTTCTGCACAGTTCAAGAAACAGACGCCTGTCTGCAGATCTTAGTCACCTTTGTCCTTCTTTCAGACGAGGACAACTCGAAGCGCCAGCATCATTGTCATTTTGCTCAGGAACGTTTTGCAGCAGGTTTGGGTTGTTGTGGCTGAACCTGAAAATGTTGTCATCCTGCCAAGGTCTTTTTGGGCATCTGGTTCTGCAGAATCTGTTTATGCTTCCATTAGCACTGAAGAAGCCCTCGGGTAACTGATGTTGCCCTCAAGGCAGAGAAAATTGTGCGTCTTAGAAATCCACTCCACTGTGTAAAGTGTCGTATCAAATTATTTTATTTTTTTTGTACTCAAATCGCAAATGAGCTACAAATGCAATGAGATTTCAAACTTTTTTCTCTTTTTTCAATCTCAGACCGTCGATAATCTTTCCAGAAACATAAACAGTTGTTGCCATCAATACACACAGGCATGAAAATATGTAGGGTGTGTTTTGCATGAAACAATGATCAACACATATATATTGTTATTTTAAGCTAGGTTATCAGGTTGTTGTTGCCCAAGAATTGCTCCATAAGAGATTTCTCCTCTTTATAATGACTTTGAGTTTTATGAGGGAAGGGAGATATATGTGCTGATGGAGCAAATATGCCCAGGAATGTCAAAGATTCTTTCCCTGCTCGCGATGCAGATCACAGCAGGATGCAGCATGTTTAGTGTTTGATTAGAAAACGATGGGTTCTAATGTGCAGATCAGCTTCAAAGATAAAACTGCAAATAAAATAGAGTTGCATCAGCAGCATATAGGCATGGAAATCATTTTAAATTGTAAGATAGAAATGCAAACAATGGTGAGTGTTAATTAGGGGCAGATTGAGGTTCTTCGCAGGGCTTTTGATGGGCCATCAATACTGAATAACTAAAATGTGCTTTCTTTTTGTACAAGGTTTTTCAAGGGTTAGGTCCAATTCGATAATTACTTTTTCTTTTTCTTTATCTGAAAATCCCTCGTATTCAGTTGAAATAAACAAAACCGAGAAGCGCTGAACAAATGGGAATATTTCATTTCAATGAAACAGAAAATCCACAGTATTTTAGACAACACGTGATTTAACAACAACAGTCTTCAAGGTTGCTGTGGAGGACAGACAATGGAGACTGCTGGATGGGTGTGTGTGGGGATGGGTCTTTTATGGTTTCCTTTTCCTCATGTGGACCTTTGAGGCCTACTTTAGAAAATGGCTGAAGGTGAATGGCATTCACAATGGTTAAGTATAGCAATTAATGGCTTCTGCTGGTCCATCCCTCTGTGCACTTTACAAATGTCTTACACTCTGGTTTCCCGTGAGGGAAACTATTTTTTATTACACCTTGGAGATGCTGTGAGGGCCCTGATGAACTTTGACCTTGGGCTTGATCACCAGGGCAGTAGGGAAAATGTACAGTAACTAGAAATTTAACCTGCTAGTTTAAAAATATATCTAAATAAGCATGGTTCACTTCTGCTCTCATCTGCTGGTTTTGTTCCTGTGGTAAATTTACACATCTATGTTTAATTAGAACCTTGTCATTAAGGCTCTGTTTTACAAGCGAGTCTATCAATAAAAACCCTGGTTTCATTAGCAGAGCATCTTTTAGGCTCTCCTTCATTAACACCAGACTGTGTGTGCTATATGCGATTTTGTCTGCAGCCCAAATTTAATGAGGAAATCTCCAGCATGTTTACGTTGCCCTGAATGTCTATGATCTCTCTTAAAGAAAATGGAGGTCGGCTATTTGAGGCAACCCAAAAGTTCGCAAGGATAGAGTTCCTTGCAAAAGTATTAGTTTGTCCAGTAACAGTCACACTCACCAGTGATAGCCCAGCAGATAGATGTGCACTGATTATACTGATAGTATAATTAGGACTCAGAAATGCATTGAAATTTGTGTTGTGGTCCACAGTGTGAAAAACTGAAAGGCTCTAAATAGTTTTACTCTTTCTTTCTGTTTCGAAATGAAAAGCAACAAACATTCTTGCTCAAAAATGCGAGCCAAGACATAACGATGCAACATGAACTCTGGGATTTAATGACGAGGCATGTACCAACCTTTACCACGCATGGCAGCGGATCCTCGACCTGCACAAGCACGTCCGCCCGCTTTCACCGTCTACTTTGAGGCCGCAAAAGTAAAACTGCTGAAAATAATTCAGGGTTCAGCCAAAAGAATAAGATTGATACGTGCCTCCTAAATCTGCAGTTTTCCAAATATTTTCTCAGCCGTCACGTTGCTGAATGTTTTATTAGCTCCGTAATTATATTTCTTGGAATCGGTTGTTTTTTAAGTCGCGTAATGAATCATTAGCAACTGACAAAATTTTCATCTAAGTCAGAGATGTGTGTTTACGTTGAAAATAGCAAAGGATAAAGTTTCTATCTTTTTTTTTTCAGATGCTGAGATCATGTTCTGTCTAAAACTAATTTGTCCCACTTTCCTCTGCTCCCTCTCAGCTTTAGGTAAAAATCCAACTTCATACTATAGCATAAGTTGGTCTCGTGGGAACATTTTTCCAGTGGATGGCTTGGAGTGTGGGGCTTTTTTTTGGTGGTGGTGGTGGAGGGGGAGCTGCTGTCTCCTTAATTTACTCCTGATTTTGGAAAAGTGCAGCTTGACTGGAGAGGCTTGGCTCATATGCTAATGCCTTAATGTTCAATGACATTGCTCAGAACTTGGAGCATGTGTCACTGTTTGCCCTTCAACCTCTTTATACAAAATGGTTTGTACTTTGTCCCTTTAAAAGTTGATGCTTTTGGCGAAGATGGAGAAAATGTGGTTAAGTAAATTTAACCTTTTTTTCCCTACTCTAATTCACTCTTAAACAGCATTTCTGCTACTCTTGGACTCATGGTATGGAGAAATACTTTCTGGTTATAACTCTGAAAGACTCTTTGTCTCAAAGCCTGGGAAGAAGGCATGTGTACAGTCTACTTAGCTTTTCATTTGTAGCACATTATTTAAGTCATTACCGGTTTTTTTGTATGCTAGACTCATTTATTTGAAATATCTCCTTTCTGGATCTATTTTTACTGGGTTTTTTTAATGTCAGGAAGATCATTAAACCATTCCAGATTGAGTTTTGAGGTGATATAAGAGCATCAATATTTTAAAAAGCTAAGCAAAGAGATGAAGAAGGCTGGTTTTGTTCTGGGACTTTGAAGCAAAGAAGGATTCTTCATGAAATGACTGTTTTACAACAACATAGTTACTTCAGTCAGAAGCTTCCTCAGGACTGCTGTGACACCGACTGCTACAGAAGATTTGCCCACAGCCATGCATCAGTATCGTCAGCAGCTCTTTGAAGGATACAAATTATAAAATTTAGGTTCCCTTTGGGGAAAATAAAGTATTTTTTCCAGTTTAATTGCTTAGAAACTCCAGTACTCGAGAAAATCAGACAAGATTTAATTATTCTACACTGACTGCAAACCTTTGAAACCCAGTTAGTGGAAACTAAAATTTTTATTTTTTCCTAAAAAATATATTTAAAATCTTGTCCTGCTTTGGTTTGGGAACTGGATGTATTACTACACCATCCTCTGAACTTAACTCCAATTGTTTGAGTATTTGAAACTCAAGCCAGGCTCTAAAGTTATTGTGCACATTTATTAAGATACACTGTCAGAGCATCACAGTTTTGGCTCTCCCTGTTGCCATTGTTCTCAACGACGCCCATAAAACTGTATTTGAAAGACACTTCTTTTGTTTTTAACATTTACCAACATCTGATAACAATTGCACTTTGTACACAACAAGATAAATGATCTGAGGAAAAATAATTTGTGCTTCTTGTGTAATATTTTGAAGTCTCTCTTCATCTTATGTTTAATTAGCAATTTTCGAAATGATCTCAGTTCGTGTTTGCCTTTGCTCCGTCAGATCCTATCAAAGCTCTGAGCGAAAAGCATCAAACATGAAATCTCCTCCGGTCACACATCTGCATAATTTCACATGTGCACACCAACTTTTGCTTGTGCAACCACCAAAAACATAAAAAAAGAAGAAAAAAAAATATCAGCATCCAAGACAGCTTATGATGGGGAACTAATTCAATATCCCGTTTCCTGTTTTAAATGTCACTCTCTGAGCTCATCTGGAGTGACATGTTTTTCATGCTGGAAATAAAGGAGCTTTATTGGGCTCCGAATAGAGTGACGCGGGAGGGAAGAGGCAGCGGGAGGGCGGCTTCTTCTACTGATGTTTGCTGAAAATCCAAAGGTCTAAATAACGTTAGAATTTTCATAAGTTTGTCGCTGCCTCGTGATCCCCTCGAGTCAATAAAAACGGAGCGTCTCAAAGTGCACAAGTAAATCTGAGCTTTGCTAGAAGCTTCAATGTCAGTCAGTGAAATACCTCTCATATGTCACTTAAAGTTTGTTTAAGGAATCATCAAGTCGGAAATACAGAATCTCATTTCTGACATGTTTTTGGTCCTTTTGGTTCCAAAACGCTGTTGCAGTATCTTTTTTGTTGTTTTGTTTTGTTGTAGACAGGCATGCCAGATTTAGTCACCTGGGATAAATTTCCTTTGTAGTCCACTGGCAGGTTTACAATAAAAAATAAAGAACATTTGACAAGAGAAAAAAAAGGTTTCTTTTAGTTTGTCTGTTTGTTTGTTTCCTCTTTTTTTGCCGAATGATGCAAATGGCCGGTGAGTGCTTGGCTGGAGGGGGCTGCAGCCTCCACAGTTGCCTTATTGTGGCAGATAATGACCACCCCATTGAGAGTGACCCCCATGACCTCAGAGACAGACAGTAAGACGGCCGGGTCCAGCCCCTCCAGGCATCCTCTATTGTGGCATTTTGCCCACGCAGAGCAGCAGAACTCATAGCGGTACCCCACCGCCTTTTGCCTTCCACCCCTCCACCATTAATTATCATCTCATTGATTCTCTACACTGTTCGGTAGTTTTGATCCAGATGCGGCTGAAGGACGTGGTGAAGTCCAGCTGTATATTCTAATAAATAGCAGCCCAATTTATTAGAATATAATTGAAAGTTAATTCATTCCAGTACATCAATTTAAACTCAATTTATGCATGATGTCTCGACTGTTGTGTGTCTCCTATCTTCCCATTAAAAACATGTTACATGGAGCTGAAATGAAGCAGACAGTTCTGTTATGTCTTTGAATTGTATTTATTACTTTTTATTATTCTCTGGTTGGTTTTTAAGGAATTCACTGTTCTGTTGACGTACTTTACATTACTGTCTTATTTCATCTCAATAAAAAGCTTTTCGCGATATTGTAATGAGGAAATTACACAGCGTAGATACATGCTGTTAAGACTAGTCAAATATTTATAAGCCAGGCAGATTTAGGTTCATTATTTTCATCAATATAAATGTTTTAAGTCGACAGTTATCAAAAAAATTACACAATGAGTATCAATTTTAAAAAGTATGTTTTATTTAAATGTTGTATATTATATAGAAATTTAGCATTTCTATATAATTTATAGAATGCTGTTTTCTTTTGTAAAAAAAAAAATGGGACGTTGGAAATTATTTTCACTCAAATCTCTACTGGCGTAATAACAATAAGTTGCTTCTTTTATTTGCTGAGCAGCTTTTTGCATTTTTCCGTTGGTATTTTGATCATTTTCTGTTTGGTGATTCGCTCCAAGACTTTAAGGTTAGAAGACCTCAATCTTTAACGTCTTCCTCAGATTCTCTATCAGAATGAAGCTCTACTCCACTCCAGTTTATTACATTATTATTACAGTCTGAAATAACATGTTTCATATAAATTTAAAAACTCAGCCACTGGTATGACTAAATCTGGCTTCAGCTGTATATGAGATGCTTCAGATGTTGTCTCTGGTTCAGGTGAGAGAACTGAGAGTTTGGTAGCTCTTGAAGCACTGCCTCCAGCTGCACTTCACACCTTGTGAATCTCCCTCAAGCTTTGGATTGAAGTTTGCTTCTCAAGCCTCTCAAGTTATACTTGTTGCTCTCAGCCTCTGTTTTCTTAACCACACTCTTACTTTCACAGAATTTTCTATTTATATACTTTGACACGGCACTCTCAAAGGCCAACCTTCTGGTCAATCAGATACAGTGATGCTGTGATCATTAAACCAGGTATTTATACTGTTGAGAGAATGAAGTCAGGGTTTCCAAAAAGTTTCTTTTTACAGTGGAGGTTGAAGAAAATGTAACATTTGTACTTTCTGAAATTAAGCTCGATAAAAGTACGGACTGCTAGAAGCAGATGGCTTAGCTCAAATCATCACGGTCAAGTTAATTGTAGAATATTTTCTACTGCACTTTTTTCTTCCACTCAACTTTCTGAAAAAATACAATTTGTCTCTTTTTAATTTGTCTATCAAATGTTAGTCCTTATTTGTACGCTCCTAATGCATTTTCCTTTCATATGTTGCAGGGTTTTTGAAGCCCCAGTGCTCATTGGCTCCCCCCATGCAACGAGGTCGTTCGTCTGAGGCGTGTTCATGTTTCAGCGGTGTTTGTCCCCTCCATCAGCGTCGCCTGTCCTCAGGTAACCGTGGAAACAAAGCTGTTGCTGTCTGTTGTTTCTTTTTTTCCTGTTTGATATTTGAGGAATCAGAATGTCAGACACAATCATTTTATTTTATTCATTTGCTGTATTAAAGTGCACACATTGTCCTTATATGCCGTATACAACATTGTCTAATATTCAAAAGTGCAATTTTTGCTGTCATAAAATACATTGCAGTATTCAGTTCTACGTTTTGCCAAGAATAACTTGCTTATGATTCAAAAAGTTTGCAACAAAATTCCATATTCCATATTTCTTACTCCTTGCTGGTGTTTTAATGTGGTGGAAACTTTTGCTTGTTGCTGCAACAACACTCTTGAACACGCCACTGCCTCCGGTCAGAGGTGTGACTGTGGGCGTCGCTCAAATGCATCGCTCGGTCTGTTTTTATGATTAATCCCGTCTTTACGTGCTGAGAACTGATGGACAAGCTAATAGAGGTGTTTTGAGATCGCCCACTTCCTTTATAGCACTCTGGCCAGCGTGAACCAAGCTCTTTCTGGTGCAAAGCTAATGAATAGGGGTCCAAGCTATGCGGAACATCTTGTTAATGCTGATATATTCCTTCCCTGAGGCCAGCAATATCTGCAGCATCGTTGCTTAGGCTGGCTGCGCTGGCCATCATGTGAGGAAGGCATGACTTCTATGGCCAGATGAAGCCACTTCAACTTGTAAAAAGCTCTGTTGGAACATTTGATTATATGTTTTGTTTTTATCCTTGAACTTGGATTTCCCCGGCTTTGCAAAAGTAATCATGCCCCTTGAACTTTTCCATATTTATTTACATACAACCCCAAACTTCAGCATAGTTTACTGGGACTTTATGTGGTAGATCAACACGGTTCATTCCTGGGAACTGGTAAATGATGCACGGTATTTAGAATATTGTACAGATAACATATCCTGAATATGTGACACAGTGCTCTTTACTTTGATGCCTCCACATGTGAGTGAACTCAAAAGCTGTAAATTGTCTATAAATAGTCAAAAAAATAATCTAATTTCTTAGAGCGCCGTATTCCGTCTGTCGTCTAAAATGATGTCATGCTCCCCATCATCACCTTCCAGTCTGAATGATCTGGAGCGATATTTGTTGACTGCTGCATGTTGAATACAAAATACTAAATTTAGAAACATACACCAATTTCCTTCGATTTAGTAACTATTCATTACTTTGTGTTGTCTGAGAAATATTTGTAGTTGTAAAATAACAGGATATGGAGTAAAAGCCTCTTCAATGCACTGAAGCAAATCATTTCTTTTAAATACCCAGAAGCCAGTTTATTTTTTTTATTATTATTATTTTAGCATTATAAACCAATATTCTTTGGTTCATATGTATTTAATTATATCTGAATTAATGACTGTATTGTTGATCCAGAATCTCTTCATGTGATGCAAGTGCTTATTACTAAACATATCTTTTGTTTAGTTTTGAAGAATGCAAACATACACAAACAAAAAATAAAAATAAAATAATAATAATAATAATAATAATAATAATAATAATAATGTTATTCCCTGCATGTAAAAACAGCTTAATAAGTTACATTTGAGTTTGATAAGAAAAGATCAAACTGCCTGCAGGTCTTTGCAAATTAAAAATCATTCTAGGTGACAGATGAATTTTTTTAGAGCAGAAAAAAAATCCCTAAACTACTTATATAATTACGCTGATCAAATCCGGATGGCATTTCTTTGGCTTCTTGTGGTTTTTATCATAATATGTTTGATGTTTGGAATAAAAGTTTTTTGCTGGGGGAGAAAAATGCTGTATTTTCCTTCCTTGTAAAATATCCACATAAATTCCTTCCAGGGATTTTTGGAGAAACTGGCAGCCAGATTTTACTAATCTAATGCTCTTGGTTAAGTAATTACATTCGGTATGACACTTTTTAAAAGGCATGAAATTTAGTAGCATGTCCACCTGGAACATGCAAGATCCTGATAGCACAGCCATAAAGAAATATATCAGCAATAACCTCAGATAAGCCACTGATGCTTCCTAGAAGGCAATATCCAAGCAATTTAAGCCCATCATACTTGAACATCAAATAGATTTCAAAACATTTTGAAGTTCTGCTTTTAATTTGAAACAATTGCTCCCCATGACTCAACTTCCCTCAAGACTGTTTCTTAGTTGCTTTTCATATTTCACAGCATCACTGTTTCTGTTGATTCTGTCCACTGATGCTTCGATCATTGCTGCTTTGGAGCACAAGACAAAGAAAAGAATTACAGCCACTTCAATTTTATTGAAATCTGGCCATCATAGCAATAAGCCAAAGTGTTTTATTTTGGTGAAAATGTGTAGCTGTAATGTATTTGAAATTCATTTTGAAAATAACAATTTTCTATTGAGTCTTATTCAACATGGAAGCTAAGTTTAGCATCCAAACAAAAATACTTATTTCTACGGTTTGATCCAAATTTAATAAAATATGGACGTTAGAAAATGGTTAGATAACAAAAACCGTGATGCTGAGCATATTCAGTCAGTGAGATACATTTACTGCCCTCCCACCCAGATGGTGTTGGGCAGGTTGAGACTCATTTCTGCTGTGGTACTCCGACTTGGCTCTGATTCCTGTATAGGAAATGACAGACTTATAAGAACGTCTCATTCTTCCTAAGAATGAGACGTCAGAGTAAATTCACCTCTATGTCAGACTGTGCAATGCAGTTTTAGGCCCCACAAGCCCCTCTGTGCACATTGAATGTTAACGTTTTTGACAAGACAAATAGAAGAAGATGAACACATATGGCTGATTTGGAAGGGTGGAAGGAAAAAACATCTTTTCTGTAAAGAATATGGCAGCAGGACTGTTTCTATATAGCACTGTTCACTGATACACAGTCATAAAGAGTTTTAAAAGTTAATGAAGTCCATGACTGGAGAAAACCAAATCGACTTACTCCAGCTGTCAAGAGAGTAATTATTTGGGCTTGACATAACGCAGTCCCTGGTACAAACTTGAACTCATCTGTATACCAAAGTTTTCTGGTGCCAAATGTGAGGTCATTCGGTTAACAACTGAGGTTTGGCACAAAGCGTGTCATCAGCTTCTGACTTTTTCTAAACACAGCTGCAAATCTACAGCAGAATTACTGAAAATAAAAGAATCAAGGGAATGCAAAGTCCAGACAAAAGGTAGATCCACACACAAAACGAAGTTCATGCAAATGTATTTATAGTGAACTTGATTGAAATGTAGTCAACATAAGACATAAGTGAATCCTCCCAAACCCCAGAGAAACGAACCTACATTGTACAGAAGAATCAGTCAAACTTCTTCTGCAGCTTCTGAAAGTGATTGATGCTCAAGGTGCTCTACCAGCTCCTCTGTCTTGGATTATTGTACGTTTTCTCCATGACCGCATTCACAGTTATGAAAACTTTCCTTTTCCCATTACAGCATACCTTTTGAAAGTCGACACCCCTTACTTGCATAAAGTTGTGCGGGAGAAATTTACAGCAGACTATCTTTGCTATTCATGACGAGACGCAGTGCGAGCAAAAAAAAATATGCCTTCAGCTGCGACTCAGCCCCCATCTGCTGCAGCAATCCCTGAAGACAGTTATTTATTTATTTACCTAATTTTACTTTCCTTTTTTAGTTTTAAGATAGATATGATTTAAATATATTTGTGTACCCCAGTGGAAGATGAAGTTGTTGTTTTTTCTTATCTTAGGTAAAATTAACCCCCCCCCCTCAGATGAATACACTTTCATGGACAAGTTTCAGCATGATGAGGCACACAGTTATTCCACCAACCTCGCCCCCATCTTTGTGCATTTTACACAGTTATCTTGATTGATTGCAACATATTTTACTGTCACAGCTTGTGGTGAGGGTGAATGTGTTTCCAGAACAATCCAGACCATCTGGTTTAGAAGTGTATAGTCTTGCTAAAGTATGTCAAAGGTTTTGGGATGTTTTAAGAGTTTAAGTTTCGAGTCAGATTGGGTTATTTTGTCTGTCTCAGAGGCAAATGAAGAGGAGAACACTTTCAGGGTTGTTGAAATTTATTATCACAGCCTTGTTGCTTTTGTTTTACATCAGATGTTGAAGTAATTCAGTGGTATGTTCGGCAGCCAAGTGAAGAAAAAAAAGAAAAGCAATTGTTTGGTTTAGAGAGTGGACAGCCTCTCTAAACTTTACAGTCTGTAATAATCGTGGGTCTAATTATGGAGAGTGTTGCTGTAAATCCACCAGTGTCCCCAGATTGTGTGATTGTCCTCCAACCTCTGCCTGCACCCACAATGACAAGCTGCTGTGGGAGCTGTGAGGCGTGTAGCGGTGACCAAGCAGGAGGTTTTCTGGGAACTGAAGCGAACCTCACCCGGGTTTGGGGGGGAACCGTTTTCATCCGCGATCTGCTGAACTCCAGGCAGCGCACTGATGTGGCTGGGCTCCGGTTTCAGCGGTTTTTACATTGTTCTCCTCCCGCCCCTCACCCAAATAACAAGTTATTGCTGGAAAAGGATCGTGAGAAACGTTGCGTTGGTAGCTTTTCCTCAGGATTATTTCAAAAAGAGGGCAACCTTTTACCGTGTTCTTTTTCCTCTTTTAATGAGAAAAATAAGTTATGATGGAAAATGCTGTTTTAACTTTTTTATTTTATTTTTTTTCTTGAATTGCGGTGTATGAGGTGAGGCAGGGGGAAAAGCGTAAAAAAGAAAGAGACGGCATTGAAAACAGGGCCTTCACAATGCAGGCCTTGTGCTGTGATTTGGTCTGTCCTCACCGAGCTGAGCGGAGGAATGGAAAAGATTATCCGCAGGAATGTCTGGGGTGCCCTCAAACAGAGCGGGCCGCGTGACTGGCCAATAGGAGCGAGGCTTGCAGAGCGGCGGGCTAATTTTTTCCTGATGAACTCAGCCGCCTACTCCACAATGCAGCCTGATTGCCAGGGCTGAGCTCACATATGGTCTGTGTTTGGAGGGTCCAAATGACAGGACCAATCATGCCTGCAGAGAGAAGGGAGTTAGAGTGAATCTTAGATGTGCATCTGAATACTATCGGACAGTTCTACACTAATCTGACAGCGTTTACCAAAGCGGTCCATTGTCACTCTCTGCTGATGTCTCTATTACACCCAAAGCAAATAAGCACTAACGTCTCAGTACTGCCACTAATAAAGATTTAGATTTAATGATTAAAAAGTCAGAAAATACTGAATTTTATATTCAGCAACATTGTACTCCACGACCCAGAAATAAAAACCACCAGGTGGAATTCAGTTGAGAGAACATTTCTCACTTTTATGATCCACAAATAAGGAAAGAATCCCATTGTTGGATGAAACTCTTATGTTCTATCTGCCGTTTGCCTCAAGGAACTGTAAGGAAGAAGATTTAGATGGAGGTTCTCAGGTTAATAAGATAAAAATTAACTTCTGGGTTTACAGTGAATCATGAAAAAGATATGTATATGTTGGATTAATACAGGGAAATTGTGCATGAAATCCTATTATAAGCAGCAAAAGAGGGCTGTGAAGCTTCACCTACTAAATGACAACAACCCTAAACATGTATCTAGAGCCAGAGTGAAATAGTTTAAATAATGAAACATTCTTTAGTTCAAACAAACCAAAAGTCCAGCGTATAATCGAACTGAGGATATTGCTGTATACAGATGCTGTTTATCCAATTTGCATGAGAAAGAGTAATTGCAAAAAAGTTTAAAATTGTCAGCCTTAAATGTGCAGATCTAGTAACAATCTACTCTAAAGGATTTGCTGCTGTAATTGCAGTGAAAGGTGGATTTTCAGATCCGGACAGGGATAAAAATCATAAATCCTATGTAACATTTTTCTCCCAATCTACAATTAGACCCTCATTGTGTCAGCCTGTCACATTAAATCCCAATAAAATGCATAGAAATTTGTGGGTACAATATCTTCTCTGAGTTACTGGATTTCAGTGCCTTACAAATCCTGGCATCATCAATGCCTGGCAAGAAACCTTTTTTGCTTGCCAGATTAAACAGCATATAAGAGAAGTGACACAGCTCCAGCTTCTGCTCTTAATGTATGTTTATGTCCCCGATTCTTTTAGGGTTTTTTTTTTTTTTCTGGGTAGCTTTTTAGGATCAGCAGTGCAACAATAAGCCATGTGGTGGGCCTCCCGAGCGAAGCAGCGTGTGTTTAGTAGACCTTGTGGTCACGCAGCAGGGTTTAAAACCAGCAGTTGGGGTGAAAAGAGTGTGAAGGAAGCTAAAGAGAGCAGTTCAGTGGGTAGTGGAGGGGGCCGACGTCAGGTTAAAGTGGGTCCTCATGTTTCCCATCGCGAGGTCCCGCAGAGGTGAAGAGGGTCACGTAGAGGGGCCTCATTATCCTCAGCGTGCTCCGTGCTCCCTGCGCTATAATTGGCTGGCCAGAGTCCATGCTCTCCCAGGCTGCTTCCTGCTAGGTCAGGAGCCAAAGATGCTGGAGTACACCACGCTGCTGTTTACTTGTGCTGGCCTCTATTCATCACAACACAGAGGAGACATTTTTAATGTGCAACTAGAGACGCTTATCTCGAGCAGCAATGTGCTAATCTGAGGCTTTCGGAGCAGTTTACTTTCAGACAGCGAACTGGAGTTTGTCCAGATAACACTTTTAATTGGCTGCTTGCGTTTTGGTTAGTCATCTTTTTGCAACCAGTTTGTTTTCATACAACTATAAACTGGATGAAAGTAATAAGTTGAAATGAAAATGAAAGGATGCAATCATAAACAATCGGCCATGCAAAAAAAAAAAAATCAACTGGTAAACACAGAACAGTGGTCAAGAAGATTTAACCTCCTTCTATAACTTTTACATCCTCAGTTAACATGTTAAAGTTCATGACAAACAAAAAGACTGAACAAGAGTTTCTTTTTTGGATGGTTGCCTGCATAAAATACATTTTCACTAAAAGGAAATTTGACGGCACAACAATCTGAGAGCATTCTGGGTCGATGTGATCTCAGTGAAATGTTTGGCCGTAAAGCACAGAATAAATCCACAGAAGAAAATCCACGCAGAATATCAGGTCAAATGTCTCATATCAACTATCAGACACAGTGATGCAGGAGTAAGGTCCTGCATTTATTTTGTTTCAAGTTGTTCCAAGTTGTCCGTTTGGTATGTTAAGTCGTCCTAAAAGAAAACAGTGGTGGAGCAGCTAAGAGTCGTTGCTGCAGTCTGTGTAGCTATTTGGCGAAGAACCATATGTTCATAATTCTGCATAAAACATGGAAACAAACTTTTCATACACAAGCTAACCACCCAGGATGCTATGGAGCTGTCTCAAAACAATCAGGGTATATTTGCTGAATATTTCCTCTATTTTTGGTTTTCTCTCTTGTATTTTTCCATTTGAGCCTTCTGTCAAACATGTAGTAAAACTTATATAAATTGTCCCATCCGTGGAATATCCCTAAGTGACACGGTCCCTGGAGGCCAGCTGCCACCGCAGCAGCCGGGACGCATCGGCAGAGGTGGAGGTCTCTGCGCTGGTACACTCTTATGGCAGCCATCCACGGCGGGTCACTGGAAATCAGAGCGACTAAGCCTTTGATAACTCTCTGAGCCTTTAATCCCCCAGCAGCGGCATCACAGTGAAATGCAACCTCATTGTTGCAGCTCAGTCCCAGGGGAGAGGCAGAAGAGCAGGCAACCGGGGACAGAGGGCGGGAAGTAGCGGCTCACAGGAAGCAGTCACATCTCTACTGCCTCTTAGTCATCATCGTTATCTCCTCTGTGTGAATGAGGGTGGTAGAAACAAGGGTTGGGATTTGATCGAAGCTCTTCAGAGGCTTGATACGAGGAAACCTCAGTAGTGCAAAGTCGGCAGCTTTTAAATTTAAACCATCGTGAGAAAAGCATCATTTAACGAACTATGAGGAGGAATGAAATGTATCTATTTAGTTTTCCTTTACTCAGATAGACCTTGGTGTTAAATACAGTTGCTGTTGTATTTTTAGGCTTTAATATATTCTCTCACAGGCAGTTTGCACAGATGAGATGAGTTGCCATTGTTGCACAGTTTCCAGCGGTCCTCTGAGTTTTCAGAGTATCCCGACCCCTTGAGTGAGATAAACGACACACTGTGTGAGACTTGTGGAGAAAAATATGGGAGAAAAAAAAAATTCTGCATATTTAAATAAACATTAATTAAACATGAATAAGCAAGTTTTCATTCTGCAGGCCTTGTGTTGCCTAACACAGAACGGCATGTAAATCACACGGAAGCTGGCTGGGTTCCGCTGGACTGTACTGGGGAATTAACTGAAGGCATGAATATAAAGATCTCAACCCAGATATCTGACTCTTCTTCATACGAGATGATAGGAAATGCCAGAAACAGCCTGCTGTGTCACTGCACCCTTTCAGGCTACTTGGACCTGATGCTAAGCACCATGTTTACATGGCTGGAGCTGACTAAGTGTTGAAGGACACTGGCCTCATCTAAACACCGATAAACACTGGAGCAGGAGGATGTGAAAGGACTTCATGGGAGTCAGATAAGAGAAAAGGTTGAAAGCGTGCAGATTAATTTGCTGAAGGTTGGGATAAATACTGGAAAAGCATTTCACTAAAATGTTTTCTCAAAATGAAATAATGCGAAGCATGTCCAGATTCGGAGAACTTCCAATTCATTACGGTTCCTCTTTTGTGTCTTCTTTGTTTGTTAAGACGATTGAAAGAAAACATTGGATTGTGAATCTGGTGTAAAAATAACAGATATTAGACAAGGTCAAACCCTTGTCTAATATCTAAACAAGGGTTTGACCTTGTGTAGATATTTAGACAAGGTCAAACCAAAGGAAGAGATTATTTTTCATCATTTATTTGTCCAATAAATCTTTTATATATAAAACAAGCATTTCCTGCTCAAAATATCCAGCCTCTGTTAGCTGTGAAAACAAAAAAGAAAAAAACAACAAGACAAGAAGCCAAGACTATTTCTGTCTTCCTCTGTTTTTTTTACATAACTTTGGAATTTTATATAATAGACTGACACAAAGAACTACATAGTCATGGATCACAATTTGTTTTTTTACAGCAGTCACAGATTGAAGTTTTTTTCTAACATATTTCCGCTTTCTTTTTCCAAGTTTTGTTACAAATTCTCAATTTTATTTAGCTTGGATCATTTAAAGCGATGAAATTCTTTGATATGAACTATTTTATTTTTGCTCTGGCTGTATGCTTAGAGTTGTCCTGTTGAAAGGTGAACCTCTGCCCCAGACTCAATTGTTTTGTGGTTTTTAAAGGCGGTAGCACCAAACAATGGAGGATTAAGCATTGAAAACTGTCTTAACACCTTTAAAGAGCCACAGCCTTTTTCAAACTGCAAAAGGCTGTGGCTACAATTTTAGAATGAGTTGAAAACATCTTTCATACCTCTGGTGGATAAACCAAATGCACTGTAATCAACAGATGAGCTGTTGATTATGCATCACAAATTAATCCTCTTTAGAATAATTATCTTTTTTTTCCGACTCCATAATTCTTTCAACTGAATGCACTGTGGTTTTTAGTGAACATTGTAATCCTTGTCAATGATATAAGTGTTTTTGGAAATCTATCTTATCAGAAAATGGATTATCAGTGATTTTAAAATATTTTTGACACTAACGAGAAAATACCAAGTCTTGAATACATCCTTGGATGTATTTAAGTATCCTCAAGGTCAAACAGAAATATCAATTATACCCAGATTTGGACAGGAAGTGATGGGCGTAAATGTTCGTCCTTAAAAGAGGAGGAAATGGAGATGGCTTGATGTTTTGTAAAGCTGGTATTTGGTCTGGAGGTAGATGGTCCTGATTGAACCTTTATTCCAATTTAAACCATAATCAGAGATTTCTTTCTCTTTTTTCCAAGATTAAAGCTTTTATATAGAATCACAAACTCTGAACCTTGTAGAGCCAGAAATATAACCAGAAGGATTGTGGATTAGTTCTTCTGCTTGCATGTCATTTTGTAAGTATACAAAAAAATCTGACCAGAGCACTTTTCATTCAAGTCAAGTTTATTCGCATATTACATTTACATGATTCTTATACTAGGCAGGTCCCCCATATGACTTCTAGTAAGCTGCTTCTCGGGGGTTTCTTTCAACATTGTCTTTCTTCTCACCTTTCCATGCAGACCAAAGTTGTGGAGCACATGATTAATAGATGTCCTTGGCCTCTTTGCCTTCCTTGGCAGATCAGCGGGTTTCATTGTACCATGCTATTTAAATTTCTGGATGCTCGAATGAACAGAGCTCTGCGTAATCTTCAAAACCTTGGTATTTTATAACTTACCCCTGGTTTAAACTTCTCCACAACTGTCCTTAAACACCAACTCAAAACTCTTGTCTTGCTGCCTGTAGATCCAGTTCATCCTTTTGCTCGCAAGCATTAGATGTTTCTCTCCACATCAGTTGGAATCTGAAAGGGAACGGCAGCTACACATCATTGGACTTTACGCGTCCCTTCAGCTTCAAAGGGGGGAGATGCAGGGTGAGAGAAAAACACAGGCAGTCAGGGATGTTGAGGCATAGAGGAAGAGTGGTGAGTGCGGAGGGTCGGCTGTTGGTATTTTGATGCTAAAGTGATTTGACACGCTTGGCATTATAGCAGGCTTGGTGGTGGGGGTAGGGAGAAACTGTGCAGCAGAGCGCTTGATCCGAATGTCACCATTGCCGATCTCATGAAGTGGAAGGTCAGAGAAAAGCACCTGCCACCCCTGCTCAAACGGGGTCCGCCCTTGTGCTCGGACCAAAAAGGGCAAACCTAGAAATTGAGAGGCACATTGCAAAGGACGAAGGGCCAAAGATCCCTTGTGCTCATGAGTGTGGTGAGTGGACGCAGGGTGGCGGACTCCTAACCTACCAATATCACATGCCTCAGCTGCACAGCAACAGGCCCACCAGAGTGTGCTAATGCAGGCCAGTACATGCTGGGATGTGAGAGCTGGAAGTGTTTGCAACTCCCACATGCTTTCTCCTCAGAGAGGCACTCCTTGAGGTGCGCAGAGGAAACGAGGGTGGGAGTGATGGTAATGCAGAGGCTAATGGAAATGTCTTGTCGAGACTCAACGTTGTACTGCGAAGCCGACCGCCCTTCGATGAATGTGCACCATGGCCCCAGTGACAACATTTATGCTGTTGGCCCTGTTTCACCAAGCAAACATAACAACAGCTCAGATGCAGGAGGCTTCCAGAGCTCAAAAGTGAAGAACACAATTGTTTAGGACCGGAGTGAAATTTTACATCTGTTGGAAGTATGCCTGGAACCAGGTTCTTTCAGCTTCACTCATGTTTAGCCATCCTGTCTGCCAGTGAAAAGGTTTTACCTGCAAGAGTAATTACAGTCATTTCTTACAGATCACAAAGAGAACATCTACTGGAGTATAGTATTACATCGAACATGTTGGAAAACAAGTTAGACCACATTATCTACAGTCGTAAAGGTAAATTTAGATCATCACTGCTCGAGCATCTGTCAAGCATCTTTTGAGAGGTGTCATAACACATCATCAAAAAGATATATATCAATAATTTCATTCAGAAAGTACTAGCTGTCAAACACATTAATGAAAGGGTAATCATTTGGGCTTGTTCAGTAGCCACAAAACCTAGACAGCTTGGAGTCATGGAGTCGAACATGGACTCCTGTCTACCAAACGCTGCACATTAGCAAGTGAGAACTTGCTAATAAGAAGAAGTTTTGCCAGTTTTTGGTCGATACTATACTTTGGGCTAACACAGCGCCGCAGTGGAAAAGACATTAGCAATGATCTTAGAAGAGCAACTTCTGTTGCTGCCCACCAAGCTGGAAAGTGTTGCCAATATGTTGCAATTCAGTTAGAAGAGAGAGATTATTGGCAGTGGAAACTGCCACCACAGCTGTGAATCACCCCAAAGGTGCAGGGTGATCTGGACCTTTTTAGGAGTTATTCTGTGGAATCCTGCCTATTCGTTTTTCAGTTTTTGCGCATTTGCCTACTTGCAGATTTTTCTATGGAGTGTAACATTTTCCATGGAAACTTTGCCTCTTTATGAAGTTTGTACGTATTCAAAAACAATGCATCCTGGGAAACTCAGACACCTGAGCACAATGCTCATTAATATGCTATTGGCTGGCGTTTGCAAAGCTAAGATGGTTTTCCCTGTGCGTATTACTTACCAATAAGGTGTCTTTGGTGTTTGTACTACTCCAATAGGTAGCTGATAGTATTTTTAAAAGCACTACTTCTCAAAACTGAAAGTGTTCAGTAATTGTAGCTGCTGTGTTGTCCCCACCAGGTGTAATAGTGTAATTGTACCTGTAATAAATTATAAATATTTGATCAACCTGACTATAATTTGGCCCACCGTCACTCTGGGTGTGGTGAGACCAGGGGCATTGTGGGGGAGCTATTGCAGAAAGCTGACCTTTTGCTTCTGCCCAAGCTGCCACCTCAGTCAATATGACTATGATGGAGTAGGGACTGTCAGGGGAGGAGGGAAAAGTACAACAAATGCCACAGGGGGATAGTGTCCAAAAGTCCATTACAGTCACTAATATTGAGCTAATTGATAGCATGGTTGTGCATCACAGATTCTGAAATGTGTAATGGAGGGGTTGATGAGGACATTAGACTGTAGAGTCAAAACACCATCATTTACATGAGTATTTGGCAGATGGCTTAGGATACCAAGCCATCTAGTATCCAAGAACTTTATGACTCAAGATTTCCTGCTCAAATATATTTCAGATAATGAAAGAGGCACAATAATGACATGGCATGAGAAGATCAAAATAACTCCTTAGGAATGTTAAGCCTTTCACTTATTGTGGATGAACACAAAGTTCATGGTTCAAGTCACAGCATGTGAATTTTGTGATGCAGTCGGAGGAAGGTGCTCTGGTAAGATGAGACATGCAACTTTAACATGACATGGAACATGAAATTAAGGCTTCACATTACACTGAGCTCTGTGTACCCACCATGAAACCTGGCAGTAACATGCTGTGTGCATGATTTTCTTCACATCACACTGTGGCAAGATTTTTGCAATAAATTGTGCATCGCTTTCCTTCTACTTTACAAATATACTCCATCACATAAAATTGCAAAAGAATATCTAAGCATGTGTTGCGTGACAGAAAGTGAAACACTTTAGGAATATTTTTGGAGGTCATAAACCAGAGTGATGTCAATGAGATCACCTGCTTTAGTAGTAACAGACTTTTTTCTCTATTTTCTGACACCTTTAATGTGCCATGGGACTCTCTTCCCCTGTCTTCATCTCACCGTTCTTGTTTGTCCCCTTTCCCCCTTTGAGTCTCCGGGAGTTAATCATTTATGTGACAGTTTTGCACTTAACATCACGAAAGCACCTTGAAAGACCCAAAACATTTAGAGTGTATATAGGGCCTATACTGAGAAAAATGAGTTGAGCCAAAAAGCAAAGCTCACGATTTACCAGAGTGTATACGTTCTGATACCAACCTATGGTTGTGAGACATGGATCACAATCAAGAGTAAGATTTACTAAAATGAGGTTCCTCAATGGGGTGGCGGGACTCAGCCTTGGAGAAAAGATGACGAGCTCCGTCAGGAAAGGAGTCAGTTGAAGTGGTTTGGGTATCTAGTCATGACACTCCCATTGGCACCTCCTTTTGGAGGTTTTCACGGCACATCCTAGTGGGAAGACCCAGAAGTTGATGGGATATTTAGGGAACATATATCCCGTCCAGTCTGGAAAAGCTTTTATACCCCAGAATGCTCATCGGATTTGAATCTGTACTCTGTACAGCAGGCCAAGAGATTAATGTCAAAAAGGAAAAACCTCATGACCAGTCTGTAGAGGGCTATGTTTGCTCCTTTCCCCTTTTCCTGTTCTGTATTTGAAAGACTGTGTGTTTTTTGTCTCTTTGCCAGCTGTATTCATTAACAACCCAGCTGAGTGAGTAAAAGAAGCAGCAGTTGTAATCACACTGCCGCATCCAAAGCGACTCTTGTTTTGGCTTCTTTTCCATGATTTGGTTTCCTTCCTCATATGCGGTCATTGGGATGTGATTGAACATCTACAGCAGCAGCTGCCTGTAACCCAAGCTGATAATGAGCATGTATTTGTGTTTATTTAACACCCCGCACTTGGCATCTGTTTTCTGTACTGTGATACATGGACCAGGCACATGTGCCTTGGTGCTTGATGATTATACAACATGGGCCCGGCTTGGCGGTGTCGACTTCTCGTACGACACCAGCTTTCTGCCAGTTACATTATTCAGACTTTACTGGACGGCACAATGCCTGAAATGAAACAAGACAAGCAGACAGACATTATCAAGTGTCAAATACACATGCAACAGAGAGAGAGAGAGAGAGAGGGAGAGAGAGTGACATTTGCATACACAAAGTGTCCATTTGTGCTCACATTCTAACTGTGATGAGTCTGCACACGACACCTTAAGGAGATGCAATTAACCAGAGCCGGAGGACAGTCAGAGGATGGGAGGGTGTGTTTTGATGTTGTTTTGTTCCATGCAACTGGAGCTTTTTGTGTTTATCTGCCTCCATCTGCTTGCAGAGGTTAAAGGAGAATCTAGAACAAACAGATCTATTATCACTGATGGTGCCAGGGCGTTGTGTGCTAATTAAGCATTTGCTGATGTGTTTTTTTTTTCCCTTTACCTGTTCGCATAATCATTATTTGGGAACTCGACACATTTATTGTGTAGGAGGGAGAAAATAATGCTTAAGCACAGCAGCTCTGAAGGTTACATAATGATCATAACCCCTGTAGCATGCTTAAACTGAGTTTATAGCACAGTTTACGACTCTTTGTTCTGCATGAGTAATCGTGACTTAGACGCTATCGGAAAAGAGAGATGGGAAGTTGACTTTGCTCTGATTTAGTGGTTGTAAAGACACCTGATTGATCTTTTATCTCAACTCATTCTGCTTTTGAGTCAGCACAACCCCCAGTCAACAGATAGATAGATATGCATGAAACCTTATGCGACCTGTGGATGTGTGCACTCTGCTAATAGTGAAATATTTTCGGCATCTTTGTAAATGTGGCTTTGGCATAATGTAGAGTAGCTTTCTACAGCAAGTTGAGAGGGCTGATGTGTCAGAAGGGAGACATGTAAAATGGATCTCTGGCCTTAAAAGATTCATCTGGATGAAAATATGATGAGGAGTTTAATAATAAAAACAGCTAAAAATCTGTGTGCTGATAAAATATATATGCGATGAGTCGAGCTTGATGACACAGCTGTTGGCGTTCACACATTTACCTCCTCGTGTGTCCTCATATTGATACAAGTGTTGCAGAGAAAGCAGGAGCTTGTCTGAAAGCTTAACAAATTCATGTCTTTCATTTGGCCTCTTCTGCACTTTGAAATTCCACCACCATCATCTAGCTGTGCGCACAGGAAATGTAAACTACGAGATTGTTCTTTATACCCAACGAGTACGAAGTGTAACACAAGTCTAAAACATTTTCATTGCATTCGTTTGAGACAGTTTTACTTCTCATATCAATTGATCTGAGTTCATTGATGTTGGTGCCAATGCTCCTCGAAACAAAACATCACCTCCCGGTTCTTTTCACGATCAGTTGGCCTAATTTATACCTAATTATAAAGAATCCAGTTCAACCTAAAGTGTATTTCATTCAATGAAATGCATAACACAACACATTATGCATTGCATTATGTGTTGTGTTATAATGCAATATTACAAACGCTTTGCTTTTATATTGGCAAAAGCCAGCTAACTGCATTGAGTCTATGACTTTTGCAGCAACCCTTTAAACTGACTAAGACTGTAGCAACAGGGAAAACAGACCAATCCCTTCAAAAACAAAAAATAACTCAGTCAATATTGAGAATTAGAACCAACAACCATGTGCCTTTACCACCTGAAGATTGGAATTACATAAAAAAAAGAAGTAAAAACCACAAATACTGGGCCTGATTTGCATTTTTATGGGGGATAAAAACATGTTGAATTAATGGGAGTCAGGGGAGAGAAATAGTTGGAGAGAAAGGCCGAATCCAGGATTAGTTTAAAAAACAATGAGCGTACTCAGTCAACAGCAGCAAAAGCTCCTTTGATGGCTTTGTAATTGGCAGTAGTAGTTTCTTCAGTGGTTTTTGTCCAGAAAATAGAGATTAGAGATAGAGTGAAACAAAGGAGCACCAGTCTAGGGATATTTTATGGATTGAAATAACAAAGACTGTGCATGGAGTTAATAACAACAGTTGATGTATCAGTGGCTACTGGAACGGGAGATTTCATATGACACATAAGAAGCAAAGTATAGCAGACAGTAGATAATACTTAGATAATGATACTCAGATTATGGCAGTAAATGCTATTAAAGTGGCTTTGTCCAGGAAGAAGATAAAGTTAAACACAGAGTCATCTGACCAGATGTACCTTAAATGGAAAGACAAAACAGACTGAGCATTATCAAAAAGAAAGAGTTAAGCTGCAATTCTTTATTTTAACTCTAGAAATAATCACAAGTGTAAAGTGCTTCTATGGTAACATTTAGAACAATCAGGTCTTTATTAAGGAAGGAAGTTTGATCATTCAGAGATATTAAGTGATTAGAAAAAGAAAACTTTGCTAAATATAATCTCTCTGAATTTTGTTTGAAAAGATCGAGATTTTCTATGAAGTTCTTTCAAAACACAACAAAAGTTCCCATTTTTTAAGATATCACATAGAGTTATTGTCATGTTTATTGTCCCAGCTGATTACTTTTATTGTTTATTGTTGTTCCACTACTTGATAATGGACAAATCAAATAAAATTTTAAGGAAGGCAGCCATGTTTTTAACATAAGGTGTGTACATAGTGTGTATGTGCTGGTTTTTATATTGTAATATCCTGATTGTAATGGTTGCTCTTTAGGTTTGTGTGTCCTGGGCTGAGTTTTTAGTCCCTTTCAAACTTCAATGTGAATGTTAGATCTGAAGCTTAGCTGTTGTCTGCTGGCAAGCACTCAAAAAGTGAATTTAACTGGAGGCCTCAAGGTGTCTCGCGGATCTGGACAAACGTAGCTATGAAGTTTCTACACGGCCATCTGTCTGTCCCCTGGAGAGACTGAGTGACTGATCAGAGTGACATTAAAGTGGTAGAGAAAGGAGTATACAAACCCTCTAATAGACATCAGCTGACATGCAAGAAAAATAAGACCAGCAAGGGAGTGTTTACCGACTATGTTGGATCAAATACTGAGAAATCGCTGGTGGTGCATCATCAGAATCACTGGCAGGATTTCACAGAATAATTCCAACAGTCAGAACTGAAGTTTTAAAGGCCGAAGACGAGGCTTTTTCTAGGCATGTTTGTCAAAGTGTTCTTCCACAATGCAATACGATGCAGTTTGATGAGAAGACAACATAGATGTGCAGCATGTATGATGTTTTGTCTTGAAGTTTTTATTGTACACTGAGCTGCACTTAACAGTCTGAATGATGCAGGCAGCTTCTCTCCTTCGATCTCCATCTGAAGAGCAGGAACATGTGGGTGAGTTCAGCCCTTCCTGATTAATTAATGGGATGAAAATTTGTATGTAGAGAAAGCTGCTGTCTAAGAGCATGAGGGCGTTTTTATTAGGAATGCAAACATTGGTATCAGTCCATGATGTCATTTTTGGTGTAGCATTATGGCATCAGAAGCTATGCTGAATCTGGTAACTTTATTTTAATTTCTGTTCTCACTTCCTCTTTTATTCATGTAATTACTTATTATCATATTCCTGTAGATCTCATTTTTACCAAGCTGACAAGCTGAACTAAAAAATAAATTGCTTTCCTTTGAAGGCCAGCTATTACCCTTCATTGTGTGTTACTGTGCTGTTGATTAGCCATTTATCTTTGAAGTTTTCAGAGAGAAAGTGGAGATAATGTGTAAAAAAAAAAAAAATCTAAATAACACGACACATTTTCCTCTGTAGCTGACGCTTGTTGCACTTTTTCGGCCTCTGGCGAAAGGGCAGATTTATGTGTGCAGCATGGTAGTGCAGCCGCAGCGCCATGAATCACCTACAGCATCAATCTTGTGACCATACTCTTGCCCTCTGTCACCTCTAGGGTTCAAAGGTTGTCTGTTAAGCTTCTTTCTCGTCTGAACTCAAACTGTGTGTTCCAGTGTTGTTTTTGAACAACTCTGTCACAATCCTGGGTGTGTATTTACAACACTAGAACCTCCTCACACTTTGTTACATTACAACTAGAAATGTTGATGTGTTTTTTGGGAATTCATTGTGATAATCCATAAACTAACCATCTGGAAATATAAAGGGCGTAGCACAACTCTAAACCTACCGAAATATGACAACCTAATCTGACAGACTAGGCTAAGGTATCCATGGTAACTCATGTGGGACAATATGTTGACATGATAACTTTAAGTTGTGCGCTCCACATGTTTGGCGTTTATGAGGAAGTGCATAAAAAAAGACACTGGTATATGAATGCCAAAAAAATGAAGAACAAGTTTTTCTAATCATGTGAGATCCAATAGCAGCTTTTTATCTTGCATGCAAACAAAATATTTTCTAACACTGCGCTTTACTCTGAACATATCATATATAATGTGAAATATGTTGGTAGTGGGATCCTGCTGTGTAGATGCTCTTCATCAGCAGGGATAGGGAAGATGGATGGACATAAGTTGTTGGTTGAACTTTGCAGTGCTGTTGTTTCATTGTGACTCTGAAATAATTAGTTTTAAGAGGAGCAGTTTGGATTTCTGTGGTGTTGGTTTCCTTTCAAAGCATGTAATCAGTGAAGCTTTATGACTTGATAACTGAAAGCACAGAAACACTTTTCTTTTCTGGAGTCAATGTTAATGTTTTAAAATTCAATCATGTGATTTCTTCCTCATAATCCCATCCTGCCCTCTGTATTTAACCTGCTCACCCCTGCAGCCCTTTCTCTCTCACCTGCTGTTGCTAATCTGCCTGTCAGAAAGCCACTTTTGTGCTTGACTCATGACCAGCGGTGGCTTTGGATCTTGTTTGCTGCCTTGGTGTCTGACAGCCGAGTTGTGATCTGCTGCCCACAGCGAGTCCATTAGCAAACTTGGTCCGCAACGCTTTTTTAAAAAAAAAAAAAGGTATTTTCTGATTTTCTGCTGATTGTTTGCTGCACTTCCCTTCTTCTTCTTCTTCTCTTTCCCTCTCCCGGCACTATCCCTGAGGTATGGCAGGGGGGAATCGAAAGACTTGAAGTAAGGAAAAAAAGATACAGCAAGAGAGAGATGAGATATTCTACAGGGGATTGTGGGAACCTACTGATAAAGGCTTGCATCTTAATCCATCCTAAGGCCTGTCTTACGGTGTACTGTGAGCTTTTATGTGATCATTAGGACTGTGTGCTCGTATGCACGTCCACGCATGCGCTTCAGGCGCATGAGTGTGTGTGTGACTTTACGTATTTGATATGTTAATGTTGTCTTTTTGTGCATTCACCGATGCAGCAGCTCAGTCCGTTTGAATCTCTTATTTCAAGGCTCCTTAAGATCCTCAGATATCTCCTGCAGAAACACGACACACCTGTTCACTCTTGCAGCACACCCCCACACTCTGAGTGCATAATGGCTTGTTTGAAAGCTAATATGTGTATTAAAAGCACTAATTAATATGCCGTAATTCTCCCTCTAATTTAGCACACAAGGTAGGCATTTCTCCCCCTCCCCACTCGCACACCCTCACTCTCTGAGGTTATGCCTTTGGCTCCCTCGTTCCTCCTTGAGCTTTAGTGGAATTTGGCTGATGCGCGCTCCAGGGAGGAGAGGAGGGAGGCGCTCATCTTGTTTCAGTGCTTTATGAGGCGGACGTGTATGTCTGTAATTGCGGTTATGGGTGATTAAACTCTCGATGCCCCTCAGGATCCCCAGCCAGCTATCAGTCAGCGTCAGGCCGTGTCGCGCGGTGCACAGACTGCTTCACTGGAGTGTGTGTCAGGATGGCGCTCGGTGCCAGGCGGCGATGTATTCCAGACTGTTGATACAACCTCCACGTTTAGAATCGGAGGGAAATTGCGAATTTGGATTTGATTCCGGAGTTTACGTCAATTGCATTAAAAATTATTTATTGTTTCCATTTTTATTCCACATACTTGCAAGTGGAAAGAATGAGTCAGAGTATGTCTTGTCTAATAATATATGGTGCGTGTCTTTGGACCATGAGTACTTTTAATAAAAAAAAAAAAAAGACAAAGGCAGTACACAGTTGAACAAGTTGAACAGTAACACCATAAATTGGACAGTCAAGCTAAATACAGAAACACAAGGCCAGCCACACAAACAAAAATGGTTCTCAAAGTTAATGACACTAAAAGCTCAATGCATCCCTTCAGGATAGAGACGGAGTGGAACACAGAAACACGAGGCGAGGTGTACTTTCTATGGGAAAGGAAAAACCAAAATCAATAGCACCAGTTTTTCCTTCAGTAACTCCACCCAGGAAGTAGCTGAGCTAGGAGTGACTTCCAGGAAGAATGTCCAGGAAAGAGACACATCTAAGGTCAAAACACTGAGTCAGGGACACTTTTGTTGGGGACAAAAATAGTGACATTTTTTTTTCTGTTTTGAAATATAAGAAAATGGAATAATAGCTTGATTTATTGACTTAGTACAGAAAAGAGAAACATTTGATACGTTGCATAAGAGCTTTAATGAGTTGGTAAATTACTTTAGCATTTTAAACATGTCAAAGTCGAATGTTTGGACTGAGATGTGGCAGCATTTTGATGTTTCCCAATACCTATGACCTCAAATATTATGTTTACTTTCTTTGATGAAAAGTTCATTTCCAGTTTTTGGTGTTAGAAACCAAAATGTCTTACATCTGTGACTGAAACCCAAGATTTTAAGATGACTGTAATCACTGTTTCAGTGCAGTCTACTTGACACACTTCCATGATTAAAACACATGCGTGCCCAGAGGCAGTATTCACCAAACTCTGACCTCTGTGGGTGGAGAACCCTCTTATGTCAGAACATTTTAGTTTGCATATGTAAGGCAAACTAAAGCTATAAAAGGTACATGTACGAGGGTAACACCCTGGCTGCACAGCTCAAACTCAGCAGACAACAATATTGCACCCTTGAGTAAAAAACATGATTACTTTTTGCTAAATAACTAGGATTTGTTGCAGATTATTATTTTTGAGAACTCTGCTCAGTTTGTCAGTAGAAAACTGAATTCAGTATATAGTAGGGCAGCACATTTTTGCACTCATCTGAGCATAATTATGCACAATATTGTTTTCTCTGAGTTGATTGAAATGGAGAACTTTCATTGAAATTAGCTTTTTTATTCCTATTGCAAAAATATACATCTGTTTTTGTCCGTTTCAAAAATGCATGCTTTTAAGCACCAGCTTAACCAGTTGATGTAATTGGTGAGTTAATTATGCCTGCATGTGTGGGATCACTGTGTGTTTATGGAAGATCTATGGTTTATCCTTGGGGCAACAAATGACCGCTGGAGTCTTGTCCTGTTCTCACACACCCAGTGGCAAAGGGAGGCCTGCTCTCAGCAGCCGCCCTGAGGAAAACCAGGCTTCTGAGCTCTACCTATCATTTGGATGAAGGTCCAGGAAAAACACTTGAGCATGTGTGTGGTAAAAAGGAGTTGAGCTTGTGTGTAAGAGTTATCCATTAGTGACCTCTTTCCATTAATTTGCTGACTTGGCAGAGTCCTTCTCTTGAATTTGGATGTTTTCTCTTCTCCGCCACCCCTTCCGGTTACAGTATTCAAGGAGGCAGCTTGGGGAAAAGAAAAAAAAAAGAAGTAAATTCCACACCCTCCTCACCCACGAGAAACTCTGTTAGTCATGGTAGAGGGATCCTGAAGGGGAGGACGCCGGGTCACGGGGGCAGGAAACACAACTTTTGTCAAGCAAAGAAGAGACAGAAGAGTCAAGAAAAACAAGGAAGGGATTAGAAGTGAAAAGAAGATTAAAGTGAAGAACAACTTCTGTTTCTCCATATCTGTTAAGTCTTTTCTAGACTTGACTGAGACAGATTGCCCAGGTCATCTCAGGCCGACCCCGGTGTGTAGAGGGCTTAGTTGGAAGCTGGAGGTTGATTAATGGATGATCATCCATGTTGACTTCCATCAGCATGATTGTTTCCTGTCACACTGCAAAGGTTCTTTAAAAGCTAATACTATTATGTTCTATTGTCTCTGTGATATTATGGTGTTAACGTCACGTTCTGGGTTTGCTAAGGCTACAACATGTTGTGCTTATTATGTTTTTAGATGCTGTGTCATTGTCAGATGTGGTGAATACAAAATATCCACATTTTAGTTAACGGCACCTCGTGTTTCAACAACTGGACATACAGATGCTCTTTTTCAAGCATTTTAGTGTACTTTCTCTTTATAGCTTTGCAAAGACAAAAAAAAATCCCCCTTGACTTAGTGGAAAATCCCGAGCTGAAGTTCCTATTTGAAAGTCTTGCTGGACAGCATGTGTTTTTTGGAGAGCTGCCAGTGAAAATGCAAGAGAGGGGAAGTCAGCAGACTGGCTGTCTTCTGTTCACTGTTGGTCAGATTGACTCTGTCAGGCCAGGGCTTTGAGGCCTGGGTTCCAGGTGGTCTGTTCTCCGCAGTGTCCCTCCCCCATAGACTCACTCTCCCTTCCTTTCACCCGGGCCCACAAACACGCCTGGCATCAGTGGCTTCCTCCTCCAGAGCGGTGGTGTCTGCCCTCCGCCAATTGCAAAGCCCCACAGCTATGGTCACATCGGTGTGAGCCAATGAACAACACCTGCTTCTTCTGCAGAGGGGGCCGTCAATGCCAATCATGACCACAACTTTATTTGAGCTCTGTCTTGCAGCCAAGCCCAACACATACGTGTGTCCATCCAAGACCAGCAAGATGTACAAGCTAAAGAAATATGTATTTCCAAGCCAGCGAGAAAAAGAAAATGCTTCCAAAATATAACTTTCCCAGCACAGATGTCTCTACAAATGCGTCTTTACAGCATTGCATCACTGGAAAAAACACTTTCTGCAGCAATGCACCCTTTGATAGTACTGAGGGATCATTGTTCACTTCTGAAACTGTGGAAAAATAAGTAACTTTTCTGCCTTTCAATACTTTAAAACCATTCCATGTGACCATATGAACAACAAATAATGATGGATATTATTTGTGTTGACCAGGTTTTTCCTGGGAAAATGTTTCCCGTTTTAGTTTTTAACTGAAATAAAAGTTTAGCAAACCTGAAATCATTTCTAACTGTCAAGAACCTGTGGAGAGTTTGCAGAATATCAAGTTCTGTCACGTCTTGAAATGCGTGTATCTCTTATCATTGACTTCTTCTGAATAACGTGTGCATATTGGGATCGAGGGAGCGAGTACAGGACATGTTATTTTGCTATTTATACACCATAGACAATCTGGAAAATACGTTTTAAATCAGAAAATTATTCACTTGTTTAATTTGACAGTAGGTCTTGCATCAGTTCCACATCAGTTTCAAGTTTCCAGCATTTAGAGGGGAGTGTAACATCTTGTTTGAAAGCATATTTTCTTTCTTTTCCTCTTTTTTTTTTCCAGCCAGCGTTTGACAAATATGTTTTTAAACTTTTGTTTTATGTTGTGAATCAAGCTATGGGGAACTTTAACCAACTGTGATTGAAAGTATGAGATGTTGCAACAATCATACTAAACTTGCATGTCTTGGGCATTCTGTGTCTGATCTCAATGTCCTTAAAGGTTTATTTACACTTGTGTGCTCAAGAAAAAACAAACGCTTAAGAACAGTCTCTATTTCACCCCAAGGATCTGCATCAAACTCCCGAAAAACAAAATTTTGGGGTTCTTGTAAAGCATCAGGAGGATACAAAAGAGCAGAGTATCAGTCAGTGGTTCTGTTTAACAGGGACGGATCCTGCTCCCTCAGTGTTTTCTGTTGTATGTGCTGTCAGCCACATTTACCAAAGCGAAGCAACGGGTCTTCATAATTAAAGAGAACACAGAGCTGTGTGAAAAACACAAACAGAGTAAGAAGGAGCGCGCGGAGGGAGGCTGCGAGGCTTCGGAACCCGCAGGTATCGGTAGAGTGGAGGGAGAGAGCTGGCAGCGCTCACGCCAGCGTGTCTTCCTCCAACATGAAAGACTCGCTGCACCCGAACTGGGATTATCCTCCACCTCTGGGGAGTCCCTTCGATGAACAGGGAAGGCAAGGGGAAAGATGTGGAAAGAAATTGAAGGAAACAGCAGCGGAAGAGAGGAAGAGTGAGGGAAAATTAAATGTGAGAGCACGAGTGCCAGGGAGAGATGAATACGAATAAATCTGCAGGCTCTTTTCCACATTAATGCCAGCTCCACTTAAGGTACCACTGATCCAAACAATGCCTCAGTTAACCACCTTTGTGCTTTCTTTTCTCTCTCCAGCCCACTAAAGAGTGCACCCTGCTAGCATTGCAGCAGTTTGGTCTACTGTAAATACACCCTGAAAATCATATGACATTTTAAATCACTTCCCTCAGAAAATACACAAGAAGATTAAAACGATACGTCTCCAAAAACTCCCTTGCTAAAGATGGTGGCATAGCACAGCTAAAGACAGCACTGAATTTATCAAGATTGTATTTGATGCAACAACTCAAGAGTTGAACTAAAGCTATAAACTGAAAACAGAATTGTGTTTTTTAATTTGTTTTCCCACATGGATATCTGAAAAGGTTTGTGTGTGTCAGTCTGGAGGAGCTGCAGAGATCCAGGTGGAGGAATCTGATGAGACATCTAGTAGTCATCCAGTCTACTTGACCAGCTATAATGCATCTGTCGACATTTTTCAGATTTTTATTTGTAATTTGAAAGCAACACTAGCTTATATTTGTCTCTTAATTCTAAACTAAGTGGAAATAGAACAAAATTTTTGATTGTGAATTTTTTTTAATGTAAAAAAATAGATAAATGTGCAAACTGCATGTTGAGTCGATGACCTGAAGGGAAGGATGGAGGCGTGGGAGCTCTAAGTTCTGGCCTCATCAGTCAGATCAACTATATTTTCCTGATTTTTGTTTACTTATCTTGGATTCGGCATGCCTCCGATCCTGCGCCTCTCCCTGGGAGGATTTCTTTTTTATTATTGTTACAAGTCGGCGCGCTGATCCAAAATACACTCCACCAGTGACAACCACACTCATGCGTACACACACTCCATGGGATGTCTAAGCCCCCTGCTCTTATGGAGGCGCGTGCATTTCCACCCGGCTTCTGCAGGCCTCTTCCTGCGGCACGTACGCACATACTTTCCCATTCCCGTCTCATCCCTTTCCCAAAACCCCCCAGGATCTCCAGCTTTCTCCTCCCCATTCTGCTCTTGTTTCCTCCATTCCTCATTTTTTGTGCCATCTAGGAACCTCTCCGTCTTTCCTTTAGTGTGCCCGTCCATTGATCAATCTGTGTTTATCCTCCCCTTTGCCTTTATCTCAGGGCTGTTCACCGTTGGGAAGACAAGAGGGGGTGTTTTGTTGAAAGTTCTGAGAAAACAGCCGGGTCCTTCTGGCCACCAACTCACAGTTTATCACTGAAAATTAATGGTTAAAAAAAAAAAAAAGGAAGAAGGAAGGTTATATGTTCAAACCTTTTAAGATGAAAGGTTCTGACGATCCTTCAAAAGTTAAATGAGATCCATGCAGCTCCTTTTGTCTCAACTGACAGAAACTAATATGGATGCCATGTTCTAAATTAAATGAAAATCTGGGAAAGTTTGTACTAGACAGCAATGACTATCTAAATATACAGCATGTTCTTCTCACTGTGTTCCTGGATTTCAGTGGAAAAGGCCCAACATTTGCTTTGTGCTCATTCCAAGCGTTTCACACAATCACACATTCAGATCTACCTCATTTATCAAAAACATTTCATACAACAATCATAAGCTCAGTATATTTTAAAGGATTTTTTTTAATTGAAGATATTGATGATACATAATAAAAACAGTGTTTAAAGATTAAAAATGCAAGTGGGGTTGCATATAAACTCCAGTGTGCAGTAAAAACATACATTTTTGATCTGTTGCACTGAGAAGGATCTGATTTTGGATATATGTTAGAGGTGTGATTAAATAAAATGTGTTTCTGAACACTGAGATCACAATCTAAAGTCGCTAGTTTGCGCTTTATGCATTCTCAAAACGTCCAACTCTGGATTAAAAGAAAGAAACACGGGACGTTTCGGAAGAGCGGAACACAATACGCTGTGTTTATCATTCAAATTTAGGAATTTCCTGAACAATTAAATTTCCAATCAGATTATTTGCAAGGTGAACGTTTAATCATATCAGAGGATGTGTGTGTTAAAAAGAAGAGGTCCGAGTATCGATCCTTGTGGAACTCCGTGACCAACATTGAGTGGTATAGATTAGATTTTTTTATTATTTTTTAAGTTATCTTCATTTTGTGGTTAGTTCTAATATCAGAATTTTTAACTAAGCTGCCAGTGGACAATGTTCCCTCCTAAGCTGTGGTATTTGGAGATTTTAAGACTTTATGACCTTAGATATTGTAATCTTTTTCACCTTGTGTACAAACAAAAGTGGCCAAATAACCACAGTCTCTTAACTGTGGGTTAAGTGGTAGATTCATCATAGTGTTGTTACCAGAGGGCAGCAATGATTTAGCTTCCATTTCAATAATTGACATATTTAATCCAAACTCTGAAAACACATCGTCACATGTTTCTGTAATAATATTTCTCCTTCACAAAGTTGTTTTTTGCTAATTAATTTAATGTGTGCTTAAAACAGGGAGTGCATCCCCGTCACCTACTGAAATATTATTCTGGCAAACTTAAACTATCTGGCAGCATCAGAGTGTGAAAGTAATCCAAAGTAGAAATGAGATTGCTTCTCGCTCTTGCTGAAAGGACTCAAGGTTGTGTTTTTCGCTCGTGTTATTATCTCTTTATGTTTAGGCTAGGCCGTGTGCTTTCAAGTGTGTTTTGGCAATGAACACAGGAGATAAGGCCCTGTGTTGTGATTTCCGTCTCTGAGCTCAAGCAAATTGGAGGCTTGATGAAGTAGCAGCTCTGCTTTGCAGCCTTGCAGTTCTAGTTCCAATATACAGTATATAAATGCACTTGTTTTTCATCGTTATTATTTTAAGACTGTTTACAAATTGGAAGTGACATTGGGATCCTCTGCTGCCTTTTTAGCTGTCGAAAAAAACCACAGACATTGTTGGATCCCTGCAGCTGAGATGTGGTGTCAGACACGAAGATGTAAGAATGAGTTCCTTTAAATTGAAAGGGGGGGATATCCATCGATTGCGTTTGTTTAGCCGTTACATTCCTCAGACGTTGGATTGAATGAATTGAATTATGAAGATCTGAGGAATTTGGAACCCTTCTTGTAAATGTTGATGCTGACAGAGGCCAGCCTCAACCTGTGGATGCAGAAAGGCATCGTAGGAGCTCCATTTCCCAGGATGCGTCAACGCAACCACGATTGCCATCGCAATTTTAGTCCCTGTCAGATCCTTTGATCCCATTTCCACGTCTCATATCCCCTGCTTCTGACTGATCAGTTTCAGAACAAAATGTTCACTTGCTCCCTAATCTGTGCTGCCTTCTCACAGGTTTTTTTAGAAAAAGAATTGCGACATAATCTTCTTGTGCTGACAGCTGCTCCACGGGTTGGACTGGTAATTATGGCTTCATGCCACCTCTTTGATCACATTGCATTGTGCGTTACTGCACAGGACAATAGCTGCTGACCAAAGCACAGCTAGTGTAATAATTTGACCATGTTGGCTGTCTTTCATCCATATCCTGTATTTCCCTCTCTTTTCGCAGGTTGGTCTCTCGGCTATTTTAGATTGATGTACCATGAAAAAGTAGCATGTTTTCTGTGATAATAAACCAATCTATTGTCATTGGTGTGCTTTGAAGAGAACATTAAGGCTATTTAAGGTGAGGCTTGATGGCTAAATTTAAGCTTTATCCATAAATATAATATTTTAGTATACAAGACTGTGATTGTAAAGTGCTACAAAAAAATGCATTGAATATTCCTCGGAAACTGAAGCTCAGCGTTGGAGATTATGGGGATGTCCGTTCTTTGGAAGGAATATTTTTAAAAGTGCTTCACTTGAATTACGTCTTTCACAATGAGATACCTCGGATTTACACAGAATAACCTTATAGCCCTTTCCAGATTAATGGCTTCAGCAGGTGTCGCTTCGCCTGGGTTTCTGTTGGTGTCTCGCCATCCTGGCATTGTTTCTGCACACCTGTATCCTCCAGACCAACAAACTGCCTCCACACTTTCTTTTAAAGACGCTTTTGATTACATTTCATACTGAAACTTGCTGCTTTTGCTCTTAAATCCTATGAAAAGCAACAGATATGTACTTTAGTTTTACAATGACTGTGTATTTCAGGCCAAGTTATGGGAGGAACCTGATGAATCAAGATGTAACCCCTAATTATTATGTTTCAGTTTTGAAGGAAATTACGGAAGAAAATTCAAACATAGCTTGACTACGTGCATAAATGATCATCCTCGTAATGTTTGTCTTTCTGGCAAAGCAAAATTTGCTCAGCCATATCGTTTGTTGCTTTATCCGTAATCCGGTGCAGACTGAGACTCAGAGCACCAGGGAGAGTTTGTGTATCACCTCCAAGCTAAAGAGAACAATTAGGCCATATCAACAGATCAGAGTGTTGGCAGCCGAGTTCACAGTTAGCAATAGTGCCAGTAATCTTTGGCTTAGCTGGCGCCGCGCCACGGCGAGCCGTGGCTCCGTGGCCTGTTCAGACGCTTAAGAGTCACGGAGGGCACAGGCATGGCTCAGGGGCTGGCACTTTCATCCGCCTGCAAGCAGGGAAATGAAACGGAGAGAGACAGAGAGTGAGAGAGAGAGAGAGTGAGAGAGAGAGAGAAGGGGAAGCCCACAAGAGACAGAAAAATGTAAAAAGAAAAAGCAGTGGGAGGGAAAGAATTAAGTCTTTAATGAGGGCAGTTGTTTCAGCAGGCAAAAAGAATCGGGTTATATCAACACAGTGTATCAAATGATGGCTGTTAGTGGCCCACCTACTGTGAAATGATGGGTGGCCTGTTTGGGTTCTTTTCCGTCTTTTATCCAACATTAAGGCTTTTGCATGTGTTTGCTCACACATTCTTGCTATTAGTCTACAAGTTGGTTCACGGTGGCAGCAGATAGGGGTGGCGACAGATACCCTGAAGGGGCTTTGCTGCTTTTGATTAGAGCTGTCAGGAAGATATGCCTGATCAAATCTCATCATGGGAAGAATTACAGTAACGCCTACAACCTTCATCTCCACCTGGCTTTGTGCACTTTTCTTAATCCTCTCTGACTGTAATGAGGATTTGATGTAAATAGGAAGACTTGTACTTGAAGGCTGTTTTTCTTTATTTTATGGAGTGTTAAAGCAGAGACAACAACATAAGGCCTTGTTTCTACCAAGACTTGCATGTGAATTCTTTTAAAGCTCATTATTATCTCCTTGTCCCGCCAAGGTTCCTTTATGCATCGATTAGCATTGCAATTTCTCTCCATCTGTTCAGGTTTTACATGATCTGTATTGTCTTTTATTTTCATTTAGAAATGAAATGTTGACAAAAAGCAGGATGTGTGGGGAAAAGGAAGTACGATTTCTATCAAACTCTTTCACATTGCCATTTACTTGTGTAAACAGGAAGTAAAACTGTCATGATTATTTATTGATAATCTTTTTTTTTACATATATATGTTTGGAAATGTTTTTATTGACATTATTGGAATTACATTAATGTGTTTCACCTTCAAGGAGCCTTTTGTAAATGGTTAAAATTTTACATTTGAAAAAAAATAACTCAAATTAATAATTATTGATCGATCTAAATTTAAAAAAACGACACTGCTCAACATATCTGCAAATGCTTTTTCTACCTACCAGTTAATTACATCATTTGAGAAAAACTCAAATATTTTCATTTACAGATGCAGTAATCAGATCATTTCTAATTCAGTAAAGTTTCCCTTAATTACTGCAACATCTAATTTAAAAAAAAATTAATAGAAAAATAGATGTTTTCTTTTCTAACCTTGCACCTTGTTGGCATATACAATAACACTATTCACTGGATCTAGTAGAGTTCATGCGTCAATAGGTCAGGCCTGTTTTGGCAGCAAAAAGGGCCAACACACTGGTAGGCAGGTGTTTTCAAATGGTGGGTCTGATTCGTTTGTGAAGCGATTGCACAATCGTTTAAATGAGACATTCACCCTGTTTTTAGCACACTTCCACCTCATGAATACGCCCCACGTCACCTGTTGCCTTTCATTCGCCTTTTTCCCCATCATTACTCCCTCCACACTCCCACTGTCCACAGAGTAAACACTTCAGACTCCGATATTTACGCTCTCTATCTCCACTGAAAGGACCAGATTAATCTGTTTATGCTGTGCAAAACAGTAGACGGACGGTTACCAGTAATGAGCACACATGGATATGCACACACAACATGTTGACTCTGCACATAGTTGGATGCTGACGACGGCAAGGTGATGAATATTGGGCTAATTTTTCTAAGCAAGCACCAACCGAGCGGGTAGATTGAAATATCAGCCTGTTGTCGTCATGGTGATACAGACGTCAGAAGTAAAAACTCTGGAAAATAAATCTGTTACACAGACTATTGTGTTATTTTCAGCGTTTTTTTTTATTTTTTTTGCAACGTAGTGAATCTCTTGGGTTTTTTAGCCGCGTCTTTTCCCCCTCTCCTCCTCCCTTCTTCTCTCTTCTTCCTCTGAACACATCCGGAGAAATGCTAATGACTAACGTTTCATCCTGGCTGTGCTGTGCTGTGCTGTGCTGCGCTGCGTTGTTCTGCTCTGCAAGCTTCTGAAAGTGACTCACCTGCCTCGCCTAAAATGTCCCTGTGAATATTAACAGTAATAGAAACAAAGATTGCGGTTTTCATCAGGTTTTCTTCCTGTTGGAGCTGAAGTTTTGCTGTTACAGTACCGTATGGAGGCACAGCAAACTCAGTGCATAAAATGTTGTTTTGGCTGATGTCTCACTGTTTGTGCTCTGAAACCCCCTCTGCATGGAGGTATAGAAAAGAAATTGTCTGCATGAGGACCTTCATATAGCCCATCTGGATGTTTTTATGCATGTGTGTCGGTTTGGTGAAAATCCCAGCGTCTCAAGAGGAATGTGATGATTGGACAGGGGGGTATTAACCTAAATCTGCATGCATCAGGCTCAATCACACAAAATGCAAAGCATTATGATCGCTGCCTATAGAGGGTCAATTCCACTGATCAAGTTTTAAGCGCCTCAGTTTCAAAATGGCAGCTGGACGCAAAGTGTGTGATTTGCAGGGATTTGCGCGCTTTCTCCCTTTGTCTTCCTTTTTCTGTCTTTTTGCTGCGTCCCACATAAGCTCCACCTAATCGCTGCTGTTCCACAAGTAGTTGGATAACAGAGGAAGAGAAGTTGGCCTTCAAGCAAGAAACAATTGTATCTGCTCAAGGTTATAAATGTTCTTTTTTTTTTATTAAGAAAAGAAACTCAGTCACCAGAAGCAAAGTGAAGATTTAGCTGTTATGAGCTACATTTGTCATTTCCAAAAGCAGGATAAAGATACACACTCTTTTTTTCTGCTGCTTTTAGAGTAGATCAAACTATCATATGAAGGTTTTTGCATCCTTTCTTTTCATAATGCTAACGGCAAAGACAACTCCAGCTTATGGGCTCAATAAAAAAATTCAGCCTTGATTCTTCAGAGTTCTGCAGAATCTGTGTCTTTTATTGTGAACGATTATCTCTTTTCTTTTTCTAGTGCTGATGAGGTCAACTGAGCAAATATTTTAGCAGGAAAATCTAACCCAACTAATTATCTTTATTACAGAACTTTGCAAATGTTTCAGTATTTTTTTGAGAAATTTTTTAGACCAACAAAAGGTAGTGCCTAACTGCTAACTGAAAGGATGTTTTAAAATGTTTTATTTTTTTTTGCAAATACAAATCTTAAAGTGTGATCTGCATAGAAGTGCAAGCCTTTTAGGATCTATCACTGCAGTACACCGACAGACTGCAGCTGTTACACATTTTTCTTTGCATATTTCAAGCAGAATTGATCATTTGAAGTCTTGCAACAGTTTTATCTTATCTCTTTGGAGCATCTTGTTCCACATGTTTGTTGTTTAGCCATAAGGGCTTGTGCCAACATTTACACGAGATTCTTTCTTACTTTTTTTGTCATGGCCAATAATAATTGTTCCTGTGGAATGCAGCTCCAAATCCTGGACTGATATTGTTTTTTCTGACTGTCTGCAGATAAGGAAAATTGTAGATATTAGCTTCTGTGATAGCGGTGAAATAGTTTCCACTTTGTGCATTTATGCATATTAAGGCACAGTTGGTGTTTGAACAATTAAAATGCCCAGTTATAAGCCTTTTTTCAATGGTGGATTTTAGCTGTTCACAGCTAACCACCACAACTATTGTAGGTCAAATATATAGCACACATGTGGCCACAAATGCGAGTTTGCAAAGCACATACAGTGTGCATTTTACAACATAAATAGAATTGCAACATCCACCACCGACATATCAAAGCTATCGGCTATGTTTAGACAAGCGAAGCTCAAAATATTTCTAGAAAGGAGAATTTATGCTGGACTCGTGTCCTGCAGCCATTCTTAGGTTTCTACAGTAAAACTCGTGCCGTGTCATGACAATCCCTTCCGTTTCATTCCACACAAACCTGAAGAGCTTTGTGCAAGTGTCATTTTTCTGGAAAGTTGTCATCAATCTCTATCACATCAGTTTCACTCCAGCCGAAGAATGTAAACAAGTTGTTTCCAGCGTAGGAAGAAATGCCACACGATTCTGTTTGTGCGTGGAACGCTTTCTCTTTTTCATCTCACTAACCGCTCTCATCTGCATCATCCATTTATAACATTCTAAACACATAAGCCTGCGAGAGCCAGTGCTTGAACTGGCAGTTTCCCTCCATGGAATCACATCCAAAAAACAGAACCAAGGGGGAAGGGAACTATTGTTTAGAAACGGGAGATGCTTGAATGAAGAGGAGAGCCGATAAGTAGGGGAGCTCTCGTCTCTGCCTGCCAGGAAGATTGGGCCCTAATTTGCTTATTTGTAGCTGTCACTTTTGCTTTAATGTGCCAAGCAATTTGGAGCAATTGACAGGCAGCAGCTGGAGGCGACAAGGACTTTTTCTGCTCGTATTTAACCCTGAATCAGCTTTTTTTATCTGACACTTGTAGGACTTGGGCAGACGTCGCTCATATTTATAGATGCTTTTGCTGCAGTCTTATCTGCCCTGCCGATGTTCAGTAATTTGTTTAAGCTTTTATCTAATCTTTGAAAGTTTATTTTATGCTGCTTGCGAAATGAAGCAAATTGATCCCAGAAATGTTGAGTTCTCGAGACTGTTGTAAGATCTGCGAGATGTGATAGCGACGCAGGAACGAACAGTTTGCCAGTCCTACAACTTCCCTTGTGTATTTGGTTATCTTATACACGCTGTTCTAGTTTCATTTCTTTTCAGCCTTTCTTTTGCTCATTATCATGTACTTCAAGGTCTTTTTGCTATATTGAAAATTCCTTAAAATATTTGCCAGTGCAGTACAGTCCATCCATTTACTTATTTGTTCATTTTGTACATTTTTGCGCCATTATTCCAGCCATTTCATTTTGGTTCTATATTTAAAACCTTTCCTTTGAACCATGAATCAGCTTTATTTGCCATTAATCCAGAATAAACTTTGTATTTATACTAAAAATATCCAGAAAACTCTGGGTGTTTCATTCAGGAAAAAAAAGGGGGAATATGGAGATGAGAAAAAAATGAGTAGTTTTCCAAGGATTAAGACAGAGTCCTTTATATCCAGCTGTAATCCGACACCGTTTACCCATCTCTAACAAGACAAAAGCACACACACACACACACACACACACACACACACACACACACACACACACACACACACACACACACACACACACACACACACACACACAAGAGCATGCAAGCATAATTTGCTTTGAGAAAGCTTTCTGAACTGGGAGGTTTTACCAAACTAGATAATCCACACCAAATTGTATCACATTGTGACATAATGTCACCCAGAAAAGTTCCTTAATCAACGAAATAAACGGAAAAGAAAAACATAAAGGATGAAAGGAAGAGAAAGAGACATAAGCAGCCGGCTTTACCTCCCAGCTCGTCTCTGTCATCCCCCTTCAGGTGGAGCCTTGCTGGTAGTTAAGCCCTCCCACTCCCCAGCTCATCACACACACACACACACGCACACACACACACACACACACACGATCTCCTGCTGAGCCATACAATGGTGGATTGGCAACCCTAATACCACAGCTCACTTTATCTGCCTGAATTAAAACCCAATTGGAGGAACAGCTGTGGGAATTGCTGGTTCGACAAGAGACTTATTTTGAATTTATTTATTTATTTAATGTTTTTCAGGAATTAAGTGGGCGGGCACATTCTAGAAACGGTAGAAAAAGTAATCAGATAGATAGAAGTCCATGATGTATCAGTCTGGAGATTACAGACTGAACTAATTTGTGAATGTGCAGAGCAGTTGTTCGGCTTTAGGAACGTTTTTTTTTTTCTTCCACTTATTATGATTGTGTCCATGTATTCATACGACACATGGATCAGGCAATAGACGTAGGATAGATCCACTGTTTTTTTACTTTTGTTCTGGTGAGTGAAGCTGGAGAAAAGCTGGAGAAGCCACTAAATTATTACACATGTGAGTATGATAGAAATGCTACCCGTATGTTTATGACACAGATGCAACAGCTGCAGCTTTCTTGGCCAGTTATATTCAATGGTCATTATAAATCTTCTACTACCAGTTTTAGATTACTCAGATTTTTCTCGTGAGTAGCCGTTTCCTGTCTTTCCACATCTGCCCGCACATTGAAAAAGGATGTTAACGTATTTCTGAACAACTTTGAAGCACACGGGTCACTTTTCCTGTGTTTTTGTCCTGAACACGGCTCTAGTATTGTGCCAAGGGTGTGGAAGTCACAGTGTTCTGCTGCATCTGGATGGGGAATATCACTTTTGGGTTAATATGCAAGATTTTACTGACCATTTGAAGAAGAAATTGTTCTCTATTACAAACTCAAAATGACCAGATGATTGCGATTCAAAGTAAACAGAAAATGCTATCAGTTTCACTTTCGGTTTAAGTCTTCTACAAGCCGAGTTTAACCTCATCAGTGCAAACAAAATAATACAGCAGGAGATAAAGCATTGTTATTTTTGGATCATTTAGGGATTAAGTAGTGTATGTTAGTGTCAAATGCATATCAAAAGGCTTATGTGTAATAGTATAAGAATTAACAGTGGAGTCATTTCAATTTTACTCATCTAATTGAATAAAATGTTTCACATGTGAGCAGCTTTCTCACTCACTGGACGTCGCAAATAAAATTTAATTACTGTTATTACACCTCAAAATTTAAGCAAAACATCAATAAATATTTATTTTTCTGCAAGATTAACATTACAAGTAAATTGCTTTAAGAAGGTTTATGGAGAATGGGAGGAAAGACCGTCGTTTGGGAAACTGCAGCACCGAAAGAGGCAAAAGAGAAAAACGTCTCTATCAACGTGTATTCAAACCCTGTTCCAAAACTCTCATTATCAATGTGTCTTTGCTCATGTTTCTGTCTGTCTTAGATCTCTGTGATGACAGCTCAGTAAAGCCTAAGTCAAAGAGAAGTCTAGTTTTTGAAGTCAGATGAGCTCTTGCATGCACGACCTTAGCTTCATTGCTGTCTGTGACTTACAACCCCGCTGCAGGTTTTCTCCTGGGCTGTGGTGCAAGGTCATGTTTTTTTTTTTTCCGTTCTCTCAAGTTTACTGCCCCACTCATCAGCCGCATGCATTATACAGTAGGTTTATTCTGCATGCTGACCTCCTGCATTCCTGGGGGAAGCACTTTTGAAGTTTGAGGGACAGAACCAGAGAAAGCAGCAGAGCGACTGTGTCGACATCGCCAATTCCCATTTGGTCCTCGTGTTAGCTTGAGCTCCTTTTTTCCCTCTCTGAACTAATCCTGTTGAAATAGTTTGAGGTGTTTTCTTTTTTTTTTTTGCTAAATTGTCCGTTTTTTCCTGGACAGTGCCCAGATTTGACACCTGCTTTCACACTTTAGCAGATGTGCTAGACTTTTGGTGCTAACAGCTGTGGTCAAGAAAAGCTGTAATTATCTTCTGAGGGTGCTCTTGAAAACAGATCATTAAGGTTTCATGGGAAAATATACATTTATGGAGCTGTGGGGCTTATAGAACCTCAAAACTAAAATGCTGTTGCTTCTTTGATGTTCATTAATTAACCTTCTCTCTTTTTTTTTTCAACCAGATTCTTCAGGACAGGTGACCTCCTCACCTTTAGGCTCTCCAACTTCCCATCGTGGAATGCATCCCTCTTTGCTGAGCCCCACCTCCATGGGGCCCTCCGGCTCTCTCCATTCTCCCATCAGCACCCTGAGTTCACCGATGAACGGCCTCACCTCGCCCTTCTCGGTCATTAGCTCCCCTATGGGGCCGCACTCCATGAACTCACCTGGCATGGGCTACGGCCCCAGCATCAGCCCACAGGTGAGGCCTCAGGCAGGCATAAACAATCTGTGTTTTGCGTATGCAGAAACGTAGAAACATATCGCAAGACATTGGCAGCCGTAGCTGCAATGCAACGAAAAGTAACTCTACCAGTCATTGTCTTTCCAAATCCTTCTATATTTTGCTGTTTGGTTTTGTTTTGTTGTGATTAAACATCAAATATTTCAAGGATTACTATGACATCATATAATGGAAGTGCTGCAAACTGTTAAGATGTTTGTATGTAGATGTGATGGAGACTTGTTACCCGATCTATGAGGCACTTTAAACTCGAAAGTCTAAGAATGCCTTTTAGTGAATAAATTTTACCGCTTCCATCCACACCTACTTCGTCTTTATTGGGTTTGTATTTGGCACAATTACGGCATTCCTCTTGAGAACAAACCAGACCAATGATGTTTAAAAAAGATTGTTTTAGTTCAGTGATGGAGGAATTTGGGGGCATTGTGCTCATCGTGGGGATAGATATCGAATACTACTGCAGCATTTTTTGGCTGTGTCATGAATTTCCACTTTGCATCCCTCTAACATATTATGTATATTAGGCATCTTTGAGTCTCCCTGCCTGCACCTCATACAAGCATCAGCACTGCTGATGAGGATGATGGAAGCTCCTTTATCATAATAGCAAATGCAGGATTTATTAAGCCTTTTTAGCCCTAGAAAATTGTCCTTTAACGTTTGTAATTTGGCTCATTCAGTTTGTCTTCATGTAAACACCATTAGGAACGAGTTTTTCTTCATATGCAGCCACACAGCCACCTCTCATACCACTGTACTTTTTGGAAACTAAAATAATCGGCTCTAATTTCGGCACAAGTTTTGAACCAGAACAGCTCTGTTGGATGAGTTCGGGTTAGGAAATTGCAGCAGGATTACTTGTTTGGTTTTAGCCAGTCTGTTTATGAGACGTTTTTATTTAGTGTTTCTGGAGTCTGACTGTGACCGCACCAGTGACCCAAAACCACCTAATCAAAAGCAGCTCATTTAGTCATTTTCTTATGTAAACCTGGCTTTCCTTTAAAATGATTGGTTGTCTTTAAATTCGAGTATGACATAAGTGTGACTGACACACTTTGGGAACAATGACTCTTCATGGTTCAGGTCCAGCCAAGCAAAGACTAACATTTTTACACAGCTTTCAACAGTTTTAGCATTTAATAACTTTTAACTCGCATTAGGACACACATTGATATGAACAGATTTATGATATTTATTAATGTTTAGTTTGCTGAACACTGGATTTAGCTGTTAAAACATACTAAAATAAAAGAGGAAGGGAGAGAAGAAAGATAGTGGAGGAAGTTGTTCCAGTTACAAATTTAGAAAATAGAAATTTATTAACTATTGCATCTTTTACAGCTCTCTCGGTGTAAATTGTGTTTTCATAAAAATAACGAATATTTCAATAAAAATGTACTCAGTGTGCAGGTTTAACTGCTTTAGTATTTAGTCTTGTGAGTTACAAGTGATGAAATGCAACTTAGATTTCTGAACAATACAGTGAAATATTGTTTTGTACAGCTAAATATCTTACTTTTAGTTTCTAAATTCTTCAAATACTGCAATACTCTTTCAAAGCAGATTTAGGGTTCGGGTTAGCTAGCCCATTTCAAACATTAAAATACTTGTACAAAGTGTCAAAAACGCATTTTAATTTCACCATTTTTGTTTTAAATTATACTTTTCTGATAAATCATGGTTTTTCAAAGAGGAAAATTTGTTAGAAGTCAAGATCAGGGGAAAATACCCATATTTCATTCGGGGTTAGCTTTCAGCAACACATCAAATAAGCATGTTATCTTAAAATACTTGCCTTTAGCTTGTTTCGAGTTTAATTACACCTTGCAAACCAGAAAGATCAATGTTTAGCAGCCACCACTATGGTTTTCCTAAATCACAGGCCAACACAGCTGCCCTGCAAACCAAGCAGACAAACAGGCCGTGTTTCATGTCTTACAAACTGCACTCAAACATCCCATAAGTGCAAATCAGAGACCCTCAAGACTTGCACACTCAGACGCGTACACCATTATACAATTTTCCACTGAGGCCCCGCTTTGACCCCGTGGCACAGTCAATCAAGGCCTATTCAAAAACACCAGCTTCAGCTCTGTGCTATTATTACTAAAGCATCCATGTCACTTTCTCCCACTGGTTCTCTCTCTTTTTCTTTTTGTCTGGGCTCTTTTCTCCCGTTTGCCTTTTTTATTTCTTTTTTTTTTTTTTTTGTCACATCGTTTCAATTTTCCCATTTTTTCCAGCTCAGTCTCTTGTGTTCCATCAGAAAGGCTCCTTGGCATTAACAACACACACACACACACACACACACACACACACACACACACACACACACACACACACACACACACACACACACACACACACACACACACACACACACAATTAAGACATCAAAGCTTCCAGTGTCCCAGTTTCAGTCTGGACTCATATCTGAAATTAAAATTGTTTCTCCCCACAAAATGCATTCGCTAGACCTTTTTTGTGTTTATTGATAATTGAGTTAAAGAATCCCGACAATGCGCTGCTATTTAGAGATGGGCTCCCTCCCGCTCTCTCTCTCTCTCTCTCTCTCTGTTGTTAAGCTCATCTGCACCTTCATAAGGAAACCGTCCCACATGTAATAGAGTTAGGAGGGGATTAGGGCCACTTTATGAAAACGGATGATATTTTTCATAGCTAGAAAGCTCCGTCCTTCTCCCCATCCTCTTCGTTCTGATTCCTCTTTTCTTTTTATTCCCAGAACTTTTGTTTGGGCTCCTCTTCATGTACTGCAGTAGCATACTTTAGGCTTTCAGGTTAGAAGTGTTTTGGAAAGGGGTGAATTTGGGTTTATCTGTCTCATTTGAATCCCTGATGGAGGCGTACGCGATGTTCCTTCAGTGGCACGCAAAAGAAAATTCAGAACATCCGATCGACGACTTTTGGGGATCGGATTAAGGCTTCCTAATGATTTTTGCTTGAGGATTAAATGCAAAATGTATGTGCAATGAACCCGCACTATGTGGGGTTAGAGGTCACTACTAAAACACACAAATACTTGAGACTCTCTAAAAAACTCTAATTATTTTAACAGTTTAAACAAAAATACTTAAACATGCACAGTGGGAACTGTACTAGCATTAAAACAGAAGCGAATATTTGTGGTCTTTCAATCATCAGCAAGGAAAATGAATGGCAATTTTGGATTGGCTCGTTTGCAAACTCCAGCCAGAAGCATGTCAAGCATCATTGCACTGAGGGATTTCATCCTCTGGCTTTATTTTCTTTTGAATATTTAAGATATTCCCTTAAAAACAGGAAAATATATTTTGTAAATCTCTTTCTTTAAAGTTAAAGGTTGCTAACTGTACTTCATGCACTTCAAGGAGTCTTTAGGGAGGAATGTGTCTGGTTGTGTTTTGTCACCTGTTTGAAACATAATGGTAGGGAGAGCATTAGTTTATTGATGTAACATTTTTGTAGCATCTTGTTTTTCTTTGCTCATGTTGGACGAACACAGAAAACGCCTTGCTGTGTCTTCTGTGAGATGGAATAAAGCAAGACTTAAATGGTGCATTATTCCTGATCTCTAGTTGAAAAAATACAAATATTTTGAATTATTATTTTCAGCTTCTGTAACAGGAAGTTTGGACATTTTTGCTGCGATAACCGAGATCATCCCTAGAACTGAGTGCCTGACTAGTCCAAGTTAATCAAAGAAGAAGGTCCTTGATCAGAGTGATGACCAAGAATCTGGTGTTCTCTGGGGAATCTAGAGGAACTGGCCACAAGGTCAACCAGTGCTAACACACTTCATCAATCAGTCCTTTATGGTAGATTGACCTGACAGATCGTGCACTGCTATGAGAAGCAGCTTTAACCTCTTCAGAAACTCCTTCTGATCGTTGTTCCAAACCTTTTGATAGATTCTGACCACTGCAGACATGGGGAACCCCACAGAACACGACTTGGTCCTTGGCAAATTCACTCAAATCTTTACATTTTTTCCTGCTTTTATCTCATTCATTTTGACAAAAAAAATGTCTCTTTTTTTTAATGTTGTTTGCTTCATCTGTCAGTGGTCTCAATTTTAACATTTGGCAAATTCCCTTAATAAGATAAACATGACTGAAAAATAGTCAAATACTGAAAATACCCTACAGCTACGCCAGTATCACAACAAGTGCTTGTTTTGTGATGCGTGACCCCCTGTGCCTTACAGGTGCTCACCAGCTGAGACCCTGTAAGCTTCTGGTTGTTGCTGCAGCAGGGTGGAGCTCAGCAGTCGGATGGGCTCAGAGGTTAAAACCGGTGGTGTTGCCCTGTGGTCAGAGGCGCGGCACCTCTGATGAGACGTGATTTGAGTCAGACGGCGTATGCCGCTTGCTCTTAACACTTGGCTGACTAGCCTTTTTCAAGAGCACTTAACTGGAACGAGGTCACTGCTCAGCTCAGCCCCTACTGTATTTAACCGCCCTGCCTTTGCTAACCACACACATTTTACAGGCATATACTTTAATTTTGATGATTTACCAGGCGTATATCGTGCTGTGCACCGTCCCTCTTTTACTTCTCGCCGCCCTCAAGAAGCTTCTTCTCAGCATGAACCGTAATCAAGTGCTTTTTTTTCCAAGTACAAAAACATGTAATAGGGTTTAAAATCACAGTAAAACACTCAGTTTCTTACTGGAACCTGCTTCATTTTCCCCTAAATATGGTAATAATAAAAATAAGCGAGGCATAACATCAAATATCCACAAGACTGCTTGATGAAAGCGGGGACAAGATGACTAAATGTTCTGTTCTTTCAGTAGTTTTGCATGTTTCAGAAACCAAACCACATCTAAAGCGTTTTTCACCAGTCGGTTCTTACATCTAAAACAGCCATGCTTCTCATCTGTCCTGAGCTGTCCTTTTTAACTTTTCAGGAAGAACCTTGTAGGCTTCTCATGGCTGATGGCTTCGTTCTGGTTGCCTCCTTGGTTTTAGTGAAGGAGATCAGAAAGGAAACTACATATTTTTGCAAAGAGGCCACATATTGACTGAGTTTTACTGTCACTCAGAATGCATGGAGGGTCTGTGGGTTTGCTTTCAGAAGGCTGGTCTTTGTTTGTGGAGGTAAAGGACAAGGAAATCTGCAGGATTCAAGCTTTAGCATGTGGTTTTAAGGCTTCGCAGGCCACAACAGGGCTTTTTCTGATCAGACTCTTCAGCGGTTTGGTCCTCAGGGTTCGACACACCGACAGTACAGACCATCCTTTTCTATCAGAGACGCCACAACTTTTTTGTGCAGCTGGAAGGGATTATGTGTTGGGGTTGGAACACATTTCACACTTCCACTTACAATAGCAGGAGTTGTCTGGCTGTTGTCTTTTGCTGAAAAAGGGGTCCTTTATTATCAGACCACTGCAGGGTCCAACTTTCCATTTTGCGGCTTAAACCAGTACCCCTTTGGCTTCTGCGCTTCGGTTCTGAAATCTCCCCGAGGATCCTAAACCAACAACGGGCCCCTGTTGTTTCTCAGTTTCCCAGTTTGCCTTCAAAAAAAAAAAAAGAAAAATACACACAAAGCGTGGCTGTTTCTGGATTTGGACGCAACATAAACACTGATGCAGAAAAAAGGTGTAAATGTTTTACAAGAAAACGGAACGTGCACTTAATAAGTTATAAATGAGCGGCGGCGGTGATGTCATGTTCCAGCTCCAAAGGGCGACGTGTTCAGACGGGAGTCGCTAGGAGACAAAAACAGAAAATATTCAAAAGAATAAAACCAATAGAGCTCAGTCTATTTCTGCATTGGAGTCATGAAGTCCATTCCACTACTTATGGGTTTGATGGCTGTTGCGGTCACTTTGCATGATGTCATGGTCGCCATGTCACATAAAGGGACTCTGTTTAGGCTCCTTAAGTAACCATTAAGGGTCTCTCATGTCAGTTAACCTTATATTGGGAAATTATTTTTTTTTTTGCAAAACCTTTTTGCAGGTAGAAAATAAAAACAGCCGAAAATATTATTTTTTCCCCCAACACTCCTTTCTGCAGCTAATGTAATGGTTCAGTTTACATGCACTTAGCACACAGCACTTAAGTCATTGTTCCATTGTTCAGGGCAGCTTTGCTCCTCTTTGAAGCAAATCCTTATTTTGAGAAGTACAAGTAGACTCTGCTGCATCTGTTCCATATTATAATCGTTCCACCCATTGTTGGGACAAAATTCAAGTTCCTGCCAGAGAGGGCTTTTAGTCTGAAATATACAGAGGAATTGTTGTTGTAAAGACGATGGAGTGGCATAAACCCACAGAGAGCAAAGGGCTTGACTCAAAACATAGGTTTCTTTGTGAAAAAGGAAAATAGTACAACACATTTCCATTTGGCTTTCAATTATTTGTTTTGACTAAATGTATGTCCTGATTTGGAAATGAAACCTGACAAAACTTTATTTTAATTTCCCTTTTCGAGCATAATTGTAATCCTCTGCGCTTTACACGAAGAATAAACAAGGATTGAAATGTAATAGATTGATTTATAAGACATAAAGCTCGCAATAGTGACATAAAAACCAAAACGTATTCTTTGTGACATAAATGCAGTTCACCAGTAATGGGTTGGACCTTCTTTCACCTCCAGAACAGTCCTAATTCTTCAGTTTTTCAAACAATCTCAGTGATTTTGGCCCTGATTTAGATGATAACGTCATACAGTTTCTGCAGATTTACCGACTGTACAGTAAATTCATGATCTAAATCTCCGGTTCCAACCCATCCCTAAGCGCTAAGATTTTAGACAAAAAAACGGGGAGAGGAGATTGGCCAGCTGCAATGTGAGAAAAGGATTCCAAGTTAGTCGATTCATATTTTTCTGAAATGAGGTTTTCTAAAATGTTAATATGAAAACTCCTAGACGTTTTGTTTTGATCTGACTTGCATTGGAAACAAGTAGATGCCAACATGTGCGTATCTATAGGGCAGCAGGAACAGTGGCATTAGGCTTAAGTTTCAAACAATGTTCTACGAAAGCAGGCGCATGGCTTTGCGATTGAAGCGCCTCAGGGGAACACATTTATTTTGAGCTTGGAATAATCTCTTTTGGATCTAATTGCATCTATTGGTGTGATCTTACTGCAACACAATACTGTCTGCGGGCTGACATGCACACCGTGGCATGTCTATGAAGTACAATACCGACTCTCCCGCATGTGAAAGCTGAAGTTCGTAAGTGGATTTTTTCCATGTTTCTTTTATTTAATTGTCTTGTTTATTGCTTTTATTATTTGCTTTCTGTGATAACTTTAAACAATAATGGGGGAAGAGAGGCAAATATGAGCGAGAAACACAGTTTACATTTTTATTAAGAATCAGATGGCCTCATTTTGCCAATTAATTTGGTATCCAGCACAAACACCGTCCCCAAAGCATTTCTGACACATTAATATGCACACACTAGAATAAAAATCAGAGACAGAATGACACAGATGTAGAAAACAATCCCAAGTGTGCATCATTGAGATGAACAGGTACATTTTAATATATTAAAATCACTATTTGCAATGGAGAAATATTATGCTGTTGCTTAAAAACTGGTAGAAAATATTGCTATTTCGACAGATGTCATAACTGAGACTCACTGACACCATCTTCAGCGAGAGTTTGCCACAAAAAGGCATTTCCTCTAATCTGTATAGATGCACAAAGGTGGAAAATTGAGTGGAAGAAAAAAGCTTAGCAGAAAAAGCTTCACATGCAAAGTACAGAACGAGGTCTGGGTTTCTTCTGGTTAGAAAGCTGCATTAGTGTGGGGTGTATGTCGCAATCAATCAGTTAATTGTATAATAAACCAAATTGAGCTGCATTTAATATTTTTTTGGGAATATTCATAATCACAATCAAAAGTTACAGCAATTTTGTTTACAGAAAAATCAATAGATATTTTCAATTATAAGCAGCTTTTATTTCCATTATGTGTAATATTTTTGGTTGTCGTATTTTATTTTGGATATTCAAAATACCTTCCAGTTTTATCGTTAACTGTTCTCTAAAATGTGAGGGGCCAAACATGCATTATTGTGCCAATTATCAGTACACTGCTTGAAAATGGTTTCAAAACAACATTATTGTTGGTCACAGTAATTACTGGGACAGTTTATCGTCCAGTAAAATAATTTAAAAATGACATTCTGTGGTCGGCGTCAGTGAATTGGCAATGGGTGTTTTAGTTCTGGACCTCTGTCCTTTTTTAAAAAAGGAACCAAATCCCTCTCAGCACTAGATTTTGCAACTACTGTTAATAAATTCTTTGAAAGACATTTAACTTGTCTGGACCTCAATAAGCACACAGCATAGACCAGACTGTGTGATTGCTTTTCTGTCCGTCTGTTTTTATCCCATTTCATGCTTGTTTAAGGGCCTGAAAAGGCAGGGGAAAAAAACCTGTTTGCTTCTCAGTTTCAAGGTGGAAATAGTCATTAAAGAATATTGAACTGACACCTTAATACTCAAGTAAAGAAGTTTTTTAAAAGCTGGATCACTTGCACAGGGATTTACCCACCCCATTATCTACTCAGGGACAGACGGGAAGGAATTAATCAAAGAAATCCTAAACGCCGTTGTGGTTTGACACAAAAATACCCCTTGAATTATTACTGGATTATGTGTAGTTTGACAAAAGAAATAGCCTGTGCTCATTCGCAGGTAGCATAGCAAAGCACACTTGGAAAGATATGATCTATCTCCAGATGATTGCATACATACAGAGAATGTATACCTGGACTGGATCTCATTTTTATGCTGAAAAGGCTTTTAAATCCTAAAACAAGCTACATGATCTCAGGTTTTTAATAAAAGATGACATTCATGTATTAAACAGTTTAACAATAAATGTAAACACGTGGAGATACTGCAAGAGTCTGACTTTATGTTTGAACTTTTGAACTGTTTTCTCAACACACACACTCACACACACACTCGCACACACACACAGAGCCAGATGGATGGGAAATGTTGGCAAACGGAGGCAAACCAACATTTGGGAAAACACCTTAGGGATCGCTTGGATGTAGTTCCTGCACAATTGGACAGAATACATTAAAAAGTTTATGTGTGCATGCACTATTTGAGAGACAGCAGACATTGTAGAATAATATTTCAATTCTATTTTCAGCAATGGAAAACTAGTTTTAATAACTGCCAATATAACTAGCTATAAACAGCTATGTCTAATAGTCAAGTGCTGTTTATTCATGAAACTGAATAGTTGATCACCAAGGTGATTATACATAATCAGGACTGATGCATGCAGGTGTGTTAGCACAATGTCGAGGAGGAAAAACATCTGTAATCATGTTAAAGAAGCATCAATCTGGGACTGGTTATACGGCCATGAAAGACAATTTAATGTCACTTTATTTAAGACAGCTACTAATTAACACAGACAGTTAAGTCAGACAATGTTCAGAGAAACCACTAGAAAGAAAACCCACAAAGAACTCCACCTCAGACTCAACCGGCTGATTCGAAAAAACGAAGGAAAGGCTGAAGGAGAACGCTTCTCCTGTCTTAAAATAGAATTGAAGCATGACTTGAACCAAGTTACACCTTATTAAACCATGAGACGAGTCAAACAACGATCCTTGACCAACGTAGAGATGTTTGGTCACAGTACAACGCAGTATGTTTAGATGCAACATTTGGCGCATATGAATTCTTATTTGCACCAGAATAAGGTGAAGTTTTTCTGAAATGAGCAGCGTGACATTTGCCCACATGTGAGGACCTGGTCCACATAAAACATCACAGACGCCTGAAAGTACAGAATAAACTGCATGCATGGAGGAGTGTGTGTTAGTCATCACACGCTGGAGTGCACACATGCAACAAAAACATCCAAACACGTGTTTGAAATGCACCGGAGCTCTGCGTGCGCTCAGATGCTGCCACGCTGAGGTGATGCAACAGCTGAAAGTCACTGTATATTTCCACTTTGCCCCATAAGGTTCAGCTCTTTTATGCCACTGATAGTCTCACTAAAATCACTTTTTTTTTCCTCAGCAAGAGAACTCCACACCAACTCTCTCTCACACACACATATATCTAAACTGAGCCAGTAGAGCTTCGTTTTATCTGTTGTGGCACAGCATGGGGTGAGTTGTAAACCTCCAAGCTGTCTGGAATCATGTCTGCTGCTACTAAGCCGCTAGGAGAAAGCCAAGACTGTGTTTTATTAGAGTCTGCGACAATAATCACAAAGTTGTTTTACAGGAAGGATTGCTTTAAAGGAATTTTTATGTAACCACAGACGGATTTTGTTAATGGTTGATAAATAATTACTTGCTCACTTAGTCCTCACTAATGCGGATAATTTCCCAGACAAGAGATTTTCTGCTGCGTTTGCAGCTTCCATCTCCATAGACACCAAGATTTGGGCGCCAAAAATTGAGATTCCCTAAAAGGTGGATTTGTGATGCGGCCATTTTGACTGCATAGACAGGAATAGTTTTCTTATCTGCTTGTTCTGGCCGGACTCTGTTCCCTTTACCATCAAATCTGTGTTGAAAATGTGACATGGCGGTGAAAAAAAGATACACAGTGTCCAAGAAAGCCTAAGCTACAGAAAACCTACTTAAACTCGTCAGTGGGAAAAGTAGCTATCGACTATCGTAGAAGTTGCCGAATAACTTTGCTTCCTGGTTTCCATATTTTGTCTTGAGTGAAGTAAGTAGTTTTGTTTCCATTACAAATGTGTGTAAATCTTTTTTCTGCTAAAATGGAAATAACGCAATTTCACAATTGCGATGTTTCCGCTAAGAGAAATAAAATTAAAATCAAATGTGACTCCGGTTAACAGTTACATAACATATATTCAGTATTGATTCAGTGTTGATCACGTGACTCGTGTGATGCAAAAAAAGGGTTTCCATTTAAATTTTGCTAAATGCATTTATTTTACTACAACTGAAAAGCCACCTTGTCTTAGCACAAAAACATGTTTTTTCCTCAAAATTTTGTTTCCATTAAGCAAATTTATTTTTGTAAGTTCAATCTGCACAATTTCATAGTTTAAAAAAAACATGTTGATGTCCAACACGGCTTTTCTGCAAGTTCATCCTCAAATAGATGCAGGATAAATGTTTCCAGGGATAATCAAACCTCTGCGTGTTTGTTTGTGAGCCGTTTGCATTCAGACCGGTGTCTGATATTCAAACGGTCCCAGGAGAGAGGGGCTTGTCTCTCTGGGATCCCCTGAAGGCACACAGGCTAGTCAAGAGTCCATTAACAGGCCTCCCTGTGTGAAACCTGATCCACTATCTCTGCTGATGTGTCCGGATAAGACTCTCACACACAAACACACACCGCAGTTAGGAGAAGAAAGTTCCTCCTTGCTCCTCCCGTGCTTTGCGGAGCTGTCCAGATAAGTTTGCTTTTAGGAGGAAGTGATCGTCACAAGGTGTCAGAGGTGAAAGGGCAGTGGGGGTTATCTGGAGGTGAGATCTCGACCTGATCCCTGTCCTCACCTCTCCTGAGTTTGTCATTTAGGCCTCTCCCTTCTTTCAACAGGGGATTTGAACACTGCCCGCTGACTTCCTGGTACTTCATGTTCTATTTTTGGATGGGGGTTTTTTTTTTAAAGCTTCACGCCTCGAGGCAAAAGTAAATTAAAGCTACAAAAAATTAATCATACTTAAGATAAGCAGCTTGCAGCCGGTGATACAGCGGCAGGCAGTGAGATCTGTAACAGTGGATTGTAAAGTGGAGCGCTCTATTCCGGCTGCATATTGGAAAGCCTTTTGAAGAAGCTCCATTACAGCGTTTTAGAAGAAAACAGTTAAAGATAAGTTCCTCTATATTAACCAAGGTGCCCTTGAATAAGAAACAGGTGAAGATCCATGTGAGGAGTTGATTTCTCTGTTTGAATTGCCGTTGTGGCGCTCTGACTCTGAATCACACTAAGCCCGTCTTAGGCTGAGGCTTCTTCTGTTTCGGCTCTTCTTTCCTTTTCGTCCTCTGTCGCCTCAAAGGACGACTCCTCCACTCTGTGCACTCTTAGCATGCTAACAGCTGAACGGACCCGCTTTTTCCCCAGGAAACTCGCAGTGTATCTTGTTTAACGTGACGCTCCGTGTTCCAGCACAGAACATATAATCAAATGCAACAGTTCTGCGACGAATTTGACACCCACTAGCAGAAACTGTACCAGTTAGACGTCCTTCACGGCACATTACATAACACCTGCAGCACACGAAGCGTTCCTAAGCTGGAGCGTTCCAGCCGCTCACGCTGAACATTGTTCCTCAGGAAATCTTCTGTCCTACATTTCAGTCCTTGAAATGAATCGTTCTTCCTCCATATTCTGATGAAGTTTATGTCTAAGGCTTCCTATTAGCCTTTGACCCTGTGTGCTGAGGAAAGTATTGTAGCCGGGGTTTCCCTGAGGAGTGTAGTTCCACCTACAGCTGATATACCTCCCTGTGAAGCACCGTGTGTGTATGCGTGCGTGTGTGTGTGTTGTAAGGGAGAGCTCGTGTATTCTATTTCCAGTGCTGGTTCTGAGCTACTTTAATCCCCTTGCCTTGTCTCTATTGCCATTGGCAATAGAGAAAGAAACCCCCCCTTACCCCCAGTTTGCCCACCCCTCCCAGGCTTTCTGCCTCTGTCTTGCTGGGATTGAGTTGCAGGTTTACTGAAAATAGCCTGTGAGAGGCAGAATCTTTTCTGTCAGGCAGACAGAGGGTTTGATAGAGACAATCCTGGCTGAGGAGACAGCTCTGCGAGTGCTGCGCTACGGGGGGAAAAAAAACTAGAGTCAGGCATTTGAGGGAGGTAAGACCTCATACTGTGAGTGTGTGTGTGACTGTTTGTTATCCTGTAAATGAACATGGAGTCACGTCATGTTTTCAGCTTTTATAGCTCAGATAAGGTCTTTTTTCCTCTTTTTTTCTTCATTTTTTTGGTTTTCTGAACAAAAAGTGTTTTTTCAACATATGACAGGAGCATATTTATAATTATAATATCAGAGGAGGTGAATAAAAAATTATTTTTAATGCTGAAATATCAGCTTACTGTACAGCACTTGATTAGGGCAACTTTCTCATGAATCATTGCACACACCTGTGACTGGGGGAAGAACCAGGTTTGCATTTACCTGTGCTGACTTTGGTAAAACACTCAGGACCAACTGCAGCAGACGACATGAGATTTCTCCACTTTTTCCTTCCACTAGACCTTCCATTAATAATATTATTTCTCTTGCATTAATGTGATTTACCCTTCTCATGAATGGCGTCACTGATTGTTCAACAACTGCCAACTCAGATTTTGTAGGCCATTTGTAATTTTGTGATTTGTGATCTTTCCAACTATAAACCATAAAAAAGTTTCCCTTTTTTTTTTACCAATTGACTTTTTCTTTCATATTAAATCTTTTGTGAAACATTAATATTTGATTGTGTGTAACATTTTTTGTGTTCTTATGAAAAAATAAATCACAAAGATCAAACGAGGAGGTGATGACACACAGTGATCTAAAGATATTCCTGCGTTGCAGTAAAATCGTCCATTTTTGTGGATGCGTCTGGGAAATATCTGTCAATAATTCAAACCCTTTCAGTCTGAAATTCGGCCCATATTCCCAGAGTTGCTGTAACACTCCATATGTCATGCTGAATCGTACAGAAGCAGGGATGAAAGGAAGCAAAGAAGTCTGTATTTTTGAATTTTTCTATTTCAGCTGATGGTGAGCACTGTGGTCAGGAGTATTTCTGTTCATGGATGGACTGCATAAGCTGCGTTTTTCGTGGCGATGCTGTTAAACAGGTCTCATAGTCTGGGCTGTTGGAGTTTAAAAAAAAAAAAAAGATGAAAAAAGAGGCCTGGAGCCACAGCAGCTCATGCAGCCCTGTGAGAACAGCAGCATAATGTTCAGTATTACTGTAAGGGAGTTTTCTGACCTGTAGCTGGAAGGTCTAATGAAAATTGCTGAATTGCATTATGGTGCTAGATACAGTAGTGCTAAAAAACACCCAAAACCTGGAAATGGAACAAATGTGTAAAGTTTCTGTTTTGACAACTCGCCTGGAATATTTTTCTAGGTTGACTAGATCAATAGATTAACAACCTAATTTGGTTTCTTGGCACTTGATTAGTTTGACGAGACGAGATATATTAAGTTCAAAGCTTTTCTGAGTCACACCTCCAAACTCCTATGATTTGTGATGAATGAGTTGGCTTCTCTTTTCTCTACCAGACTTTGTTCTGAACTCTGCAGAACTGCATTCTCTTATCTTGAACCTGGGTCATAAAATAATATTCACTGCAAACTTAATGCTTTAGTATCAATTGGAGATTTTAAAACACCTTCAAAGACACATTTAGATGATATTGAACAACATTTAGCTTGTTCTTTTACTTCACGATACTTCACAATTCATCCTAACAAGATGAGAAAGTAAATGAAAAATTTCCAGCTCATCTAAAAGCCCTGAATGAAGAACATTTTGGGCTTTTGATTACTTTGGACACGTTTCTAAAGTTCTCAAACATAAATTTATATCCACAAACTGCTCTTAAAACGTTCCTCTGCAGAAGCAAAGAAACGTTGAGCTAATCTCGTCCGGACTTATTTCAGTCTCAGGATGTCTGGGATGAACTAACAATCAATCATAGATCTTATACAAATAAATAGAGAGAAATATAGAGGTGTACAATGAAGTGCAGAATCAAATCTGGATATAAAAGTGACATGTGGAGCTAAAGTTGACAAATAATTCTTCAACCTATATTAACTCTATTTATCCTATATATCTAAGTGACAGTTATAAAAAAATAAATAAAAGAATTCATTGAGTAGCTGCCATACTTTGTCAGTTGACCGTAAACATGAAGAGATCTTGTATGAAACCAAAACATGTTTCGCTTGTGATTTTCTGTCCTACACCCAGAGCGTGTTCTCAAGCTGAGAAAGTTGTTGTCCACGTGTATATATTTAATTAAACATCCTTCATTTCCTTTGCCAACTTGTGCTGAATTAGCAGACTTTAACGTTCCTCTCTTTGTTATGAGGTAGTTCTTTTGGCGAGCTTGTTTAATGAACTGCATTTAGTCATTGTGAAGTACGTGCATCTGGCCATGCAGCATTTATCCTCTCTGGAAGCAACGTTTAGGCAGTTGAAATAATTTGAACCTCCTGGCTTTTTGGTTTCAACGTAAGGCAAAGAGAGGCCTCTTTGGGAGAACATTTCTCAAACAGAAGGTATCAGGCAGCAGCTGAAGTTGTGTTTAAAAGCTGCAGTTTGCACTGCTGCTGCAACAAATTCTGCCTCTTTATTCCGCTGTGCTGTTAAATTTTGCAAGGTAGTTCTGCTAGCATTGAGCATTTTGGAGCCAGCGGGGCTTGTAGGGGGCATGAATAAAAGAGATTCTGAGGTTGAGTGGTGCAGCATCCCCGCCGCACCAGATTTAGATCTAAAACAAGAGCAGAGAGGAGGGAAGAAAACTACTGGAACTGCTAATAATTCACTTTACATAATTTCCTTTTTTTTTCTTCTTAAGTTTGGTCAGTTGGTTAAAACTCCACATGACGAACTTCATTCTAATGTCTGCTTTAGGTAACTTGTATTCAACTCAACAGAAACTATCTAGCAGCCGCTGTGCAGTGAAGTGTGTGATATTGCCTGTTTTGAGTTCAGAGGGTCTGCTTTTGTGACCCGTCGGCGTGTGTGTTTGTGTGTGTGTTGATGTTTCAGTTGAACTCTCCGATGAACTCGGTCAGCAGCACGGAGGACATTAAGCCCCCGCTGGGCCTCAATGGCGTGATGAAGGTGCCCGCTCAGCCCTCAGGCACGGCTCTGTCGCTCACCAAACACATCTGCGCCATCTGCGGCGACCGCTCCTCAGGTGAGTGCGCCGACACCACGACGCCCATCAACACAGCTCAATACAGGTGTGTCTCAGTCGACTGGAATGTTATTGACAAGTTCAATTAGTCATTTCATTCAAAAAGTGAATTTTGCCGTCTCACTTGGCTTGATGGGTTCGATTCCCTGTGTTCTTTCGCTACCCTACTTCCTGTCCTGCTACTCATAAATAAAGGCCACTATTCCCCCAAAAAATAAAAATTAGTTAATATATTCTGTATATTTATTACACACAGAAAACTATATTTTAAGAATTCATAGCAAACTCTTCAAAATGGTCACTTTAGATAAGAAAAACAGGTTTTTCTTATGGAAACTAGCTGACGGCAATCTTTAACGGTAAGACAGAAAGCAAGGGAAAGTCACAGAGTGATGCACATTAGTGAGAAATTGAGTGAAAGGAAAAAATCCAGTAGAAACTTGCACAAGCAACAGGCATAACCAAACCCTGGAGAGGATTGTTAAACAAAGTCCAAGATTCAAAAAGCATTGAGACTTTTTTTCTTTCACTAAACTTCATTAATATATTTGCTCATAGCGCTGTACGCTCAGTCCTCTTTAATGACATTTGTAAAGTCTATATTTGTGAAGGTCAAAACATTCCCATAAAACAATAATAATATCTCCCCTGAAATCTGTTTTTATTGGTCTCCTGTTGGGGTTTTATGAGCTCATCAAAATCAACAGAAAAGAAACTCTACCCTCACTCTCTCCCCGATTATATCATCATGAGCTGTTGATCCCTGGAAGGTTTGAAATAATCTGTAAACAGCTCGGATGACACGTCTCTCATTATTACCTAATTAAAAGGAAGTCGGACTACCCCAAATCTTGCTTAATCCTTCTGGAGCCGCACTAAAAAACCTCCGAAGGAGATCTAAACACGATCGTCGGCAGAGAGCAACCGGGCTGACCGCTCTGGCACAACTACAGACTGCAGCTTCTTGCAGCGGGACTCTTCCTGGACGGACAACAGTCAGCGTAATTCTTCAGAAATCTCGGCTATGTGGTAGGGAAGCCAGAGTCTGGCCACACTTTGGGGGGAAAAGCACATGAAGGCTGCAGCAAGGAGGCCCTTCAGAACCAACATAAATCATGAGGCAACCAAACCTCACATCAACTTCTACTGAAATAGAGAAATACTGTATGTACGGGAAACTGCACAACGTTGATGTTATTAGTGGGGGGAAAAACTAACGGAGGTGCAGCTGGAGGTGAAAACAAACAGATTGGACTGAATAGAAATATATTTCAGTGTCAAATACAAAACACAGTAACTTATTAATTTTGAATTTTGTACTTCTTGACAAAGTGTTGTTTAACGAAGCACCTTCCTTCCACAGTTATGATAATCACGAGTTATCATTTGACCTGGAATTAACTTCAACCAGAGGAACTTTTAAGAATGAGTAACTGAAGGTTTTTGCAGAGTCAAAAATGTACACAATTCCTTTTTTTTTCCCCTTTTCCAGCATAAACAAATAGATTTCTGTTGAATCATTTCCCAGGGATGGCCGTTAAAAGCTTTTAACCTTTAGGGGTTAGGTGAATTTTGTTGTCATCCTGCGTCATCGGAGTCGCTTCTGCCCAATAGGGGAGGAGGGAGAATCAAAACAGTGTTAAATAGCTAGTCATGCTTCATTTGGTGTTGCTCAAGGGCTTTATTTATCTTCTCTGGTGGTCTAAGCAGCAGATATTGAACAAAGAAGCAGTTTGAGCAATACTGCAGAGGGAAAATGGGCTCCATCCATCATAAAAAAACAAAAGCCGTAGCTGTTAGGAACAAGAGGCCGACATGAGAACAGAGTCCTGCTGGAATCTGTCCTCAGTGAGTCTTTGTTTCCTTTCACAACCACAACATCAACTACAAACTCAAGAACAAAGAAATAATTATGATCAGCTGCTTATCAAACTACAGTTCCCATATGCTGCTAACTTGACTGCGCGTTAGCGCCATGTGTAAGTCGCAGGTTGTTAGGTAGCAGCTGCTTTTGTGTTTTGAGCACAACCTGAGTGCTGCACTTCGTCTTAGTTATTTGTTCAGAGCTGTGTGTCACATAAATAAGCACCTGTGGAGAGCATTAGGATGTCTGCTTTGACCCAAGGTGAAAAACAGATGTAATCTTCATGTATTTTCATGTTAGACACAAACCTTTACTTTACTTTGGAGAGAACTTATGTCTTAGACCAACATGTCATTTGGTAGTTAAGAACCACAACCATCTGAAAATATCTTTAATCCACAAGTACTTCAAACAGCGCTGCCTATTTTAATACTTCAAACACCAAATCTACTTTAATATTCATTAATACACAGAGAGAAAACTGAAAAAAAGAGAATGGAGCTTCTGGATTGGCTGGTTCGCCGGCCAATAGCGTGTCACGCAGCACCGATGTTCTTTACTCCGGGTAGAGCTGAATACACAAATAATGAATTGTTTCATTCTTTTTTTATTTTATTTATTTGTTTAGTTTTGCAAATACAAGTTTGAAAAGTGCGGCATGTATATGTATTCAGTTCCTCAGTTACTATATATCTAGCAGCTTTTTACTAAAATTTAGTCTGTTGTAGCTCTGGCTGCATGCTTAGTGTTTTTGTTCTGCTATATTCAGGATATCCATCTTCATCCATCTCTTTCTAGCTGTCATGTCCCTGCAGAAAAAAAAAGCATCCACCACAGCATGATTCCACCACCATCATGTTTCAGTTTAAGAATGGTGTATTCAGTCAGTGTTAGTTTTCTGTTTAAAGTGGGAAAAGAAACTGGTGGCACTGGATTTCGATTCAGGATTATCAAACAAAAGGGAACTAAATTTGTATGCATGTCACAAACACTAGATTTTTATTTGATATATGATTTTCCTGCACTGCTATACCTTTCTTCATGTTGGTCTAGGAGATAAAATCACAATCAGAGACATTAAACTCAGTGGTTGTAATGTGACAAAATGTGAAAAAGAGAGCAGAGATTATTGGAAAAGTCATTTCTACCATTCTCTGCAACACCAGTCATCTGGATATTGATTTTCTGAATAATAATCTCATGCATGCCCTGAATTTATTGCTGTTTCTACTGTATTTTATCCGATAAGAGACTCACTGTAGCATAATCCAGGAAACATCCTGTTAAATCCCAAGGCAAACATCCTCCGTCTTCTCCCGTTTCCAGGAAAACACTATGGTGTCTACAGTTGTGAAGGCTGCAAAGGCTTCTTCAAACGAACCGTTCGCAAGGACTTGACCTACACCTGCCGTGACAACAAGGACTGTGTTATCGATAAGCGCCAGAGGAACCGCTGTCAATACTGCCGCTACCAGAAGTGCTTGGCCATGGGCATGAAGAGAGAAGGTACAGCACATACCGTTGAGGATAAAGTCCTGCTTAAACAAAACCTCCATCCTGTACAGTGTGTTTTCTTTTCAGAAATCATTCCTTAATTTCATTTAGGTTTCACCTCCAGAAGCAGAAAGAGATCATAGTCTTTCATCTAATGTTTAATTTGTTTGAAAAAAAAATATTCTGAGTATTTATTCAACAAACTTCTTCTTTTATTGCAGTGGGATGAAATATGGCTATATTTATTTTAAAGGTATTGTTAGGGTACTAGCAATAATATGTATGCCATGGAAAGGCTTTTTCCTGTTTTTCAAAACTAGTTAGTGATTTAGTCACACACATGATAAAGAGTCTTTATTTAATTAATTATATCTACGTCTAAAACCATGAGCTCATGCACAGCAGATTAATATTGTCAGTTGTTCAGCAGACTTATAAGTGATGTTAGTTTTCATGAATTAACTAGCAGTTAACACACTTTCCCCTAATTTTTTTAGATAAAATCCATCCGTTTGAGTGGATATGAATGTGGAGCATTGATCCATGCTCCTACCACAACTGAACAAGCAAATCAAAGTAAAACTGCGAACATTCATCCTTGAACGAGACCTTGCTCGTGTAAAAACAAAACTTGTCGCCATGGTAATTTTTTGCAAGGCACTGTTGCGTCTTCTGAACAAAGAAAACTTTGATGATGACGTTTTGCTCTCTCCTGTCGCTGTTTCCCAGCGAACAGCTTTGATTAAACCCAAAGGTGGTGGATCAGATCCGAGCCTCTCTGCGGAGACGCCAGCGATCGGGCCACAGTGGGCCTTGGAACCAGGAGAGTTTTGTTATGTGAGGGGAAGAAAAACAGGCAGCGAGGTGTGAATTTTAACACTCCATGAAGGTGTTAAGAATATTTGTGCTCTCAGCAGTGCTGTTAAGCTCTCCTTCTCACATTGAGCAAATAAATCAATGCATCTCTCCATTGTGGTAAAGAGGTTTTTAAATGGAGAGTGCAGATTACGGTGCCTTGCAAATGTATTCACAGCCCTTGAGCCATTTTTACCTTTTGCCACATTAAAACCATAAGCTCCAGTGTATTTTATTGTGATTTTATGTGATAGACCAACACAAAGACAGTTGTGGAAGGAAAATAAGACATGGCTATCAAAAGCAAAATATGAAAATAAAAAGAACTCTCTTTTTGCTGCGATACTCCAGCTGCCTGCTCAAGATTTACGAGTTGGATCCATGCGGGTAAGAGTTTTTCTGACAAATAGATGGAGTTGTCCACAGTTTTCATAATGGCTCCATATGAATTTGATCCACAGTAAAGCTGGATAAAAATTGGGATATATGCAGGTGTTACAATAGTTTTTTTTTTTACAAAACGGATCATTTGAGACACAACTAAGAACTGCACCGGGTGCATTCATTTTTGTTTTATTCAGTCACCTGAAGTGGGTTCTGTACAAAAAGACCAACTGAAAATGGGGCCCACAAATACACATTGGCTGGGATGTATCAGCTTTGTACCCTTGAAATGCTGATACATGGGAATGGCAGCATAATACTGTCATACTGTCTATTAGGTTTTATACATTTGTTAAAAATAAGGCCAATTTTAAAGGCATGTGTGACTGAGCAGAGACCCGATAGTTGTGTTGTATCAGTGCAGCTTTATTTAGGGTTTGTTTAGCTCAAAGAAAGCATTTTAGATTTCTCTCCATTTCTCTTGACCTTATCCTGGCCTCCTGTCCGTTCCCGCATGCTTTTGTTTATGTCATTGTTGGGCTCCGTACTTCTTTCAAGGATATTATCGTTTACTACCTCTTGCCTCACTCGCCGCTCACCGCCAGTCCTCCCTCCCCCCGACCCCACCGCCTTTCCCCTGCACCCCGAGGGCTGTGGTTAGCGAACAAGGCAGCAGCAGTAGCCCAAAAGGCTAAGCGAATCCACAGAAAAACAGGATTAAATGAATTTATGCGCTCCCAGTCAGGACAGCAGAGGAGGAGGGAAGAGGGGAGAATAAAGCTAACATGATTTCAGCCCTCCTCACCTCTGTGTGACTCCAACACAAGTATTCTACCCTTGGGCTGACCTCCACCGCCAGACAGCCGTTTCTCCAAAACTGGGGCCCCTTTCTCCTTCTCCTCTGACAACCTCTGCTTCCCTTTCCCTCACAACAAGGCCGAGGCCTCTCCAGTTCTCAACCTGAAATGGAAACCAGAGCAGGGAAAACTTAAGAAGACAGGCCGTCCTGCACACCCAGTGTGTAATGTGTGTGTCTTAAGGGTGTGTGCAGGCCTGGATGGTCACATTAGCTTTCTAAAAATCTCCCTTTATGTAACACCTAACAAAAATAAAAAACCTCTATTAATTCGCAGTTGAAATAAAAAGCCACAAAGTGTTTAAACGTTTATCTGCGGTGCCTTGGATGAAATAAATTACAGCCTTCTGAAAAGACAAAAACATATTCGTACTGCTTTTTTTTCCTCTTGAGGGTGGACATGCGGTTTCTCTCGCCTCAGCTATGAGTCTGTCTGTCTACCCGGCAACAAAATCATTTCCCGTCTCTGAGTCAATCAGATGACCAAATCAACACAGTTGAGTTTATATCTCTTTTTTCTAATGCATGACAAAGTCCTCACTGATTTCTATTCCAGCTTTTTATTGTTTTAAGAAAAGGAGAAAGGACTTACAGGGCCTTGGAAAAGTATTTATATTCCTGAAACTTTATGAACTTTGTTGCATTTGGTCACATTGCAGCCAAAAACTTCAAAATGTTATTTCATCTGACAAACAAAAAATTAAATGAACAGCAAACTAAAACAACTGATCATTCTTAAAATAAAAAAAACTATGCTGATTCCTGGGAATGGCAGCATCATACTGTGCAAGAGTTAGTTGATTTGAAGATGGGTGGAGGAGCTAAATGTAGAACGATCCTTGAAGAAAACGTGTTTTAGGCAGCAATAAAAACATAAACATGCAACTAGAGTTTCAATGGATTATCTAATCAAAGCATATTCATGTATTTGAATGGCCCAGTCCAAGTCCAGACCTAAATCTAATTTGGAATTGGTTGCAAAACTTAAGAATTTACAGAGACTGTCTGTCCAGTTAAAGCCAAAAACAGGCATAAATGTCGTCATTTACAAATCTGGTAGAGATGCCCCATGACATTTACAGCTGTAACAAAAGCAGGGTGTTGGCTCAGTATCGAAAAACAAATGCATGCCACACTTTTCAGATTGTGAGTTTTCAAATAATGTGAAAACTGTGAATCAGTTACTTTGTGCCGGCTAAGAAAATATGTGAAAATTTGAGGCGGTTAAGTGATACGAGTTCTGCTGAAAGGCACTGTATTTGCGGTGTAAGGGAGAAGTGAAAGGCCTTGCATTATTTATGTGTGAATGAGGGATTTGTATATAGAAGGCTATAGCTGTTTGTCATTGAGCACAACAGAGGAAAACAGGTTGCTTTGATGTGGAAAGTGGAAGGAGTCCCTGAATGTTTCTTCTGTGCTTTGTTGATCCTTTTATAGGTCCAAGGTCCCCTTTAAAGTCAATGCACACTTTCAAAAAATGACTGTTGGTTGAACCTGACAAAAACTTTCAGCTTTAATCAAAAGTTTGGCTTCGCAAATACCTGTCAGCTGTTTCATGCGGGAGCTAAACGGTGTTCGGCTACGTAAACTGCAGACACGTCGGGTGGGTGCTGACGTCGGCGGTAAACAGCAGTAGTGAACGGAATCAGTTTTGTTACATGCAGCCGTCCAGGAGGAGCGCCAGCGAGCCAAGGACAAGAACGAGAACGAGGTGGAGTCCACCAGCTGCGCGAACGAGGACATGCCCGTGGAGAAGATCCTGGAGGCCGAGGAGGCGGTGGAGCCCAAAACCGAGACCTACATCGAGACCAACCTGGGGATGCCGTCCAACTCGGTGAGCGCAGATTCTCCTCTCATCACAAACTGTGTGATGAGAGGAAGAACACACAGTTTTTGTCTTTGTCTGATGTCGAAAATAGTGACCATTACTGCTGAAAATGGCAACTATTCTCTACTTCTGCTTGTTTAATCCCCCTAAATTTAGACATCAGATTGTGTGTTTTTGTTACCAATATAGTACTGATAACAAGAAAAAAAGCTTCCAGCTTATTAGCAAAACTAAATAGTTGAAATAAGAGAAATCTTTAATGATAGAATAACTAAACAGCTGTTAAAGTTTAAGCTCCTTTCCTTTTATTTTTCTGTGTTTTCACATAATGAGATTCTCACAGAATAATCGACTTGATTAAAAAATAGCACAATTTTACTATATCTTCACAAAACCTCTAAAGCAAAAGTACAATTTATTTATTTTTAACTAAAATCAGAAAGTAGCATGTTTTCACAAAGCTACAACAGCATAAAACCAGTTAGTTATATTCAACACTCGCTTGTTGTCGTTTTGTTTCAGAATATAGAATGAAGCTCATATTGGTTTTTATTCTGCAGAATATTCTACAGTATTGTTTTCCATTCTTGAGCCAGAACAAAAGCTAGTTTAATCCGGAACCATATTAGTTGCGGGTTGTTTTATTACCATATTTTTCGTGCAGGTTTTGTGTGAAATAAATTATAATGTATGCAGCTCCTGTAAGCCTTGCAGTGCAGGAGGTAACAGCTGCATTTCAGTGTCTCCTATAGTACTTTCTGTCTATAGAAATATGCAGTAGCTGAAGTAGAAACTCTGGCTGAGTGTAAGAGGTGAAGAACTGAGAGAGGAGCAACCCGTTCCTGTACAGGAACTTTTCTCCTGCATGGAGTTTATTCCTATGGAAAGTTTGAGCCGTCATGAAGCTGCTGCTCCGAGGTACGGCTATCACGATTCTGCATTCTGGTTCTGTATTCTCTCTGCAGTCTCCTCCAAGAGCAATTATCAAATATTGTTTTATCATAAATTAGATAGCTTATTAACTACTAAGTTTTCCAAGTTTCACAACTCTATTTAGACTTTTTAAAACAGCATTACAAAAGCACTTGAGCTTTTTTTCTTTTGATTTATGCCAAAATCTCCAATTTCCAAGTTGAAAAGAAATAACGCCAGTCAATGATGGATGTTTGTCACTAATCCTGACTTCAGAGAGGCAGCCATCTGCAGCAAGGAACAGTTTATTTGCATTTCTGGACGTTTGTATATGAATAAATCATCCCACACATAAATACATGTAGCAGTCGCTGTGAACATGTACAAAATGTAAAGAGATGCGTTGCTATTAGCTTGCATTGCTAAAAGTAAGTAGCATGAAGAAAATGTTCTAATGGTTTTCCTTTTGATCCTGCTTGCTTAAGTTAGATTAGGTCTTAGTTTCTGACTTCAGCACTAATTGAGACACAGAATAAGTCGTCAGTGGCACTTCCTGGTTCTCTGTATATGTCTATTTTAGTTTCTAATGGCAGGGATTCTTAAAATTACCCCTTTTTCATTTCCTTTTTGAGTAGTTTGTTTTTGAAGCAATTATCAACGAGGCCAAACTACTCATCTTTTTGGCCGTGGAGCTTGTTTTCTTTACATTAGGCAATTTTCTTTGTATTCATCTGGGAATAGTTGAGGCCCAAATATTTAATAAGTACCACTCAAGGTAGTCTGAACATCGATGGCTATTTATGCCACAACTTGAGAATCGATGTAAAAGGTTTCTGTGAATTTTAACCCATTTGCTGAATCATGCCTGCTGTTATTGGACCATTTAGATATTTCTGTGACCCAGACTGTAGTTTCAAAGCCACATGATGGGTGTTAGCCCTTCATCTTTCACACTGTCTGTATGGATTTATCTTTTTGATGAAGCACAGAAACAGTGGACTGTCCTTCTTTCAACCAGATGACCAACAGTGCATAGAAACAAGTGGGGGAGGGACAACCCTACAATATTATACTCTGGAATAATATTGCATTATCTGCTATTTCATGAAGTTCTTTTAACCACACAAATTGTGTAAAGAATATTTTTAAACAGAAGCATTTCTAAAATATGAGATTCTTTACAATATTATAATTTTATCCTATTTTGCATAACCTTGATGATGTAACTTATATTTTAGAATCATCTGGAGCTTTTCCATCTGTGGCAAAATATTTCTTCTTTTTATAGTTGTGATTTTTTTTTTTTTTTTTTAGTTTTGCCTTGTACTAAGTGCAAAACGAGTTAACTTAGGGGAGGAAATAGCTTTTTTGGCAATGTTACTTGTAAATAGTTAATATTTCATATGCTACAAATGTGTTTGTTTTCGTTTTAGATTTTTTTTTTGGTGTTGGATGTGGTTTCTTTAGGACGCAGGTTTATCTGTTCACTTTCTTTATTGAGCTGCGAGTTTCCTCCTTGCTGCTCCCAGTATCAGTTGGGCCGTCTTCGACACAGCCGAGACTAAAGAGTGATGAATATTGCAACAGACAGACTGTTCCTGAAAGCATCCCACATAAGCCGCTGCTTTTTCTGGAATTCTGTTGCGACATGGGAAGCAACGGAGCTGCGCTGCAGCTTACCAAAGGGCCCAAAGGCGAGAGGGAAACAGGGAGGGCTTCTGGGAATTATCTGCTTCAAAAGGGAGGGAAATGTCCTGTGAAGTAAAGGTAGAAATGCGAGGGATGTTATGAGAGTAAATGGGAACTATTTTGGGGGGGGAGATGGAAATGTAGGAGATGAGTGTTGACATAAGGGAGAAAGAGGAGGAGTTAGGATTCAGGAGGGAGCGCCTGGCAGTGAAGACTCAGTAATGCACTGAGTGTGTCTGCGCTCAGTCATGCTGGCTCCCTCGGTGTTTGTTGCCTGCCCAGCGCCAACACAAGAGGACTTCTGAACGGACAAAAGAAACCTTTGCAAGAACTAGGAGTTGCATATACTTTTTAAGTTTAAACAAACTCCTGTGGGATTATTTGATATTACAGTTTAATAAAAAAATGGCAAGCGCGGTCCTACAAGCAAACTGCGGAAACATTATAGAGAAGCAAATAAATTGCTCCCAAATCCTTCCTGCAAAAGAACTTTTATTCTATTTTTTACGTGTTCTGTCCAGCAGCAATCACAATTACGAGAGAGAAGCCTAACAGTTCTACTTTTGTTCCCCTATGACTAATCATGTCCACTTGGACTCCTAATGTCACGGTTTTAATAAAAGCAGAGTATATTAATCTCCACACAATATTCTTTTGAGGCGACTTCAGAAGTTCCACATTCACAGATTCATCTATTCGCTAGTTTTTCTGTGGAAACTTTATTCACATTAAAAAAAAATCTGATTTGTCCATAAACCATTAAAGCTAAAGGTGCGATGCTACTTTGCACTCTACTGTCTGGCATGTTCAGTTTTTAGCTATTGTGCTGCTTCACCCCCATGAACACCGGAGCTCCACATTGAAGCCAAATTTAGTTGGTGTTTATATTTTTTCCCCTCCATCATTGTGTACATTTCAGAAATCCTAATGTCTTTAAAAATAGCCTGCTTACTCTGGTGTTTAGTTTCATCTCAGCACTTGAGGTTGGATTAGGACTTCAGCCTTGGTCTTAAATATAGCTAACTCTGCATTAAACTCATTGTTAGTTTGTATCTGTTCCTGGAAATTCATATAAATCAATAACATAATTCTGAGTATCATGCGACATTGTAGCTGCAAAAGTAGTTGCGTTTTTGTATTTTAGTAAAAACGGCATAAAGAATGTCATGCATTGCATTGCTTAACAGCATGAAACCGTAGCATTTTGCATTAGTTCAATGTTATCCTCCTGTCAGGATGTGTTATGCAATGTCTCTGCTAAACAACATGGAAGTAACGGTGGCAAGGCAAACAGCCTGATTTTTGTTTCTCTGATTTGGGGGCGCTGACCCTTTCACTAAAGTAGAGCCGACAATTTTGGCACAGTTTCAGCATTCAGGCGGCCCGACCAGCAGGGCTTCCCTTTCTTCCCGAATAACGTCCGCGTCCAACCCCCCCTGCTGGTGTCCATTGAGAGTCGCTGCCCCGTGCTATAATTAATCACAGGGCCCGGGTCATGGGTGTACACCGTGAATAGGCTGCTGCCACTGTCTAATGGCTGGGGTCTGGTCTGGCTGAATGAAAGTGTGTTTATCTCATGGTGACCTAGAACAGGAGTTAAAGAGGCGTTAGTAATATGCCTTCACTCGGAGAGGAGAGGGGAGATTTCTTCTTCAGGAGACGGAAACGAAGCTACCGTTCGCTGTCCTACCTGAGGCTCTTATTTTTACATTTTTGATATTTCAAGGCTGGGACTTTGCAGTACTTACAGTACGCACATTTATTTAAAGGATAATCCAGAAGTTTTTTTTGGGTTTTTTTAAAGCACCTCTCAAAAGCATGAATTCCTTTAGCAATCTTTCACATTTTGTCACAAAACAACCTAAAACCTGACGTTTTTCCAGGTTTTATGTAATAGATTAACACAGTTCCTGAATGTTCTCACTTTCATCCACTTGTAAATATCAATAAAATCGTGACAAACATGGATGAACATGGTGTTGGCAGCATTATGCTTTTCCCAGGCTTTTCCTCAGAAGACGGAGAGAAGCTGGTCACAGTTAATGGGAGATAAATGGACCTCTGCGGAGAAATTATCGAACAAAATATGTTAGATGGTTTAAAAGACTTTGTCCTTCAACAGAACAATGGCTGTTTAAAAAACAAAAATGGGACATTAGCCATTTCTTTTTTCATACCAGTCTTCATTGCAGCTCAGCTTTCCCTCTCTTGTCGCACTGGTGTAGTCGTGTTCAAGTGGAATAATGAAAAATTGAGAAGGAAATCTTTCTCCACCCTTCCACAAGTGATGAAAATTTCATAGGACAGTATGCAAGCCTGGCAGTTCTCTTAAGTACTGTCGATGATGATGATGAAGCGCATGTGTGCTGTAAATCCTTCGATTTGCCTGGAACAAACACCGCCGGTTTATGGTCACAGGGAAAATATCTTTCACACAAATTTCACGCCGGACTTTTGGCAGGCTACAGCTCCAGTCAAGTGTTTCCATACAGTGAGGTTGCAGCTACAGTTACAGTGGCACAGCTCAGTGCAGATTCTTTTCCTGCAGACTGATAACATCCCAAATACTGTTCCATGACCCGAGCAGTAAGTACAGTAACGCGATGCTCGTAAATTGTCTCAGGAAAGTGTAAGCTCCTCTCCCCTGTCATCTCCTCCGACGGAGGCAGAGAAACAAGGTCAGTGTAAACACGGCTAAGATATCCATACAACATTCATGAGACCCGTAGTGTCTAACAAGAATCCCGGGACTCTTATTCTAATGAAGAAGAAGAGGAGACTGGGGGTTGGTGGCCTGATGGTGGCACACATCTGAGCCCCCATTCTGCTCCTTTTTCTTTTGTTTTTTCTTTGTTTTTCGCCCAGGCTGCCCTTTGGAAGGAATTAGCTCAATCTGTTTGTGTTTCTGAGAGGAAACGCAGCTCACGAAAACTGTCGCTCAGAGCTGCGCCGTCCATCGTTTCCCACGGAGATCAGATGCTGAAATATTCATAAGACGCCAGTTGTCTCTGTGGCCCCATTGGGAAAATAAGACAACTTTTAGTTTCAAGAACAGTTCAAGCTTTGTTTCTGGTTTAACTTCTCCCTGTATATGTACATAAATATATGCGTTAATATCAGATACACATCTGCAATGCTCTGCAGGCATCACGAATCTCAGACTGTTTGGGATGGAACGGGGGAAAGAGGACCGGCTCGCCTTTGGCCTGCACATTAAGAACACAGGATTCGAGTTTTCTCCTTCATCTTGAACTAATCTTCTCTAGAGAGCAGCAGTTGATGTCAGGATCTTCCCAGCTTTTAGCATCGATCTGTGGGATTTGGTTTAGGAAGTCGGGGAGAAGTTACTGACTCTCTTCAGCAGACTGCGAGTTCACACGGGGACGCGTCATTTAAGAATATTTGCTAGACTTAATTTTATGCATAAAAAGAAAAGTGTGCCTGTTTATACATATGCATATCAGTGGTTTGGACTCCTGGGATGATGGTAAACTTCTTGTCAAAGACTGACAGTATTGTTCAGGATGTCCAAAAGGAGTTTCATCTTAGCAAAGTAGTCATACAGTATGCATGTGTTGCATTAGTATTCTGCAGCGATTCCCATTGGACCGGGATATTGTACCTCTGAATCTAAAGCACAGGAACACCGTATGAGACGCTGTATTTGATGTCGGTTTGGTGCAAACAAGAATGATTTTCTTTTTTTCTTCTTCTTCAAAAAGAAATGTTTCCCTGACCTTAGGTAGCTGAAATGTTCTCCAAGAATCCTAGGATGTTCAGTACTTTCTGGTTTCCAAGTGTCACCGAAAATAAGATGTGTTAAAAATGGCAGTAGTTTAAATGCTCTTAACTTTCCATACTTAGGATGTCATTGACATGATGTTTATTCGTACAGTTAGTGAATGCAAATTACTAACATGAATTCATTGTAGGCCTAAAAAAACTAAGAAAAGAGGAGCAAATTCTTAGACATATTTAGAAAATTACCTCGTAATTCTGTGCACTGCGACATTTGATTAAGCAACATTACTGCAAATGTTACGTTTTGGGACTGAAAGAGATGAAAGGCTTTAAAACTCATTTTCTAAGAGCTGTAAGATCTTTCTGTTTTTCTGCTTTTATGATCACATCTCCTCAAGGCCTGTGGAGTCCCATAAAGTCAAATCAGTAAATTATTCTGGCTTTTATTCTGGTTCATCTGCACTATTTATCAGAAAGAGAAACTAATCAGTGTTCTTGTTCTTGGCACTGAAAGCACAATCCAGTAGGACGCCTAACAGACAACACAATCCTGGGAGCTTAGTTTTATCATTTAACACACATTACTGATTACACTCCAGTTTATCTTCTAAGCTCCTAAATCACTGGGAAAACAAAAATAGGCACCGCTCCTGAATTTATTTATTTATTTTTTATATGGGGTAAAACAAGAGATCTTGGAAACCTCTTCTAGCTGAATAACCAGAGGTAGATATGAGTTATGCACATAATTCAGGTTGCACATTTTACAGTCCCCTTCTGGTTGGCAATAAAGCTCCCTCTGACTTGTTTAGTAGTAAAGTGTCGGTTGAGCCTCTCGAAGGCCCTCTTGAGCTCTTCTAGTTCTCCAATAGTGTTTCAGCTAAAAGCTCCCTGAAGACAGAGCGCGCTCAGCAAACGTTGTTTTTTCACCGGCAGCTCTCTGCAGGTATTTCCTCCACAAGCTGGGACAGAATCACTGTTTGTTTTGTCTTCCTGCTTGCCTTCCTTTTGACAGGCTATCACTCCCAGCGTAGCACTCATGTTGTCGTCATTATGTGTGTGAAAGCACAGTGATTGGTAGCTCACAGGTATCCTGAGATCAGGCTCTGGGCCAAAACACACTAACGTAACGAAAAAACACACACACACAAAAAAAAATGACACCTATTCATTGTGCCTGTGCTTCTTTTCGTGTGTGTGCGTGTGCTTTTCCTGCAGCCCAACGACCCAGTGACAAATATCTGTCAGGCAGCAGACAAACAGCTTTTTACTCTGGTGGAGTGGGCCAAGAGGATTCCCCACTTCTCGGAGCTGCCGCTGGACGACCAGGTCATCCTGCTACGAGCAGGTATGTCTGCACGAGTTCAGGAGTTGCAAAAAAAATACGACAGACTGGTGAATTGTATTTTCTTTAAATATTACTTTTTTTTGCCAACAATAGCTGTGATATTTAGATGAACCGCCCTGGTTTATTGTGCAATATTGCAGAAGGGTGTTTCCTATCTCCAGGGTCACTGAGCAAGAGGCCAACTTGCCAGTCGATCTTGCACACAGAATGACCAACGTGATGATGAAATATACCGCTAAATCCCCTCTTAACGAAAAAATGGTGGCAATTTGCTTCCACAATGATCTTTGATACATGTGGAATATGCATCGGGCAGCACAAAATAATCCAATCTGCATTAAGCCTGGAAGCTGATTCACGCAAATTCACAACAACTTACAGGAGGAGTGGCGTGATCTTTACTGATCTGTCAACGGTATGCATTATCTTTTAAGGCTTTTAGGTCCTAATACTATTAAATCAGAAGCTGTTCCCACATTCTCAGGAAACTAGAACTGTGTCCAAGTCACTGTGACTTGGACTCTGTCCAAACTCCCAGTTCTCGTCTATCTTGTTGTGTTCAGGGACAGAATCTCATAGCACATTCTTGGAGAGGAGCGTCTCTGGTTCAGGAACCTCAGACTTACTAGTCGCACATTGACTGGGTGCAGTTTGTATCTTCAAGCCGTGATTTTCATCAATCACTGGAGCACATTACGACCAAGCGCAAAGGGTCCAAGATTAGATTCAAGTGTGAGATCATGGTTCTCAACTGGGAAATCTGGAAATGATCTGTTTGGGTTGGAGTTTGTGGGGGTTTTTTTGCGGGGAGGGGTTGAAAGTTATGGTTGATTCAGTTGATGTGATTATAAGAACACCTAAGAAATAGATAGAGAAGACAATAGCTCTGACTCAGTGCATCCCTAGTCATGCGGGCTAAAAGCCATTTCTACCAACCCAGATTGTGTGACCTAAATCAAGAGACAGGCCTCCAGTTTCCATTTGCATCTTGAGGAAAACGACTTGAGCTAGCTGCTAAGTATTAGTGATGCAGCTACTTGCAGTACAGAGTGAATCATCTGTCACTTCAGCTACATTCGCCGACGTCACAAGTAGGATGGCAACACATTGCCTTCATTCTTTGCCTGTCACTCCAAATTACACCATTATGTTATCTGTCCGTCCCTAAGAAAACGAACGGGGGGGAGAGGATAAAATCCCCTCCTCCCATGATTGCTCCTCAAGTCTTCACACATAAAACGATGCAGAGACTTCACCAAACTGGAGTGAGATATTATTCTGCAGAGCTCGTCTCTTCTCGTCTCCCAGGTTTTCTATAAATAACCACTTTAGTTCTGCTGTATCACAGATAAAAGCATCACGGCTCCTCTCATGGCCAAACTCAACTGTAGGGAGAAGAGGCGAGTTGTTGCCAGGCAGAACAGTTAAAGGAACCCAGTCTCTCATCCGCCGGCGTCTTTCGTCTGTGCCGCTCCCCCGTGTCAGGCCCCCTGCCTTGGCACATCAAGCTTGTTGTCTTTATTGTGATGGCAGGCGCAGTTCATCCTTTTTACACGCTTGTCTCCTTAGAAAGCATGATTCCAATGTCTCAGTGATAACCTGATGCTTGTGCTTGAGGGAGCTGCAGGGTTTTTGCGGCTCGGCTTTAATTGATTCATTGGAATTCTGCCTTTGTTGTCGTTTTAATTTTGCTTGAACGCTGTGTGAACTTTTGTACTTGGATTTACCTTTTTCTTTGTATTTTTTTTTTTTTAACTATCCTTTGCCTTGATCCTTCTCCTCATCTCAGGTTGGAATGAACTCCTCATTGCATCATTTTCGCACCGTTCCATCGCAGTAAAGGACGGGATTCTGTTGGCGACGGGGCTTCACGTGCATCGCAACAGCGCCCATAGTGCCGGAGTGGGAGCCATCTTTGACAGGTCAATGCTACTATTTTTCAATTCCTAAAAAGTCTGTTAGCTGGAGTTACTTTTTTGGTTTATAAATCTAGAGAAATTGCATAATGGGTCAAGCAAGACACATTATGCACGAAGCGATATTGTCTAAAATTAGTATGATCCAAATTCTTAGTACTTCAGAAATTAAAATATATTTTTAATATAATAATATATTCTTTCAAAGTCATCTTTCTGATGGAAGCAAAGCTTGCAGTTCACTTGCACACAGAGCCTGGGAGGAAAGATGAGAGGATAGCTTGAGGTCCAATCGGAGGTTTCCACAGGGAGGATCATCAAATGTAACTTAAAATGCTTGAAATGTGTCACTCTGTGTGCATAATATTTAAAAAATAAGAAGAAGAAGTGTCTCACATTTTGAAATGGATTACTAGAATAAATTAACTTTTCAATGAGTTTTGAGATGCATCTTTCTGACGACTAAAGTTTGTTGGTAGCGAGAATTCTTTTGACCGAGTCGACAAAGTTTTTCTCTTTCTGTGCAGCTAACTAGCTTTTGAAACCACGGAAAGTTTTCAGCCTTAAATAAGTACATTTGAGTAAAGTAATTTCATCTTTTTGACAGCATATGACATTTCTGGTTCTTCAATGAAAACATTACATTGACTGCAAACCACAGGGTTGCTTCGCTGAGGGTGAAGCAGCGCAGAAATTATTGATTAACTCCACTGTATTAAATATTTACACCTGGGTGCATCAGGGCTCTCAGAGAGAACCCTGAGCTGCTTCAGAAAATGTCAAAAAGTCCATGCAAAGTTCAGTCACAGCCAAGTTTGGAGCGTAGCAGGAACCACCCTGGTGGGAAAGAAGAAGTATCTTGAATAAAACGCATTCCTCACACAGATAACCAACTCTTTGAATAGTAGTCAATAAGTGGAAAGACAACAAATCCAGCCAAATAAAACTCTTCCCCAACAACACATGGTCACATGATCGAGCAAAAGAGAGCTCCAGAAAAATGAAAACCTCGCCCAAGTGAAGATCTTTACTCACATGCTCTGTGGGTCGATGTTATACAAGAGTTCACATTTTAAAATGAGAAAGCAACTGAGCTTTCAGAACACCTCGTAAATATCATTGAGTGACACGGCAAAAGAAAAACAAACACACCAGGCTGTTGACAGACATCATTCACGCACTTTGAGTTATTTCAGAAGAATTTAGAGAAGTGTACAAAGTGTGTAAGATCATCACTGAGACGACTCGAGCTTTCAGTTGCCGTCAAAACCCGCCGACTTCAGTGGAGTAAAAGTGAGATGTTTAGATAAAATATGTCTTTTTGTGAAAAATACACTTTTGTTCAGAACTGTGTGCACAATTTTCAGCTTGTCCCATTCTCATGAATGACTAAATAAAGCTTGTGTGTGTTACGTTTTCATGTTTCTTTTTCTGCAGTGTTTTAGTTTATTCCTGTGGTATCAAGATTTGCCTACAACTCTAATCCGCTGGAGATTCCTACTGCTGTTCTTTTAATGAGATACTCATGTTAAATGTTTAGGGCGGAGTCTTGTTGATGGGTGATCTAATTCAGATGGTGCACATCTGCTGGTGGACTCTTGTTGTCTTTAAAAGGGCTGCTGGTTCATTACATTCTGTTTGACTCCCTGAGTGAAGCTTTATTCCAAAACATGTCAAAAATGGTACTTTTTGGTTTTCTTCACTATACCATGAAAACCCAAGTAACCCAGAAACTACTTCAACACAAATATCTTTTTTCTAATGTAGAAATAATTGATAGATTTTTGGCCTTTTTAAACCATTTTTGATTCACCAGCATATAGAAAAAAAGAGGCTGATTTTCAAACTTCTTTGTATTACTAAAACTCCTAAATTGTAGCACAACAGATTTAGATGATGACTTTAATATCTTGGAGAAATTGTGGTCTACCTTTTGGAAAAGCCACTCTACTGAGACAGTGCTCCTCCGTCTCTCTGACTTATGTGAAGTGATGCAAGGAAATCTGCAGCTAAAATGACCATATGTTCAGCTTTTGACTCTACAGACCATGCCATATTCATCTGAATATTAAAATATTGGGTGGGCATTTCTGGTTGAGGTATGGATTTCTTTTGCAGAATTGAATTTCAAAGCCACCTAGACTGATTTTAAACCTGTGGTGTTCCACAAGGTCGTGTTGTTGGTCCTAATTAATTGTGAGTTATTTGACTCACTTATTTTAGGATTGATGATGAAAACATTGAGTTTTTTTAGTACTTTTAAAAATCACAGTGTTGCAAAACATTTAGTTGTGCAGAACTGCTCAGCAAATCATGGTTGTTGGTTAGATCATTTAATCCACTTCATGTTGTCAGACTGGTTATATTTATCTGATTTCTTGATTCAACAGGTCTGGCTGTAATCAAATTCAGTCCAACTGACCAAAAGACTTGGATAAGCACAGTTAATTCATGAATTAACAAAAGGGAGATTATTATTCCTCTGTAGCACAGATTGTTTTGTTTTTTTGTTGATGCAATAAACGACTGCGATGAAAAATGTAAGTGTGGGAAAAACCCTGTTGGTGCCTGGGTTGTTCTTGAACATCCAAAACGACTTTATGCCACTCGATGGTAACCGTTTGGATCAGACAGTTGAAACTTGGACGCGGCCGGGTTCTGCAGAAAGACAATGCTTTGCTGCAGAAAGGCAAGGTTTAATCTGCTGAGTTGTTCAGACGTTTAATTTTTTTTTTATCGATCCATATAATTCATTAGGGATTATTTATCAGGCAAATGAGCAGTGAGCTGGAGCCAGCAGACGACAGACAGCTGCTGCCAACAGGCCAGTTGTTGAGCCACAGGACATTTTCCATCTCTGCATTAACTGTGGCAAGTATTAAGATCCAGAGCCCAGATTATGCTTCCTTATCAACTCCTTTCTTTCTCTTTCGCCATACAAATGAAGAGACTGATTAACTTACACACTTGAGTCTCTTTTTTTTTTCTCTCTTTTGGCTCTGTCGTTTCTCCTCGGAGCAAATCAAATTAGCAGTGAGTCACAATTGACTTAACAATCCTGAGGGCCTGAAAGAAAAGGAGAAAATAAGAACAGGCGGCACGGCGAGGGTGTGACCCAGTCAGAGAGGGGTGAGGAGTTCGGGCGAACCTACCCTGTGATGTCACACGCAGACAGTGGGCGTGCTGGTGTTGGATTACAGCTTGTGTTTGCTCTGCGGCTCTTTCTGTATGAAAACCACAAACTAAATATAATTACTCTGTAGGGTTGTAAACTTCTCCACTGATCTTACGGTGCCTCGCAGTGTGTTCGTGTGCGTTTATTTTTAAACAGATGTGAGCTGGTTAGCGGTTGAAAACATATTTTTAATATACATATACTCTGGATAATTAACTTGAAGAGCAGTTAGCAGCAAAAAAAAAATAAAAAAAATGTACCAATTACAGTCAAGCGGTTTTCTGTGATGTGAACTTTTCTGGTTCTTGTTTGGTTGTTTGACATAAAACAGTAGCCAAGAAAAAAAAACTGAACTGGAGTTCTGGTCTTTGGAAAGCCACAGATCTGCCTTTATTTCATATATATATATAAATATATTCTCATCTTGCTCCTGTCATTTCTTGTGTTCAGGGTGCTCACAGAGCTGGTGTCAAAAATGAGAGACATGCAGATGGATAAGACTGAGCTGGGCTGCCTCCGAGCCATCGTCCTCTTCAACCCAGGTAACAATCACAAGCAAGCTTTCACTTTCAGCAGGAGCCTTGAAAAAAAGTCTGCAAAGTGAGGGTTATAAAGGAGGAGCATAAAAAACCCAATTATGCTTCTAAAGAGGGTAATAACAGGGCGCAGGAGCCCTGTATTTATTCATATATTGAGTGCTGTCCAAAAGTCTTGAGTTAGCCATTATTTCTTTGGATTTTGCTTCCAAAAGCCAGACTGTTTTTATGCTATTTGAACATGCTCTTGAATTGTTTTCCCAACTTTCTGAAGGTTTATCGAAGCACTTTTTGAATTCTTTTTTTTTTCCACTTCAGACTGTGTACCTTCAAAAGAACATCTCTCTCTTATTTCCCAGAAAGTATGCCGCTCGTTTTCCGTGCAAGCAAACATTATTTTCATTTCATCCTCCGCTTGTCAGGTTTTCTCTAAACTTGTAGGACGCAGTGAAGCTCCGAAGAGTTCTTCAGGAGTTACCTTGATGGATAAAAATAAATAATATTCTCCGTTAGGGCAGCCTCGAGATGAGATTCTTTTTTTTTTTTTTTTCAAGTCCTCCTGTATGCAGACACAACCCCAGTTCATCTCTAGAGCTTGGTTTCATTTCTTATGGATGAATGTGTAGGTTTGGAGGTCAGAGTTGATTTCTAGTCACTTATAAATACTGAAAGAAGCCAATTTTCCATAAAGAAAACTGCAAAAATATATGGATCTATATATTCTGTCCATCCATTCACCCAAGTATTACGTTGTTAAACAATTTTAGACCCTGGAGATCCTTTTTCTTCATTTTAACCCACATGGGAGCTCCGATATTGTTCAATTTTTGGATTTTTCTGTAAAGTTTGTGTCAAGGATGGAAAAAAAACTTTCTGATTTGAGGTTCAGCCTGTTACAGAGGCATGTCTCACAAAACCTTATCAAGTCAAATGTCATCCATGTTTACCAAAGCTTCCTGTTAATGTGAGTCAGGGTGTTAAATGACTCCATACAGGAGCCTCCCTGATCCCTCCCGGGGCCACAGTGGATCTGCTAACCCCAGACGTGCTGATCCCCTTTTGTTCAACATTTTGTTCCAGCCGCATCCAGGTTCACTGACCTCGGTTTGCTTTGCTGCCTGATTCCTGTTAATTAGCGGTTTGCGAGATTCGGACTATCTGAGGGCGCAAAGGGTTGTGGGCGTAGAGGGGGGATGACGCTAGAAGGGGCCCTCAGTCATTCCTTTCCCACACCATGCGAACTAGTGCAGCCATTATTAAAAGTACAGCGCTTCGTCAAGCAGAAATTTTCCATCAATGACATGTTTGTTTTCCAGTGTCTTTCTGTGGAGCCTAAATTAGCGCAGCCTTAATTGGACCGACCCGGACTGGGCCGGGCGGGTCTGGACTGAGCTCAGAGGGTTAAAGCTTAATGCGGAAGTCACATCCGAACTATCCAGGAAAATGACAGTGCTTGGTAAAAGTAAATAAATACAATCCAGTTATTATTGGCTTAATTAGCTAAACGTTGTTTGTCACTGCATTATTACAAAACGTGTTGACTTGACTCATTGTCCTTTTCTGTGTTATTTTAGTTTTGAGGCTCTTTTGAAGCCTGCAATGCAGTTTCATTTTAAAATGTTAAAAATTGAACCACTTATTTTAGTAATATTTTTGGCCACAAGGCTTTAATGCCTTAGTACAAAAAACACAGGACTACAATATTATTGAGACAATTTTGTGAGTTTTCCCATAAAATTTACACAAAATGTAACTGAACAATATTTGTTTGTGTGTGTATATGCTTAAACTTAATGGATTTCCGTGTATCTTAATTTGTTTTTGTTTTACATAAATATCTATTTAATCAACTCCCACTTTTTCAGCTGAACGTACGGAAATGAGGAAGCACGTTTTGACCGCAGTGAGGCCTGATCTAACCCAGGTTATTTCTTCCTGTGTGTTTACAGACTCTAAAGGTTTGTCCAACCCAGGTGAGGTGGAAGCTCTGAGAGAGAAAGTCTACGCATCTTTAGAGGCTTACTGCAAACAGAAATACCCAGAGCAGCCAGGCAGGTGAGATTAAAAAGCAGCGAACGAATCACATAAACAATATCATATGTTCTATGTTATGCAGATGACATCTTCCTTTCATAAAGCCTTTATGTGAGATTGCTTCCCAGCTTCCTGTCTTATTAGTTCACTTTTTAACACCCACAAACACATAAACCTAATTTTTAGAACTTATATGTATATTGTAGATTTATAAAACATGTGCACAAATATAATTAAAACACTTTTAATTAAATAATTTTTATTAAAATGCTGACGATTTCTCATCCACTTTTGTACAAATTATTTAGGCTTAGGGATCCCAACAAGACACCACCGTGTCCAAGAATGTCATATTGTTAATTATTTCCTGTTGCTCTACAATGTAATATTCAGAAAATAAAATGCTGTACATAATTTACTTCAACATTTCTCTGTTCAGACGCATCAAAAAAATTCAACTTTCTTACATGTCTGATTCTTCCAGCTGCATCTACAGTTAAGACAATGCAAGCTACTTTTTTATTTTACGTTAATAAATCTGGATATCCTCAGAAAACCATTTAAAATGTAACGCAATGGAGAAAACGGCAGAGGACCTAAAATGAAGCCCGGTGGAACTAAAGCAAGACTTTGTTCGTATTCTGTGACAAAATATTAGAAAACTATTTTGGAAACGAAACAATGTCTTCAGTTTTTCTCCCTCACCTGGACTCACTCCATCCCTGGAGTACTAAACCTCTAGAGCCATGTGTGGCATAACATTTCCTTTCAGAATAAAATGATCTCTGTTTAATTACTACAGTAGAAAGCAAACTGGAGGTGCTTGTAATAATTTCACCATTAATTCAAACCATTAACATGTATATATTTTTTGTGTGATTTCTGAACAGGTTCGCGAAGCTGTTGCTACGGTTACCAGCGCTGCGCTCCATCGGACTCAAGTGTTTGGAGCACCTTTTCTTCTTCAAGCTGATTGGCGACACACCCATTGACACCTTCCTTATGGAGATGCTAGAAGCTCCTCATCAAATGACATAATAGGAGTGACCCCTCCTGACCCTGAGCGTCATGAGCCCCCGGACTCCCCGTCCCACACTTAAACCCCCAACATGCATCACCCCAGCTGCCTTGGATCCAGAACATCTACAAAAGGGCAGACTTAAAAAATAAACAACAAAAACAAACATCTCCCTTCTTGCTTTTGTCCCTCCATCCATCTTCTCAGTTCACCATCTCTGAAGTGTTTCAAAGCGAGGAATCCATCATGAATATGGGTCTCTTTTATACCTTGTAAAATATATAAATAAGGAATATATATCTATATATATCTATATATAGATATATATAGATATAAATATGTAACAATATCAACAGAAGTGACGAGAAAGGACTGAAACGAGGACATAAACATACTGAGCCATGGTTTTCGTCTTTGCTTGTCGGATCCCCCTGATGAGAAAACAGCAGAGACGATCATGTTTTCAACACCCACAGTGCTCAGCGAGCAGCGAAGATGTCACAGGCATTGTGATCGGGACAATCGCACATTGTGTGGAACCTGTGGGATGTTTAATCTGGGATCTGAGCCTGTTTTTGCTTTTCAGGACTGGGCAGCTTGGGGAAAAACAACAACAACAACAACATCAACGCAAAGGAACTTGTCTCTTCAATCTGACTGAACATGTCAGGTCTTGCACCAGGTGTTTATTTTTTTGGGAGAGTGAGCTTGCCAGCGGAGAAATCAGAAGTGGCTTAACAAGAGGTCAAGTTCTCACCAACCTCAGGTCTCTGGCCAATTCCAACAGACCCAACCATGTCTTACTGTACCAGCACTGTGCGGCGTTAGGGAAGGATGTCTTAGCAGTCCACAAATCAACCCTCATGTACTCAGAATGACTTGGGGAAATCCTGTTTAGTACAATCTCTGCAACTCTCTGTGCCCGTAAACTGATGTAAATTAGCTTTATAAGACTTGAGCGTCATTGGATGCTCCAGGAGGCCTCCAGCAGGTGCAGGGACAACACGTCAACTTCTTGCAGACTTTTTTTTATTTTTGTTTGTTTGTTTGGGGGGGGGGTTTGCCTCAACACACAGTCCCACACAAGAGGAAATGTCATCGTTCTGTCAGACTCTGAGCTCCTCACAGTCCTCTCTCTGCCTCACATTTCATGCTAATTTCTGCCAGGCAGACACACCTCCACGCTCAGAAACCCCTCTGCTCGTTGCGGTTGGCATCGCTTATTTCTTTCCAACACCTCATATCTACCTGTACTGAAACAACAGTATTGACCTTATTTTCAGTAATGCACAAATACCTCTGTTTCCGTTCACTCATGTAGGATTTAGAGTATACAGGAGGAGCGCTTGTTTGTTGTGGCCGAGCCATCGTTCGTTTGTTTGTTTGTTTTTGTTTGTTTGTTACTTGGCACTTAACCTCATGATAGTGTAATTGGGTTTCTAGATGGAGAGTGGATGTTGATGTGATCGACCTCTGCGGTGGAGTTTGACACGCTGCCGTTCAAGAACGCCTCAGTACTTTTCCTCCTGAAAAGAACACACACACTCATTCACTCTGTGCACTTCTCTGGACAACCAAGTGACATTTAAGTTGAACTGAAATGTTAAAAGTCTTTATGTGTGAGCGTGTTTTGGTGTCCGCGTTCTCTTATTGTTTTTCGCCCTTTCTTGCTTTTCTCTAAATGCTGCAGCTGCTGCGAAACTATGCATAGTGTTCATTTCCAAAGACTGTCTGCAGAGCGGCTTAACGAGAGTAAATGTGTGGGAGGTGGGGGTCTCTATTATTCAGAAATTGATACTCACTTTAATCTGTTTTAATCACTTTCAGATAAACTAAGTTGGAAGCAGAAACCATTAGCTGGAAAGATGAGCTTTAGCCATTAGCGGCTCAGCATATTAGTGGAAATCATCAGATATGGTGCGTTCCATTTGTGCTTGGAAGTCAAATTTTCCAAGTTCCAAGTTGGAAGAAATTAGCTAAACATTTTCTTTTTTTTTCACTTTAAAAAGTTTTTTTTCTGTCAATACTATGTCATCACTTATAACAATGTACAATGTTTGGCTTCACTGCTTGAATGCATGAGACAGAGATTAATTATTTGGGGGTTTTATTGGAGCTAAATTGGTCCTAAAGGGCCAAAATGTTAAATGTTAGCTAATGGGATACTTTAGTTCTACTTGAAATGTGGACTTTCTGCGTTTTTTGCAGGAAAAACTCAAAAAACTTACAAATCCCAACCCAAAAATTCAGTACGGCTGTCGATATATCATCTGAAATGTTAGGTGATATATTGGCTAAAAACCTGTCCTGTTTTTACTCTGATTTCAAAGTTTCCAAGTTAGAAGTTGAAAAGCTTTAAGGGTCTGTTGGGTAAATAGGGCTGATCTAATTCTTACATCCAGGAAAATTTCACCTTTCAAGGTAAAAGGAACGCACCATAAATCTACCAGAAAATCTGACAAACTAAAAAGCACCAAACATATTCACGCGACTCCTGACTGTCTGGAAATGGTCAATCAGAACAAACCTAATCAATGACTATTTTTTATCAACTGTTGGGCTGAGATTTCAAAAGCAACAAGAGCAAACAAGTCCTGGATTCTTGACAGCAATCGCTTCTCACCTCATGGATGCGATTTATAGCATTTTTAACGCACAAAATAATAGAAATCGTCATTTCATAGCAGAATAAAATTTTAACTAAATCTATTTCAAAACTTTCAAACAGTTCTAACGATAGTATGTTAACTAAATGATGTTTCCATGAAACCTAAATTCAGTTCTAGTTAGTTAAAAATCAAATAGCTTCTCGGTTTGGACCTTCCCCACTGCATAAGGGCCCCATATACATTTTTTGCGTCGCCTCTGCTCGTATCAAGTGGACTTTGGTTTTGGGGACTATAGCTGGGCACCATCTGTGACTCACAGCTGGCGCTGACATGAATTCTTTGAAAATCGGTCTGAATTGATTATCACATCTTGTCCCTCCACCAAGCCTATGCAGGCATTTGACATGGGGTTGTTATGTAACCCAGTGACAATCCTATTCGGGGCCCATTTTCCAGCTCATTGCTTTCTCACGTGGGCCCCATATGTAGAAGCTGGCTGGAACAGCTCACCAATATTCCCTGTTGTCTCTTTCCTACCCAGAACTTATAATGTGAAAAGTAAAATATAGAAGAAATGAGTACAAAAGAAAAAACAAAAAAAAAACAACTCTATGAGCTGAACGCTGTCGGATATTGACCGCTTTCTCTTATGTTTTACTAGTTTTCCTTCTCATATAATTACATATTTAAGCACTATGAAATTTCCAAACTTTTCCAGTAGCCCCATAGAGGCTCCACAGAGAATTTATACATAAATCACCAACGGTAGAATGTGCTTAAATCAGTTTTGTTTTTTTTGTTTTTTTTTTTCTTCCTCACCATTTCGGGTTGGATGTTGTTCCATCTTGTGAAATTGTTTCCAGTTATTCCTTCTGTTGAAAAGCCAGCTCGGAAATGTCAGATGTGATAGAAATGAAATGTGCTGGATGGATTTACCTCGAGCCGAGGTGAAGAAGGGTGGTGATCTTTGTGTGCCGTGAGCGCCCTCTGGCGGAAGAGACGCAGCGCTGCAACGTTACTTGAAAATTGTTTTCTAGAAGTATTTAAATGGACAAACAGAAGGCACTTTGTCACAGCTTTCTAATTGTCACAGATGCTCTGCGCCGAGCAGACAAGTAGCAATGAGAAAGTAGCAATAACTTCAGTCTAACCCATCAGCGTGATGTTTATTGCTGAAATGAACTTAAGCACGGTGGTTTGTGTTTTTGCAACCTATCCAGGTGACAGTATTACCTGCCAGCTTGGGCTCAGTTTACAGTATTTATATTCTGGGAAAACATTGTTTGTTTTCCTGACGCAGAATATGCTCTGTGTTTTGTAGACTTTTCTGATTTGAATCAAGAAAAGCTCATTTCAAACAGTCAAAGATTTGTTTCCCAAATATTCAAAATAAATATATATATATATATATACATATATATATGAACATCCTCTTGATTTATGGCTGGCTCGTTGAAGATTGGAAACAGTCGTGTAAAAGCCATATAAAGTGTGTGTGACGTGCAAAAGTTCACGCCCCCCTGCAGGAAATTGATAGATGTGGGAAAAGATGAGGAAATAATTGTCCACATAGAATGAAAACCTAAACGGATGCTTTATAACATAAAGCTATATTTTGTTAATATGTATATTTGTATATATTTATAAATATATATCAGCAGATCTGCTCATTGAATATTCCAAAACTGAAAATGGGGGGGAAAAAAAGAAAAAAAAATCTGAATTTTCCTAAGCTGTGGGAGTTTAAAGGTGTTTTTATTATCACAAATACAGGTGGGGAGGGTTGGATTGTAACTTTTATTAAAAACGAAATAAAATAAAAACACAATAATCCACCAGCAGAAGCGCAGCAGCTCTGAACTCAAAAGAAACCAGCTTGAGCCGTTTTCTGTGACCTCGAAAAATCAGGAGAGGCAAAATCAACTCTCCTAAATGTATATGTTGCTTAGCAAATGTATGTTGAAAACGTGTAATCAGGAAAAGCTGAGCTTGTGACACAATCACTGCTTTGTTTGTTGCATAAACGGTTAAATGTTCTAGTTTATAAAAAAAAAAGAAGAAAAAAAAATCACTTGGGAAAAAGATCTATTTTTGTACAAAGGTAATTTTATCCCCTGCTTATTTACTCTGTTCTTTTCCTTCTCTGTGGCTGTTTTGTGGAAAAGCTTCCTCAGCTTCAGACTGAAAGTGTAGTTTTTTTGTGGGGAGTGGGAGGGAAGGATTGTCCGCTTTGGCACTTTGGTAACTGTGTCGCCTTTTATTTTGCCATTTTCAACCTGTCACTGCAAGATGGGAACATCTCTGATGATTCTATTTTTATTTTTCTGTTTTTAAGAAGACAAAAAGTTTTTGTTTTTTTCTTTTTGTTCTTTTTTTTGTCATCTGTTTGTGGATTGTTCTGATGTTCTCATGGAAAGAAACAGTTATTAAAAAAAAAAAACTTTAAACTGATGAAAGTGGATTGTCCGTCCATCTATTCTTATACGAGATGAAATGAGAGCTGTAACGGGTTCTGGAGGAAAATCCGGACATCTTTCATTCATAAATATAGTTACTTAGTTATCTGATAAATTTGGTTATTTTCACTGATGGCAAAATGTTTTCATTATTTAGTGGCCTGCACAATTATAGGGAAGGCTGCTGTATTGTTGACCACAAATGGTAATTGCTGATAAAAAAAAAATATTTACTTTCAGAGTAGTGGAAAATTGAGTGGAAAGAAAAACTTGTTGGTCCAGCTTTAGGTCCAATGTGAAGTTTGAGTGGGTCTTTTTTGACCCGGGTCACAATCAATGAGTTTGCTACTGTCGTCATTTTAATTCAAAATAATGTTTTGTATAAAACTTCCTACTGTGTTTTATTCACACAAGAATTATTTCATGTTTGAAATATTTCAATTTTTTAAAACAAAATGACAACAGCAGTTTTACAACAGCAATTATGAAATGTCAATGGACAATGTCAACATCATTGTGTGTGTGTGTGTGTGTGTGTGTGTGTGTGTGCACGTGTGTGGGGAAGATGTGAAAAGAGCACGTTTCTTGAAACTAGCTGGCTAACCAAGCAAGCTAACATTACTGTCTGTATTCTATCACCCACTGACGCATCAGAGTTAAGATCCATACTAGTACACACATACACACTGAAAACTTTACAAAGAGTTAACTGATGCACATTTAGGTACCAAAACAACTCACACAACATGAAACATACAAAACTTTATTGGGCTGCAGATTATATCTGAGAGCTGCAAACAAGTATTCCACTGAAATCCAGATTAACTACAGAAATTGGATGTTGCTTGTTGTTTTCACACAGGTGTGTACAAGTAGAGCATAAGCAACCAAGAAAAAAAAAAAAATCAGTACATATGTACAAATAGAACACAAGAACTGTGACTGGCTGCTCGTACAATTATGCTAAAAAATAAAATATCGAAACAAGTTTTAAAATTAACTTTCCACACTAAGTCAAACTCAGTTTCTGAGGCATTTTTGGACAAAAAAAAAAATTTAAAAAAGTGGCACAAAGCTCTGACGTTTAGGGAAAATTAAAACGCATTATTGATACGGCTTTTTTTTTTTTTTTCCTTTCATTTCATCAAGACTGAAGGTTAATGTAAATAAGCCCGCTTCATTTAAATGATACTTTACAGTCACACAGGAATTCGAGGAACAACAAGCCTGGAAACAATGACGTTTATTGTACAGTAGCTGTTAGAAAGCAGAGAGGCAGAGTGAAAAATACTGAAACAGCTGAAGGTTTAACACGATTTACTTGTTTTCTTTAAGGAGACGAATAAACGTGACGCACTTCAGATGTGAGGAAGGTCTGCACTGCGAAGCCGATGTGTGCTTGATGGGTTTGCTACTCCTTACTGAACTTCAGGTACAGTTCTCTGCATCCATCCGGAGCTCCATTTAAAAAAAAAAGAAAAGGTCCTCTTGTCTTGCAACACAATGTAGAAAAAAAACAACGTATATTTATATAGAAAGGTGAATAGGCCAAAAATATCCCAAAAACAAAAACTGAATTAGCAGTCGCTTTTCCATAGCTTGATGGTTTTGTCGTTTTCTAAAGCAGCAGATGCGATGATGTTCTCTGTCGGGTGGCAGGCGGTCGAAATGACGACGTCTGAGCAGAAACGGGGAAAAAAAGATTTTTTTAAAGGCATGAGGTGCAGGTAATCTAGCGATACGGAGGAGGAAGCATCATGCTTTGGGGATATTTTTCCACTTGGGATTAAAATGTTTTCCTGACTGATCAAAAACATTCATTTTAACCACACAAATTAAATTTGTTGTTGTTAAGTCACGTTTTTCATTTAAAAAGATTTTTCGAAAGACTTCGAACTCAGCAGGGAATCAAATAGACAAGTGGTGTGCTGTACCTGTGTGGCCCTGCAGTTTCTGCACAATCTCCTTCGTCTGCAGGTTCCAGATGTAAACCATGTTGTCCTCAGAGCCGGACACAATCCACTGCAGGACAGCGGCCAGACAGTCACGTTTAGCCGCATGCGGCACCGGTCAAACTGAGACTAAATGAGACGGGGACTCACCTTCCCTCCGGTGACAGAGAAATTAGCAAAAATGCAGTACTTCTCGTTCTTATGGCCTGTGTACGTCTTCAAGCACTGAAATTATGAGAAACATTCAGAAGACGATTAGAACTGCAACTGTGAACGAAAACAACAGGCGGCTTCACTTGTTTCAAACGGTTGAAAAAGGAAGAACTAATTCTATCAAGCAGACTGGGTGGAAACACGTGACAGACTCGAGTAAAAAAAGAAAAAAATCATTTTTAAAAAGATGTTTTCTCACCTTTCCTTTGCTGTAGTCCCACAGCTTCAGCGTGCTGCAAAGACAAACACAAACTGTAAAACCAACTGCAGTCCAGCTGCACGTGGCGTTGTGCTGCCCTCTGCAGGTGAGCATCACACACACCCCTTGTGACCAGCGTCTCTAAACAACTTCACCCTGTCAATGTGCAGGACTCACTTATCCAGAGTAGCAGCCAGGATGTACTTCCCATTGGGAGAAAACTTCACAAACGACACGGGAGGGTTGTCATCGTCTGTTAGAAGCAGGAGCAACGTTAGCAAACAAATCTGAACCTGTTAGGATTTCTGTCTGTATTTCTGATTCTCATTTCATCTCTGTGCTATTTATGGTTCTCATTAGGGAGCAGCTGCAGGTGGAGGTGTCTGTTGTTATAATACTGACGATATCAGAAAGGATTTTAAGGTCTACTGTTGAATAATTCACATAACAGAATAATATTTTATATTGGCGCATCAGGAAATTGTTGAAAAGTTCATTTATTTCAGTAAACAAATGTATAATCTGTATAAAATTATACATCTGTTTACATGTGACTCTGAACCAAAACTCTTGACAGAGTTTGGCTTCACACTACATTTGTTGCTTGTGTACCTTTTTCCTTCCACCAAACTTTCTCAAGTCAAAACTCATCACTAAGTGCAAGAATCATTTTTCGAATCCAGTCATCAAATGAATTGGAAAAATAACTTCTTGACGATGTTAAGTTCGATTGGTTTACAGCTTTAGTTTATAGTGACTGATCTTACCGATGAGAGTTTTTAAGCACTGCCCCGACGCCGTGTCCCAGATTCGGCTGAAATGTAAACCAAACCGTTAGCTAACAAGACAAACACAAATAAAACAAAATAAAATAAAAACAGAATCTCAGAGTGGAGCGTTTTACCAGAGTCCGTCGTAGCTACTGGACACGATCAGAGAGCCGTCTCTGTTGAAGTGAACCTGCAGATTTAAGCAGATTTCACGTCTTCCTGCTTCAGACCAACAGGATAAATAAGAAGAAACAGAATCCAACTCACAGCAGAGACGGGATCGGAGTGAGCGGGCAGCGTTTTCAAACACTTCCCGGTCTTCACGTCCCATATCCTCACACTCTCGTCGAACTAGACGGCAAAAAGAAAAAAAACACACACACACACACACACAGGATGAGTGTTTCAGTCACAGTCGCTAAAGCTTTGCTGCTAGTGGGAGAGAGCTCTGGCTGCAGTCCAACATCTGCTCCGTGTTTCTGATGGAGTGTTGTTGCCAGGAGCTGCGAGCGCACTCACCGATCCCGACACGATGAGGTTGGACTGCGGGTTGAAGTTGCAGCAGAACACGTAGTTGCTGTGGCCCTTCAGGGTTTTTAAGCACTTCCCCTGGATTGAAAAGAAAATATCCAGTGTCACATCTGCTAATCCCAGCACCGAGGGTTCGACGCTTCCTCCCGCCCGACTGAGCCGCCTTACCGAGTTGACGTCCCAGATTTTCAGGGTTTTGTCGTCGGACGCCGACACCAGCAGGTTGGAGTCCGAGGACCACGCCACGTCAGAGATGCCCTGCGGGTTCAGAACCAAAGGTCACGAACGAAGCTTCAAAGACAAACCTGCTCAGACAGAAAGTCCAGTTCTACTCACCAGCTTGTGTCCAGATATGGTTTTCTCAAACTTTCCATCGTACGCGCCCCAGATTTTTATGAGTTTATCAGCAGCTGCAGCAGACACACAGACTCAGTCAGGACTGTTTGGAAAACAACCTTAAAACTAATGCTGGCTGAGAGTAGGAAGATAAGTCTGTAAAAGGACTGAAACTCTTTTGTCGGCAGCGTTGACCTAAAAGGAACTTATTTTGGTGTGTTTTATGGAATAAATTTGTGCTGCAGGTCATAAAAAAAAATAATCAACTGAATCCGTTTTCTCGGACTGCCTGTCTCGTTATTCAATAACATCGCTACAATAGCATTAAGGAAGTTTTTCATTTGTCCCCGTGGTAACATATTGGGTGGAAAAAAGAAACTATGATATTGTGAAAAGATCTGAAGCTCAGAAAACTTTGCAAATTATTCAAGTTTTTGCTGTTAAGGTCAAAAAACGTTGATGTCTGAAGCATTAAAGGGCTTTTCTAAAAAATACAGTTTTATACAAATGAACATTTCAATACTTTACTGGCTTTAGTATCACTTTAGGATCAGGCTCAGACTAGCATCACGATGACGTTTGATGGACTCACATGAGCTGGCGAGCCACTCTCCGCTCGGGCTGAACTTGACGGACGACACGGCCTTAGTGTGTCCTGCTAATGTGAACTTCAGGCTGTAGTTTGGCTTCGCAGGCGCAGACTGTGAACAAGAGCAGCAGAGAAGGTTAGCGCAGCCGCAGCGATCAGGCAGTCTGCAGGGACGAGGCAAACAGGAAGCGGGATTGGTGGTTTGTGATTCCGACGGACCTTGCTTTGGCTGGCAGACGCTGATGGAACCACTGGGGGCTTAGTGTCAGTCTCTGGTTTCTTGTCTTCTGTTGCCATGGTGAGGACACTCACATTGATTGCACGCTAACCTGAAGTAGAGAACAAACAGGTAAGTGATTTACTATCATTAATAAGTCTTAGAAAAGTAAATGAGAATCAGACACACACAGCACACGCTCTTGTTTTTGGTTTTCAGTATCTATATTCCTGATTGGACTAAACAGGCTTTTTACCTCAGAAATGGAGCAAACTTTCATTGCACTCTAATGTCCTGAACAGTAAATATGCTGCATGTCTTAGACAATGTAATGTTCTTTAAAAATACTTGATAAAACTCAGAAGATTAAGAAGACGTCAATAAAGTATCAAAACATGGAGTCCTCCTGATCCTATCATTTAGGTTCCTCTCATCCCTCTGGCTGATCCAGATGGATGTTGGTTCCGGTTCTGCTGGGAGTTTTTTTTTTTACTGTTATCAGGATGTAATTTCTCCCCACTGTCGCCTGACGCTTGCTCAAGATGGGACGGCCAAGATTTGATACCATCAGATGGGCCACTTCTTGTTGAGCAGAATGTGACATTTTTTTGGACCATAAATTCAATCACCTTAAGTTGGAATTCTTCATGTACGTGTGACAACTGTCTGCTGATGTATTAAAATTAGACATTCCTGCTTGATGAAAAGTGATTTGCTCCAGGTATTGTGATCTGGAACTAGATGACACTCCGATTCTGATGTTGAATGTTGTGATGCTGCGACAGACTGGGGACCTGTCCAGGGTGTATATTATGATCATAAAGGACAGTGAATGTCCATTTTAATGCCCAAATATGTCATTGAAAAGCAGAGTTCCAACAGACATATTCTCATGCAATAACAATGTGGTATTCTACTTGAACTTGACAGAGGCGTTTTTCAAAATTTGTACTATAATTAATTTGACTTTTAAGCTTAATAAAGGACTTTTCCAATGTAAACCCTTTGTTTAAGCTACATAGTTTTCAATGGAAATTGGGGAGCATATTAACTGATTTTCTTGTCTTCACTCAGGTGTTTACATTTATTTTGCATTCAAAACACAGTGACTGTTTAATATCTAGACAACAACCGTGCTTGTTTATGTTTAAATTAGCTTACAAATGACATAGTTTGTTCTAACATAGAGATTTCATCTGAAATAGTCAATATTCCTTAAAGAAAGGGAATTAAACTACCGGCCTGCTGACAACAAACCTGCAGACTACTGATTTAAAAAGATGAGCTCAACTAAACGGCTTGCTAGCACAACGATTAGCTACTTTTACGCACTGCTTCAAAGTTTTACAAGCACAGCTACATTTCTAACCTTTAAACGTCCTTACCGTGTTCAGTATTTGTCATAACAAACCTAATTGGGAAGTAAAGTGGCTGTTTACTGTTGCCAACTGCTTAATAAATGCCTGTAATAGCTCAACCGTTACGCTACACAGTTAGCTACCGCAGCTAGCTTCAGTTAACTATCGTTAAAATGTTCATTTTTTGAGAAAGGAATAGGTATAAACACCTTTAACAACCGTCTTATTGAATTTAGGTTACTATTAAACACGGGGTGATTTATGCATGTTCGCTGGAATATAATAAAATGTGGGAAACTAACATTAAACAAAGAGCAAGACGGGATCGCTTCGTTGTGTTTCTGTGGCACTCAACGCTGAAAACAGATAGTATTCCAAAGGCGGCTACATATAACGTGAACCAGGTTACCAAAACAAATTAACCGACAAAAAAAAACACCGATTTTTACAAAAAGCGAGTAGTGGCCTTATCGTGCTGCGCTGTTGACAAGCTGCAGCCAAGAAGGGGGGCCATCTTCCATTCAAACAATGAGATTTTGCTTATATGCTAATACTCACGAGGATTGATGCTGCTGCACAGTCGGGTATTATTTCATCGGAAAGTAGGAAAAAGGGGAGGAAAAGCCGTACAGTGTAGGAAAAGGCCCTGCTGAGCGGCTAAGCCAAGCAGCTCCTTCTTAATGTTTGCGTTGAGCTGGGAGGACCTGCGAGGAGAAGGAGAAGCGGGGAATGTGGTCTGCTAAGATTCTGCGCAAGCGCATTACGAGGGTTAAGGTACGGGACCTTACAAGGATCAAAAGTGTGCCTTAGCGCAGTTATTTTTGCTGTATTAGTAAACTTGCGTTATTCTCCGTTATTTGGTTTCAGGATAAAAATGTATTTTGAAACTATTACATAAGTGGGTTTTGGTTCAGTAATTGTGTAAGTGTAATACCTTTATTGTTACAGATTTATACTTAGAACTTCTTTGTTGCAAGCAGAAAAAAAGAAAAAAATCTTATAAATCTATTCATTATCTTCTGTACAAACCGTTAAAGCAAAATTTGTTTGTCTTGTGTCTTTTAATGTCTTATTTTGAGGTTTAAAATACTTAATAATATGGGTGTTTCACACTTCGTTACAGTTTTGCGTCCATCTACGATATTTAAATCTAACCAGAAACAATGTTCTGTTTATGCTGCGCCTGATCAACCAAACAAAAATTCTCCAGTATGCACATGACTATAACGCAAAAAAGCTTTTGGAAGATGGTCTGGACTGATGGTCTCAGATTGTGCACAGTCTCACTGTTGCAGCACCAGCACAAGATTCCAACCCCCACTGCCAAACACATCCAAGATACAGAAGAACAACGAAAACGGAGAGAAAACAAGATTAATTTATTGAGCCAATCGACACCCACACCTCCTCGTAACATCTCACATAGTCTGTAGATTCACCTCCTCGACACATCACACCCTCTTCCGTCTTGGCTAAATGGATATCACAGAGGAGAAGTCGTGACAAGATGGCACTCTGTGAAGGTAAGTGTGGTCAACACCTTGCAGTGACACAACACATGTCCTGATTCACAATAGCAAATAGAGTCCACAGGGACTCTAAGTCTTTGCCACAAAACAGCATAAAATTGGTAGTTTGTGTTTCTTTCTCCCATTCCAAAAATGATAGGAAATTATAAATGAAGAGGTAGATGGTTTTATTTGAATATGTGCAAATTTAAAATGTTAATAGTCTACATGTGTAGCATGACAAATGGATACTCAAGTGGTCACTGTGCACAAATGGTTTATGTTTTCCCCACAACGTTTATGTTTGTTTTGTATACATTTTCCTCTTGTAGACCAACATCAACAGGAAGTAATCTCTCAGGCGAGTCTTGATTCATGTACTTGGATTTCTGGAGCTATCTATCTTCAGATGGCTCGCTCTCCATTCGGTGTTTTGACGACCCGCAATGGGACGCCGACCCCCCGCTTGAGAACCGCTGCTCTGGAACCTCCGGTTCAACAGGTGGCGGTGTGAAGAGAAACGCCCCTCCGTCCCCCCCGTCCCTCCATTCCTGCTCCAGCCATGTCAGCTGCTGGTCAGTTAGTTTTCAGTTGGGACCCCACTCCTGCGCTCTGAAGTCAATCTAACTCGGCTCTCTGATTTAATTTCCCTTCAGTAATAACTTTCTTGAGTCAGAAAAAAAAAAAGTCTTCAGAAGATCACTTCAACTCCCTCTAAAGAGAGAGAAAAAAAGAGTTCATAAACCCTTCAGCTTTTGTTCAACCGTTATTTTCCTGGTCAGTTGTTGTAAAGGAGACTTTTGCTTCGTTAAATGACTACACGAAGGTTCAGCGTCAGGACTTCCTAAACTAGAAGTCGGCCACGACAAAACCAAGAAAAGCTGCTCCAGGTTGGCTTCGTCTGTGTGAAACGGATTTATGCCGATACATATTGAGCTTTGTGGGGTTTTTGTCGCTTAAATCCGCTAGTTGGTAGCACTTTATGAACCAGCTAGCCAAGTTGAGCTAGCGAGTGTTGCTGTAACGTCACTATGTGTTACCGCTGTTGTTTTCTTTATGGAGGGGAAAAAACGCTTAAAAAAATGCCCAACAGTTACCAGTATTCAATAAAAGATACTTTGTATTATTTCGACAACATCCAGTGCTGTTTGTTGCTGTAAACGAGTTTACCGTTTCAGTGACTGTTGGTTGAACTTTTCTTTGAACTTGCTCGATAAAACCAAAATACTTGGACTAAGATTTATTTCAAAAATCCCAGTGACAGTCATTCAAAACGTGTGTTTTTTTTTTTTTGTAACGTCCAGCATTTTCGGTGTTTTTCATGCTGTTGTTGAAACGACACAGCCCTTCACGAAATAGCATCCCATAAAAATGAACATATTAAAACAGGGATTTTGCCATGATGGCCCAAATTGTCAAGTTTAGAGCACTTTCTGGGTTAAAAAAATTTTGCTTCAATAAAAAAAAAGAATATATTAATAAAGGGTTTTTTTTTTTTCCTGCTTAATAAGACCTAGTGTTTTAATGATCACATAAATCTGTTCTATTAAAACACCTAAATTTAATTTCCCAATTTTTTTCCTTGTTTTTGTACAATTATGTCAGCTAATTTATTGAGCTAATTCATTTAAATGAAAGCTAGTCTTAGAATATACAGATTTGTTAGACAGACTGAAGTATTTCAGTTAATTTAGATTATTATTGCATAAAGCTATTGAACAAACACAGAAGGTGAACAAAAAGGGCAGAGGCAAGCTTAACAAAACCTCTACCGTTCCCTGGCAGACAGCTGTGATGTCTTAATAAACCACAGCATTGTTAGAAGTGCACAGTTCTAACTGTTTGCTCTTTGATAAACAGGTAGTGTGGCATGAAAACTATGCATGAAGCAGGCTGGCGTTCCCTTGGACTCTCAACTGAGCTGAAAGGCACACGCTATCTGGCTAAAACGAGATAACGGCGAACCTCGTTGCACCCGCATCATGTCCTCTGACGCTGAGCCGGATGCCAAAATGCTCGTGAATCCTCCTCCTCCAGAGGTGACCAATCCCAACAAGGCTGGCCGACGGACCAACCAGCTGCAGTACATGGAGAAAGTGGTGGTGAAAGCTCTGTGGCGGCACCAGTTCGCTTGGCCGTTCTACCAACCTGTTGATGCAGTCAGTCTCGGCCTACCAGTGAGTAATCTGATTTGGGTTTTTTTAGCTCACATTGTTGCCAGATAAGAACTGCCCTGCATTGTTAGTCATACCTGGACAGGCTGTCTCTTACATCCTCTCTTTCAACAGGACTATCATAAGATCATAACATCTCCCATGGACTTGGGCACCATCAAGAAACGCCTGGAGAACAACTACTACTGGAGTTCAAGCGAATGCCTGCAGGACTTCAACACCATGTTTACCAACTGTTACATATATAACAAGGTTAGAAGCTTCTTGGTTTAAAGAAGGTAAAGTCCTGGATATATAAGTCCTAACAGATTTTTCTCAATCCTCCTGTGCAGCCTACCGATGACATCGTGCTGATGGCTCTCGCCTTGGAGAAGATTTTCTTGCAAAAGGTTTCCCAGATGCCTCAGAAAGAGGAGGAGATTGTTTCTCATACAGGCAAAGGGCGGGGCAAAAGAAGCATCCCTTCAGGTAATGTCGTCACTTCTGCAAACGGCTGAGGTGAGGTGAGGCATACAGCGCATTGCAAAACAATTCGTACTCAAATTCTGTCACATTATAATCATAAACATAATTTTTTAAAATGTTTTATTTTGTTTTGTTTTGTTTTTTTTGTCTACTTGCACTGCATATGTGTTGGTCTGCATTGTAGTTTGACACAATCCAAAAATTTCAAGAGATGCGATTACCCTCTGCTGCTCCTTTCAGAAAAAAGGATGAGGCATGAAGGCGTGGGCCGAGCAACCACTCCTACCAAGAGCAACTATGAAGCAAGGGACGATCCCAACCCAAACACAGAACACGGAGGACCGAGGGAACAGCTGAAGTACTGCAGCAACATCCTGAAGGAGATGCTGTCGAAAAAACATTCCGCCTACGCCTGGCCGTTCTACATGCCTGTAGACGCTAAAGCTCTGGGGATTCACGATTACCACAACATCATCAAATACCCAATGGATCTCAGCACTGTGAAAGTAGAGCTACTTTTTTTTTTTTTACCTTTTTGTGGATTGAAGTGTAATCTTGGCATCACTTAAAAGATTTCTGTTCACCTGCAGAAAAAGATGGATGGAGGAGAATACCAGGACGCTCAGCAGTTTGCTGCAGATATCCGCTTAATTTTTTCCAACTGCTACAAGTACAACCCCTCCCATCACACTGTGGTCGGCATGGCCAGAAAGCTTCAGGTGTGTTGCGAATTATAGTGCTGCATTATTTTTTTTTTTTAGTAATTCTCTCCATTTCATGCTTGCTTATGGATGCTTGAAGGGAGTGTTCGAACAGAGGTTTGCTAAGATGCCAGATGAGCAAGTGGGGGTCACTGCTCCCAGCTGCACCATCAGCAGTCTGGGTAGTTTGGACAGATCGGAGTCGACAGTGGAGGACTCCACCCGGTTTGCTGAGCCACGAAAACAGGTGGGTTTCATCTGAAAGAAAAAAGTGATTGTTTTTCATAAAATCAAAGATGTCGCAATAGATGCTCACCTGACAAATCTATGAGATTTACAGTAGATTTGAGAGATGACGTGGTTTCATTGTCCGATAAACCGATTCTGCGTTGTTTTGTTGCTGCATTTTGTATCGTTTTATTGACAATGTGAAGGAATTTATAATGCCAAAACATTTGAAACAGAAAGTTGCTCCACTCAACATATTCATGAAAACCCACCTGGACAATGGACTTCTCGGAGTCATCTATGTATTTATTTATTTATTACTGACATGAAATGTGTTCTTTTCCATTTTGCAGAGTAGTTTAAAGAAATAGGCCCATAAACAAGGGTGATTATTAATTCGACTTGTTTAAAAGACATTTAATCAGTATATTTTCTAGTGTATTACTAAAATACACTTAGATGTTTTGTTACAATTTCATATCATTGCAATAAAATATATATTTCTTAAGGCACATGTTCTCCAGCGGTGCTAATGAACGGAAGGTGCTATTTGTAACATAAATATTGATGTGTGAACTGTGCTGCCTTTCCTTGCAGATGTGCCCCAGAGCCATTTTCACACGTGCACTTAAATGTTCTAGAGATGTTCCTGATTGGTGAAAAAGTGTGTCAACGAATTTCCACAACGTCCGATTTGGACGCCTGGAAGACGCTTTTCGTTTGAGTTAAATGTCTGGAATGTCAGCGGGTGAGATGGCAGATGTCGCAGAGTGTTTACTGCAAGTTAACCAGCGTGCTTGCAGATCAAAATGGCTGCTTCAGTCTCCTCTCTGCTCTCCTCATTTGTTGATCTCTGCTTGGTTTTTGCCGGGAAGGAGCTGTACTGAAAACATCTGTAGCCTGATGTGTAGTGAGAGATTTCCTCAGTGTATTTTTGCGTTGTGTTCTGCCATTCCACCACATTTCTAGAGTGTTCCTAACAGAAAATGTCTAAATCAAAACCTGCTGGAACATTTTCCAGAACTCTGGTGTTCATGTGTGAAACGGCTGCATTTCTTTATTCGCTACCCTGTTTTCAACGTCTTTGGCTTCTTGGTGTTTTTAATTGTTTGGGGGCTTTATTAGAAAGGCTTCACCACATAGAAATAATGCTCTGGTGTTTTTTCTGCCCAGCTAAAGACAGTTGACAAACAGCATGCAGCCGTTCCTCAAACCCCGAAACTGCGGAAGGAGAATGACCAAAAAGAACATGGCGGAGATCCACCTAAAAGTGCTTCAAACCCTATAGTTAGGTATGATCATTGGCTTACTGCTGTTCCTATACATTATATACAAGTTTACTCTTACTTTCTCTAATTTCAGGAATCCATTGAAAGAAAACAATGATTGGGATTTGAGAGGGAAAACTTTGCTGGCTGCGCAAGAGGAAAGACGGGATTCAGACGATAGAGCCTTGCCGATGACGTATGAGGAAAAACATCAGCTGAGCCTCGACATCAATCGCCTTCCTGGGATGAAGCTGGCCCGGGTGGTCGAAATCCTTCAAGCGTCGGAGCCTTCCATGTGCACCACGAACCTGGATGAGATCGAGATCGACTTCGAGTTACTGAAGCCGTCCACTCTGCGGCAGCTCGAGCGATATGTCAGATCCTGCCTGTTCAAGAAATTCAAAAAATATCAAAGTAAGTAAAGCATATCGGCACAAAGCAATTCTTGAATAATTCGATAATAAGATTTTGATGGTGCTTTGCTTCCTGTGCGTTCTCCAGAGAAGACCAGCAAAAGTGCCTCTCAGTCTGTCAGCACAGGCAGCAGTTTGTCAGATTCTGCCTCCACAAACTCCAGTTCAGAAGACACTGACTCATAATCTTTCTTGTTCTCTATTTATATCTCGCTCTGAGGACCAAAAGTTGTTACATGTTAAATGTTTTTTATTTGTTTTTTTTTTTTTTATCTGTTTCTGTATATTTTTTAATTGTTGAAAATAAACCTTTCTACCTTTTTTATTCAGTGTTTTTTCTACTGTCTACCGTCTTAAAAGATTTCAAGAATCGTTTTATGGTGTTCTGTTTAACATTTATTCAATAAGCGTCAACCAGGCTTCAGGCCACTGAAGTGTTACAATGATCCAACCGCTAGCCGCGGTTCTGAACTGATTTGAGTTTGTGTTAGGACAAGTCCAGTCTCCAGATGTTAGCTGTCTATGTTGGGACATCCTGCACAACGAGGATGACCCAAAACACAAGAGTGAATGTCTGGCAGAGTCCAACCCAGACATTGATCTCTTTGAGTAAATTCAATTCACTAGGTTGTTTCCCAGAGTATGAAAACAGGTTTGACTTCAAAATGTGTGTCTTAATACAGGAGTTTCCCTTTATGAATTGGAATACTGAAATAAATGACATTTTCAGTTATTTGCTAAGTTCCATTGATTTGTGCTACATGAACATAACAACAGGCAGCTGATGCCTGCAGAATCTAATAACACCATCTTTTTCCACCGTCTGTGAATGGTTAGACTGTGACAAAAAGCTGCACTGAATTACACATTAGCCGTGCTTCCAACAGGCCTGCCAACTGCTCTGCACAAACTGGCACAGTCCGGTCCTAACAGCTGGTCCTGCCACCAGCTTCTGCTCCACTGGATCGCAGCATGCGCGTACTTTGAAGAACTCCATATCTGCAGTTGGGGGAGTTTTAGAGAAGAAATATGGTAGTGAGGCGCTGGCTGAGAAAAGACTGAGCAGTTCAGGAGTCTGCCAGGAGGGGGCTATCATGGATCAGCTTAGAGGTTGCTTCACTTGGTGAGATTTGGTTGCCACTACGTATCCAATACATTTCTTACATTTTTGTTTGCATAAAGTATTAAATCTAGATTTAAATCAAACAGGAAAAAGCCTGCTGTCCTTCTGAGTGCATGCTGCAGGATGATTCACTCTCTGTGACCCTCATTCCCATCGTGCCGTATGGAAAATGCCATCCTGCAGCGCACACTGGCCTCAGGTCATGATCGATCGGTTCCATACCTCTAATGACAACAGGTCATTTCTCCCATTGCTGGCCCCGCTGCCAACTCCGCATATGGTGCACAAGATTGACCGCTTTGATTAGCTGGTGTCTGCTTTTCTCTTAACACCCCATTCAAAACCAGCAGGAAGCAAATGAAAACACAGTTACTGTCAATGTTGCTGTGGGTCGAGATCCACTGAGCGAAATCCAGATGAACACACTTCAGTCTGGTGCTCAGTTCATACTAATGTGGCATCTTAATTGAAAATTAGCTGATACTGCCTTTGCTTAATATGCTCAATTTGTATGAGGCTTTATGGTGCTTATTAATCTGTTCTAAAGCCATTACTTATGGTTGGAGAGGTTTTGCTGAACTGGTTGATTCTTAAAGACTTGTGTCTCATGCACTGAGCATGCTCAGTTCAGAAAGCTGCTAAGGAAGCAAAGAAGCAAACAATGACTTTGACCCTGCAGTTCTGGGCTGAATCTGGAACACTGTTTATCATACCTTATCTCTGCCAGGCATGAGTACTTTTATTTATTTACTTATTTATTTATTTATTCCATCTCTTTTTTTTATTTTGTAATAAAATTCATTTGTTTGTTGAGGTATTTTTTAATTGTTGTAGTTCATTCCATCTTCATTCGTTACTTATTTTATGTTTATATTTGTATTTTACCGCTATTTGTTTGTTGGCTTGTTTATGCTACGCATTATTTGTTTTATGCATTCATTCAGTTGTTTAATTAAGTAGTTTTTTTCCTTTATTCTTTGATTCTTTGGATCTGTTGTTTGGTTCTTTCTATTCATGACTCCTTCAGTCCTTCACTGCATGCCACTTGTTAGGGTCCATCACTCACTCCGGACCACTTCCTCCAGCGTCAGGGTAATAAAACTCCTAATCATGCGGCCCTGGAGCAAGGATGAAACCAAACAAGCCTTAAATGGCTACCCTCCTTGTATTTTCCTGAAATAATTTGGCCTCTGTGCGTCTGTCTTGAGAAGATTTAGCTTGTTTACTTTTAATAGAAACTGTTGAGAGCAGCATATTGCCATAATTGCTTTCGAACCACAGTCTGGTGGTGCTGAAAGCCACAAAATTCCTTGGGAATAGCTGCAAGTTGATTCTCTGTCTCTTCCACTGACACTGATTCCCTGTCAGCATAGCAACACAGCTCACAGTGAACAAACCGCCTGCATGGAAACTTAAAAGCCGTGTTTTAGGCTCACAGGACGAGAAAAAGCCCTTAAAGGTTAAGTGATCTCATGGCTCCGTGGCCACACTCAAAGAGTATTTATACATCACAGATTTCACTGTGCAAAGGCCATCCTTTTATGCAACTCCCTCGTCTTCATGAGAATAGCACTGCATATTGAAGCTCACAGAGTTAAATGTCTTGCTGTGATATAATGAGGTGCATTAAAACACAGCCTCGGCTCTCATTAACAGTCATTTTCTGTTCTGATATCAGGGCCTCTTAAATGTCAGGGCTGTTGGAAGTTCAGGGAAGCCTTCGCTAAGAGGTTGTAACATCAGGGAAACCACGAAGAAGGACATTTTCCAAAGCTTTCATTTCACATTTGGCTCCTAGCAAGTTTTCCTGCCTCCTCGGCTTCACAGTTTGTCAGGCTAGACGGATGTATCTTCATACAATTTTATCCACCAGACCAACACAAAGAAGAGCTTAATTAGGAAGTGGAAGAAAAAAAATGATTAAATTCAATTCAACTTCAAAAATACTTTATTCATCCCAAATAGAAATTACATGTAGCTCATATCAGCTCGAAATTCTTCAAAAAGCTGTTTGGATGATGATGGCTGTGGAAAGGAAAGATCTGCTTTTTACTTCCATGTCCCAAAGTTTGTGTTGCTCAATCACATAAACTATCAAATAGATAAATATTTGTGGTTAACCAAATGTGAGAAAAATAAATAAATAAAAAATGAAGGGACATGAATCATCTAAAACAGATATGCTTGGTCATATGTGCGGAGAAAAGCCAGCTTTGTTTTGAGCCGGAAGATAAATTAGCTAAAAATGTTCCATCCCAGTGGGAATCCTGGAGCTGGGGAGGCGCAGTGATGAGTGAGCAGAGAGCGTAATGAGACATGACAAAAGCCATTTAACCATGAACAGGTGGCATACTGATGTTAGTGGCAATTAAGTGTTTAATTGACCGTTTGTGATTGTTTGATTTACAAAAATGACATTTCGGCAGAAATGGAAAAAAAACCCGACCTGAACGATCCGAGGAGGAGTGAGATATTTGGAAAGAAAAGCAATAGTAAAAAGCTGTTGACTCTGCTGAATCACAGCAGGCTTTGGCTGTGTCCGTAATAGATTTTAGAGAGAATAAAGAAGAGGGCATAGATTTTTCTCTCTTTTTTTCCCCATGTAAAGTATGGCAGACACAAACAACATATTGACCTGCTTGCTGAAAACCAAAGTGGGGAAACTTAAGCTTGCATGAGCTGATATTCGGAACTCTTTAGAGGCAGCAGTGTAAGTTTTAAATACCAGCAGCACTGGCATTCAATCGCCTCCTCAACTAAAACCCAATAACTCTTCTTGTTTTTCTCCACCATCACTACAGGGGTAAAAAAAGTCTAGCTCTTTAAACATCTCGTGCTGCACTCTGTGCTGTAATATCTAAGTGTTTAAAAACAACAATGTTGGAAGCTTGAAATATCTGAGCGATCAGTTGTCTGCTATCAAATACTTAGTTTAGATTAAGAATTTCACAAAGCACTTCATAAATAACAGCAAAAAATGTCTACCAATATTTTAAAAAAGAGGGAATTATAATTTAAACAGAATACTATTAGACCTTCTGGCAGAGTTAAAATATAAACTCTGGCAATTTTTTGTGTGCTGACTCTTAATTTTTCCTCTTTAGGTCCAAAAATAATGACCTCAGTTTTGTTTATGTTCTGCTGCAGAAACTTATGGCATATCAAGGCACTGATCCGGTCTATGCATCTGCTCAGTGTTTGAATGTTACATGGTCACCTGCGGACATTGAAATGTAAAGCTGTGTATCATCTGCATATGGTCTAATCTCTTTAATACCTGTAATGAGAGCTGGCGGGAGCGTGTAGATATTAAAAAAGTAGAAGGGCCCAAAGATGGAACCTTGGGGTTCCCCATATGCGATTTTCATCAGCTTAACTATTGACAGAACACTTTCCCACATGTAATCTGACATATGTTGTACAGTTTGACTGAAAATCAAACAAATCTACTATAAGAGGGAAGAAAACTATGCTATAAATGCTGTTGTGTAAACAGTAAGTTGTGTAAACATGATCCTATGTTCAGTCGTTTTTATTATGTGCAGCATCTTCAACATGTTATTGTCCACTGTCTGCATCATTATTCTGCTTGTTTACCCAGATTAATCCAACACCGAATTAAGGTGCATGTGATGCCTCTGATCTGTGTGTGCTCATGCTTCAGCAAAAATATGATCTCAAAGAGACTACAGACATTATAAAAACTGGACAGTTTGACAAATTTACTGAAAGGACAACATGGCAATGGCCAGGCAGGATAACATGAGGCTGACAGCAATGCTAAAGGAATTGCAGGAATTTCCAACAAGGACTAGTTTTGTTCTACACGTGACAACAGTCTCCTCTACTTTCCATGTGTCTAGGATTGTGAAATAAGTGCCAGCTAGAAACCTGAAGATAAAGAGGGATTTTATCTTTCAGAATGATAGCGAGTCCAAACGTGCTCTACATCCAAAGTCATTCTAGAAGGACAAATAAAGAACAAATAAAGTTTTGCCATGGCTGAGCCAGAGTCCAGAAATAAATTCAACTGAAAATCTGTTAGGGTTACATGACGATGGCTGACGGCATGAAATGTCTTCACTGTCTGATAGATTCAGAGAGAGTTTGCAAGACAGAACGGGGAAATATTACCAAGAAGAGATGGAGCGTTGCTAGACTGCAACCGAAGGAGAATGAATGCTACAATTGAATCAAAAGGTGCTTTAGGAAAGTAGTGGTTGAAAGGTGGCATGATTCTGTAAGGTTATTGCTCTTCATTTATTTTTCCTTCAAACTGATATTTGGTTGTCATGGACACTGACCCCATGATGTCGCTTTTTACTGCAAGGAGATTTTTAACATAAAATGGAAATAACTTGACATGCATGTAAAGAATACCACATGTCGAAACTAATCGATAGTTAAATATAAAAGACTTTTATTTGAAAGAAAACATTCACACTTGGTTAAAATGTCAAAGAACCGTGTGGAAGGAAGTGCCATGAGGGTGGAAAATGAGGGTGGTGACTTCTCTTTTTATGAAACTGAGATTTTTTGGTATATGGATGAAAATAAAAACACTTATGAAACCTTAACATGTTTGTTAGAAAGGTGAAAATAAAGATACATTTTTCCAGCATCACTGAGTCCAAGCATACACCCAAATCAATAAAAATTGGCTTCATGAAAAAAAAATTGCAGTTTTGGAATAACATAACTGAGTGCAGTGATAACTAACTAATAGTACAGAAAGGATGACCTATAATATAATTGAGTAAAAGTCTTTAAAGACAAGGTGTGTGTGCACATAGACTCCTACCGAGCAATAAAAGCTGAAGTTAAACCAAAAGCTTTACAAATAAGAAGTTGTGGATGCATACTTTGCAGCTGGACCATTGCTTTTATTTCTCCATGTTGCATATGTTTGGTTTTTTTTTCTGTTAAATAAATGTTTTGTAAATAATTAATTGAGTCTGCACTTACATAATGTTTCACTTCCATTTATGAAGACAAACAAAATCTTAATTGAACGCCTGCAGTTTGGACATTATCCATCAGGGGGCGATAGACAACTCTCACTTTCCGAGTTCCAAAACACTGAAACTCCCATGTCTCTCTCTGTTTTTCTTTTTTTTTTTTTTTTGTATGGAGTGTGGATCTTTGGGAAAGTCGGGACACGCTGTCCGTGTTGTAAGTTTGTAGGAGACTCCACCGGGAAGCCGTGAGCTCGTTTTTATCTCCCGAGTCCGGAACGAATCTGAAACGGGGGGCAGCGGGTCAAATGTGAGCAGTGGGTTGTAGTTGGGACCGCAGAAACATCTCGGTGCCAAAAGAAACCAGTAAGGGAGAGAAGCGCGGAAGAGAATAGCGGCTGTAAATCTTCACCGCGGTGTTTTGGCGCGTGCGCTTTGGATTCGGCACCAAGTATCAGAAACGTGACGTTTAACGGAGGTGAATGTAAACACGAGCTCCTCTGTTTTTTTGTTCCCGCTGGACATGTTTCCGCTCCGTGTGAGTGACGTGTAGGCTGCGGACTGAGCTCCTGTTCTCCGCCTGCTCTCTGTCTTCACTTCTCTGCGTAATTTTATTTTTTGTGCTAAAAAAAAAGAAATAAAAAAAAAATAACTGAAAGTTGGCGTTTAACCCCCCTCTGCACGCCTAGTTGTGACGAAATGTAAAAATGCAAATGCGGTAAGTGACACCAGGCTTTGTTCAGTAGTAAACCAGACTTCACTGTTTGGATCATCTGACGAACCGCTGCATCCAGCTGTTCGCTTTTTGTTTGGGAACTGGATTTTCTGAAATAAACTTTCCTCTGGACTGTGAGAATGAAGAGAAGAAAATTCTCCTGAATTTTTTTTTTTTTTGTCTCTTTAAGCCTTCATGCCGGGGACCAACAGGAGAGCTGACATGCAGTGATACAAGCTCCAGCGTCTTACTGCTGTTAACCTAAAGTTGTGACATCACGTCGTTACAGAAGTAACAGTGAATGATCAGGAGACCCAGAGCGCAAAGGAAGCCGACCACAGTGCCTGCTCGTGCGCCGAGAAACGCAGCTCTTCGCCGGCTGTGAAGCGGTTCCAGGACTCGGTCAGTTTTGCCAGGAGAGTCTCCGGAGCAGAGATGGAGGAGTGGAGACAATGCGGGCGCTGGTTGATAGACTGCAAGGTCCTGCCCCCGAACCACCGGGTCGTGTGGCCCTCGGCAGTCGTGTTCGACTTGGCACAGGCGCTGCGGGACGGGGTGCTCCTGTGCCAGATGTTGCATAACCTCTCCCCCGGATCGGTTGATCTGAAGGAGATCAATTTCAGGCCCCAGATGTCACAGGTAAGTCTGTGCACAACAAACTTCAAAGAGATGATGAAGGGATTGGTTTACGCCCCAGACTCTGTTGTTGATCGCGCACACATTTTGCGCTGCTCTATACAGGAGTAAATCTACGTAAAATTAAAATATCCCCTGAAAGTTAATAAAAGTGAAACTAATTTCTCATGCACATAGTGATGCGTTTCGAGCCTTTATTTTTGTTACATTTGCTGATTAATGCAGGTAATCTAGCAATAAACTCAACACAAATGTTAGATCATGGCCATGTCCTGGTATTCATAATTATTTGATTGGATGCTGAGTTGGCAGTCGTCCAGCAGGCTGTCAGTGACACCATTCATGAAAGGCTGTCAATAAGGAAGCTGGCTGTTGAGAGTGCAGTATCAATCTCCATGTCGTAAAGTTCAGTGGAAGGAAAAAGGATGCACAAGTGACAATGGTAATTGGAGCTTTATTGGAGCTTTTTCACTCAGTTGTTCCTTCTACTGAAGCTGTTCATCAGTGTTTTTGGACACAGCACTGTGCAAACACCGAGCTTCTTTAGCCAAAGTCTTTTAAGGGTTAGACATACTTCTCTGGGTTTGTGTATGCAGGCCACTTGGAGTTTGTGAATAAGCAATGCGTGTCCATAGCATAATAATAATAATAATATGTATGTCTGTATGTGTGTGTGTTTTATTGTTCTTCCATAATATTGGCTTATTTTCATTAGTTTAAGCAGCTTTAATTATCAAGCTGAAAAGCAATAAATGCTTAAAGTAAATGAGCTTTTTGCTGATATCCCATTGGATCATTTTGAGTCTCACCTGGCCAGATATCCTTTGAGGTGTTCTGTAATTTGCTTTGGATGTCTTCGACGCGATTCCTCCAGAGCTTCCTGTCAGAACAAGCCCATGTCTCGGTTGTTGCAGAACTGCGGTCTGTGATAATGCAATGTGCTTGCAGCAATACGGAATTTGCACGATTAAGTTCAGTTTTGTTCTGGATGAAAGAAACAATTAATCACCTCTGCAGGTGTGGGGCATGCTTTGTGTTTGCAGCAGCAGTTTTATCACAAACGCAATCATGCACATGCAAACCTCCTGCAAGGTCTGAGCGTTTCATTGCCATTCACCTGTCTGCCAGAAATGTCGCCTCGTCAGCGAAATGATCATGCAGTTTTGCTGCGACTTCAGCATCTTCTCATCTGCTTCAAAGGATGTTAACTCAACTTTATCAACCAAGCCAGTTGTGCAAGTTGGGAAAGATATGTTGCATTAAAAAAGAGGAAGTTTCAGATTTTATTTGTTTAATCATTTACACTGAGATGTGGAAGTTGTTGCAGCTTTGGTAACCTATCTAAGCAGTAATGAGGAATAGAAACAGAATATATTATTTTGCAAGCATTTTAAGGACATTTAGAATTTATATAAAGAAAATGAATATAACAGCTCCTATTCTTTTATATATATTCTGTCTAATATATGGTATATACATATATTAGTGTACCAATGCAGAAGTGTTTTTTTATTTTGACTTAATTTCTATTTTGTTTGTAATAAAGCTGAGAATGTGTAGCATTCATTTCAGTTTTACTGAAATCATTTTTTTTCTGAATAAGATGTCAAAATGTTGCTTTATAATTTGCCTGTTTAAGCGGTAAATGTTAACAGTAAGGAATATAAGTATCTTTTTTTGTCTAACTGTGGGAACATTTAGGTGACCAACAGAAAGTTGCAAGTAAACAGAAAAAAAATAACAGTAAGAAATTGTTATTTTATATGAGCAAACTTACAACGGAGAAGAAACAATACTGCTTACTTCAAAATCGCAATGTTGCAATATCTGTGCATTTAAAGCAGCATCAAATTATCAGAAATCTTAAAAAAAAAAAAGATTGCATTGCTAGCAGCAAAGATGTAAACACTTATTGAGTTTGAGTTTATTGGGAGATGTGAGGGTTATAAAGTGTATATGCTCATGGGAGGAAGGATATGCTATCATGCTACTTTCTCCACCTCAACCTGTCACTGAAAAACCTCTCAGGTTTTGCAACAACTTTATGGATGGGAAGGCAGACGTTTTTCAAGACAATATGATCTGAATCTCTATTTCTGCACAGAAATAGAGATTCAAATGAATTCCAATTCATTTGAATTCTTTTCAATTGGCTGAACATAAGAAAAATCTGCAAATTAAAGCCTTTTTTATACCATATATGTGCCACATGCATGAAAGATATCTGCATGAAGATGTAAAGCTTTTCATGGATGACCATAGAGTGACCTTTCCACAATAGGCAAACATGTCCCTGCAAAGGAGAATTTGGCAAGAGTAGCCATCCTGATATAATTAGACTAAGATTACACATGAGCCAACATAGTTTTATGATTACATTGACGTACCTCCGTTTGTCTGGAGCTTCCCATTCACTTAATCTTGTTTATGCTTCCAACATCAATATGAGGAAGCATTTGGTTCCTCAGGAAGTTAACACGACCGCAGCAGCAGAGTGAAAACTGCTCTGTGGAAAATGTTTCGTTCTGCTTTCATTCACTCCCCAACCTGATGTGAATGCCAGTAGGTCTGTTGCTGGATGTTGAGTCATCTTTGTGAGGATTGGCTGGGATTCTGAATAAAAGTTGCCAGTTTGGAGAAAATAGTTTGGATTACTCCCGTTCTTATGCCGTTTCAATTCCGTCTGGAGTCGAAACGGCCATCACTGGAGAGCAGCGGGTGTTTGACGGCGTGTTTGTCAAATATTCTCAGCACACCTTCGCTGACCTGCTTCTGTCACAGTAATGTGTGAATATGTGTCACATGAGTCTGTCTGCTTTGCACCAGGGCTCACCGCTCTCCCCTTTGCATAATAAAAAGAAAATCAAAATTTGTATTTCCGGTCATTCAGTTTAGAATAATGAATGTTCAAGAACTTGTAACAGTTTGATACTTTGATTTAGACAATTGAAACTTCAAGAATCCAAAAAAAAAAAACCAATTGAATGTCTCACATCTTTTGTGACTTCAAATGAGAATACACTCTGAATCTAGGGCTATGGGATGGAAAAGAGGCATTGAGGCACCTGTGCTTTGAGGCAAACTGTAGCCCTCGCTTATCAGAGCTACAGCTATGGACATCCATGATTACAAGGCGAAGGAAAGGTCTGGATGGCATCCTTTGATCCACCCACTAATTGCCCTCCTGGTCCTTCTGAGAAAATCTGCAGCGAGGGTGGAAGAGGTGTCCTTAGTGACAAATTGGGTTAAACAAAACCCTGGCAGGAGAACGGTAGTTTGTGATTTATGATAAGGAAAAGGTCAAAGAGTGTGTGTGTTCTGATACTTGGAAACACACAACCTGAGTGGCTTAACCAAACGAGAAGGATGTGAAGCAGAGGAGACATTTATCTTGCTTATAGCTTCTTCTGTGAAAGTTTTGTCAGGCGTGTAGCTTTCCATAGTTGATTTGAGTTTGGGGAATATGCAAACAAGTGTTCAAAGGAAAAAGATGAATTAAGTGGCGATTTTTAACATGAGGAGAGGGACAATGCTGGCAGACTGCCTCCCAGTTAAGAGATTTAAAAAAACAGTCTACCTGTAATTCTTCAAAGGCTTCTTCTCTACGGATGGATTCAGTTTTATGGCTCTTATGGACATGCTGGTTTAATATTATGCGTAGAAATTAAACATTAACAAACTGAAATGATTTCCTTAACTTTCCCTACTTCTTGTTAGTCATCTACATTAATAATGCTGACAGGTGCCTATAGTTGGCAGGAATGCTTAATTTTGTCCTGAATTTTAGAAGACATTTGTAAAAGACCCACTTTCTATCTATAGTTTGTTAAAAATGACAGAGCAGGTATACAAACACGATCTGGTTCCCAGTGCAAAACGTGCATCTGAGGTAGAAGCACAACAACAAGCATTACCAGCCGCCTAATTAATTCCATTAAAATCTATATTCTGAGGAACTGCAGAGTTACTTATCAAATGTGTGTAGGGAGTAGGAGGAGATTAAGATATTTTTCTGTTTTTATCTGTGCAGACAGGAGTTTAGCTGACCCTCATTTATATAGCCCAATAAATCCTTCGTTGTGTTCTCATCGTTTATTCATCTTCACCTCAAGGTTGTAAACAGAAACCTAATGAGCACTGGTGTTTGCAGACTCTCAGCAGCTCAAATTGTATGAGCTGATAGTGCAGCGCCTCAAGCTGTGTCTGGGAGACGAGAGAGGGCTTTGCTCTCTGTAGCCTTTTTTGTGTTTTGCTGTATTTTCTTTCCACCTCTCATTCTTTGATATTTTTTTTTCTTCCCCGACCCTGTCAGTGAGGTTACTGTGAATGCCTTTGGGATGACTAAAGCAGATATGCATGTAGTACCATGCTTTTGTTTCCAGTGTGCTTGTTATGTTTGAAATTGCATGCGTGAGTGAGAAATGCTCCAGTACCTGTGTTGTGGCTGTATGCCAAGCCAATCGAGCTCTCTTGAATCCTCCCAGATCTCCGCGGGGCTCCAGATCCCACACAGCGCCTGCTGCTTCCAATCACTGCAATCGAGGTTCTTTCTTTTTTTGTCCTGCTCCCACCTGACAGATTAGCTGATGACAGCAAGTAGCAAGAACTGATTTGAAATCGACCATTACACACTTGCCTGGCAAACCAGGCTCTTCAAAAGAAATTCTTATCATTATAGCAAATAAGATTAGGGTTTTTTTTAGGCACTAAATCAAATTTTAGATTGTTAAAAAATAACCCAGAGCTCATTTATGAAACCTCAGACCTTTCAGACCACATTCTCCACCTTGTTCCTGTGAGCCGTCAGGCAGTCATGATGCATGACAGAAGAAAGTAAAGGGCCACTGTTATCCGAGTCTGTTCTTTACAGTAATGGCTCTGCATTAGAAAAGGAAAATCTTTAGCTGAAACACAATTTTGAAACAAGATATAATATTTCCATTGTGCGTCTGCTAAATAAACAACCTGCTGCAAGTTTGCTACCAAAGCAGATTGTCTGGCTTAGTAAGCAGCTAACATTTTTTGTTGGCTACCAATAGCAGGAAATAAGTAAGGCTATAGATATTAGCAGTACTGCTATGAGAGTTTCTACTTTTTGCATGAATCCATGTTAAAGTGTATTTTGTGTTCAAACTATTAAAATGGATGTAGATTATTTATTGTTTGGTTGATGAAGAATAAAAATAATGGCTGCCTCCTCGGCTAATATAACAAAGAAAACTCACAAAGTTGTGAAAGTGGCTATTGTTGTTTTTTTTTTCCTCACCTGCCATAATATTGGACAGTTTTTTTGTAGATAATTAAAGCTGCTCTCTTTACCTTTTTTTTTTTTATAAGACTCGTTTCTCGTCTTGTCTGGGTTCTGTTTGAGGTTACGAGCGGATGTACACCACACTGTGGCTTTTAATGGCCGTCACTCAGTGAGATGAGCTCAAAATCCCAGAGAGCGACACTGAAATCTTAGACTAAGTCCATTTCATCCTCTCCTAATCGGTCCTTTGATCGCAGTGTACTCTGAATATTCTCTCTAGGTTGAATTTATAACCCTGAAAACCACATTTGATCTCCGGTCTAGAAGTCAGATCAGAAAGAAGTATATCAAGAGAATAAATCCAGCTTGTTCTCACATTTCAGTTTGCGACTAGACAAAGTCGGAGGATGGCAGTGGCTAAATTGCCCAGCCACCCCCCAGCCTCCCCTAGGGGTAATTTAATCTGAGCGTTGGGTCTACTGTTGACCCGTGACCCCAGTGCTCACCGGAAGCAGGTAATACTGTTAATGGAGCTCATTAGAGATCCTCACTGGTTTGAACAGCTGGGATAGTGCAGTTGAAAGCTAATGGGATTGACAATAAGGGAATGAGTCCCAGCACAGGGTTGTCTAACCTTTTTATGAAGTGATCCCACTCTTAAGGTCGCAAGATTCTTTTAAAGAGAGTTTTTGCTGCTGTTTTTTGTGGCTTCAGAGCCTCTTTCCATCCTTAGCTAGCCGTTTCTTCAGGAGATAAAAGTAGCTTTGTTGCTGTTCCAATTATGAAACAGCAAACAATTTAAGTTTTGCATTAAAAAACCATGCAATCAAGCTTTTAATTTCTTAATATCGGAGTTTGTGATTTAGATTGTAAGATGAGCCTCAGTTTGACACCAACAGAAGCTACAGGAATTTATTATTCAGCCATAAATCATTGATGTATGTGGCTTTAGGGCTTTCACCACATGTTTGAGCACCGTGCTGCAACTTTCTTTGACCCTCTCTTAACTTTTTTTCTTTTGCAAAGGAAAATCCAACTCATGAAACAGTAAAATTACAAAACAAAGAGCACAAATGCAACATTTTCTGCATGCCTGTGACTACGTTTCTGATATGCTTTATAATATCATGCAATAAATCATCTTTAATTGCTTCTGTATTTAACCAGGAATTCTGGCCAAAGACATGATAATAGTTTCTGAATAACAAGGGAATGTAGTGATGCTTGCAGCACCTGATGGACAGTTTGAAGCTTGTCAACAACCTGCCTTGAAAGAGCCAACTGAGTGAAGCATGAAGTCATGTGCATAAAAGCACCTTCCTTTTAAATTGGTCAGATAATGAGACGTGCATTTTATTATCTCTATAATGTCACTATTTTAATGCTCTGCTACAAGTTGCCTTTATGTGGTGATAGAATGTAATGCCAGGAACATAAATCAGATATAGAACAATGGTAGTAAAATTGCTGATTATTTCTGCAACCATTAAGCATAGCGTGTCATTATTGAGTCTAGGACGGACCACATCAACCATTGACATGCTGCAGAAGCTAGTGTTCAGTTTCACTAATGTAGGGCGAACGCCTATCATCAGGATGTGGCTTTGATATAATTGAACTTCTGTGACCACATGACCTAAAAAAAAATGCGTAGTAATGTAGAAACAAGAGGAAAACACTAAACAGAAGAAGACTTTAGATGCCTGCGTCCAACTGCTTCTTTTTAAGTTAGTGCAATTTTATTTAATCCAGATGAGACTCATCCTTTTAAAGTTAATCTGCGTGTCAGACGTACAAATGAGAGATTTGAATAGCGTTAATATATCTAAAGGAATGCCTGGAGGGACGTGCTGAAAAGTGTACATCTGTATTTGTGATACTACGCTGCGACTACTGCTCAAACTATAAAGTGCTGGTAATTTTGTGTCCAAGCCCCCTTTTGTTGTTGCAACAATGACCGTGGATATGGTATAGCATGGAGTTTAAGCCTGGATCCTCAGATGGTTATGGAAGAGGAGCAGCTTTATTTAAAACGTCTTGGTAGTTTAAAGATTTCATAATGTCATACAGTCAATCATTTGAAGCCTGGCTCATCTGAAGGAAAAAAAAAAAACAGACCAAAACACCACACACCCTCTACCGTGTTTAATAATTAGCATGATGTAATTGGCATTTGTGTATTTTATAAGGTAAAGTATAAGCTTTTGTTTTACTGGTATAGATATTGATTTATTATTATTTTATATAATAATCGCCAATGAAAGATGGACACAAATTAAAGGTTAAAGTTCTCAAAACATTTGTAGTGTGAGATTTTGCAACAATACAAGACAACTCTGCTTAACATGGTGCTAACACATCAACAGCTCTCCATAATAATATGCTTTTATTAGCTGTACAGACAAAATTACCCCTTGCTTCTCATTATCTGTCTGTGTAATATTTTTTTATGTGCCATGCGATGCACTCCTTGTGATCTCTGAGCTGTGAGAGAAAAGTATTTCTTTTCAGATTAAGATGTTTGTGGAGCAGGGAGTGTTGCGTCTCTTTTCTTTATCACTTTCATTATTAAGATAGCATCTGGTGGTATACCATAGTCTCTGATAAGAATAAATCAATACGACGCTGTAAAAGTTCCCATTCTGCAGGAAGAATGCAGAACAGCATTAGTTGAGACTCAAATGGTAAAACGGTTAAGTAGCTGTTGTCATTATGAAGTGCAAATGGATTCTCACACTTACAGTTTTGCAGCTTTGCGAAAGATGAAACTGGAAGTAAATTTTGAATTATTGGATCAAAATATTTCAATGTTCAATGCTGTAATTTTTAAATTCTTTTAGCTGACAAAATTGGACAATATTTTAATTATAAAACTCAGTTTCTGTCAGATGATAACTAATACACCAGAAAATGAAATCATCTTGTAAAAGGACAAATGGGAGAGCTGGTAAATCGGTTCCATGTTATCATTAATATTCTGCCTTTGCAGACGACTGCAAACCTATCCATGAAAGTGAAGCACTGGTTTTACCTGGGAAATTTGGTGTTTGATGTTTCTAAAAATTGCAAATTAGGTCTAATATGTTACCTTGCAAAAGCTTTCTTTTTGTCAAACCTCAATTTGTTGAACAAAACTGAACAGAGTTATCATTACTATTATTATTAATAAAAAGTTCAGCTTTCTGCTGGGCTTGAACTCTGTGTGTTGGAACAATTTACCACTTTCTAGGAACTATTTGAAGTTGTTTTGTAAAATCCAAAGGATTTTCAGTTGAGTGTGCATGTATATTTTTCATCTCTAATAAAACATAAGGACCTCTTTATCCCCCCAGCAAGCAAAAATAATCCTGTCAGACTTTGAGATTATACTCAGTTGTCCAGACACCAACGAAAAAATGGCTGAAAAATGGAGTAGAAAGCTGACTAGAAGAATTAAGAGTGTAGAAACTTTGATGGTGGCATCTGGGAACATAAAACTGTGTTTTACTGCTGACTAGGTTCAAACATTGCAGAAAAACACAAGTATAAAGAGAATTTGCTTAACATTTGGTCAGTGATTCATATTTTCTTACTTTTTCACCTTCATAACTTGAACATATCCTCCTTTTTTCTTACTCATTTGATCTTTCTAACACTGGTGATGGTGTTACTGCATCGTGATGCACATTGTGAAAATGTAGTTCGCTGCTTTTTCCCCCCGCATAATGCACAGACTGTGCATGAGTCAGCCAGTCTGTTCTGAAAAACCAGAACCACATATTTTATCAATCACATTTAAAAACTCTGCTCCACCTAGCGCTTGTGGTACATTAATGTCCATCTTTCTTCTGTTTGCATTCCTCAGGGACGGCTTATTGTCTTAGATGTGAGTGCTTATGTGTTTTATACGGGGAACTCCAAGCTGACTTAATCCTTTGATTGAGAGGGATAATTCAAGTGATGTCATGTTGAGGCAGACTTCAGTGTCTTTTATTGGAATAACCAACTGTGGATCTCTGGTGTTGGTGCAGGTTAGGGACCACAAACATCTGAGTATAGCTGAAACCTGCCAATATTTAGACTATGTCTAAAAATTCATATAACTGCCTTTTTTTCAATACCTTAAAATGCTTTAATATGCATTTTAAGCTAATATCTACAATCTTCCTTATCTCTGCTTTTCGAGATACAGCCAATCAACACCAAGAAAATAAATGGCGGTGCTTTGGGAACGCTAGTCAACAGTATGTGAAGTAGCATTGCACCTTCCCAAGCTGCATGTTCTTTCAAATGCTTCTAGTTTTCATCAACTGGATGAATCAATGAATACTCAACCTTGGTGGGGGTTCACTGTAAACACAAAGTAAATAAAATCTAAAATGGCAATAAATGAAATACCTTGGGACAAATAAGACTTGTCCTTCAGGCTTTTTGTTTTCTTGTTTTTCTTCCATAAAAGTCAGCTTTGTGTAATTTGTGGACTACCTCTGACTTCTCTGTTGTGGTTCTTGAACTTCGTGATGATTTTTAGACTTCACTGATTTTCTTTATCAAACCTCAAAGACATTCAAAGAACATCTGTGTTTGTATAGAGATTGACCTCCACACAGGTAGACTCTTCTCTACCTATTAGATGTCTTTTGAAGGCAACTAGTTGCATAATAGTTTATTTATGGGTATCATATTAAAAGGGGTTAATGCATACACACACGAAACTTTTCAGATTTGGTATCATTTCTTGTTTTCCATTACTCTTCAGTTATTTAGCTCATCAAATGAAAATGATTTACCTTATGAAACTGTGGGGAACTTGCCAGTCAGAGGAGAAACTGACCCTCCGTGGCAACATGCAGCCAGCTTCGAGGATCACTGAGCCTTATGGACACCGTCTGATTTATAAAGTGGCTCCATCTGCATAGTGGTTGTTGAGGGGGTTCATTTGCATGGGCATGCAGCGGAATGGCGCCTGAATGTTTCCGGTGCCAGCCACGCTTCGCTGGGCACCGTCACTCCATGGAGAAATGGGAGAGAAGAGGCCACAGTGCTTCCCCCTGTCAGAGCGAGACAGATGGCTGAATCTTTCTCCTGTAGTTCTTCTCAATCACAGGAAATCAAAACGGTTTGAAGTATGTCGTGTGATTTTTACAGCAGTCCATTTCTGCCTGGCCTTGGCTGCCTTTCTGCTTTTATTGACCGCCGTCTTGAACAACATTTACCCTGTGATATGGGGACTTCAGTTTGTTAGTTTGTGGCGGTGTTGTTGTTGTGGCAGACTGCTTGTGGCCGTTTCCTGCTGACCGAGAGCAGATAACGATCTGTGCTGGGGGAGAGTCACAGCATCCAAACCATAACCCCCTCTTCTTCTTCTCCATACTCAGAAACACGGAGAAAGATAAACAGTTTCATATTTTTTTCTATCGCTTCTCCAAACGGAAGCAGATAACACGCTCATCATTGCCTGGTGCCTCCTAAGAATAGCTGTGTTTATTAAGGACTGCAGCACTAGATTTTTTTTTTTCCCAAGGCTTTTGCCACTGAACTGCCACAAGAAGCACCAATATCCCATTACTGACATGTATTGATCATATCACATAATTAGCTGTGGGATTGGAAGGGCACAAAGGTAGGGTTGCAATGTTACACTCAGTCCCGTAAAGGGCTGGTGCTTATTGATCTCCCTTGTTAATCATGCAAACAAAGTGGAACAGCGTTGTGGGTTAGAGGGAGCGGAAGAGCTTATTTCCTCACGCTCCATCTGTGGGACGCTGCTTTGTGACTTTTAATTTAAACTTCTCCCAGTTGCCGTTTTGATGCTTTCTGTTTAGTCCTCTAAGCACTGTGCTTTGAAAAAAGTACAATTAACCCTGAAATGTAAAAGCGTTTTTCTGTACATAAGCACATTTATCATTTTTGCACTACCTGAATTATCTGGCACTTTTATGACTTCAGTTTGTGCTAAACATTTTCACCATACTGTTCTGACAGTTTATTGATGTTAGGTTAAGGTTTGTCGACTATTTACACAATAGATAAACGTGGCTGTTTAGAGACAACAGACATTTGCTTCATTAATAGCAGCTGTTTTTTTGTGTGGAATGTAAAATATAGAGCAAATGTGAAATATTTGAAAGGTCTTTGCAACGTAGCTAATCCACGAGCACCATTCATTTCCCTTGGTGCTGATTAAATGCAGAAATAAGGATGACTGTACATGTTATCTTTTGCTGCAGTAGCCTTAACCGGTGATGAGATTCTTAGTCATTAAATCAGATAACCAAATAGAGATTTTTTTTTTTTTTTAGGTTTTTCATTTTGAACTGATCTGAACTAAAGCTTGTCTCTCCACCTGAATCCCATCCTGGCCTAAAGTGAGCATATGTTACCAATTCAGATATAATGCTATAAGTTCATTTTGTTCTCTCCTTTACTTTGCTCTTAATTTAGGAAAACACGTAAAATTCATGTGTTTTTTTTCTTCCTTTTACTAATCAGACTCTTTCAACACTAATAAACTGCTCAGCATGAATTTCTGGCTGGGAGTTTTGTCATTAGATTTAATCCAATTTCCCACATAGTAAATTAGTTTGAGTGATTATAGGCTTAAAGAAGCAAACCCCATAATGCAATGCAGGGATAAAATGCCTCTCCACCACCTCCAACTTCTGAATCATCCTCAAGGACTCGCACAACACAGTAAAGCTAGTGTGGGCTTTAGAAACGTGATTTAAAAAAAAAAAAAACTGTGATGGACAGCTGCTGGAACCTGTCGAGAATAAACCCACCTCATCAGACAGCAAGATACTTTTTTTTGTAATTAATGTATCATTTTTGCATACCAATGAGCTAATTGTCAGTAATGGAGGCCAGGGACAAATTTAATACAGATGACTCAGATCTGATTTCGATAATGCGACAATAATAACAAAGCAAACCATTTCACAATGACACCGTCTGCAAAATGTCACACTTTATCTTCAGTTCAAATCATTTTAGAAATAATAAACTTCAGAATAATTATTTAAAGACGCAGAGCCTCTAAACCTGTATCCATACTGCTGAGACTACGGATGTCCATAGCACTGATTTAAAAAAAGCTCCCGCTGTTAAATGATTTTTTTATGTGCTGTAAGTACATGTTGGAAAAAAAATAATTTAAAAAAACAGCAAAAAAAGTGACAATCTTCCCATAATAAGCTTTACTGCTCTGAAGAGTCATTAATAATTCATGAACGGAGCCATAACCATCTGTGTGCTGAGAGACTGAGAGGAGTTGCACTAAACAGCTCAATAAAATAACGGTTTCCTGTTTTAGCCAATGAAACCGAGAACATCTTATGGCATTTTAAAGCTGTTTTAAACCATTTTGATTAGCCATTAGCACATCTCTAACTGCAACACCTACCATCTAAATTTTTAGTTAGTAAATATCCATCTTATCTTCCATCTTGTCTTTTTGAGACATAGCTTTTGCAGAACAAATGCGAAATTTGTGAAGTCGCAGTCCCTCCAAAATAAAAGAGCTGATTGACTGGAGGACCAAAGAATTGTGAATTATTCTTGGGTACAATACAGGAATGAAGACGTGAAATCCACATCTTAAACATAGAGACTATTTATTGTCAAAATTCCCACTGAAAATTGGTAAAATGGCTTGAACCATGTGAAATATGCAGAAACTGTGTGGTTTAGGATTTTCTTTGGACATCAAGATCCTCAAACCTTTATAAGCGCTGAAAGCTGCGCTGCTTTAACCACTTATCATCACATTCCTCAGTTTAGTCATTTGATTAATGCATGAGGCAGAAGAAAGGAAGGCCTTTTTTTTCTCTCCCCAGATGATATTGACGATTGCTTCGGTTTTCTTTGACGTTGGCACGCTGTCCAGTCCTCCCCTGATTGATGACTTTTCTAAAAACCAATCTCTCATAAGTGGGAGTTGAAAGAAAGGCAGGTGAGCGTCCTCAATCCCATCTGAAGACGTGAAGGAAAAAGTGGGGTGGAGGGGAAAGAAGCCAGCTTGGTGTTAGCATAATGAAAGCAACAGAGTGTGAAGGCAGGAAAGCTAAACAATTTAGAATTAATGGCAAAGGCTCGGGGGGTGGGGGGAAACAAACTGAGAGGGAAAACAGAAAGAGAATTTGATTGAGGAGACGCTTTTAGTGGCGTTCTCTTGTGAAATTGAGCATGTCCCTCGAAGTGACGCACACAGCTCATCTGGTTCTCAGCAACTCATCCTCCATTACCAGACAAAGATGTGCCAAGACCAGGACGACAAGCTGCATTTACAGACACCATGTCGGTCCTGGGATCCACTTAATGTTTATTTGTTTCAGCTTTGGACCCATTAGGTAACAGAAGCCTTGACGTGGGGAATTTAAAAAATGCACTGTTGATATATTTTGTAGTTAATATGTGATGCACCTGCTCCAGGGCTTGCCACTGATTTTGCCCAATGAACTTTGTTTTTCATGTTTTTTCGAGTTAAAGGATAATTTTTGCTCTGGAAACTTCCCAACATACCAGCATTGAATACAGTGGAGAAAATAGCTAAGCAATACGGAGTGTTCTGGGGGAATATTAACATCATTATTTGGAATTTATTGGGATAAATCAAAATTCTTGTAAGAAATTTATCACAATAAATGCTAAACAACATGGTAAATGCCTACTGTCACTGGAAACAGGTGGACAGGTTTATTTCCTGGAAGCAGAGCAAAAACATACAGCCTGAGCTGGAGCCAAATAGTTTAGATCAAAACCAATTGTTGTGCTTTAATGGCCCAGTCAAAGTCCAACCCAGTATTTTACAGAGACTCTGTGCCAAGACTTTCTTTACTGATTATGCAACAGCATAGAAGAATTGGTAGGATAGAAAATGTCCATAACAGCAACTGCATTTGCAGTCAAAAGTGGCTCTATAAGATATTTACACAGGGGCTCATGGCAAATGCATGCCGCACTTTTCAGATTTATATTAGTAAAGCGTGCTTCTTTGTGATCCGCTTCTTAACATCCCAACAAAATACTGGGAAGAGTGGTTAAAAATTACTCCACAATAAGCTGAGAGAGACCGACAGAAATCATGCGGAAAGCAATTATTTCAATTAATTGCTGCTAAAGATAGTTCTAGCAATTATTGTGATATAATTAAGGGACGTGGTTATTTCTCCTGACGGCTGTACGGGTTGTTCTTTTTACTTCTCATCAGAACTATCCTCTGACCAACTTAAAAAATGTGAACTGTCTCTTTAGGTGTTGTTAATCTTATCATGAAGCCGGAATGAGATTTGATAAAACTCTTCCTTGTTCATGTTCTGGGTGTGTTTGTACAATAACCAGTTCACGGAAATGTAATCACTGACTTGATCTCAGACAGGAAAGAGAATTTTAGTGTCAATAAACTTAAGTGTTTGAGCCTTACAAGTACGTTTTAAGATCAGAAAATAATCCTTAGCAATAATAGGGAAAACAATGGATTAAGAAATAGGGGATAGTGTCAATTAAAAAAAACTCTTTTGTGAACGCTAGCCTGATCTAACCTGAAGTATGACCCCAAACACATCATCCATGACAATCGTGGATTACATGTTGCAAATTTCAGGTGTCATCAGGACGTTTTGGGACAAATGTGAGATGCCGTGGTGTGACTTGATAGCAAAAGTGAAAATAATCAATATGAGTTGCTCAGGCTGCTCTGACAGAGTGGTTGAGATGCCTCAGCAGATGAAGGTAGCTGGTGATTTAAATTCTTCCCCTGAGGGCAAAAATAGCACAAGCAGTGAGATTTTTTTTTTCTCCTAACAAACAATAGCGACTCTGCTTGTGAAATGCAGTTTGGCTTACACTCACTCTGACTGTTTATCCAAGTTTTCCCTCACCATTTCTAAGGACATGCACCGCTTCCCACTTCCTGCTCAGCTTAAAGCCCTCCATGGATTAAACAGACAGAGAGAGGGAGGTAGAGTAAGTGAAGGAGTTGTGTAATTCCTTTCCTTTCTCCCCCCCACTTAGCCAGACAACAAGAAACATCTGGCCAGAGAACAGAAGGCGCAGAGCGCACCCCTCCCCTCTTTAGATGAGTCCAACAATGCTTGGCTCTGGACTGAACACTTGGAGTCGGGACGCCCCACTGTTCTCCTACCAAACCCTCTCAGAGCGCCGCATTCTTATCGTTTCTCGACTGATTTCAGAGAAGAATGCCGAGGGGCGGGTTTCTATCGCGAAATGCTCACTGTGATGTTCAAAGTGTGTAATTTTCTTGCTCTCAAAGGGTTAAAGAGGTGTTATTTTCCTTTCCAATTTCTCATTACGACACCTTGTTGCTTCCTTTCCAGAAGTTTAAATTTGTGTATCTGCAGGCTTTCACTCTGCAACGGTGTTTTATGACCAATTTTCACCTCATAAGTGCTGCTTCACGTCTATGTTTAAACATGGATCACATTTTCTTTCTATTTCTGGTAAATTATGCTTCTGATAAGTTCAGAGTCAATGTAAACTATTTTCTCACATCCTCCTATTTCAAAAAAAGACTTATGTTACGCAGACGTGTTTTTCTTCTCTTTTTTTTTATTTCCTTGCTGATCACACGTGAGCAAGCAGCGCCAGGTGCTGCAGCCAAAATTAGAGTTGCAGGACGAACCAGGCTGACTTCTGCTTTTACACAACTTTTACATTTGCCTTTTTATTCAACTGTGTCTGTTTCGGTTTTCTCTCATTTTTGGTCCTGTTTTCTCAGCTCAGGCCGGCCCATCTGTCACATAAACGCAACGTGGTTGGATGCACAGGATGCATTTCCCCAAACTCATGCAAATAACTCACCAGAGCTGCAGCTTTAGGGGGCGCATGGTGGTAAATTGGTTCTTACTGTGGTTGTTGAGGCTGAAACTAACATTAAACAAATGTTTTTTTTTTTCACTATTGTAATTTCACCATGATTTTATCACAATTTCCTTAATTCATTCTGGGCAAACAACATTCCCAGTCAGACTTGAATGTGACTTGTGCTGTCTTGTTAACTTTTGTATTGGAATTAGATTGAATATAAAGTTTGAGACTTAAACCTCTTCTCAGCGAGATTATTTTATGGACGACCAAATAACCTTGTGTTCTACTTTCGTATTAACAATCAGATACATTTTATAGTTACATGCAGTCCTAACACATATTTTACAATGCAATAAACTAGTTTATCATCTCTTCTAAATGAAGTAGGATCTGAGTTACGAGAAAAGAGTTAGATGACCTTGGACTAAAGTACATGTTATATATCTATCACTTCCTGATTAGTTTATTTTGTTCTTGTCCACAGTGCAATAAGACAAGGAAGCCAGTTGCTAACTGTAAAGTGAGGAATTAGGTCATCATCTGTCCCTGAAATATTATATATTCTGTTTGCTTTAATGTTTAAAAGCTTACTTTAGTTTAGAATCCATCACTTTTAAACCACCAAGTGTCTGGTTTGTGACATGCAAAAATCTGTTTTGTATTAACTAAAAAAGATAAGTCACTTTGGCAAAGTATTGAGTAAGATCCAGTATATTCACACTCACTGGTACAACTTACTCAATTATTAACAAATTTAATTCAGTGCAGTCACACAAATATTCTCTGTGGGAAAGATCCCGAAGTGAAATTGGATCCTTCATGTGTTTCAGTATATATTGATTAACTCAATGACTGCGTGTCTCGGTACGTGAGGGTTTTTCCCTCCTGGCTAACCGTTAGCTGAGGGCTAAACGCAGGTTGAGTTTGTCCTGCTGCCTCTCCGCTTGCGCCGGTGCTCCTTCATGCCTCTGCGTGTTCTGACCTTGACAGTTGAATATAGGAGGGGAGTTGGGGATGACATTTTGCCTGACCGCAGCCCTCAGATAGGTTTCTGAGATGATGAACTGCTCTGCTTGGTGACATTCATCTTTCCCATGTGTGCTGCTCCTCTCCTTCATTCACCTCCACCCACACCTCCTTTCTCTGAGTTGCCATTGTTTCAACTGGGTGGGGGAGAAATGGTTATTTTGAAATCTTGAGTTTATTTTTTTCCCCCATACTGATATGAAAGCATCTAGAAAAATAATACGCATTTTCATTGAGAAAGGTAAGTCAACTATTGCTGTTTTTGTAGGATTGAAAAGAGAAAATATAGTGGACAGCCTTTTACTTTGGTAGTAGTTGTGGATTTAGTTGTGGAATGTAACTCCAAATATTTCAGGGAAAATTAGCAAATTTGTACAATGGAGTATTAGGGCCACACTAAAAATATAAAAAATATTTAAATTATAATATGTCATATTATGAGAATAAAGTCATACGAGTGTAAGTCAAAATAACAAGAATTAAGTTGCAGTATTACGAGTGTAAAGTCATAATAATAGAACTTTTTACTGGTAGTACTATGACTCTACTCTTGACATATTATGACTTTATTCTCAAAAAGTTATTTTTCTTAGCGTGGCCCTAATACGTTGTTGTATAGTTGTGGGTTATTTTTTAGGATATATCTAAAATACGCACAAGAAGTGCTCCACTTTATTAAGGTGTATGGCAGCTTTCAGCGTCTTTCAGTTAGTCTCAAATATTTGCAGATTTTAGCAATTTGCAGATAGCTTCTGCAAATACTGAGGATCCACTGTGTCTCCAAAACCTTCATGAGTCGATGCAACGTGGGCCAAAACTCCTCAAAATTTATAAGAGATTACAAAAACCTCACCAAAAATCTGTTTAAAGGTTTGATTCTACGACCCTCAGAATTATGGGATATACTTAGTTTTTCTAATGTCTTTATATCGTCTAACCTATAAAGTTAACTTGAAGTGCTGTGGTGTGTTCGGTCCAGATTAATGGGAGCCATTAGAAGGACCCAGTTTGCTTGAGCACGCTGCTGTTCGCAGGCAGTAAACAGACATATTGCTCGTCTCAGGTTTTTAATTGTGTTTAAATGCCAGGACGAGTGATGGTACTATTGGGACACCATTACAGGGCTCGCTGGAGTAAATGAACTTACCTCTAACTAGGCAGCTGAAAGGCGCTGCTGGCAGTGACTGAGGGAAAGTTTTGGTATCATCAAGCAAACCTCTCAATACAACTGGAGCTCTGCTTGATTGATGCCTGCTGAGGGTTTTGGTTTGTCAGCAACAGTCTCGTTGGGTCGACGAGGTTGAAAACGCTTAACTGCTGTCCTGAGATTTGCCGTTTTCTGCGGTTGATGTCGGCGGAGCTCGCCGTGCGTGTAGCTCCTAATAATAATAAGGCTCATTAGATGATTGTCATTTAATTATAGCACTTAGTACATCAGACCATATCAGTGCTCTGGAGCGTATGAAGCTAATTTACACAAAGGTCTGTTAGTTTACATGTCAGAGACATTTCAGTCATGTAAATCATGATATTATCAGCTGGAAATCCTGTGTGTTTATGGGTTATGTAACCATGCTTTATCGCTTCCTTCAGTCTTAATGTCGTTAAAGGCGGCAAAGTCTTTGGTTTGTTTGGACTTTGGTTCTTTGTTGTTATCCATGCATGTGGTTTACTTGATGGATATCGCTGTTGTCTCATATTCCCTCAGCTGGTCTCCCTGTTTAGTCTGAAATCGAATGTGTCAACAAAAAAGATGAAATATGACAACTTTCATGTTTTTCCTTTTATTTTAGCTTCAAATTTCTTTTTGTAGCATCAAGCATCTCAAAGACCTCAGACATTTCCTGAATAAACCGGAATAAAAAGTGATAGAGGTTGTTTTGATTTAAATATCTATGACTGAGATTATTGGGAGAAGTGTTCGACAGAACCTATTTGTGGCGGTGAACTTTCTCCATAAAACTAGACGGCAGTGTTCAAGGCCTGCTTTTCTCTTCCATTAATGAGAATATGGCCTGCCTCCCATCCGCAGTCAGTTGAAAAGGGACAGGATGCTGAAATATTTAGCTTGAGTACTTGTACATTAGCCTTAGTTAAGGACATCTGAGAGAATATTTTACATTTCCAAGTCTCCCCTGTTTATGAATTAGGACATTTATAAGTCAGCAAATGGATGGAGAGGAAAATAGATGAATCCACAGCAAAGATATTAACATGACCATCAAAATCAAAATTTTTTTAAATCTGTCCTTTGGTTTGTTCTTCCACGGATGCTTTCAAATCTTGAAAATATGTTTTTATTTAATGACAGAAAGCGAGTTGTGTTCAGTCCCGCAAACAAAAATCACTTCAGCACTTTTTTGTTGCTGACACACATGAATCAAATATAAAAAAAAAAACGTGATTTATTCTCTGCTCCACCTTGAGCAGAAACAGGCATTGAAACATGAAAACATGATGTAACCTTAAGGCACTTACTTCTAATTAAAATCCCACTCTGAGGCTCGGTTACAAAACAAGGTTCTGCTCAAACGTTTGTCCTCAGAAGCTCCATCAAACCAGAATGAAACGAGAGATTTCCATTTTCTGCTTTTAATGATGAGTTGGTGGCGCCTCAGGACAAACAGGATCCTGTTAATGAGAAAAGAACAATGGGATGTCTTTGTAAACTACATAATGTGATGAGAAAACAGGATTCCCCACCATTTGTTTTACTTTTAACGATGCATTTGATTAATTGGCTATTTAGTGGTAATGCAGTTGTTGTAGCACATTTTATTGCAGAGCTCCAGGGCAAAGGAGATTAAAAGTTTTACAAACTAAAGGAATCATCACAACACTTTGTTTCAAATAAAGGTGAATCTCAACTCAGTGTTATTTTATTTTAAAAAGTAAAACCTGTGTATTACATGACATGATTGCACACAAATTGATCTAGTTCAAGTGTTTTATTTTGGTAATTTGGGTTATTATGACTTCAAAGTAATGAAAATCCCAAAACGTCCTTCTCACATAATCATCACAATATGTAAGAAATGTGAAAAATAGAATGTTTAATGCAGAATTATGTTACAATTACTGCTCATTGGTGAGGCTAAACCACAAAGCTGACATTCAGCATGCTCTATCAAAGCATATTAATGTACAGTTGAGTGGAAGGAATAAAATACTCCTACCATAACAAATTAGGGTGGATATTTTATGGTCCATGACTTCACTTTTCACTAGGCCACTATTCTGTTTTGTTTCATTTATTCATTTATTGTTCTGATAAATGAAGAAGTGACTGATTTTAATTTTTGGATTTTCATCAGCTGAAAGTCATAATCATCAAAATGAGCAAAAACTTATGGTGGAAAGTTAACTGGAAGGAAAAAGTATATATGTAGCAGCTCTGAGAAAACTGTGGAGCAAAGAGCCTTCAAGCTGACACGTTTTATGGTGATACCGATTTCCTTTTCCAGCAGAAATTGACTTTTGCTCACAGTCGGCACATGGTGTCCACATCTGGTGTAATGAGCAGGACGAGTCGCCGCGCCTGATTCGTCGAGTGATTTTTCATACAGTGGTTTATGGGAACAGAGCCCAAACCAAGCGTTGAGGTCATGCAATATAAAGAACATGTTTTCAGCAGGGAAGACATTTGTGTTTTTAGTCCTCTCACTATATCTTGGCACTGAGTGGACAACCAGCTTTTGAGCAGTGACCAGTTTTGCCTTGAGAGTGTCGGCAACAAATTGCCATGACAATTAGTTTTTGTGTTCAAAAATGTTTTTATTGGTTCTTAGTAACATTCCTATGAGCTGATTTTTGGATTTAATTTGTTGTAACCCAGTTGTCACAAATAAAGTGATGAAATTACTAAAATAAATTAGTTTTCGTCAGAAATTGTCTAAAATATGAGATGCGTCTGTATGTGTGCCGAAACTGTTGATTTGGGTGGAATGTGCTGGAGAGCTGTCACCTACGTGACTTAACTCCTTAGTGCAGCATCTGCTCTTTAAATTATTCACTGGTTTGAGATCATTAGGTCTGTTTCTAGGTCTAGTTTCCACAGCAGCAAAATAAACTGTCCTCACAGCTGTTCATTACTCAAAACTGATGTGTTATATATATATATGACAGATAATGAGTTATTAAAACACATGACACCTCTGGTTTCTGATTATGCCATTAAAAGCTTTCTATTGGCAGAGAGAATATTCAGAGAAAAAGGGCGACTGTTAATTTCATTGTAAGTAAAGGATAAAAAGTGTGTTTTAAACCATGGCATGTAAAGTACTTATATCTAAAAGTGGGTCACTAGTGTTTCCACTCTGTCACATATCTTCTGCTGCTTAACCTCAGAGGGTAAGGATAAGCACAGAACATGTGCCCCAACCCAACCAATCACTGATTACCAGAATGTACTGTTAGCCAATGGGACGCAGGGACAGATTACCCTTTGACTCCCCAATGGAAAAAAATGGGCTTGGTTCTTAACAGTGAGGGATTTTGATGTGGGGATAGTGATAGTGACATGAAAGAGCGATTACAGTCATGGGAAACGGAAAGGAAACGGTTTCAGTTCAGTTTTATGGTTTCCACATCAGGTTATAATAAAAAAGAAGCTAATTCTCACAGTGTTCTTAAATTATTTTTAATATGCCCCAATGTAAACAAGAACACAATAGAACAGTTGTGTGTAAAAAAAAAAATCAAGGAGGAAATGTATCAGCCTGGTTCAGAGAATCAAATAATCATGAGAGATTGTGATCACTGATTCGGAGAATAGAGGTGTGTTCACACAGTACCAGGTTAAAAAGACATTCACAATGACCTTAAAGAAGCAATTGTTACAGCCCATGAATCTGGGAAGGGTTATAAAGCCAAACATCGTGAAGTGAAGCTACAGTTATTCTCCGTCACTTCAGTCACAAGTGGAATATAGTGAGGAAGTGCACAGTATTCCTAGAAGTGAATGTCCCAGGCAATTCACTGGAAAGTCAGAGTTGCGTCAAGAAAATTAGATCTCCTTCTCCGACTCTGACGGCTCACTTAGCATGTTAAAGTTAATGACAGGTTTTCCAAGAGGAACCTCTCCTTTCTCAAGAAACATGACTGCGTGACTTAGGTTTGCAAAACTGAATCTGAATGAACCACAAGAGCAGAACAGAAATCTTCCTCAGCCACATTGGAACAAAAACTGCCTACCAGTTACCGCACTTGGTGTCGGAGGGAGAATGATATGGGCTTGTTTTACAGCCACAGGTCCTAGACATGTGAGCCCACAACTATACCTAAGTATTCTAGATACCAATATTAAGACCAAACATGAACAAAAACAGAAGTAAATCAACAGCAGAATGTGTGAAAAAGGAAAAGAATCAAGATCTTGCATTTGTCTAATTAAAGTCCACACTTCAAATGGCTGTAGTAGGAGAGCTATCCAAATAAATAGCAGCCTGGTTTCTTTTTTGCCTCTTGTTATCTCACTTTAAACCTCAGTGTTTGTAGGTTTGCAGTTGAAAAAGATCAGAGTCCAGAAATTGTAGAGCTCTCATTTTTTTTTAATCTTATTTTCAAACAGTTTCTTTCAGAGGTTACAACATGCCATGTTCACGCAAAGGGAGAATCTCCCTCTGATCTAAAAACACCTGCCTTTTAAAAGCATTGGCTTCTCCTAAACTAATTAAGGGGTGGAGACAACATTTACCAGTAGAAAAAACATTTGTACTAAACTATATTCCTAAAAGAAAATTTACATTTCAACTAACAACTTCAAAACTAAAAACAAAACAATCTGGGCCCCAAATTAAATCCAAAAACATCTCCCTTCCCTCTCAAACACTAAATTCTGAGGTTGATTGACAACACCAGGTCCTTGTCAGCACTGCTCATGGGCGCGCTTCCATGGCAACACCTGACCAGGTGACCTCAAAGAGAAGAAAAATGATTAAAGCAAAACACCAAATAAAGCAAGTTGCTTCCTCCAAACAAAATAAACTTAATAAATAAATTGGAATACAGAAGTACAAACATGTCACCTGTTCGGGAGGGGTAAATCCCTCACAGTGTTGAACTAAGAATGTGTCTGTAATAGAAAAAAAAAATTGATAGTGAAACTGTGAACAGAAGGTTTGAGGAGGAGGGGAATTTTCTTCCAAGTTGAACATAAGATTCCTTCATGTTGCACGCTTTCTGTGGAAAAGTAAAAACTGGAAGGTGGTTGCCCACTACTTCCTTGTCCTCCTTCGCTGTAGTTTGTTGGCCGTTTGGCGTTTTGCATTTCTATATGATCTCCTTCCTGTGTGGAACGCTTGTGTGAAAGATCCGACTGTTAATTTGCTCCATATTAAAGCCATCTGTTGGCGTGCGCTTCCTCCTCGGGACATCCCTCTAATGTGTCTCTCGCTCGCCGGGCGCTGTAACTACAATTACATTAGACTGACACATGAAGAGGGGAGGACGAGGTTTAACAGATCAGAGAGTGGGAGGGGGGCAGGGGGGGCGTGTGTGCTTGTGTCTGCTCAGCCATGCATGTGGAGAACTCCACGCACATGCAAATCCATTTACATGTGCCATCTGGAAAACTTGACTCAAGTTAACAAGTTCAGTCAGTCTTCATTATCCATTTTTAAAATCTCTTTGACTTCCTCCAAACATTCTTTAATATAGATGTGTGAAGATTATGCTGAGTTATGCTTTCAGGCTACACTTTGGGTGCGCTACCAGACTGTGATGGATAGTTACCAGGCTTATGGCGGCCGTGGTGATTGGTTGTTTCTGGTGCGAAGCAGAAAAGCTGATCACGTCGTTGTTGAACAGGGAATTGATCAGGAGGCCCGTGTAGGCGGATCCGGCTGCAGGTTTAATGAATAATTTACATGTGGATGATGAGTCAGCACTCGTTGCTGCGTTTGGCCTTTTGGAAATAACTGCGCCGTAACGTCTGATGGGGCGTCGGGCTTTTGTTTGACGGGTGCACCACAGAAAGGGAGCGTTTGCTGATTTCCATACTGCGTGCCAGAGTTTTAATGGCAGTTTGTGTTTTCCTGCTTTCATAGAAACTCCTGCATTGTTTATTTTCCAAACGTCAGGAAATGAAGTGAAAACGTTTCTAACACAAAGCAGCTTTATGTGCAAAAAAATAAATCACCAGTTCACACCGCCACCAAGAAAAACGAGAGAGATCCTGTTTGAGATCCTAAAGCTTTGAAAGCATCTCTCTTAAGTAAAAGGAGGAGAGACCAAATTTATACTTCTTTGACAAAATTAAATCAATAGAAAACATAAAGACTAGCATATTTAGATTCAACTTTAACAACTTTAGTTCAATCTAAACCCTTTGTCTTGGTCTGTCATCAACAAAATGTCAATAAAATACATGATATTGTGTGATTCTAAGATTCCCTTTCCATGCAGAGGGGAATGTTGACAGGAAATGACTCCTCTTTTGTATGAAGAAGCTCTGTGAATGACATAGTTTTGCGCAGCATGTTCCCGTCAGCAGCAGAGTGATGTGATTTAATGCTGAGGGGGCTGTTAGTCCCTCCTTGTCAGCTCCGGTCTCCGTGCTACAAGCCGGAGCCTCTAATGGATATGTAGGGAAATCAGGGTAATGTAATGCAGAGATGAAGAGCGGTGGGATGGGGGGCCGGGGGGGGTGAAGGGCCATTTCCCGTTTTTGTGAGAGTGCAGAGGTTGACGTGCCGGACCGCAGGCCTGCAATCTGGGAGGAAACTTCTGACCCCACAGAAAGCGGAAGCAGTGATGTAATTGTTACACTAAGATGAGATAAAAGCTGCTGTAGAACATAAACTTGATGTTTCATTTGGTTAATTACAGCTGGTGATAAAAAACAGTTCTAGAATAACACCAGTGTGATTAAGTTGCATACATTTTTTTTACGATTTGTACTCAGATTCACAATATAAATGTTTCTTCCCATCCTAATTTTGCAGCTAAAATGAAGATAAAAAATAAGAGGCAAATGGTTTTATTGTTTTAGATGTTCTTTTCCCATTTCTTACTTTATACCAACCACTTGAACATCATAAGTGTAAGATGCAATTTAAAGTTACTCAATAAATAATATGCAATTAAATTCATTTGCAGCAATCAAATTTGTTGCACTTCAGCCATCAGTTGGTTTATGAGAATTTATTATTTTTAAAACGACTCGCCTGCTTTATAAATGCTAGTTTGAAATTATTTGACCTGATGAAGTGTTGGCCTTTTTTCTTCTGTTTCTCTTATCTAATGTTTCCTGTAGACATAATCACACCTGCCTGCTAACATTAACTTAATCATTAACATTAACATTATTTGATTTTCTGATTGGACAATAGCTTATAAATCCATAGAGAATAATAGATCCCTTGTTTCAAGCTATTTTTTTAAACGCTTGAACCGATGTACTTTGATTTCAGCAATAATAAAATCCAATATAAAATAATAATAATAATAAGCTCCAGCTGTGATTGTCTTGTGCTTTAATATTTACATCAATATTTACAATATCTACATTTCGTTGCTTTGTACATGTGACATTGCAATGACAATAAAAGTTGAATTCTATTCTATTCTATTCTATCTCCATCTTGTCAGCTAATATTTAAGGGAGAGGACTTCCCCCTTGTGCTATATTTGTCCTTTGACCTCATCTTTCAGTATTATAGTACTTGCTTGCTCCGGGAGTGTTCACATCTGTTTTATCAGAGTTGATTGTTGCAGCAGTACAGCTTAGGGTTTTTGTGCCCCTCCTTTTCCAGTGTTGCATAAGATTATTGGTTGGCTGTTGCATGTTTCAGCGCTGCAGGCGGACCGTTCTAATGCTCCCGCTGCCCGGGCGCGGAGGAAGTCGGGAAGGAGCGCCGTTTATTTATAGGACAGGGAGGTCTTTCCCTTCTCTGCGCAACTCTCAGTCAACCACAAAGCCAGCAGAAGCGTCCAGAATGATTTCATGTCTGCGCCTGTGACTCATTTTTACAGATTTATATAGCAGAGTTTTGCCTGTAAAAAAGCTTGCCTGGCGTTCTTGTTGTGGGAAATCCCTGACGTTGTTAGCACCGCAAGGAATGCTATTTGTGTTTTCTGATTCTGTTACCAGCTGCTTCCACTGGATTTAGGTGGTTATAATACTTACCTGAGTTCTATTGTTTTAATCTTTGATGCTATTTATGCTTAAGAGAATTTCTATTATTGAGATTTTTTTTTTTTGGTTGACTTTGATGTCATGAAGTTCATGGCTCTTTTAAATCTGAAAATTCCTGAACTGTTTTCTTGCTTAAAGGAACTTGGAGTAACACAGAAAACCCCTCACCTGTTGATGCACCCTGCTGGTCAGTTGGTTAAAGAAAACCTCTTAGACAAATTCAGCATTGCTCCCCCTTGCATCACTTAGGAACGTATCCAAATTATATATATAAAAGCATGCACACCCAGTAAAATGCAAAATTATGATGCAATCATTTCAAAAATTTCCACTTTGACAGGTTTATTTTTCATCACAAAAACTCTCCCAAAATCCTGTAAACTTTAATATCCTTTTGCAGTTGTGATTCACATATAAATATATCAACATTATCCAAGGTTATCCCACTGAGGATCTCATACTGTCCCAGTCCTATTTAAATGAATGATGTCTCACATGCAGCAACATTTTCTGCGACTTTATTGTCTTTAACCATTATTGCAGGTCTTTGTCCTCTGGTCCTCTGGACTAAATCAAGTGGAAACAGTTTGACCCACATTGTCCTGCATGAAAATTTACTGTGCCCTAGTGCTTTGCGTTACTGCCCCACTTAATTGCATATAGGCACACATACACACACGCACGCGCACACACACACTGTTTAATGCACATGCACAGACGCACTGGTCCAGATGCTCTGTTTCCTCTGTTGCCAGAGGGCTATAACTGATGTTATTTACATTGCAGTTAGCATAAGAAAATGGCACCGCTAGAAAGATGGATTCTTGCAGATTTTATAGGGATTAATCAAAAAGCCACAGAATGAGTCGAAAGCTAAGGAACGTCTCTCTTTTTTTCCAATCTTCCCTGTGCTTTGCTTTTGTGTGATCTTCCTGGGCGGGGCATTTGCAGCTGAGTCACGCCTCGGCTCTCTGGCCCTCCTCCAGCAGATTGAGAAGCTCCTTTATCACAAATCTCCACTGCTCCTCTGAGACCCCATCATCCTTATATCTGCTGCCTCAGATGGCTTCTTGCGGTGCAGACGTCTTAAAGCTCCAAACAGCCTGGCAGCTGTAAATGCGTGAGGTTATCACTCCGAGTCTTATCTGGTCATTTGCATTATGCGTGTAGAAGGGGTGCGGATGAACTGATTGCTGGTAGTGAGATGTTAGTTTGGTTGTTCTGCATGAATAGGTCCAAGGAAAAGGGAGGAAGAGGAGGAGGACAGGGAGAGGCCAAACCGTTGTCATGGATCAAAGCTTGTCAGTGTGATGATCAGGAAGAGGTTAAAGGAAATGGGAACATGAAAATTCCCAGAGCAGCCTTTGCGTTGCCTGAGGCTTAAGGCAATTTGTGTATAACTGTTTGCATATGTGTGATGAATACAGTTTCTCAAAACTATTCTTCTATACTTTGCTATAAATGGTTCATTTTAAAACCACATTAGTTTCCAATGCTTTGGAAAACATCATGTTTTGTTTTGCTATGGTAAACAACCTCATTTTTTCTCACGATCATATTTGTGTGACGTTGATCCTCCACCCTGTTGAGCTCTTCACTGATCCTGGTGAAAGCAGACTCAGACTCAGATCTGTTTTATTGATCAGAGTTGAACAGAGATATCTAATTTTGCCAAAAGGGCTAACAACACTGAAGAAATTAAGACCTATCAGAATAATTTGTATAAAGTGTTTTCTCCATCTCTGAGAATAGTCTAGAAATGATTGCACTGGCCAATGTTATCATTGCTAGCATAATTAAATTTCCTAAGCTAGCTAGCTATTGTGTATGGATCTATTCTAAGAATATCTGAAATCCACAAATATTCGAGACTCCTCCTAAAAACACTTACTTTGTAATTGACTATTTTAATAGTTTAAACACCAACTGTACCTTTAATATGCAGTAGAAATCATCTTGACTCTACTCCAGATTCAAACATTTACATTCTTCCTCATCTCTTCTATTGAAGTACAGTCAATCAGCGCAAAGGAAAACGGATGGGCGGGTTTGCAGACTCTGTCGAGTCTGTCGAGTGTCCAGGTATCTCAGCTTCCCAAGCTGCATTTTCTTTCAGATATTTCAAATATGCTCTGAGAAAAAAAAAAATCTACAAATAGGTGAGTTTTTCACCTAAAATATGGAGTTTAACAGCATGCATAAAGTTAGAAAGAAAACTTTCCAAACTGCATCAAAAGTCTGGATTTGTTGACACTGGCTAACATTAAAATTTATCACACTATCAACCTCAAACGTTTAAATGGCTAACATGTATGTACTTTAACATGTGTCATTACAGCAGAGGCTGAAAGGAACTTGATAAATCCCAGAAACAACAGTTTAAAATGATAGTTAAATACATATGAATCATGCTCTGTAAGAAAGGTCTCCTTTCTACATTTCTCAACCTTTGCTGTCATGTGCATACACATTCCCTTTTTACAGACACTGCTGGGACTGCCTTGCTGTCATTCTCACAAGAAGCTCCAAGGAGCACTTGTTACCAGAGTCTGAGTTCCTTGTCAAAGGAGCATACATCACGTCCCTCCTTCATGTTACCTTTCCCTGCAAGTGATGCATTTCACAGCAGCAGAGGACGAAGTGTTGTGCTAATCTTGCCTGAGGCGCTGAATGATTTTTTATGATTGCTATTTTCAAATTCCTGTCCCTCTCAGTTCCCTTGTAACAAAAGGAGAAGTGGCTTTTGTGTTTGACCAGAACAGCCCACAACGATGCATGAAGGTCCAGTTAGAATTTCTTGTAAAAGTTCACTTTAAATATATGAACCCAAGACATTTTGATAAATATTTTTGATTGGAAAGCTGTGGGTCACGGCGCTGCTTTGTGTTTTTGTGAACCACATGCCAAGATGTTTCAGAATACCAACCTCTGCTTTTAGTTTGCTCTAACTATTTAAAAGCAAGAGACTATATCCCCACTCACATAAATCCCTCATCTCTAGATCTGTTCACATATGTCAACCACAAGTAAAACCACTCCACAAATGTACTGCTGATCTGCCTCAATCACCTGGTGAATATAGTATCCTGCTTCCCAGGAGGGAGACGTTGCAAAACATCTGTGTGGATGTGTGCAGTAATGAATCTTACAGTTTTATTCTGTAATTTATCGTTTTTCTTTTAGATACATTTTTAAAAACTATATTGGGATTTAAGAGATTAAAATGTGTTTATATTTTTAATATTTTATGCTTAGTGCTTGGCCAAGTCCTTTAATGGTTCCTTATTGATTTGCAATATAGTATATATTTATAAGGTTTATAAATGTTGCCACTAAAAGATGATCAATATTTCCTATTTAAAGAGTCGATTGGATACTGGTTGGTTTTCTTTGCATCTTTTTGTTTCTTTTTCAGAAAATTTTCATTGGATCATTTTTAAAAATCTTATCCGTGTTAAATTAACACTTATTTCCTGTTAACATGTTTATGCTAAACTTTAACACTTTTCTCACTTTGAATCTGCTGTTGCTTAAATATTTGCAAGCTGCTCTGTCCTCAGAAATAAGAAACATTTTTATTGTTCTACCACAATTAATGGCTCTACTTAGTTCTACTTAGATGCTGTCTGTCTTTGAAGCAGCAGCTCCAGAGTCTTCTGTCTGGAAAACATCCGTCTCTTCTGAGTTACAGCGTCTTTAAATAATCCCTGGTTGAGAATTTATGAGACGTTGGTCATCATGTTGGGGACAGACTTTTAACTTGCTTAGCAATGCCCGACTTGTTCTACGTACTTTTCTGTGACGAGCATAGAAACATTTTTTAATAGATTTTGCTTCATTTAAATCATCTCTGCTTGAATGAGTTTTACAAATGCAAGCAATCTGCTGAAAATGTCAAATTATTTTTTTCATGATGCACACATCAGAATAATACAAGAGGCATATAAAATATAAACACTATGTTGTTGATATCAGGGTTATGATCTCTGGAACTGTCTGAAATTTGGTCTTTTCCACATCTGCATAAGAAAAATAAAATGATCATTTATCTGTTTACTTAAATTTATTTGTATTTACTAGTTGTAAAAGTGTATCTGTCCACCCATCAGTCAAGCATGATAAATACAAGAATCAACGTCAACCTTGAATGGGATGTGCGGTATTTCTACATGTTTCTTTTATTTTTACCTCCAACATGTGGCTGAAGCGGTCCAAGCTGGTGCCAGTGAGAGATGCAGAGACACACAGAAAGAAGGAAGTCACGGCAGTGCACACAGCAATTTAAATTTTAATTGCCTAGATTTATCTTCCCCATACAGTGTGACGGGGTGATAAGTAAGGCTGATAGCACAGAGAGCCTGTTTGTTAAAGCCTGGCAACACATCCAGATATCTGGGCAGGAGTCACAACAAGAGCCGAATGGATTTAGTGCAGCATTTCTTTGGCCTTCGACAAACACTCATATACACTATACAACTCACCCGGCTCAGCTGAGGCTTAAGTGCTGGTTCACTCCCAAAGCTGAGCAAATTGCTCGATCTCAGCCTGTCTGTGGCACTTCATCACCTGTACTCAGGAACACTGTAGATTGCTTTAACAGTCAGCTCTTACAGCAAACAGCAGAGTGCCAAGGTAAGCTTTTCCTCCGGTTACTCAGTCAAAGGTTAAACAAACTTTTTGTGATTGGCAGCAAATAAAGCTACGCTACGTCAATGCAGGTTAAGTGTTTAAAATCCTTATCTTATCAAAGTACTTATCAAGGTCCCAAAGTATGCCAACAATCCTTGGCCAGGTGAAGCTCCTGCACTGGTATCCTTCCATGCTTTGCAGCCTTATTTACATAAAGTGGATATCGTTGCCAAGCTCTTCAATTGGCACTGACTTTATCTTGTTCTGAATATCTTGGTGTCATGCTTTATGACAGGATGTTTGTGCAAGCAGAGATTGTAGATCCATGCTCAGTTTGAGATCCAACTTGTTCCATTACAGGCAAATCTTAAAAGCTCACAGGAATAAAAGCCAGGAAATGTCACTCCACTTGGACATGTTGCTTTCTTAAAGTATTGCTCTCTCTCTCTCGCAGCCTGAATGAACTCCAGACATGCTTTTTCCTTTTAATAACACTGTTACTGAAAATGAATAACAATTAGTTCATATTCCACATTAATAAAGTCCACACTGAAAGGTGGATTTTTGGCTTTCTGATCAACAGTCGAGGTTGACCAAGCAGAAAATCAGCTGATTGTCGTCACCTGCCAATTCCTGTGTCCATCCGTAGTTAATAAAAAACCATAATGCACATCCTCATGGAACAGTACACATGAGGATGTGCACTGATCTGCAAACTCATTGGTTTGTTCAGGTGTCAAACGATCAAATCCAAAGACTGTATTTGCAGAAAATGTTACATAAGCCTGGGTCACAAACTGATGGGGAATCTGTATTACATACATTTTTTTCTGCTAATATTTCAGCTACATAGCTGTAACATTTCTCAGTTCTGATGCCTTCTGTTCAAGATAAACACCTAAAGCGGGAACTTGATGACTTCAACATCACAACTTGGTCTTGCTGAGCCCAGAGCCTGAATATAATTTTGATATTTATGTCTAAACATAAAGGCTTTTTAATCCTGTGAGATTCAAATTCGCTCTAACTGTGCAGTGATGTGGCTGAACATGTTTATACCTTTTTCCACTAGAACTTAGGAAGAGTGGCTCATTTTCTAGTAGTTTACAAACTGCATTGCTAACTCAATGTGTTCTTTCACTCCAGACTGATGGATTTGGACATCTTGGATTCTGTCAAGGTTACAAAGTGTAATTGTGTTTGAAAGTAGGCTTTTTCCATTTACCTTGAAATATAAACTGTTGTCTGTTGTGACTCAGATGTCCTGAGATGTCCTGCCCTTTGCCCCCTTTTTTACGCTCCGTAGAAACTAGTAAGGCATGAAGAAGCAGAGCAGAGACAGGTAGGTGAAGACAATGTTATTAGAGATGACAAAGGCAAAAGGAAATTCCCAGAATGGGACACTGCTGTCATCTCAATGGGAACACTGTTTGTGCTGTGTCTGAATCAACTTTATTGGCCAAGGAGTTTTGTAAAAAAGAAAACTATTCTATTTATTCAGTTTGTTCTGAAATTTGACCTAACATTGTTAATAAGCAGGATCAAAGCACACCAAAACTCAGGAAGGTTAATGTCAAATCACTGTTGACCTGTTTACTTTAGAGGTCTAAATTTTTGTTTCTGCACAACCCTCTTCAGCGTCTCAGTGAGGCTAAGCTCTGGACTTTGACTGAGCCATTTTAATTTGTTGTGGTGGCCTCAACTTTCACTCTAGAATGCTTTGACATGCAGAGGAGTTGACTGCCCTTTCATAGATATTCAGCCTTTTTCAAATGATTCTGCTGGAAACTTAAACATTTATCCTGTAAACTGAGGCCTTTAGATGGAGTTTGGCTATTTTTGTTTGTTTCAAGGAGATCTGATGTTGATGAACGTGGTGCTTGTTAAATGTTTCCCACTTGAATATATTAGGTCTTAATAAAATCAACAATGAACAGGAGCAATCGTTTCTGCTGATGCCTTTTTAACTCATATTTGGATCCTTCATAACCCCAAACTGTCAGCACAGCAGCTTCTTATTATCAAAATATTCAAACCTGGTTATTAGTTCCTCAAGTGCATTTGATTAGCAAAACTGTGGAAACAGATTTCTTGACTTCTTTATCACTAACTTGAGTTTTGCTCTACATATTCCTCAGACTGGAACTGATTTATTCAACATCAATATTAAAATCCCCCCAAATTTTTAAAGTTTTGCAAGTGCATATTAGCTCACCCGGCTTACTTAGCAACAGCTAATAATTCAGCGATTCTTCCCCAAATCCCTAAAAGATGGTTAATATTCTCATGCTATAAAAGTAAAGAGCATCTTTCCATGAAGTATTGAGAACAAGAGGTCCCTGGCATGTCACACAGTGCAAATATGATCAGTTAGATCCCGTCTTTCTCCCCTGCCTCTTTCAATCTGCTCATCTTTCATTGCACCCGTCCTACATGCATCACTTAATTTTCCATGCCTTTCAGTCAGCTTCAAAATAAAGACGCTCGACCTCCATCTGTGGATTTTTTTTTAACGCCCTCTGCTTTCGCTCCTTCTGTTAGCGCGCTATTCCCAGCTGCCACTGAGACTTGTTTTTTAGCCACACTTGCATCAACAAATGCAATGAAAGCGTAATTGAATAATTTTCTTAAGGGATGCGAAGGCATAATGTGTAATTTCGCTGTGCCACCATGCTGTTTTATAATATGCTCTCACTCGGTCGCCCCGGAGTTTCATCTCCAGCTTCTCCGTGTGAGACAGCCCAAGTGGGCGATGGTGAGGGATGTGAACGATTGCATATTCTATTTTTCTTCATATCCCTACACTAATTTTGCATCCCCTCCTGCCTGCTACCCAACAATTAAAACCTTACAAATGTACTTAATTAACTGCAATAAAACACACTTAAGATCTGTTACTGGAAGTGTAATGAACCCCGTCGACGCTCCAAAAAGACTTGAGTTTAAGAAACAAGCTTCACTCCTCCGTTTGCCCCGGGGGAATCTGCAAAACAGGTTCGCCCGAGGTGGAAACAGACAAAGTGAGAATGGTTAGGTTTTATTTAGATGATAGCAGCATGAGCTTGTCTTTTGATTGAGGGCTCATCAAGTAGTTAATGTTGTGACTCCCGGTGACTGATGGCCTTCGAAAGATAGTGGAACGCTGAGTGGAATAATGACTCGCTGCTGCTGCAGAGAAACCCTATTATCAGACTGTCAGCAGATGTATGGGGCTCATTTATAATTAGCATCATGATAAGAATTTAAAGATCTAGCTCAAAACGCTGGTTTATGCATGCTTGTTGCTTACGTGCTTTATTTTTATCTTGATTTGCAATGACTAAGAGACTAGCGAGAGTTACAGTTAAAAACAGGTGCATTTGTATAAAGTGAAAGAAATGGTATGTCAGAACGTTAGTACTATGAAAATAATGATTTTTTAAAATAGAATTGATCTGCAGCCTCCACATTCTTGGAAAAAACGACTCAGTTCACAGTCATGTGGTCATTATTATACCTTTTCAGAGGTGGATAAGATCAGTTTCACAGCTAATTATCAGCCAACATTAAGGAAATCAGACCGGCTGATCGATCAGTGCATCACCAGTTCAAAATGCTGCATATCACTGCAGAGTTTACTGGAAGGAGAAAGTGTGATTGAAATGAGTATTAGGGGGCCTTTTTGCGTTTCGCAGGGGTTTGAAGCCGGCCTGCATCTGAAGCACCTTTGACTTGCAAAGTATGTTAGTCACAGTCCAGTGTTATCTGACTTGTAGGCTTGCAGGTCGAGTGACCAATGTAATGCCAAATGTCACAAACAGCATGAATTAAACGCAGAAACAACACTCAATGACTTCAGACTACAAGACGAGAAATACACTTCGCTCTCTCAACAACAAGATTGCTCCGTCTTCTTTGTCGGCCATTGTTGTTTTGAAAAGAACGACATGGAGAGTCTCCCAGTGCAGATTTATCGGTAGTCCTGACATCAGTGCAGGACGCCGGTCATCCTTCACTGCCATCTTTCTTTAAGAAATTCCCAGCTGTTTGGAATGACATGGCTCTGGATTTGTGATATGAATAACCGGAGGGAGTTTATATGTTCAGGTTTCTCAAGAATAACAGAAGAAATCTAAATATCAATAGCATAAATATGTTTAAAAGCTGTATATTTTTTAATTCATCCAGTAAAATAGATGAATGTTTCAATGTTTATAGACAAATTAGCAAGGGAAAGATGATACAATGCATCATATGTGTTAACCTGATTATTTGTTTGATGGTTTTTTGTTTTTGTTTTGGTTCAGCAGCATCAGCTTTCCAGGATGCCTGTTTATGTGTAATCACCAAATCTGTTGCCTTGACTTAATCCTACTACTTTTCTTCCCAAACAACACATTACAACAGCTTAAATCACTCCAAGAGTTGGTGCTTACGCGTGTCTTAAGACAATAGGATGCTCTCATACAGTAGTTTATTATTTGGCTTCCTGCAGTGTGATGGATACACGGACAGTAGTTTGTCTCTAATTATCATTAGCCTCCCGGAGAGGAAAAACCTGTTTTAATTGCAACTCTTATTTCTGCAGCGCCTTGATCAGCAAATGACTCTCCTCCTGCTGTTATGCTGAATGGTTGTCTTTTATAGAAGTCCAAAAACGATTCCGGCAGTGATACTATGAAATTCTCCATGTGTGCTTTACACCATTTGAACAACGTCGGAACAGGAAATCTGCAGCTTTATCATGTTGTGTCGTTAAAAGTTGAGTCTCGATAAAAGGTGCCTGTCAAAAATGCTGAAATTTAAGTGGATTATTGGAATTATGTACTCTTTTTTTTATATGTATTTAACCAGCAAATCTTAACAAAACAAGAATTTTATTCTATTTCCTAGTGGGTCCAACTTGACTGTGCCTGCTTTGAGGATGACGGATGTCTGCAGTCACACAGATCATCTGTTGCAGGGGGCTTCCTGCCTGCTGTGATTCACCGCAGCATCTTTGGTTAAACTGTCACTGTGAATGTGGGTGTTGCTCCTGCTGCCGCTGAGGTTGCTATTACAGCATAAAAAAACATTTGTTGATGTTGTTTTTCTCTATATAGGACGCTGAAACTGAGAGAGTCTGACCAGACACAATGTTGCAGTCGTAAATCACCGTTGTACGAGATTAGCTTAACGTGTTTTGATGTTTAAAGTCATCAAGTGTTTCTGAGTTCCAGCTATGTAGAAGTGTATTTTTACAGATCAGATTAATTATGTGCCTTTCTCTGAAGCACAGAAATGCAATCATGTGGTCATTGAACTTCTGGAAAGAAGTAAAGAGGAAGGACCAGAAGGGATTGAAAGTATTATTTTCCTTTTGTAATATATAATTTGTCAGGAAATGTAGATGCAATAAGTGTAAACAGAAGCAAGGAAAGAAAAGATGACAAAAAAAGCACAAACTAAAAGTCATGGGTACCATAAATTAATTGTTCCTTATTTGTATGCGTCTTATTTTTACTCATGGTAAGAATGAGTAAAAGTTATGACTAAAAGCTGACGTATTACATATGTGAGATTGATTGTGTAGCTTTGCAAATCCACTTCCTTATCAAGAGTGGAACAAAGGCAGAGCTGGTTTTAATATTTAACATTGTGACATTTCCAGGCAAACAATGTAATGTTGATGGAGGGATTCCACAGCTCAGACCTGGGGGTCATTATTATAACATATTTTGTCAAAAATGATTGATCTTGATCTGTTTTGTTTTTTTTGTTTGTTTTTTTGCATCAAAAAACCAGCCAAAGCCTTTTTTAAGGGTTTGCAGATGCAAACACTGGTGGAAAAAACATGCCTTCTCATGGAATATTCTTTTTAAATCGCCTTCTTTTGGTATCTGTGGTCTTTTAATGGAGGCGTGTTGGCTACATCTGATTAATGGTTGGTTTGTGCTGCCTTACTCTAAAGAGAATCAAAGAGATTTAAGAGAAAAGATTCGCTTTGGATTCACCTGCTGCTCTTTTGGGGCGTTGTTTTTAAATCTTCCATTGCATGAATTCCCGGCAGGGCTGTAGTGTTTTGTGTTGCATAGTAAATCTTCTGACCTGTACTCTTTGTTTGGTACTCAGTGTGCGCACATGCCTCGCCTCTGAACACAGCGATGTTTGTCTGGATAGAGGAGGGGGGTCTTTTTTGCTGCATTCTACCTCTGGTTTTGCTCCATTTATTTTAACTGAGAGCTATAAACCCAAGCTATGTATTCACCACAGCAGGCAGGTTCACCTGAGTATACAAGTGGGTGGCTGTTATATCGACCGATCTATTGAGTCATTAAATAGTGAAGCTGGCTTCGGGGCTTCGTCTGAGCTGGGTGTGTATTTGGAGGGAATAAAAAGTTAGTAATTGTAGCGTTTAGACTGAGATGTTATCTGGGTTTTATTTGACTAGGTGTAATTTCTCTTAGTCAGCGTAATAACTTCTCTGATAAGACCCAATGGATCGTTTGTCTTCTCCGTTATCGAGGTAACATCTGACCATGCGCACATGCTAAGCTAACATATAATGCCGTGTTAGTGCACACAAACGCACACATGCTGCCGAAGAGACAATACAAAATGTGCATGAACATGTCCATGCATACAAAAATGCACAGTAATAACTAGCTGGATGATAATTGTTAAGACATTTGACTAGTATAATGATTTAATAGAGAAATAATGGTGCAATTAGGGTCACATCTGTTTTATTTTATCTGCTAGTTTTAATAGTTTTGTTTTTTTGTTTTTTGCCTTGCAGTAACTTTCCAAAATAAATCCTAGTTTTCAGTTGTTGCTTGGTACAAGCAACATAGCAAAACCTCAGGAAAGAGTTGCTGCTCTGCAATAAATTTTCATCCAGGCGGTAAAAAAGTATTTTCCTCTTTTCCCTCTAAAGAACTCGACTGCCTTATTTAACAGATCAAACAGACATTAATATGCATCAATATGTGCATTAGAAACCGTTTTAATATAACCATTTATGGTCTCTAATATCTCTCCTCTCTGGGGTTCTTTCTAACACACTAGTATCTCATCTCATTAATGTGAATCTAGTGTCGTTAATAGTCTTGTAAGTTTGATTTAAACATACATCCTTACCCACCAATATTTGGGATCCTCACCTAACTGCACTGGAATGAGGCGCCACGTTTGCCCTGGAAGTGAATCTGTCCTGGAGAAAAAAGCAATTATTTATTTAATCATGCTACTCTCTCAGACGAATGTTCGCTCAAGATTGATGCCAAATATCAGTTGACTTCTCCAGCATGCGGATATTAGCCGCATGGTGTTGGTGATGATGTGTCTTATGCATTCTGATCAAATATTCCATTACTCTGTCAGCTCTGCTGTATGTAATAGAGTTGGCCAGATCCATGTTCAAACAGCATTAAGCTCTCAACTCTCCCACTCCAGCTACTCTATCCAAATAATGACCTCGCTGTCGGTGTGCTCACCACACCTCTGCTGTTTGGCTGACACCTTGTGTGTACTCTGGCCTGATGGGAATGATTGTTGCATCCAGGCTTATTGACACTCCTGCACCATCTATCTACTGTTTTTATTTTTTGTACATATATATTTGTTGCTGGACTGGTGAGGAGATATTGTGGGATTTGGAGGGAGAATGTTGTTTCTTGCTGAGATTTTGCTGTGGAAGTGGAGGGTAATGCTTGTAGCGATGATTTATTGATTTCTGTGAATTCTGCAGGCAGTCCCTACTTGAAGGGTGAGAGGTGAAAGTCATTTCTAGCTACGTGTGTTTTGGTCTGCCTTTTGTTTGTCCAGGATTGAGCTCAGTATCATCTTCAGTTTCACCGTTTCAGTGAAAATGTATTGAAATGTGGGATATGAATAGTACCTACAGTTGGGCTCATAAAAATATTGCTGTTTTTGCATTACATCTTTAAATTTTAAGCATTATAATCCATCCATTGTCTTTGAAACTGCCTTGGGTTTAGCAGAAACTGAAAGCTGATGGTTGTCTGTCTAATGCTGCTGTGGGTATAATGCACGTTTATTCAGGTACCATCTGTTTACAGCAAGTGAAGTGGATTAGCACTTGCTTACCAACAACTCATGGCATCAACCAGGACATGTAAACGAACTGCAAAGTTTTTGTTTCTAACCCAGATAATGAGCCTTTTGCATGTCATTTGGCTACCACAGTATCTTCAGTCAGAGGCTTCTTCAGATCAATTGCAAGACTGACTGCTGCTGGAGACGCTTCTACCCACAGCATCTCCTTCCACGACTCTTGGATGATACGAGTTACGATAACATTGAATGTCCCTTTGGGAATTCAAACATTTAGTTGAATTGAATAGGCTATAAAGGAACATTTCTGTGCAAAAATTATGTAGAGAAATCAAATCATAATCATCAAACGGTACAAAAATAAAGAAATGACCATACATATGGAAGTTGGAGTTAACATGTTCTCATTTACTCCCCAGTTTTCTTCTTTCTAATGATGATAGCTGAAGTACTGGCATGGAGCGTGTGGTGAAATCAACATGTTGGGATTTAATCGATGCTTTCACGAGGGGAGTCAACCCGTCTTGGTTTTTCCAGGAGAGAGACTCAATGATTCCACATCATCCCCTCCACCCTGCTCCTCTGCCCTTGGGTCCTGTTGCGTGCGTTTGTGTCCTCCTGATTCAGGCGTGTCGTCTCTTAGCCAAGTCTTGGTGTAAAAAAAGACAACCTAAAGTAGTTCTCCAAAAGGAATATTTGACGAAATCCCCAGTAACCCTGCAGTGAAATCATTCTGTATGTTACTGAAACCAGCCAACTTGTCAGGAAAAAGAAAAAAACACCTCAAGGACTTTTGTCACGATGGCTGATCACATGATTAATGATTGTCCTTGAAGAGCGCCTGTTTGTGCTATGATTTACCAAACTCACTGCGCATCTGCCTAACCCACCATGGGCACGCATGTTAATTAATTACGGGTATCTTTGATTGCAATTGAGATGATTGCTTCACCTTGCTCCCCTTACAGGAACAGCTTCATCAACTCGGTGTGGAAGCGTTTACTGCTGGGACTATAGGGGCTTTAAATCAGATGTACTCTTGCTTTGATTCATTTCTTGATCTTTAGTAAATATTTTGGATCGATTCCCACACCTCTCACCCCTTAAATCCCCTGGTACACAGAGTGTCAGTTGGTGTCATTTTTGTTTGCCGTGAGTCACTTGCTCCATATCGTCAACCTGAGATGAAAACACACATCCAATAACCGCAAACTCTGAAAAATCATGTCAAAAATGTTAAGGGTCAAATCCACTTTGAAATAACTACTCTCAAGTCACCGTACGCTCATCTTCCTCGTCTTCCTCGTCCACGAAACGCTCTCCACTCTGTAATGTAGCAGCTTAGAAAATATGTCTCCCCTCCCCTTCCCAACTCTTCCTTTTTTGCCATCTGCTTTGAAATGAAGGCACATGTTGGAAAGTAGGCTAAATCCAGAGTGACAGCTTTTTCTCCCTCCTATGTTAAAGCAGTTGCTGTAGGCGGTGTCCAATAGCAAGGGAAATGAGTGAAAGGACTGAGCCGGTTTATCAAGACACTACAGCCTCACGGTTTCTTAAACCTGTACCTTTAGTACTCACTCAGCATTGCATTCTGCTTTCCAATCTGCAGTTTCATAGAGACTCACTTTATTGTCATTTCACTCGTTGGCTACTCTATTAGAGGCATCGTGCAAAGACTACATGAACCCCTTACTTTTGTGTGGTAACAAGATTACATTGTCACTGTAGGTTTCTTTATTATCCTGCTGAAAGTATCCACTGGATCATAGTAGTGATAAAAAGAAGGACATGGTCAGCAAGAATACAGAGGCTGCTACAATAGTCAGTAGTAAGGGACTCTGGGTTTATAAAGAAAACACCCCCATCCACAGCATCACCATCAGCAGCAGCCTGAATAGTTGCTACAAGTCAGAATGGATACATTTCATGCTGTTTGTGCTGCATATTAAAGCTGAGCATCTCGGCGTCTTCAGTGTCTTTAGTCCACCTACTTCAGCACTCCTCTCTGCTTTAGAGTTGGTATGACCCACATCTCTTGGCTGACCCTGTTGCCAGAATCATCCAGAATCCAGTCTGTTCTCTTCTGACCTATGACCTGAACAACACTTTGATCCATGCAACTGCTACCAGCTGGATTGTTACTTTTTTCTGATTCTTCTATAAGAACCGAAGTGATGGGTGTCAGTGAAAACACTGATCAGCTCACAATCAAAGTCACTTAAGTTCCCTTTCAAGCCCATTTTGATGTTCTCTTACTGATGCTTTTTGGTGCTAGCAAACATGCTAACTCAAACATGCTATTGGTCTGTGATTATGTGAATTACCCTGGGAATTGTTGATGCTAGCAAGAGTTAATAATAATGGTTAGAATGAAAATTAGATGTGCAAATAGTTTTTATTCTTCTGTGCTGGAGCTAGAAAAATCTACAAACTCAATCTGTGTTTTGATGACATGACTTGTTAGCTTTGATTCTTACAGATAAACCCCTTAGACTCAGCTTCTGCCTTAAAGATTGGAAACATTTACTTGAACTTTACCAATGCTGACCTGAGGTTTGTTTCCTTTCTATCCTTCTTTTCGTCTCAATAGATAAATGTTAGCATGCAGCTATAACGTCACATTAACATTTATCTAAAACATAGGAAACATCGTAGGTTTTACACAGGATATCAGTCACTTCATGTTTTTAGCATCTATTAAATGTTTGATTGTCTTTTGTATAACAGAGTCTCTGTTGGTGTCGATATTAAATACATGCATGAATAAACTTGTTCTTCCTCTCATCTGTTTGGCATGAAAATGAAGCAAACTCTTGTTCTTCTGTGAGTTCACTTACACAGCTGCCATTTTGTGGCTTTTAGACATTGTAGGTTGTCTTAAACCTCCAATTATGAACCAGCCACAACGTACATCTGAGAGGCGTAAGCAGTTACATATGGGCACTCTCTCTTGCTTTCTCAGACACACTTGCACACAAAATACACACTTGGTGTTTCCACGCTGCAGGCTCAGGGCTGTGATCTTTCCAAAGGTTTTCCTCCCGCGGCCCGTGTGCCAGACTGTCTGGAGAGCCACGGAGGGTTTGGCGTCTCCTTGCCTGCCGAATGAAAAAGCCAGCAACGTTTGCTTTCCACAGCAGACAGCTTTCCCTCACGGCCCCCCTCCCGGCTCCCGCCTCCCATTCCTCTTGAAGAGGATTATCGGCAGAAACTGGACGTTTGATCCTGACTGGCTCTCTACCATGGCTATATCCTGACAAGGCTCTTTGAATCTCTTTCTTTCCCAAACTTCTCACTTGCAGCTGCTTTTAAAAAAGATAACAGCTAAGCCTTTTTCGCTCCCTCCTGTCTACTGTTTTATGTCTCCGATGTAGCTCTTGTCTACCTGGAAGCTGGCAGTACAGCTGGGTCACTGATTTGCTTGGATTTAATTGAATTTCAACCAAGATGGTGCAGAAACGATCATAGAGACAGGTGTGGGTAATTTATGACTGTTTCCTCTGATAATGCAGAAGGAGTAGATAATTAGCTGTCTTGAAGATGAGAGGGGCTCTTGCATAAAAACATCCCGATTGCATGCCTGCCTGTGTGAAGGTTTCTTGTTTTTTTTATTATTCTGCTCACTTTCCGGTCTGATGATGTGTTTTTGTTTTAACAGTGATTAATTGCGAGGGACAGTGCCAAAGAGCCTTCTAAAGTAATTTGCACTGCAAGTATAAACAGGAAGTGTGTTTCCAAATGCAAAATGCTGTTGACTGTTGCAGCGGTTTGCATGGGGAGCCAAGATAAAACTGCTCTGGCGATGCAATGTGACAGAGGACAGCACTGAATGACCTTAAGCTGTCTAAGCTAAAGTGTAAATAATAAATAAAGGTGCTTCATTTAAGCCAAAAATCTGACGTGCTCTTGGAAATGAGCTGAAAAACGTCCCGTTCCCTTCGGTTTCTGAAAGTATTTGTAATACATCATTTTTAAAGTGAAAAGCCTGCACATGTATTTAGTAGTCACATAATAAGCAAATAGACTCTAGCTCTGTGTAATTTAATCGGTGTGTGAAATCAGCTGTGCTGTAAAGGCCTCAGGAGTCGCTTTCAGAGCATTAGTGACAAACCGCATCATAAAGACGGAGGATCACAGCAGACAGGTTGGGGAAAGTTGTGGAGAGGTTTGAATCTGAAAGAGTGCAGTACAAATTCAAACCTACCTAGACGTCTAAACCGACAGGTCTGACAAGGAAACCATTCATTAGAGAAGAGGGAAAGTGGTAACCGTGGAGGGGATGCAGAGATTATGGATTGGACATTAAACATGAACACACAATCCTCATACTTTCAGGATGCTGTGTAAGGATGCCAACACAAACACTACTTTGTGTTGGTTTACGACATGAAAACCAAATAACACACACTGAGCTTTGTGGCTGTAATGTGACATAATTTGGAAAAGTTTGAGGTCTTGGAGCAATTTAGCAGGGAATCGTAAATGCGCTGTGAAAGCTGCATGACAGGAGACTTACTTTCTCCTGCCTGGACAGAACTGCTTCACAGCTTGCGCCCATGCGTACTTCCTAACCCACATGAGCCCCACCACACCCCGTGTCGCGGAACATTGTCTGAGGGCCCATGTTACAGACATACAGCCTTCAGATGTGCAGCAAGCAGACATCGAGTGTGGGCATTACTCTGACCACCAGCTGTGAGATAATCAGTCAACCCATCTAAGAAAAGGCTTCCCTAAAGCTCTACAGCCGCTTTGGCCAAGTGTGGTCTCATGAACTGATCTCTACTTAAAACCCCCAGCAATAAGACGATGGATTCACACAATGGGGCGTATTTAATAGACTCCTCTGCCAAAGGAAATTTAAAAGACTATTTATTAAATAGTTTATGCATAGTTCTTTTTAAATCACTGGTACTCCAGATAATTGTAAAAAAGTCTTAAAATAAACTCACTGACACAGTGGATCTTGCATTTCCACGGTTCACTGATTTTTCTGTAGAGTGTAGCTCTAAATTTGCCTATTCTTATATTTTTTAGAGCATGTCCAAAATATTCAAAAGAAAATGCATCTTGGGAAGCTGAACTAGCTTTGCTCCTTGAAATGCTACTGTCTGGTGTTTACAAACCACTCAGCCCAAGAGGATTGTTTATTTTCCCTTGTACTGATGAGCAGAGATAAGGAAGACTATGAATGTTTGTTTGTTTTTATGGCATTGCTAAGTTTTCACTGCATCTATGAATTTATATTAAGGTCCATTTCCTGTTTTTCAACTGTTATATGTGTGTTTAGATAAAATCGGGCGCCTGTGGTCCTTAACGCCAATGAATACCGAGGTTTTTCACTTATCATTTTTACATATTATTTAAAAAATCAACAATAAATTGTTTACATTTTTTAAGAGTTTGTGACATTAGTGGCTTTTTGTTGCCAAATGTCTTGAAGTTTTCAGTCGACCCCAAACATTCAAACGTCCTTGGCCGCTTCCTCCTCTGCAAGCAGCAACACACGTTTCCTCAGTTTGAATGTTTCACTTCATGTTTTTTCTATATTAAGAGTACCTATTTGTGGGCAAGGTGCTGTCCTTGATATTTAAAAAAAAATAAATGAAGATGACAATGTTTTTATGTTGTCATTCACAAAAACATAAGAGCTGCTATGTTCTTGTGTAAGAAGAACTTTGTAAATATCTCTGAAAGTCTGATTGGAATCATAAATCATCTCATTATAGATCATTTTCCACCTATTCACTCATCTTGAACACAGTTATGTATGCAATGAAAAATAGAAGGACATATTATTTTTGCCTCTGTACCTTCCACTAATGTGTCTTTGCATGACATGAGAGATAATTAACACACAATATATAGTTAAGTAAGCAATCTGTCAGTGTCAGAGAAAGGTGCAGCATTGGCCCAAACTGAGTATAATAGCAGCAGTGAGCTGAAACCCTCAATGCTTCATTATAGGTTTATTGAGTAATTATACCAGAGGTACAAAAAGGTACATAATACAACATTTGTATTACATAACTACTTATACTTGGTTATTTCACAAAATACCAAGTATATATATATATTTATAGCCGGTTTTTCATGTTTTGACACATCAAAAAGAAGAAAAATTGTATTCTGTTGCAATTTTGTGTGATAGACAACAATAAAATGGAAGTAATTCATACAAAATTGTGACGTGCATTTGTATTAACTCTCTGGAAGGTGAAAGGATGAGGTTAACAACATGGCTGTTGTTGGAAGAAAACCATCAAAAGCCCAATTTATTGTCCTGTAGGGAAAACCAGCAAACATGCAATGACTAGAACAGACATTACTGGCAGCAAACAATCATCCTGAAAACACTCACCCCAAAGCGACAGGTCGTGGTGGGTTTCTTTCTTTTTTTGCATACGGCAAGGATGTCACTACATCCTTGGTTAGTTAAAGAAAAACTGCACTAAACTCATTAATCTAAATTCACATGGTTCATTCATTTGAAGTTGTTGTTGCGTATCTTCAGCGTCTCTTTCTCAGGCAGGAATCAATCCGTCCACTCTATCTACAAGTCAATTGCTTTAGCTTCACTTGGTATTTCCTCTGGTCGAGTGGAAAGCTCATGTCTCGGTGAAACCAACAGGAATGCAAACCTGTCCGATCACTGAATCTGTGAAGCGACTGATTGGTGGACTGTGTTGTGCTGCAGAGCTGCGGGTGGATTGAACCCGTGTTTATCCGAGCCGTGTGATGATTAAAGCGGGCCGAGCTCAGCCTGGAGTCAGATGGGTAATTAAGAGGCTGGTCTCCGGTGTTAACAGCATTAGTCACCTTGGAGATAATCGACAGCACAAAGCTGCATCCCGCCATGTTGCCGATAGCCTCCTCAAGTAATCCTGCACAAACAGGGTCTTAGGCGTTTCTTTGTATGTTAACTCGTTACAGTTCCTATATAAATTAGAACAGCAGCAGCAACAAAACTGTCATTCAAAAAGAGAATATAGAATCATCAAACACAGTGACATATTGTTGAAGTGTTTTACTTTCATAGTATTCATGAATATGGCTTAGAGCCAATGTGAAAACAAAGTTTGTATTCCAGAAATGGCAGCTTAGTGACAAGCTTATCCATGTATGGTACAGCATGTGCACTTTGGAATGGTGCTTGTAGAAATGTATTTCTTCCTTCCACTAAACTTTCAATGCATTTCCCTATGTACAGGCCTCCTTCAACAATTACTTTTTATGACTTTCTTATCTTATAATGGGTACCTTTTAAAGGATTGGACAGGCCATCATGTTGTTATCAACATCTTTGTTATACTTTTGTTGGTTTAATATTCTAGTAATTATTGGATTGTGATTAATTGTGGGCCATAATCGCTGCAATCTAAAGAATGAAGTGCTTGAAATAAATCCCTCTGCATATAAATAAATCTATAACTTTCACTTTCTGGAACAAATTCCTGAAATCAATCAACTTCTAGTGATTTATTCTAAGCCTCCTAATGCGATGACGAAACAGCCTCTGCTCTGTGGAGATAACGGACGTTTTGCACAATATTAATGCTCCCATTACTTTGCACCTGTTGACAGAAACTCATAACCAGCATGCAATAAAAATGTGTCTTGCTTTGATCTTTATACTGATGTCTTGGCATCAGTATAATTTTATTAGAAGCTTCGCAAGAAATCAAGTGTTTTCAGACGCTGGTTGGCCGAGTTGAACATTATTTAAAGCTGAAGAGTTGCAGCGGTGCTCTGCACAGTTGGGGATCTCTTCATCTAAATAAAATTTAAGTTATACCTTTAGTGGTGAGCATATACTTGGTGAGGTAAAAGCGATTGTTTATGCGTCCTCCGGGGGTCTAAATCACGGCGATGAGTTGTGAGGGAAACTCGCCAAAGAAAAAGATGGATGCCGACTTTCTTCTCGCCCATCCTGTTCATAAATTACCTGGCCATTGATCCATGGTTGTCTGGGATTCTCGGCGGACCTCCTCCTCGCATTCATCACACCCCGCGTCTGCAGCTAAGCCTGAGTGGAAATGTCTCCAACACATCCTCCCCTTCCTGAGAAAGCGGCAGCATGGCCTGTTGCTTGGATACAGCAGTATTTTTTTTATTTTTTTATGAAGAGTGGATAAAACCTAAAGGGCTGCATTATGCAGCAAGATGTTTCAGCATCTTGGTCCGTGTTGGATGTCTGGTTTTATATTGAGTGAGCGTTGTTTGCTTTAACAGCAGCTGCGCGGAGCGTTTTCCCTGTTTGCAGGCTGCTTTTGAGACAATGCAGGGAAATAAATCACTGTCGGCTAAGCAGGATATCCAGGCTGTTGACAATATTTGTTATGAACTACTGTGAAATCCAGCTGCAGACGGAAATCAAGCTGGTCATGCAAAGGTGAATCCAAAAACATGTTGCATGCAGTTTTAATCAATTTTGGAAGCATTGCTGAAAAACTGGCATTCAATAACTTGAATAGAGTACAAAGAACATGAAAACATGCATTACAGGTCAGAAAAAAGTACAATTTGAATAATGAAGTCTTTTTTTTCTGTACATAAACCATGTTCCCTTTATTTTATCTTAAAGATGAATAAAATAAAACCTGTCTGACAACATGAAGTGGGCCCAAACATGTAAAACGTTTGCATCACTAAGGAGGTCTGTGAAAGAACCTTTTTCATTCATTAGGTGAAAATAACACCTAAAATAACACCTTATAAGCAGTATTTAACAGAATCTGGTCTGTTTGTCATAAAACTGCAGCACAAAGTAGCATCTAGAGCCCATGTTTATCAGAGCTGTCCTACAGATTTAAATACAATTTTTTCCGAAGTGGGAAAGGTGACCCACCTGTGCCATAGAGCTGAAAACAAATGAAACAGACATTCAGTCAGCTGAGCACCAAACAGAAAATGAGCAGGTCTGCTGATGTTTCTGCATCAAAACAGTATTTTTTTGTATCTTTTATCCTTATTTTGGAAATCTTGTCTACAATTCTGACGTATCCTGTGTCTGATTGCGTGTCTGTTTTGCTTTGCTGTGCAAAAGCTCTGCTGTGAAGGGCTTCACGTGTCCTGCGTGTGTTCAAATGTCGAGCTTGCTACTGATGGCGTGTTCCTCCGGTGCAGCAAATGCAAACAGTGCCTGCTCCTGCTGGGCTCCTCTGATCTCAGCGCTGCTCCACATCAGCGCTCCTGGTTTTTACGACTAGCCACTGTATAAAAGGTAAAGGTGGCCTGGGTTTAATTACGCAGCTGTTCTCTACAGTCACGCTGGATTTTTCCTGACAGAGTCAGAATTATCCTCTTTTGTAATGGAGATTAACCCCACTAACAGCCTCACTTAGCCTATTTAGCTTCCATATTTTAACACCAGGCGTCTCTAACGAAGCGGCTCTGCCTCGACAGATGGGGGTTCTCCCAGATACAAAACTGTGGTCAATCCTTTCCTACTTACAGGCTTCTGGGGGTAACAAGATGAGATTAACACATTTGAATGAAATTTTAATGTAATGCATAATTCATGCAGTGTCCTGAGCTCCAATTTGAAGGCATACGCCCCTTTTCCTCAGCATTCCAAGTGTCAGAGCTTCCCAGATGAGAGCTAGAAGCCATTCAGGGTCCTCTGGGTGTCTCCTGGCAGATCCTGTCCAAACATTTGCAACGCTGGACCCGCTTTCATTCCTTAAGTGTAATTGTTTTAGTTAATGCAGGACGCAATGTTCTGTCCTGTTGGTTACGAAACCTTTATTTTTAGTGACACAGTGACCGTCAGTTGAACTGCAGTCAACGTGGAGTCGCAGACGCTCGAGCATTGATTTGCTCTCCAGGCCACGAAATAGTAATAATTAAAAAAAAGTAACGCACAATTTCCTGGCAGCAGCACTGATACCGCTTACGTTTTCTCACCTCTTGCCTCATTGTTGCCTGCAGTTGCTCTGCAAAGCAAAAGACAAAAGTCTACAAAGTTATTCCTTAGTCTCTTCACAAAGATGAAAAGCAACAGATTACACAGATTCTCCTCCTTCAAGCCTCATAAACTGCAGCCGGGCGAACCCAGAGGAGATATTGGCTGGTTTAAAATATTTATCAGGGCTCACATTGATTTCAAATAAGGGGAATTTAGAGATCACAGCTGGGGGAAGTAGACTCTCGTGAAGCTCATCCTCTTCGATTTATTTTACATATTTCAAACTGAATGGAAGCAGCGCAGCAAATAGGTGGAGATTAGATCTGAGTCCACTGATTGTGTCAGTGGTTGAACTTGTTTATTGGAGGATAAAGATGTGAGAAAAATGCTTAACATCTCAGATTATTACACCGTTTTATTTATCAGTTTATTTATGTCCGGCTCTTCTTGTAGGACTAATATGTGGTACACAGAAAATCTGGTGTTTTTTCAAATAAGGAGATTTGAGTTATTTAAACTGGTAAAGTGAATATCTTTGGAAAATCTTGGAAGTTTTGACTAGTTTGTGTCCTAATGGTATTATGTTGAACTTTATTTGGTCTAAACCTGACTGTTATTGCCTGAGAAAATGAATTAGTCTGTCACTTTATACAAAATAAAAGCTGCTAAAGAACTGAATAACTTCAGCGACACTGTTTGAACACTTATACAGAGCAAATTAGCGTGTGTCAAAGTTTAACCTGACAGGAAGAACATGGAATAATTTCAAAATCACACTGTGATTATATTGGTATGAACTATGGTTGATCAGTTTCCATTTACTTTAGCATTAGAGAGGGTGTAAAGATTTTTAAAGCAGCTTTAAATGTAAAAATCTGTTCATTTTGAGAATGAAAAATGATCTTCTCTTCTGGTTTGCATTGATTTGGTGTGGAGTGCTTTGGGATTGTCGCTGAATCTGCTTAGTTTCTGTTGTGGAAGCAATAAAAACACCTGTTACCATCAAGCACATGCATGTATTTTAATAGCCTTTCTAAGCATAACTGTTTCTTGTAGGAGAATGTGAATAATATGGAAAAAAATCATTTACTGATTACCTTTTCACAAACTCACTATTGTGATTGAGGCAATTCTTTTACTGCAGTTAACACTAGAAAAAATAGAAATAGTTTCACTGTCTAAAGGCCAATGAGTTTATCTTGTATTTTTTTTGCTCTGGAAAAAACAGATGTGCAAGATTTCAAAATTCAGCGTTGCCAGACCAGCGGTAAAAAAAATCACTTTCCCTTCCACTCGATGTTGATTCAGTGGCTAATTATTGGTGGCTTGGTAAATGAAGTTGGCCAAAAAGATGCTGTCATTGTCGCTGGTAATATCATGTCTGGTTACTGATAGTAATATAGTGTTAGCTTACTGCGCTGAGATCAGAGGACTTTCGACATTTGAACAATGAAGCAGATCGCTGTCAGTCCTTTAGCTCTTGTTTTGATGTTCTCCAAAGACAAAGAGTCTGAAGTTTATGAAATCCATTGTCACCTCCACCTGGCACCAGAAGGATTCTTGCTGGATTGTGAATCCCCTGCAGCTTTTTAAAGTGAGTGTGTGCACTTACAGTCATAAATAAGTCTTCCAGGCTCCTCCTGTGGTCATCTGGGTACATTTTTTGAGTGCTCCATCACCTGCTGAGAGCTTTGGAGCTGACAAACGGGGTGTACGATGATTCACTGCCCCTATTACTTTGTCTGCTGAGGGGATTTTGTTGTGAATCAAATTTAGTCTTCCTCACAGTTCTCAGACAAACATCAGTCTCTTTCATTGACTTTAATTCTCTGACAGGCTGTCTGGGTATCTGATCCTCTCTGACTCACCTCAGTTTAACCCGAGTTCTTTCTTCTTTTTTTTCTTCCTCGTCTTTTTGTTCTGGGCCCGTTCTGTGTCTGCTGGAGGAACGAGTCAGATACGGGCAACAACAGTGTTCTTTTCTTGCAGCGATGTGATAAAACATGTTATTAGATTACCACTAATTGCTCATTTCCCAAAGGTGATGAAAATAGGGATATGAGGGGAGCCTGAACAGATTGCATGATTTTGCTTTTGCAGCCTTATTTGCCATTTTCTGCTTACAGTTTTTTGCTTCTTTTTTTTTTTTTTTTTTTGCTTTCACCCCCATTATCCCAAACAGAGCAGATCTACAGCGTTGGTGGAACAAGCTCGTTCCCTTACACTTTTCACACGTCTCATTTCTGTAATTTGCTGTTGTGCGACATTTTGGTGGAATTTGTAATTTGTAGTTCCTCATGAATGAGCGTGTAGGAGTGTGTGCAGATGAAGGGCCACCCCCTCAGAGAAATAATGCATTGTTCTATGTGCGATGTAGCGTGATGATACGGTAGAAGGGCATGTCAGGGGTTTTTTTTATGCGTCTTTGTTGCCTGACTCTTTGCTCTTTGCTGTTCCTCTCCCACCTGCTCTCCTCCGCCTGTGTGTCTCTGACAAGTCTGCCGTTTTCAGGAGCTGTTTACTCTTCAGTGAGAAGTCAAACCGTTTCTTTGCTGTCGCACACAAGCCACCCTTTTAAAAGCCTGCTGACAAACTGGAGTGAGGCTCTCATGGCTCTCCTTTTAAGTTTCTTTTTCCGGTTTAACTTCCATTCCTTCCAAGCATCCCATTTTCTATTTTCTGATCTTTAAATGTCCAATTTCTTTAATGTTGACTTTGTGCTCTTGGTACTTAGCATGGCTTTCAGTCGATGGCTTCAATGCTTACCCTTAACTTAATGCCTCAGACAAATGACTTTAAAATTTCTTTCTAGAATATTTAGTATACTGAAGAATTTGTGGACCACTCAAAGACTCGTCATGCGGCTGAAAACAAGCCCAAGTTACCACCCCTCCACCACCATGCTTGACAGTGGCATGTGTTTGTGGTGTTTCGCAGTAATTACAACATTCTCGCTCATCTGGCCAAAGTACATCGATCCTGTAGTCCTGTGGTTTGCTGTTTGCAACTTTACAAACCTAAACTGCTGCAATTTTTGTTGAAACGAGGCGTCCTCCTCCACACTAGAAATAATTGTTGTTTTTTTTCTCTGTAGAGTTTTGAATCATTTCTCTGAATATTGCAAGCCTGACCTTGCTTGAATTTATCGGGAAAGATTCTCCTCTGCGGTAAATGTTTTCCACTTGTCAGTGATCTTTCTGAGTTCATAAATGGCCTTATAACCCTTTCCAGATTGATGCGTTGCTGCCGATGTCAGTGACTAGTTTGTTTTAGACAGATGGTGTAAAATTTGAGTCTGGAATATTTTTGTGATGCAAAGAAGTTGCTGGTCTTGTCAGTAAATCCCAAATTTGTGCATCTTGTCTAAGATACTGGTGAAAATAACATTTTGATCTTAATTTTCCCAAGCTTGCCCAATTTTCTTCTTGTTGCCATTTAATGAACTTTAATATTTGACATGATAGCTGAGGCTTGACGATCCTGACATGGAGCTCCTGCATTTTATTTACAATTTCTCTCAACATCTTACAGTCTGAGCTTAGAGGGAATTTGCAGGTAGGCTCATTCCTAGGAAAATTAACAACTCAATTAACTTAAAATTGTTTGCAGTTGACTTAAAACCCGCTCCCAGGTTGATGTGGAGCAGCAACTGTTATTTTTTATAAGGTTATTGACGTCGTCTTTCCTTATGGATGTAAGTGTGTTGATGGAGACGGTTATTGGGTTAAATAACAAACCTGTTGAGTCAGTTGGATAAGAAAGTCTTATTTTGAGGTCGAGTTATATTTGCTTCTTCTTAGGCAGGAAAAACTTATTTCAGGGCATTTTTACAACCTAAAAGTACCTCAAAGCACCAGTAAACATAATGTTATTTGCCGTTTCTCCAAAAGTAATTTTCCACCTAAAACAGGGGAAATTAAATGTCTGTCATAAAACTGACAGGCAGAAAAACAAACTGAAAAATAGACCTGCTCTTTTGTAAGCTAGGAATAAAATAAAAGCAATTTATCATCTGCAATCTGCCATATTTGAAACAAAACCTTCCTTTGCTAAATGCTCATATTAATTGCAGTCTTATAAAGTATGATGTTGTACCAGATTGATTATGCTGAATGCAGCTTTAGCCTGAGGAGATGATCATATATAATTCACTCCCAGGTGTGAACTATATATGCCCTTGGCGCACTACATGAAAATACCTCTCTTTTTTTAAATATTATTTATTTGCTGCTTGAATCGTAGTATTTCCATTCTAACCCCACCTCTGCTCTGGAATTGCCAAACATACATTAGAATGTCAGACACATCTTTCCTGTCCTGCTCCGTATCTGCAGTGAACCTTTCTCTCTCTTTCTCTCTCGCCCGCAGACCACTCCAGCAAATGTTACCTTTTCATATCAAGGCTGGGAAAATAAGCTCTTTTTATCCTCCTCGCCCCGCAGCACAAGTGGATCTGCAGGCATGATAACCTCTGCCGCTGAACTGCAAATGTCACTTTGGCGAGGCGACCAATCGCAGTTCTTTTTCCTAGACTGTGTGGCTCTCTTATGGGGTTCGCACCCGTGACACTGAGACTGAGGCGGCGTGCTCGTATGAATGAGAATGAATCGGCGAACCTCTCAGGTGTGGCCCAGAGAGGCTGACGGAAATATCATAAAATACCAGGCAAACCAGGAATAACTATAGCAGCAATGGGATGGATGTTGCTTTTTGAAAGCTAATTAGAACATCAGTCTGAGGTGGATATTACCTCACAGAGTCAGCTGCAGGAAAAGAAACACTTTGCCTCCTCAGACGTCTGCAGAGTTCAGTGGAGAGCAGTTTTTACAAGGAGTGGTTTGAGATTCTGATGTTCTGATGACCTTGAGCTAAAAGTAGACAGTAGTGAATATCACATCTGATTTATTGCTTGTAGAAAAACAAACCTAAATCACTAAAACCTTGACTACATCCCACCTTAAAAAGTCACATTGCAGGTTTTTGCTGTAGGCGGGATGCTTGTCATTTAATTTAACAGCGATTCTGATTTTGATGCAGGAGTGAAAAAGAAAACGATTTTTTTTATCTGTAGAAATTACCAGATTGAAAGAATACTTTAGTAATTGCAGAGGGAAACTAAAGCTTATTATAACTCATATCATCCAAAGATTCGCTGTACATGCGAAGGAAGGACCTCCTGTAGCAGTCTGTAGTGCAGCGTACCTGAGGAAGCCTCTGATGGAAGACACTCTGTTGTTTCATACCCCTCTTATGAAGGAGGCGGGTATGAAACCCAATGTTAGGTTTTTACTTGGTTCTTATAATATGAATCAGTTCCCGTTACTCACTGAGCTTTACTGTAAGACTCAACTTGTCCTTTTCTATCCTTGAAGATGTAAAGTTTTTATGAATCGCTGTTAAACAAGCTTTTATGAAAGACATAAAACAATAAAACAATATAAATAGTTAGACTTTAGCATCTTATCCGCAATTAGCATAATTGGTACATCTAGCATTAAACAAAAGTGTGCATTCCAGAGAAGACGGACTTTTAACTTTATGTTTTAAAGGTCACCATATGAAGCCGGTGAGGGAAAGATTTGCAGTCTAAAACTGTACCTCCACCTTCTGGTGCCATCGTTGCTGCACTGATTGCTGTCTAACATCAGCCCTGCTTCAGATGGGCTGATGTTGGAAGGCGGCTGGTCTTACGCAACAGCCATTACAAAGAAATATGTGGTCAAGGCCTTCAGCAATCAGGCATTTCGCTCCATATAGACTCTTTGCCTCAGATGTTGTGTGAGTGGCCGTCTGCTCCCTGCTCTTCAGCTCGTATCGCACACCACACACAGAACTGAAAGAGCAAATCAGGGCAGTGTGTGAATTTACATGCTAGGTAATGCATTCTTCACATGCAGAAAGATCAGAGAGCAGGTTTGATTATGAATTATACGACAACGCCGCTGTAATCGGTCTGTGCTCTTGCCTTCAAGGTTTGGCTGACTGATGGAATATTTAAAGCGGCGAGAGCATCGATATTTAGACCGGAGAAGCGTTGATTCCTGTAACCCCTGCAAAGATTGTCTGCCTCGACACATGCTTCATACATGCTTTGGTTTTATTGCCAGTGATGAAAAGGAATATTTTGTGCTACACTGAATTCATTCTGTCTGTTAAATTGACCAGGTCAGCTCATCAGTTGGCCAAAGATTGTGGTTTTCTCCCTCTGTCTGTGTAGTTTCAGGTGTTTAAATCGCCTCAGCAGATCACAAACACAGAGAATTAGTCCTGCAGACCTGAAAACTGAGGTTGGCAATGAAGGGATGTGAGACACCCTCTAAAAATGTGTCAAAAACTTTTAGATAAATAATTTCATTGCAGAAGCATAATCTTAAATATGTCAACATTTATTTAATTAGTTGAAAAACACAGAAATACTTGTGTTTAATAAACTGCCTGTAATAATTTTTGACTTTAGAAGCTGGGCAGGTCATCCATCTTTGGCCAATGTTTATCTTGGATCTGTGATTGATTCTTCAGTCATTTTCTGGTTTTAAACACCAATAAGATCTTTGATTTCAGTCTCTTGCAACCTAATATGAAAACAGGTAGAAATGTCTCATCATTTCCCAGTATGCCAAAAAAAAAAGTGTAGATTTTTCTTATTTACTCCACTCTCAGTGTGCTTATTCTTTGCTCTTTCTTAATATCTAACGATGTTTTAATGATTGACAAGACTCCCCTTCAGTGGAGCTGGAGGTAGTTTCTGCTGTTGATTGACAGGTTTTAGTTGGTCTCATTCCATCTAAAGGACATATCTCAGGACGCTGTGAATGTTGATAAGACATCCGACGACATGATCCTCTGTGGCAGTGAGGATTAGGTACGCAGTTTTAAAGTTCCTAAGCCCCTGAGAGGAACAGGTCAACTCCAAAGCCACTTCATTTGAAAAACTACAGTGCTGCTGCATTGTTGCTCAATCCTAGCCGGACGTGTAGAGCATGTTGCTAAATATTCTTCAAGATGAATCATGCTGGTGCAGCGCAGGCATGAAATATTTAATCTTTTCATTGCACCGTTAATTATCTGATGGAGATGCTTTAACGCAGACACTTACGTCATCTTTATTTTCTCTTTCTGTAGTTCCTGTGCCTGAAGAATATCCGGACATTCCTAAAAGTGTGCCACGACAAGTTCGGCTTGAGGAACAGTGAACTTTTTGACCCGTTTGATCTTTTTGATGTCAGAGACTTCGGCAAGGTAAGTTTTAAAAAAAAAAAAAAAGAAGGAAAGAAAGAAAAACTCTTCCTGGTTGATGTTTTCCAGAAAGTCATGTGATACGAGCTGGCTGCTTGTAACCTTAAGAGCAATTTATGATAATGAGATTTCCAGTTAAAAAACGTATTTCAATAAGTAATGGAAGCTTACGGTTCTTGTTGCATTTTGGACTTATGTGTTGGACATATGTGTGCATAGAAAAGTGCAGGGATTTGTGAGTTCATCTAAAGTGCAGATTAGCATCCCTTTGTGCTTCGCATGAGTTTAAAGGTAAATCCGTGTGTTACATTAACCCCCGGTGTGGCGCTGAGAGCTTGAATGAGCATTTAATGTAACACCTAAAGGTCAGCAGTCTTATTCCATGTCGCTGGATGGCTGTTGCTGAGACCTATACTCATGAAAATGAGGTGAAAAAACACAAAAGTGAGACTATGCAAAGTCATTTCAAGGCTTTTTCAACATTTTTAAGTTATGTAATCCTGAAGTTTCAACTAAAAGGCAAACAAAAGATGCATTAAAAAATATCTTGTTCATACAATTTCTCTCAAATAAAGTTTAAGTTGTTCTATTTTTTTCTTTGTCTTATATTATTAATTTGTGTCTTTTAAATGAAAACATAGAATGGAGAAAGATCAGAATGTATCTTTCTAACCCTGACCCCTGACCCTAATCCCTATCCCTACAAAAGCCATTAACAGACTTACAATTGAGCTTAAAACCCTGGCAGATTTAGATGAAAATGTATTTTTATTCAATCAGGAAGATGGTTTCTGAAAGAAACTTCCAGGGAACGTGGAAAAAAAAACATCTAAAAATAAGAAACATTTCTCAATTAAATATGCTTTACCAAAGTATTTGTTTTTTTACATCATGAAGTTGAATTATAGAGGTTATATGTCATATTAAAGATGGAAAGGTTTTGTTTACACTTGGCTTTGCAGTTTTGTTCCCAGCTGCATTCATGCAAACATATTACAGAGTAATTGCTGATGGTTGGTGGGTGCTTAATTATCATTGACCTGCATGCTGCTTGAAAGATGTGCACATTTACCTCTCAGCAGGGGAAAAGTAGGGCTCGGTCTTCCTTAAACTATTAGCATTCAGAGATTTTTGTTCTGAAACATAATGTGATTACTATGCTAGTTATACATTACCATGTAAGGAAAATGAGACGAGCACCGTGACTTTCTACAGTGATGCAGGATATTCCAGGGACAGATTGAAAAGTGGATCATAAAGGATGATTTTAAAGAAATGTGTGAAAGCTCTCTGGATGTGGTAAAACTGATGCACCTTTAATGGGCTTCAACTTTGAATCAAATTCTATTATTGTGCCTTTATACTCTGCTAAACACATTTACAGTGTGTTATAAATCTTATCAACTTTATTGGGAGTTTTTATGGGACAATAAAATTGACTTTTGCACTTAATTAAATGTGTGATCATGTTGCAACGGCCCACTCTTTAACATGGGAATGATATGAATGATGGCTGATATGATGGTCAAATAGCTGCTCAACACTCTGCTGCAAATAAATTCATTAATGTACTTGCATTTGATCATTTAATGTCATGAAATGGAGCCAGTTTGGACTCTTCATGAAGGCTTCCAGCAGAGAGGATTTTGCTGAATGTAAAATGGGCCCATCTAACACGAAAAGGAACAACCTAGAAACACTTTGGGGTCCAGTAAACGGCTCTGGATAGACCCAGATAGTTACCCTCCCTCATCTGGTGTGGAGCAGAATTCAGCATGAGTCATGGATGGATTAATGATCTTGTCGGTTTGCATGAATGAATGAATGGATTGCTTGATGTAAGGACTTCAGCTAAAGTGTTTCACTCCTCTTTCTAATCCCTTTCCAAGTTGTGTTTAGCTCCACACAGAAGTCTGGTTTAAGAGGTGAGAGCCTCTCTCTGAGCTTGTAAGCTGTTAGTAACGGCATGATGTCATTAAATTCATGATGACAGCTGATGCAGCTGGGAACGTTAATAATGCGCCGCTTCCTCTGAACGAGCATGTGTTTCTATTAAAACAAGGAGGGTAAAGTATGAATAAACTGTTAGCTTCTGTTATTTGTGGAAAGTCTTCTGCTCATTTATCAAACATATCTGCTCTAATCCAAACTTATCAACTCTCTGGAGCATGCACTGAGACGAATAAGGAGCAGAAAAACGATGAGGGAGAAGAAAAAGGAAGAAAAAGGAGACGAGGACTCACTTGGCAGTTTGTAGATAAACCACAAGACGACGTCTGACAGTCAATGAGCTCGCAGTGAATGGTATTAAAATCCAACAGCAGTCAGAATCAATCACACAAGCCCTCCATATGTCAATTTAGAAATTGCTTTAGTATGGTCTAAGCAGTGGCGGGCTTGTCTCACCATTGATTTTCCATTAAGGGCAGACATCACATTATAATATATTGAACAGAGTAGATCCCTGTGATGTAGCGTACATTTAAATGATCAGAATTTCTCAGAAACGGATAATAAAGCAAGGTCTTTCTTTCTTGCACATTCTCAGGTTTCAGCATGTTTTTTTCCTCTGTGGATACAAACATCAACAATAAATAAAGAATACACTGTTCATTCTCATCAATAGGTGCAAAAATGGCTTGCAAACAGAAGAAACAGTCAGAAAACCTAATGAAAAATGTTCTTCTCGTGTCAATTTAAATTTAATCATAACAGGTCCGTTGAGATTTTATATGACTTTTTAGGCAGCTATTGATTAAGCTTTTATCAGATTGTCATTGACAACAGTAATAGTTAATTCAATCCTTCTGAGAGTCTTCCTTGTGTGTTTCTCCCTGTGTTGTTGTAAATGGAGCAGATGTGAGATTCCCACAACATGGTAACCTTTAGTTACTAAATGTGGTTTAACAGTGTCATAGTATTCTCAACAAATCTTTATAAACTCTGTAGCAAGCCCTATTAATTCTCTGTCACTATTCTGGTTTCAATTAAAAAAATTAGCACTTGCACAATATTTATGTTATAAACAGATTTGTGGTTTAGCATGGTCCTACAAAGACTAGTCTTATGCATTGGTTAAAGTAAAGTGTGCTCGAGACATCAAGTGGCTGATAAGGCGACTTTTTTCTTTTCTCCTTCTATAAACATTAATCGGCTCAGTATTCACCTTTCACTCCTTCGCACCGACCCAGACGTCGGCCCTCCTGGCCTCCAGTTCCTCTAATGGCGCCTTTTCCCAGGTCACCAGGAAAGGCAGACCAAACCTGTCAAGGCGTGGTGCTGATAAAAAGTAATTGCGCCTTCAAGCCCTCCCTTTTTGCCTTCCCATTGGGCTCGTACTAAACCAGATGGAGCACGTAACCTGCTCGATGTCCTCTACTAATTTTTATTTTCATTACTTTGCATTAGCATGAACTCGAGCTCCCTTGTTAGCACTCTTTTTGCAGATGTATAATGTACAGTTTCGTGCCTGTTTCCCCACTCGTCTCTTCTCTCACCTTAACCCATCCCCCTTCATTAGAAATTCATTATGACATCATTAAACCAATGAAATACAGCTTATTACTGGGGCCCCAGAGAAGGCTTTTATTTAAACACCTCCTCTCTCTCTCCTCCAAACCCAGCCGCCTCGTTTCCTGTCTTCCAACCTATTTTAATTACCCACCAAAGGAACATTGCTGTCATTTAAATGAACATGGCAATCAGTTTATTTGGCTGTTGCCATGATTAGCATAATTAGCCTGCACCTGTTAACCATCTATCAACAGTTTGGTAATTTTCCGTCTGTGAGCGGCGAAGGAAGGAAGCTCTCTGACAGATTTGCAGTCTTCATTAAAGGAAGTTGCATCGTTTGTTTGAAATGAATGTCTCGCCAGAACACCCTCAGAGACGCGACCGACTCGTGAAGTGTCCGAACCGTCAAGGTGATGCTCACCGACTCCGTGGTACAGCGTCAAGGTGAATTGATTTTACTTGTGCGATGCGATGGAATGGAAATCAGTCCTTCAACATGAAAACAGACGCTCTTTGGCTGATTCTATTACTAAGGATTTAGCTACATACAAAGCAGGAAGAGGAAAAATATCTAGTTTATATCTGTATATGTCCACCCTTCTTAACTCTGATACCTCTGCACAAAATCTAGTGCAGCAAATTGCCTTCAAAGGTCACCAAATTAGTAAACATGTAAAATACACAATGTGGTTTAAGACTAATCCAACCATGTCCCCTTAGTAAAACTTACCTTCAATTCATCCATGATCATCCACTTATACTAACAGTCTGGGCAAGTAGAGCATTAAGAGCAGCACTGAATAGAATAGAAATAACCTTTATTGTCCCTCGGTGGGAAATTCAGGTGTACCAGCTGCAAAACGACTGGCAAGCTGAGGCACGCAGGGATTACCTTGGGATTTTCACCCCAAGGTAAAAATCTAGAAACAGAAAGTGAAAAAAGAGACGGTACAATCTTGGCAGAGAAAAAAAAAAAGTTTTTCTCAGATAAAGCAATGTGCCGCAGAGAGGGATAGTTCAATAAACTTCAAGTTTGTGGTTGTAATGACAAAAAAAAAAAAAGAATGCTAGGCAGGAGTTTCAGTTCAGGATTTGCACAAATAAAGACGGATTTTCTATAAAATGTTGGATTAATCGTCTCCCAAGTGATTGTAAATTGGAAGTATTTGCATAAAATTTCCAAAGAGGAACTATTTGTACCGTTCCACTAATTTGACATCATTCTGTGGACCAACACTCAAAACACACCACCAAACAGCCAGTGTGTTATAACACAAAGCTCAGTTGAATCACCAACCCCCAGATTTAATTTGTACCAAGCGCTCCCATTTCTGCTGCTTTTCTCTTTCTCTCTATTTCCCCATCCATCTCCTCCCGTTCCTCACTGTCCTCCACTTCCCGCTCATTCATCTCGCACCTCTCTCACTGCGAGAGAGTGTTGTGATAAGACAGAGCTAGCGGGCAGGCGAGCCACTATTGTGTCGAGGCGACGTGATTGCCATTGGACGTCGGTGTTTGATTACCCTCCCTGGCTGCCCCCAAAACCCGTGCACGCTGAACTCTGCTCCTTTTCATTTCCTTTTCTGCACTCTGTGGCTGAAAATAGCCGACTCTTTAGTCTCCACGCCCAGTGCTCAAACATCTGGAGCGGGCCTGCATGTTTTAGCCTCCGTTGCTCACCCTCGGCACGGCCTTGTGGTTCTTTCTTTTTTTTAATTATTATTTTACTGTTAAGCGCTTCAAATTACAGAGCATTGGACTTGTTTCATCTTCAAGAATTGTTGCATGCCACAGAAAGGCCATAGCAGGCAAGTTCTTAGAACAAGATTATTTTTATATAAATATTAAAACTGTTGTCCTTTTATTTATCCCAAAAGATAAGACATGTTTGGTGTCTGGTTTTAGCCTAACTTTCATTTTGATAAATATTTGTGTGTTTTTGTTTGTTAGGCCAACAGAATCACTTCTGAAGGATTTCAGAACCTACATATGAAATAATGAATAAAAAATCTAAGCTTTTATTTGTAAAAACATCTTAAGTTTCATTTAGGAAGATAGTAATCAATTTCCTTACCCAGTTTATTAAAAAATCCCTGTTTGCTATAATCTGTCAATTTTATTTTCAAAGGCCAAGATAATCTCTTCATTCTGGTTTAATTTTTTTTAAATTTGTATTAGAGTTCCTTTACATACACATTGTTTTTACCTTTTCTAAGGTAAAAACAATATGTAATGCCTGCTTTTATACCATTAGCTTTGTGAAACAAAATTTGCAATAATCTTCTGTATGGAACATAAAGGCTTTTATTTTGAAGGGTATCTTTAGGTTTTATTCTGAAATGTAAACTATTGTCCTCTCATTTAGTTTTAGTTCACTTATTGATGCAGAAACTGCTTCTGCAACAATAACTATGATATATTCATGCTATTTTAGAACAAGTTTTATTTTGAAAGGTCAACTTCACTATTTTTCAGCAATAGTTTCCATTAATTATGCACAACCTGCTTATATATTGAAGGGTATCTTCAAGCTTTAAGCAAAGATTAATTAATCTGGATATTCATGAAATATTGACTTTTATTTGAAGTAATATCTGTGAGCTGCGATACACAGACGTCTCTCTGAAAACATGCACATGTATGTCGAGCTGCTGTAAATTCCCGTAGCGATCCATGGCCGCCAGACTCGAGCCGGAGTTTGCTGTAAGTGATGGAGGGGGAAAGTTCAGAGGTCAATCAGCTGGAGTCAGCGTTTCAGATGAATCCGTCCCCTTCCATTAGCGACCGCGTCCTGAGCAGCACTTCTTCACTGTCAGTACCTGAGTGGGTTTTTAAGTGGGTGGTCACATGGCCTTGGCCATGTGTGTGGGGGGGGGTTAAGTGTTTTGAGATTTATTGTGAGACCTGTTTACATTAATCTGAAGCAGGTGGATGTGTTTTCATATATATGTCAGCAAATACTGAGTTAATATGTGCTTTTGTACACTTTTAACTTACTACTGTTAGCTCTCATTTGACCGTTTTCTGACACTAGAAGAAATATTGCAATGAAATATTCTACTTCCCCCAACAGGTTCTTCACCTCTAAGGGGAAAATTTAACTCCTCGACTCCGGACACTCAGTCCCTGCCCTCCCAAGTAGCTCTGTCATTTCTATCCCTTTGCCCCTGTACTTTACTTAATCGTCCGTCAGGACCGCCCCCATCTGCAAGTTTTTACATAAAGCTTCCAAGACACAATCAATAATTCATTCCAAAACGGCACAGCGCTGATGATATTTCTCTTGACATGAATTATAAATGGGATCGTTCCCCCCGTAGTCTCTCCTGTCTTTTTAGACCCCCTCCAATCGCCCCGGCAACGCTTCCAACTCCAGCAGCTCGTTACCCTGATAGCCATGGAAACGGGTGACTGCGGGGCCGGGGCGGGCTGCTGTCTGGGGAAACGGTTCAGGACTCCAACAGTCTGAAGTGTTCACACTTCAAGTTTGAGTTTGAGGTTTTGGTAACCAGAATAGTAATTTGTGGTGAAGCGATGGCTTGTCTTGGCTCGTAGAATAACTCTCATCACTAAAATATGGTTGTAACAGCATCATGATGAGAAGATGGAAGGACATCAATTAAATTCTTATAAAAATGAGAACATGTTGACATTCATTCTAAAGCTTTTTCTGAGAAAATTGAATTGATATTGTTATTAACAGTAGATTTTACTTTTTTATTTGGAGGAGGTAAATTAAAAGGAGTTAACCTAAAAGATTTGGTATTTACCTCTCCTGTAAAGATCACAAACTGATTTTATGTCTACCTGCTTTCCTTCTGTTAGATATCACAATAAAAGGTCACTTCCACAAGAGCCTTTTTTCTTCGTTCCCGGGTCATTGTGACCTGATTAGTCATGACCTCGTTAACAGCAGGTGACCAGCAGGTGACATTGTGTCTTTATTTAATTCTCATCTCCTCGTTTTGTTGAGCTGCTGTTTTCTCTTGGCGAGCGTTCAGCAGCAGAATCGTTTCAATCCACCAGCAGGAAATAAAGGAAAGAGAAATAATGACATTCATAACAAACTGTTTACTGGCCTTTTTAATTCTGAATCTATCCTTCATTTTTTTTTTCCTCCTCTCATTCTTTGTTGAAGTGAGTGCTGCATTCTGTTGCTAGAGAAACAGAAAGAGCGAGACAAACGGATTTGGCCTCAGTTTGGCTCTTTGAAGCGTCGCCTCTCTGCCGCGTGGTGCTGATGGCCCAAAAAGGCTGCAGAGCTGCGATCACAAGAGACTCCTGCCTTTGGTTTGGGAGCCGTCGGTCACAGGAGGGAGTTCCCCGTTCGTCTGGGTGGCGTACTCGGAGCGCAGCGCGACTAATGTCAGGGGATAAATGGGAAAACCCCCCGCTGAGCCAAGAGTCTGTGAATTCCTTGGAAGCAGCTCATTATTTCCCCTCCCCCAGTTTCTGATCCTGAAGTCCTCCTGTGGTTGGGGCGGTGATAGGCAGGTACAATCTCTCAGAAATCACTGTGGTGTGAAAAGAATGAACGATAAGAATCTACTCTCATTTTTTTACTGTTCACTGTATAAGCAGTTCTCACTGGGAATGCTGAAATGCGAGCATGCTGCAGTCATAAATTGTGCTCAAATAAGCGGAAATGTTGTGTTATGTAATGCAAACATGTCTGCACTCAGTTTGATGTTAATATTTCCCAATACTTTTCATAATGTTGTAATTGCTGGCTGAAAAACAAGACAATCAAACAAGCTGATGACAGGAGAAAGCAGGTCCCGTTTTTTTTATTTCCATTAGTTTTTAGCAACAACATGCAACTCTGGAAAAAATTAACAGACAATATGTGTATGTTTGAGTAAACTTTTATTCTACGAACGAATGACAACACGTCTTCAAAATTCCAAGCAAAAATTTGGTGTATATTGGAAGAAAATGAGAAATGGTCAAAATAACAAAAAGTTCGGGAATCCAGGGAGCAGGACTTGCAGTGTGAGCTGGACTTGCAGTGTGAGCAGGACTTGCAGTGTGAGCTGGACTTGCAGTGTGAGCAGGACTTGCAGTGTGAGCATTACTTGCAGTGTGAGCAGGACTTGCAGTGTGAGCTGGACTTGCAGTGTGAGCAGGACTTGCAGTGTGAGCTGGACTTGCAGTGTGAGCAGGACTTGCAGTGTGAGCAGGACTTGCAGTGTGAGCAGGACTTGCAGTGTGAGCAGGACTTGCAGTGTGAGCAGGTGCAGACGGGGTGAGGATCCCTGGCAGCCAGTCGATCCCTACTGTGTAAATGGAGCGTGTGTTCACTGTCAGAACTGCAGCCAGTCATTAAGGATTGGCTGCAAGTCTGAGAGGCCTGAGCTGGAGATCTCTGCTTTACTCCCATCAAGTCCAGCACACATGAGTTGTTGTGCGTGACACCAGAATTATATAAATTATATTTGCTAGGGACACTTCTTGCCTTGTGGTCAGAAAAGCTGGATTCAGGGACACTTTCCCACTTAGTAGCAGCACAAAACAGCAATCCTCTCAGTACTGGGAATGTACCCACCTCGATATTTAAAGGATTTGAGGATCCATTCTCTCTGTCTGTGAACAAGAACTTGATTACAACTAAAAATTCAAGAAATGTTTACCTATGTTTACTTTCTTTGAGACTTCAGATGCCAACTTTGCAGAAGTTTTGGCAGATTCACTTTCTGAAAACTGTGCTCACCTGGAATCAAAATAAATATTCCCCAGCTGGATTTTCTTGGATACAAATTAATTCCCACAACAGGTTGTGAATTGTACATCGGTGATATAAAAGCACAAAATCATCCGCACGTCATTTGCATTATTAGAGTCACTCAAGAGCATCTTTCCACATCAGTACAAAAGGTTCAGTCAAGCACATAAATGCTGTATTATCACTTGCTCTGACTAGAAAATTACTGTGTCAGATATGCATATGCGTGGAAGGGGAAATAACCACTTCACTCAATCGGAACATTGACAGCACTGTCTGTGGGGGCCATTAAATTTGTCATTGCTTTTTGTACGGTTCAGTTCATCAATGTGAGCACATCACTGTGACACACACACACTGAGGCCATAAAGTCTCGGCTGGAGCCGGTCCTCTCCGATTCCTCTTATCAAAGGGCTGTAAAATGGAAATTAGTCTGAATAGATGACACGGTCTCTCATCACTCACCGCATGTGTTAAAGAAAGTTGTTGGGACTAATGTCGGCAACAGACTGATAATGGTGAGATGTTTTAGTTTGCTCATTTTTATGGCCTCCATTAATCCACATCCCTCCCTCTGTTTGCCTCTCCTGCTGAATTTCATCACTTGGTCGAGACGGCCTCCACCCTCAGCTCATTTTCTCTTCACCAGGTTCGGGTTGATTCTCACTTTTCTTTTGGCCCCATTTCCCATTTCTAGTCTTTCTAAGAATGTTTTCTCTTTACATTTCTTTTCATAGTTGTGGTGTAGCACGCTGTAATTTGATATGGGTAATAAAAAACTGCCAGACAGGGTTCTTATTGTGTGGGATTGGGCAGCTTGCCGGGTGTTATGAGCGTCCCCTGCAGTGGCCACTAAACTGATTCCCTCCTCAGTGCTTTCGTTCATTTATTTCACGGCAGGTGCATTGGAACAGGTAGCAGCGATGAAAAGCTGTTCATGTTGTAAATCTTGCATGTCGGCTGGGGGAAAAGTTCCCTCCACGTTTTTGGAATAGCAGCAGTATTTCGACTCTTACTAAAGGGGAGCATGCAAGCTGTTTTAACAAAAACATGTATTTATTGTTCAATCTTTTAACAGCTCTGGAATGAACTTTTCCTGATTTAAAACATTAGTGAACATGTTTACATTATTTGAGGTCTGAAAACCTCAAATAATTTATTTTGACCATTTCAAATACTAAATTTGTGCTTGGAATTTCAGAGACATGTTGTCTGTGGTTCATAGAGTAAAAGAACAATGTTCATTTTACTCAAACGTATGTGGAAAAAAAAGTAAACTCACAGGAGTTGATTATTTTACTGCATATTAAGATGGTTTTAAGTTTATTTTAGTAATTAGTGTTGTTTTCATTTACATGGGCTACTATAAAATCACAGCGTAATGTTATTAAAAGTATTATTTCTACTGCTGATGAAATAATAAAATATATTCTTTTGCAGTTATGATAATAATCCAAAGTAACGCTGCACCCTAAATGCTTGTTGTTCTGCTCTCAGCTGATTAACAGAGATAATTCTCATATTAACCAAGTGTTTAATAACTCCAAATATTCCCCAACAGCTAAAGGTCGAGTTATTTGGCTGTTAGGGAACAAGTGAGGGAGGGGAAGCAGAGTGTTATTCTGTGCTAAACAAGAATTGAAAAGTCACTTTCTCTCTGATTAAAAGGTTTAAGAATCACTAGAATAAAGCAAAGTGTTGGACTTGAAACTAAACTGTAGCAAAGGTATATTATCACAGCTAAACAGATCAAGGGTTTAGCTAAAGACTAAAAGGCATAGATGAGTGGTTCTGAACTTTTTAAAGCGTTATGATACTCGGATAGTCTTCTCTTTTGACTTACCTCAAGCAAGTTTTTTGAATTTAAACAATCCAAATTTACTCCCACCTTCAAACATTTCAACAACAGCAGCACAAACGTTCACCAGTTGAATTCAACCTCCAAAAACGGCCACTGGGTTTTCTGGACATAACATGAAGCTGCTTGTGTATGAGCATCTCCCTGCCTGAGCCTGGTCATCGCCATGCTGCGCTCCATCTGCCTCGGCTTCAATTACCAGCAGCAAGACTGTCTGCACCTGCTCAACGTAACAAAGTCAGGCAGGACCCCGGCCTGGTGGTAAACAAATATGGCCGCCCCCCGCCAGCGAATGCATTACAGAGAGAAAGGTGAAGGATAGATGAAGAGTAGACTAAAGGCTCATTGAAAGGGACAAAAAATCCACAGGAAAGGATGAAAAACTTAAAAGTCTCTTGCAGTTTAGATCTTTTTTCACTGTCACACACATTCTGCACCAGCGTAAACCCTTCTACTTTTGTGTTTTGTTTTTCTAATGGTTCTATGTTTGTGTGAAAAGATTGCATATTAAAACAGTTTTTGCAAGCATTGGTTCAACAAAACATGACCGACTGTCTCCAGCGTTCAGTTTTGGGCTCATAGCTTCTCTGAGGTGCAACAAGCAATCTGAGTGAAGAAGGTGAAAGCGGACAGACAGCGTGATGAAGCGAGAGGACATGCGAGGAGCAGGGACTCACAGACTGAAAAACAGCGCCAGTCAGAGGTGAAGTTGTTTGATAGGTGAGATAATGCCACAAAAAGTGGACATTTAAAGAGAATCTGACCTGAATTCGGGAGAACTTTCAAAAACGAGAACGCTGAATGAAGAGTGACATTCCTATCATTTCTTTTGAGGCTGAAGTGTGTTCACTCTTCTGAACACTTTGATGCCCTTTGTGATGGAGGAGTGTGGTCTCAGTGCCGACAATGGCTGGAGGGACAGCAAGCTAATAGCTGGACTGGGCTTGTGAATGGCAGAAATCAATAATCCCCTCAGTTACAGACTCAGACGGTTCCAGACCGAGCCGCAACCATGCCAACCATTTTATTAGCATTTTCTTTATGATCTTCTCTTATGTTACTTTCCTTTGGTCAGTTTTGCACTTAATGTTCTAACCTGCTGGCCACTTTATTAGGTACACCTGTTGAATCACTTCCATTTACACTAGGTGTAGGTGAGATGCAATGGTCATTTCACAGCTGGTGTGATACTTGTAACATTTTAGCCTTTTGAATTCACAGAAAGCTAAAAAAAAAAATTCTTGCAATATAAAAACTTTTGTGATCCAAAGCAAGAAACGTTTTGAGCTCAGACGGTGAGAAATTAATGTGTATGTGTCTATTTATTTGTGAATATTAACTGTAATATTTACTATTGAAACATTTATGAATGCAGCTCTTACCCTTTCAGTTTATATTCTCTCATTTTCATGGGAAACAGAACCGTTTCGGGTTGAGGTTTTACACACAGCGTGATTCGCTTTTTGCAGCAAAAGGTGCCAAGCTGTGCACAACTTTAAAGGCCAACATACAGTACAATTATTTACTGCCCACACTTCTCTAAAGTTGTTAGAAGGCCAACTCACTTAGACCCACACGCTAAACACACACTGTAGACTTTGTTATCTGGCTGGCAGAGTCAGACTTCCCGCTACAGCAGTTTTCCATCCTGGGCAGAACAGTGTGCTCGTTGTGTGTGTGCTCACAGCTTTGCATGCAGTCACACTGGACTGCATTCATTGGGGAATGTTGCAGATGATTGCTAAAAGTAAAAAAAAAACCTGAGACACTCTGACAGTAACAGTCGAGTTTGAATACAAAATTTGCTGCATTTGATTATTGAGTGAAAACTATTTGTTTATTTTACAGGTCTGAGTGATATATTTATTAGAGATGATTTTACAAGTTCATCCTGAATTGCTTGGCTTTGAGCCTCAAAACTTTTTGTGATGACAGAGGAAAGTCTGTGCCACAGGCTTTGCTCTAATATACTTTGATTCCCTTGTTGTCGCAGCGTTTGTGAGCTTGTTCTCTGTCCTGCTCGGGGATGTTCAAGTGCGATTGAAATATTTTCTTCGCTTCTGCTTTTTTCCTTTCAGCTTGTTCTGGGGCTCGAAAATTGCTCTCGTGCAAGAAAGTCTTTGGTGCCATAAGCACTTGTTTATGTTTTTACTCACGGTGGAAGTCCTGGCAGCGCGTTCCCTCGCTCGCTCCCCCGCTCCCTCGCTCGCTCGCTCTCTGGGTGTTCACGCTGCAAAAGCAGGATGGAAGGAGGATCTTTCTCACTCTTCAAGCCTCACAAACAGAAAAAAACACCCAGACATGCTGGACACATATTAGGTTGCATGATTTAATGCAGCAGCGTTCATACAGTATGTTCACTTATGCACACATTTAGACACCAACGGGAATTCATCCTTTCACTCTGTGACTTATCCTTCTTGACATGATTTCACTCAAGTGAGTCAGCTGGAGAGAACATCATGTCGTTAGCCTGGGGTGTGTATGTGTGCCAGTGTGTGAATGACCTGGATGGAGCTTTTTATGCTGTGTAAGCCAGCCAGTGTTGCTGTATAGTGAGCTTATGGACGCAGTAACTGAGCGTCGTGCCATTTACAGTGTCCCATCGGACACAATGTGCTGGTTTACGTAACGGCAACATCGAAGAAAAGAGAAATACACAAACACGGTTACTGCTGAAGTCTCTACATTGAAGCATCATTATGATTCTAATTATCAGTTTAAAATGCTGATGTATAAATGATCAGTTAGTCATTGCATTTTTTATAATCTTCTGTGTCACAACCATTAAAATTTGAAAAGGCGGAGAACAGAATGTTATTAGCTGCATTAGCAAAACGTTGAATTCGACTGTGCTTGTGTTTCCATGGCGACATGTAGGCCTCAAGCACATCACTCTGAATGCTTATTCAACAAACATTTTAAGTGTATAGCATATCGATTCTGAATGTTTTAGGAAATTCAGCAGACATGATTTGATGCTTTAACTTTTATGCGCATCCCAGTCGGGTGTCTGATTTCTGGTGAGGCAAATCTGTTGACATCTCAGAACAGATGTTTGAAAAAAAAAATTAAATAAAGTTAGAATAACAGGGGCAAACACAATAGAAATGTGTTGGATTTGCACATTATATGTTTATGTATCTGGACAGAGGCATAAACGCCCTTAACATTGCCAGCAGATTGGCATTAATCACTTTTCAAAACACCCTAGTCCTCGCAGATCAATGAAAACTCGCTGCTTTTCAAAGTTCACAACTGTAAATTACTGCAGTGTTGAATAAAAAACTGAACTAACATCACTAGAATGACTGTTTACTACTTTTACTGCCATATTTCTCCAAGTGTCGCCAACTAGCTGTGTAAATTGTATTAAAAAAAATATTGTTCCAATAATAGCTGCTTAATTTTCTTCCCCAAAATGAATTGGAAAGTGTCTTTCTCTAAATAAATTGAATTCTCTGAGCCGACTGTGGTTGCAAAGGAATTTAAACGATAACGGATTGTGTAAACTTCACTGGCCGCTGCCTGCTTATATTTAAAGCTATTATTTTCTAACTTTGAAAATATTTGATACATACCAAAAGGGAATCGTAAATTTTTTTCTTGACTGGAGGATAAATGTGGCAATATTTGCAAGCAAATATTGACAAAAATGAGTTTTTCCGTGCATACTCCTGCGCCCTTTGGAAACTCAGTCGCTCGTATCAAACTGATGTTCTGCTCAGCTGAACGTTTTCATTTGTATCAAACAGCTTCACATATCTAAGCAATTTAATTTCAAAGTGCAGAAATGTTTTGTTACTGCACAAAGACTGGTGAAGAAAATGTGATTAAAGAAAGGAAACAAGAGTTTTTGAGTTCAGATGGTTTTGTGTGGATTCATTTAAGATTGCTTGTTGCAGGATGGCTCGTACTTTTAATCTGAGGAGATGGCAAAGTCAGAACTCTGCAGGCCAAAGGAGACAGACTTTCGTCAGCTCTATCAAGATAATCTCGCATGTTGAGAACAGAGACTGTTCCAGAGGTTGGGACCCCTTAATGCTCCATGCATGAGGGGATCTGTGCATCAGACGCCTGGTGTATCTAAGCTCTAATGTGACCTTGACACACTTTCTGACTTACAAGAAGTGCACACTGCTATGGGGAAGATGCTCTTGATTCTGATGCAGGCTGAATTGCAACTTGCTTTCATTCATTCATTGCTGAACTCTGCACATTAAAAAAAAAGTGACTTTGTTAAAAGTATTTGAAATTATGAGATTAAATTCTGAAACATCAGGAAAATGTCTTACATTATTATGTTATAGTTTTGACTTTATTACCATTAAATGACATTTGGGCTTGCCATATGATCCACTTCTCTCTATAAAGACGAGCTGAGCATCTGAACAAGCTGGTGGCTCTTCAGCTTCCTTCTTATCAATATTGGCCATTCTTGTATTAGTTTGGTGTGGAGTGCTTTAGGTCTAATTTGATCTGCTGTTTTCTGCCATGGCCTCAAATCAATTGAAACATTCCTGAATGAGAATTGTAATTATTAATGACTGAGTTATTCTTTGTCTGGATGCAGTTAAGATTGAGACTTTAAAATAAACAAGCGCACGATTACTTACCTCAACCTGAAATGAGCTGGAACACAAACTCTCGCCTTTTGGTAGCATAAGGAACTGCAGCTTTGTAACTAAAGTTGATCTTTAGTTCACATTAAGCGACATCATTAAATTTAAAAAGCCTGTCAGTCAGAGTCTTCTCTTATCATATCAGTGTTCCAGTGGGTGCAGTGGTGTTAGAGGCTATCAGCTGATGAAGAACGACTGCTGGGATTATTTCTGTCATGCTGTGTGTTGCTGAAGTCAGTGACACAGTCCTTGGTGAAAGTGATGAAAAGATGAAGAGACAGTTTGTATTCCAGCTAGCTGCAGATTTACTTTGCAGTTTCCCTCCTCTTCCCTGCCTTTTCACCTCCTCATCTCTGCTCTTACCCCAGGCTCCTGACCTTAAATAGCAGCCTCTTTATGTATGACTGGCAGATAGATTTTCCAATAAGTAAAGCATCCTGCTTCTGGGAAAGGCCGCCTCACAGAAACACAAATGTTCCGGCAAACAAGAATGGTGCGCGGTCTCTCTGCGAACTGACATCCTCACTGCTTTTTTTTTAGCCTTGTGCCATCTCATATGAAAGTGTTGTACACGAGGACGAGCTCTGCTGGAAGCGGGGCCATTTTGGAGCAACTTATTTCCAATTCTTTGGAGTAAAACTCCCAGAAGGAGCTGAACGAAATGCTTTTTGTGCTCACTCTTCCTGCACAAGAAGAAAAGGTTCCTATTTATATAACCTCTGGCTTCTCCTCTGACTTTTACCCTCTCTTGGTCAAGAGAATAGTTAACCTTAAAGAGCCTTCCACCGCTTCTCTTGTAAAAGGGCAATCATTTATCACAGCATGTCAGATCCTATAGCATGATCTGGAGTTTGATAGAGTTCCCCGTACTCCCTAAGCTGCAGTTGGATAATGAGTGCCCACTCCTTATTTCCCATCCTCCAGGGGCTGGGTGTTAATCCGGCTGCAGGATGCTGGCTTCATTTTTGCCACATCGAGTTAAACCAGCTTACAAACGGATAAAACACATTACAAAGCATACAAGGGTGTATTTAAAGAGTTCCATCTATCAGCTGGTGATGGGAATTGGGCTTTTCAGTTTGACGAGTAGTAACGTCAGCAACAGGTCAGTGAAGGTCAATTGGATGAACTATTACTCTCTCTAATGCCCACATCTGATGTAGTTTTTAGTGACAAGGATACAAAAGGTGAGAGAAATCGGTGAATGGAGGAAGCCAAGAATATGAAAGTTAATTGCCATCAATATCATCACAGAAATATTCATCATTTGAAGAATACCGAGTTAAAGATTGTATTTCTACACACTGAGGATGCTGTTTACGCATCATTTTAATGCTAAAGTTCAGGAACTATTATTTTAGACAAAATTTGTTTTGGGAAAATTCCAAATTTCAAATGAACCAGCCTCGTTTAGAAACAGTATGAGCTCTTTTTCAATTTCTCAGTTGATTATGTGTGTTTTCTTTAGCTGGTTTGTCACCAACTTCATTCCGCTTTATTTTTTTAAACATCCCGTTTTGTTTCTAACCCTAACCCCAATAGCCAAAGAGTGAGATTTGATGGATGATTCCTTTAAAACCAATCACAACATATAACTAAAAGTAATAAATCATCTGCAAGTGCAGACCTTCCTCTTTATAAGGATTTTAGAAAGTATTTCCATTAGCTTTGTGCTTGATGTCCTCACTGTGCAGCATTATGCCAGTTTGGAGTCAGAAATTTCCCCCGCCCCTCCAAAAAAGGAAAAACTGAAAAAAACGAGGAGAAGAAACCTCATTCTCTCTCGCGTACCTGTTTTTTTACCTCAGACTTTTCACCACAACCTCGCTCCTGCAGATAAGGCCTCTGGTGGGTTGTTCTTGACACAAATGAATTCAAAATCAACAAAAGCTTCAGGCTGTTTTGTGAGGTTTGTTCGTTGTGGAGGTGGCAGACTTACTTTTGTCTTCCGCCGCCTGACAACATCTTTGCTTTTGTAAGCGGGAGCTGGCAGAAACTAACAGATTGTCAAGAAAAACACCTTTGTCTGATAGCAGGGGAAAAAATGTCAATACATGTTTAAAAAAAAAAGGGATAAAGTATTGCTTGACTCATTACAACAAAGTAAACCTTGGGTTCATATAAAGAGACTTTCTATAAGGGCAACACTTTCTTTATGGATTGCTGACAATGCAGCATTGGGGGGAGGAAATGGCTAAATCTATTGTACGCTGCGACAGTAGAAACAATAAAGGAAATGCCAAGGTGGGGTGCGCTTTGCTTTGTGAGCTGCTGGAAGATCAGACGGGTGTGAACTGAAGCGGAAACCAATCATCCGGCGCAAAAATAAAACCTGACCTGCTTAATTTTCAACTAATCTGCCCTGAATTGGGCAGGTACACTTGGGAATTGCTGTGCTTAGCCTGCAAGCTGTTCCATAAATTGCATGACTAATGGCTGGACTGAGCAGCTTTCAGTCCCTGATAAAGGCAGATTTTATGGAGATATGTGATATGGAAGCATTTATCAGTGGCTGACAGACAGGCTTCCCCTCTAAACAAGCATCCTTACCTTGATTGGCTTGGGGCACATCTTCTCTCTTAATTCTTCCACATTATCTGACCAGCACAGATTAACATAACTTGATTTGTTCAAATTAAACCCAACAGGGGCAACAAAACGTGCCTAATTTACATCATTTTTGGCACTACTGAGCAGTTATTGTGATTATGCATGAGGAATGACTCTGGAAAACACACAAAACTTCTGCCTACTATCTTTTACAAGGTTAATGTCGGACACATTCCTCAGAGGTTATTGGCATAATGCCATGCATTTGCCTCATAGTTATTTGCTTCCCATGGATGAGGAAAGGTGTGAATATCCTGGAAGGTGTGGTGTTTAAATGATGGTCTGTTGGTCCCAATTTACCCAAAAGTGCCAAGATAATACCCTACCACCTCAATTTGGCAGCTGAAACAGAGACTCATCAGATTTTCCAATGTGGTTACGATGCCTTATTGTCCAATTTGCCTACTTTTGCTGAACCTGTGAAAATTATAACCTCAGGTTCCCATTACCAGCTGAGCAGCACGCAGTCATCTTGTGCTCCTGTAGTCCATCTGCTTCAAAGTTTTACCTGCTGCCAAAGATGGTGCGCCATCTCTCTTGGTTGCAAAGAGTGGCTGCATGAGCAAGGCATTTCTGACCACCCAGCCGTCTCTTATTGGATATTTTTCCTTCTTGAACCATTTTCTGTAAATTTAAGCGATGGTAATGTGTGAAAATCTCAGCAGATCAGCAGTTTCTGAAGCTTGTTTGGCGCCAACAACCATGCAATGCTCAAAGTCAATGAAATTGTGTTGTTCTTTCTCATTTCTGATGCTTTTAACTACAGTTGAGTCGCTGTTGTGCTACTTTCTTTGTGTTACCAAGCAATTCTACAGTTTATATCTTGTAAAATAGGCTGTCAAGGCTATTTTTTCTTCCAACAAATTTGCAGATATTTTTCTGTGTTTTTGGTTTTCAAAGTTATCCTGTCACTGTACCAAAATTAAACTTCAAGATAATATTAAATATAGAGATAAAGGGGCAAAATGGGTTAAAGGAAGAGAGAATAAAGTGCAACATACAAATGCTGAGATCCCCAAGGCAATTATCAGAAGATAAAAGAAAGGAAAGAAAAGAAAAATAAAGTATAGCCTGAATATATAACAGGATCTATGAACAATGTGAAAGAAAATATCAAAAGCCTGAGGGTGGAAATCAAATCATACAAAGTGACCCTTTAACACAAAGGTTCTGAAGCTTCAGGATATAAATGGAAAAAAATGTTAAATCACAGTCAGTTTTGAAGCCATATTTGAAGAAAAAAAAACAACAAAACCAGCCCACGCCTGAGGATGTCTTTGTTGTCCTCAGTGTGACCTCACCTGACCAGAGCTGCCATGTCCCCTTTTGTTGCTCCCTTGTCTGTTAGCGCTTCTCTCAGGGGGATCGACTGCTCTGTGCCTCTCTCCCCCATCCTTTTGTTCACCTCCTACTACTACATCTATTTCTGGATCTGGCAATTTAATGAAGACCACACTCGCAGTGAATGACTCCTCCTCATCAGCTTTCATTGCTTTTGAATTTGTGTGCTTTCATTTGACATTTGTGTTGTTATGCAGAGGTAAAGTTGCTCTTGTAACGACGAAGGCAACACATGGCATAATAAATTATCTTCTTAGGAGAAAAGGTAATTTATTCAATCTGAGGACTCCTCTGACTGAATAGCACACATGGTAAAGATATGTAAAAATATAATTAATATTTTACTGCAGTAGCATACACTTTCCTCCGGTGGAGAGATATGGTGTCCCTCAGGGTTAAGCTATAGGTTCAGTTCTATTTTCCCTGTAATGCTTCTGGATAATAATGAAATTTGCTTTAATCACTATGCAGATGATATGCAGCTCGTTGTACCTTTCTTTGAATCAAAGAGGCACGAATCACCTGCCTTAAAAATGTACAGATCTGGAGGAATCAGACATTTCTTTCCCTGAATTCACCGTTTCTCTAAATTGTGTCTCTTCATGTGACTGTTCTGTGACTGTTCTTAACCAGAACTTTTGCTTTTTTCCACACATTTACCAAATAATTAAAGCAGCCTACTTTTATCAATCTAATATTTCAAGATTTGATTATTGTAAAGGTATTCAGGAGACATTAAAACGTCATACGGCTTACTGTTACAGCTCTTCACCTTAAATAAAACAGCTCTTTTAGACTGGAGTAATTTGACCAACTTTAAAGTTTGGTAAAATGCTTTTTCTGTCCTATCACAATAAATGAAAATATATTGCTAAATTTGCTGGGGATTTAACTGGAAACATGAACTTTGCTCCAGTAAGGCTGATGGATATTTTTTGCCAATAATGAATGAACATGGAATAGCTCTTCCCAAATTAATGGGATTTTTTTCTTTCCAAAGACCTCGAGAACTTTGTTGATGAGCATGGCACCGTAAAATTATTAAAATAAAAATCAGATCAGGTAGCTTCTCCTAAAAAAGCTGAAAAACTTGGATTATTTTTTTTAGCAGGATTCAGTCAAATCAGACACAAAATGAACCTTTTTCCGTTGCTACCTGAGTCTTCACACCTAAAACCTGTGACTTTGAAGAAGTAATATAATTTGCAACTAATTCTTGCTACGGTTAAAGACTGTACACTCAACACGTCTGACACGTACACAGCTCTGTGTGTGGACAGGGTGGTGGTTTTAACACGGGCTGGGATGCAGCTTCCCCTCGTCAGTGTAATGCTCTGTAATTGGCTTTCTAATTTTGCGGGATAATGAGACATGGAGAGGATGGCAAAAGGCTACACTGCAGTATTTACCTACAACACCAGACAATTAGTACATGTAATCTTAATCACAGCCTGGGAGGTGGACCTTTTAATGAGGCTGAAAAGGGAATTGTTCCCACTTTCCACTTAGCTGCTGTTAATAAGGTTGGAAAAATGGGTTAATTGAACATTTTATTAAACTATTTTTAATTTATTGTCAGCAAATTACATGTTTATTTTTGCTAATCATTAATAATGTTGAAATTATTATGAGGCAGTAATATTATGGACTGAACTGCGTGTTTTACAAAATACAATTAAACCAACCAAGCAGAAATAATTGCGGTTGTTTGGCGCGTTTTCGACTTAAGCGTTGATTACAGTTCCAAGTCATTGTTGTCACGGTGATTCCAAGTGCATAAACAGAAAAGTGGTCACATTTCTGGCTTCATGGATATGTTGAAAGTACAACGGCTTGGTCTCGGCTTGGCTTTTGTTGCTTAAAAGTTCCCATTTTAGACTATATTTCCAGCAATGTTTTGGGAGATTTGTTTAATATTCCCCCCGACGGAAAAACCTTCCAACCTCCATGCAAATCCTGGCGTGAGCTAAAGATTACAGGCGAGCAAAAGTCAGGAAATTCCTTCACCTAATTTTAGGTTGAACAGACTTCCTCTCATCGAATGCAGGTGTTGAGTAATGAAGATGACTCCAGACAGTTTCAAAAGATTGACCACTGCTCTTATTCTGCGTTGTCCTATCAATGACAGGTAAACCACGTTGCTGCTCTGCTTCAGTTTTACTACCAGACCAATGCAGTGAATAAATTGTTGAACCAGTTGGGACAGGTGTGAGCTCATTGTGCAGAGTGTGAAGCTCTAAGCCAGAAAACACTTTTACATTTCAATCATTAGGCCATTGACCTCTGAGCTTTGTTGTACGTCCTTCTGATAATATAATGGGCCCTTTGTAAACAAAACCCAAAACAAAGAATATTTCTATTTTTCATGTTTGAGTGCTTTCTCTTTTTTCCCTACTGATCGTTGTGTTTGTGCAAAACTTTTCAAACTTAAAATCATTTACTTTTGATGTTTTGTATCTGTGATCACCCACTTGCATTTTATGACTAATTGGGGAAGTGTGTGCACGAAAAGTGTTTCTATCTTTTCTGTTAAATGTTTCTTTTATCTATTAACTAATCTGAGAGTTTTGAATGCTTAATTTGAGGGCTGCAGTTTTAAAAGCTATTGGATAAATGATATGCTGAACTTATATCAAAGATAGATCTCCTTTCTGATTGGTCTTTCCACTTCCCATCAGGTTGCTGCTTTGATTCCCAGTCTGTTGAAAACTGACAAAACGCCACCTTTCCTTCCCTGCATATACACGTAGAACGAAAGCAAAGCATATAAGGAGCCTTTAATCTGTGAGGGTTAGTGTGTGTATAAACGGGAAATGCAAGCATGTTGTAAAATCTTTAAAGGAATGCAAAAAGCCCAAAATATTCCCATTTACAAGTTAGCAGCTGCCTAAAGCATGTTGGTTCATGAACGCTGCAGAGGCACAAACCATGAAACCACAAGATTTGGATGAGTGTGGGCCGGTTGCCAGTTTGTGACGTACAGCGGATCCCCGCCTGTTTGTGGTGCAGCATTCGGGAATTCACCTATTTGTGGATTTTGATGTGGAACAAAACTCCAAATTATTCATGGAAAAATCAGCAATTTTGTGTTTCTAACCACAAAGCACAGGAAAGCTATTATTTGTATGTGCTTTTTGCAACTATCAAGTTTTGCTTATGCTCCTTTTTTGCCTGCCCTTTAAAGTTCATCCACAAAGCAAATCATTTCTATGAAAGGTTAAAAGTTTATAGTTAGAACGTGTTTTTTTCCACTTTGCCAGTTCAGCTGCTCAATGCTGAGGCTGAAGCACAGAGGGTGTGACGCTGCTTTGCTTTTAATATTGTGAATCTTAGCACTCACTGCTGATGAATAATGGGATCTTCTGTTGCCACAAGCTTAGTTAAATCTCGATTATGTCAACTTGTGGTTTGAGGTGTCTTAGAAACTCTACCAGTAAGAATTACTGCTCATTTGGAAGCACTTGTTGCCCAAGTTCTGCAGTCTTTGATTTTCAAACCTCATCTTTCTGAAGATGCCCAAAATAAATGCTCCTAAAAGGCTCTGTCAGAACTTCTTCAGCTAACCATAGCCGATAAACCTTTAGGGATCTTCAGAGGGATCTGAGGGGGGTTCTGATTAAAGGAGGGCCCTCTCGGGTTGACAGCGAACTGTCGGATATGTCAGCTAAGACCGGCTCCTATAAATTGCCAGTTACAGATCCTAATTTAGCTGTCTTTAACATTCCCAACAATTCATCAGCCGGGGTCCCTTTGGGCTCACGGGCTCGGAGGAAGGTTACAGCGGGGTGACGGGGTTTGGAAGCGGTCAGACTGAAGCCTGGAGCTGAGAGAAAAGAAGTCTTTCAGGAGCGCAAAACAATAGTTGCAACTTGTGCGTCTGTCACGCTCGTTCTCACAGACCAGACGAGAAGACAGAATGGAGTGGCAGGCGTCTCGGTGGCTTTCTGCCCCCAGGACAACATATGCTCCGTCTGATGACACTATACAACAAGCGTGTCGACATGCATGCACAGTGAAGTCCAGTTGCATGGAGTTGCACATTGGAGAGAAATGCATCCCGGCAAAGTCGCACAGAAAATGCATTTAAATACTATGTGTAAATTAATATAGAGGAATTTAATGCTGCTCTTAGAGTGGCTTTTTTTGCTAATTAAAGCCAGTAGTGGGTAAAGTAGCTTTGAGCTTTGATGTTTCAGCTCTCCACTGACCCTCCCTTCCTCATTTCCTTAGTGTAATGCCAGGCGCACGCTCACGACTCCTCCCCTTGTTATTTATATTTTCTTTGCACGAAACGTTGAATAAACATTCATTGATGTCAGTGGACACCATTTCTGTTGTCCACTGGACTTTGGGTTGCGCCGGGTCAGCTGTTTGGGATTCCCCTCCGTAATTTCCCCTCAGAAAGCTTCTGATTGGCTACCTGTCACATTCAACAGGCTGCAGTCGGGGAAAAACCCCTGATTTAGATCAGAGCGCCACGACGATCTACCATAACACACCACACAAACGGTCTAAGATTGTTGTACGGGGCAAAAACTGGTGTAGTGTGAACTATTGCATCAAGTACATTTTTTTGTTAATGGAGCCTGAGAATCCATTTTATGTTTGTTTTTGGTTGTTTTGCTTATTTTGTTTATCAGTTCCAGTGTTAAGTGTTCTTTTGAAAATAAAGTGTATCTATTTGGCAGGAAATCGCATGTATTATTCAGTAATTTCCATTAAATCAGTGCATAAAGGTCTTCAAACAATATTATCATTTATCGCAATTATTTTTGAGACAATTAATCGGTCAGCTAAATCTGTTATCGTGCAACCCACTTTTTCCACAGAACTAAAATACTATAAACTTTAATTTATTTGTTTTCAGAGTCCTTGTATTGCTCAGAACCATCAGCTCTTGCATTCATTAGTACCTTGTTTAAATCTGTTGTGTGCAGACGGATGAAGCAGCAAACCCTGAGATGTCAGAGCAGGAAACGGGTCATCAGCCTGTGTGCGTGCTGCTGAATGAATTTTTGCTGGCTCTTTATGAGTCTGCATGGGTGGGACTGTGATTTGTGAGACTCCTCCTGGGCTTGAATAAATAGAAATACCTCCTTCTGAAGTGATAACCTCCAGGCTTAAACACAACACAGTGGTAGCATTTGTTTTGGTTTACTTTATTTATATATTTCCCCTGTCCATGAGAAAACAAGCCATTGTCTCCCTGGGATCATAAAGTGGAGATCAAAGACGGGGTTTGATTCGCTGCCCAAAGAAAAAGCTCCTGATAGATTCATCTTCTTTGTTGTTGTCTTGAATAACAGCTTCATATCTGTTGTTCTTTCATTTGTTGTGACTAAGGGAGTTGTGAAACAAATCTTTAAAATTGATTTTAAAATTTTAAACCTTGTTAGAAGTTGGATTTCTTTCTTTTCTCCCAACACAAGCACATCTACAGCTTTTGCCGATGTCCAAATTCTTTCAGTGGGCAGAGGCCCAAGGTTTCACCGGTCAAAGCTACATTATGCCATTCAGATGAGTTAAAATCATCTTAGGACTGAGGCTGTGAGGAGCAACAGTCAGGCTTTTTTCTGCCTGATTCCTTTTTTTAAACACTTTATTAGAGGTAGTATCAACAACATGAATGAAACGCATGAATATTCACCTTTATGCATTCAAACATTTGGTTATTATTCTGGAGAAGTGCTTCCAAACTCATACAAACTGCATCAGAAACCCCAGTTTGATCAGCCGTGCAGAGCTAAATACTAAACCCAACTTAAACAAGAAAGAAAGAAAGAGGAAAATGTTGCTTCTCCAGGCAGTACAATGATAGAACATTGTACTCTGTGAAAGTGAGAGGGCAGTAAGGGTATGATGAATCCCAAGGCCCAGAGCATGCCAGCCTGTTTCCCTGGAGACAACAGGCTGGGAGCAGCTGAACTCTGCACTTGTTTCCTGACAAGGACATCCCCCAAATGGGGTCATGACCTTCTGTGTGCACCTGTGCTGTTACTGTCACTTTTCCCCGACAGAACTAGGAAGTAAAGTGTGTTTTTTACTGTCACACTAACATCCAGGAAAGATGAGAAGATGGCAATCAGCCAAAGTGTTTTCACAGTACGACAAAATGCCACTGTATTATGGCATCATCGTGTTAACCAGAATGAACAAATAACTGGTTTGATCCAAACACTCACTAATGTTCTGGACACGTTTAAGTTATTTCTTGTAATATTGTATTTATATATAATATTTTTTGTTGTTGATTATGGAAAATTAAACCATAAAGCACAACTTTTTAGCACAGTATTTAAAATAAAAGCTACCAATTAATCAGCTCTTTCTATCCCTACTGTGGTAAAAGTTGGTTCTTTGCATGCATGCATTTGTCTCTTGTGTAGCTAATATCTGCAGCTCATCATATTCATTCCTGCGGCTTCTGAAAGAGACTGGAATCACCCCATGCTGCTGCCTGCTGACGGTTTGTTTGCTCTCACATCGATTCAGCATTAACACATAAATGACCATCTAAATGAGCCGTAATAACACAATAATCTCTGTGACCTATTAGAGTAATGCAGCAATAAAACAAACAGACACACACTTCCATACAGTGCTGCGTGCGGCACACTTTAATTGATTTACCAGGGTTATTTGCTCCGTTGCATGCTTATTTAAAAGGAGACGGTGTTTTATGTGTTCATGCAGTGGTGATGGTGGACCACTGCATGGCCTCGAGCTTTTTGGGACATTTTGGCACAGAAATGTCCAGCAGAGGTGGGATGGGATTAAACCACAAATTGACAGAGTGTCACAGTAGTTTATGCTAAACACATAAATAAGAAATGGTAAATCAAAATAATAATCTAAATGTTATTTTGCAAAACGTTGAGCAGAAAGTGGATAGATGAAATAAAAACCACATTAAGACTTGAGTTTGACAAGTAAACAGAAGCTCTGAGTGGCTCGATAACAACCTCCTGTTGTGAGAGGTGAACATCGAGTGTTTTTTAAAATGATATTTATAATCACAGCGTTTCATAGAGATAAATTACCTTTTTTAGCTCAGGAATCAGAAGAATGAACATAACTGTGTTTGTTCAAGGAGCTCTGATTGGGGTTTCACTTCAAAACCAGAATACGTGTCACTATTTTCACACTCACTGACATAACGAAGGAGATTCTATGAGACAGTCTGCAGGACTTTACATCGTCACACTGGTTATGAGGATTTATTCAGCCTGTAATGCATTTTGTTGTTATTTTCTTCAATCTCTACAAATATACTTCTTCTGAGAAATCCATTTTATTTGTCGCTGGAAAAGTATTTATCCTATTAAATTGCCTCGCTGTCATTTTGCTGAACCTGATCCTGATTCAAGAACGAGTCTTCTTTTATGCTGGTAACAAAAATCAATAGCGGGAGCTGAAAGTGTCAAGTGAGGGCCAATTTGTTTCTGGCTCAACATTATGATCGCTGGGGGTCTCGGATTTCTCTGTTTATTTTATGACCTGAGACATGATACGCTGTCAAAAATAGCTTTATATTTCCTGTGGCTGATGCTTGGAGCGGTCCAGGGAACGATCTTTCGCTCAGAAAGCCTTGGGTGTACACACTGTCAAAGAAATGAGCTGTAGGCCCTTTTTTCAGCTCTTCAGTTGATCTTAAAAGTGTACATGTTGTAATTCAACAACAACAAGAACAAATCTGTTTGGGCAACCTCAACAAATTGCTACCACCTGGTTGCAAAAGCGTTGAACAACCAAAGCATTACTAGGAGAAGTATACAACTTGAATTGGCAAAAATCTTCCCACTACATCATTCAGAAGCTCTAAAAATCTCTCATCTAACGATCTCTTCACATATTTCCTGTCAGATTTAATTTTCCTTTTGTTGATTTGGAGTCGGGCTGTGATGCTAAACAGTGAAATCAGGAGATCGCTAAAGCAAAGTTCACTGGTAATAATAGTCATGTTAGCTGTGCACCAAATGAAACAGCTGCAGTTTGAGTCATTTTAGCATTTTAAAAGGTGTGAGTATTCTTTAGAGGTCCACTGTGACTCTAAATGAAGTGTTTAAAGTAACAGACTCACTGACATAATTTCAGACTCATTAATTACGACGCCAGTCAAATACAAAGTCAAGATCATGTTCATCAGATGTTGATGGTTTCAGTGACTTGGAATGATCACACACCACAAATTCACAGCTGAGAGCACCATCTTCCAAAAATAATGACTCCATTAATTACCAAGCAGCGTTACCGCGCGGCGGCTCTTGCTCTTCGCCGCGTTAATTGAATGAACCAGTAATGAATTCACCGCTAATGTTCTCCGAGCTGTCTGCTCCTGGCCCGTCGTGTTCACCTAAATCTAGTCAAAGTAAGCGTCAGATGCCGTTTTTTTTTTTTTTGGTCTGTGAGAAAAGATGGATGGGGGATGAAGTCAAACTCATAATGAAGCATAAAAACAGGCCATCAGTGTTTGATGAATGTGAGGCGAGAGACGCAAAAGGGAGATGAGAATCAGGGAGTCTGAGCACCGCTGGCACAGAGAGAACGGGCTGAACAGGCAGAGGAGAATGATGGCAAACATGGGAAAAGCTTGGGAAGCTTAAATACCAAGCTACAGCGCAGCAGCCAGTCCTAGCGAGCCATTCGTTTTTCTTGGTGCTGATTGGCTGTACCTCCAAGAGCAACGATAAAGAAGACTGCGCGTTTCAGCTTCTACACGACTGCCAAGACGGTTTCCGCATATTCAGGTGTCAGAACTATCAAAATAGTTGGGTGTAAGCATTTTCAGTGGCAGTCCCAAGTATCCATGTATCCGTTGGTAGGGAACCTAAATGCCAGACCCAAAGACACATTGACACGTGAACGTTCAGGGCTGAAATCGGATCGCAAGATGACCGTTCCTACCACCGAGCCTCAGTCCGTGTGACTGATGACCCTCGTCTCTACTGGAGGAATTTATCTAAAACATAAACGTCTACAGATTTGTTGTGGTACATTTTGACGCTCTCTGCATCTCCCCACACCTTCCTTTCACTTTGAAGCAATCGTCCTCAGCGCTCTGATATTCCTCAGTGTGATTATTTCACAACTCGTTCAGCAGCAGCAGCAGCACATTCTGCCTGGTGCGACGGAGCGCTGGATGGCATTGTCACAGTCATTAGTGCTCCAGTGCAGGTGCTAATAGAACTGTTAGTTGGCTTCTTTTCTGCAGGTTAACATGTCTATATTTACTCCGTTTCTCTCACCTCTCCTTCCCTCCTCCTGTTGCTGACTTGTCGTCTTCTCTATCACCCTCGCGGCCGAGGAGAAGCACAGCCTCCACCCTTGCTGTCTTTTTGTCTCCTGCCAGCTCTCGCCCAGATTGATTGTGGAGGCTGTGTGAGATGTAGTGTGAGCTTTCTGCTGTCTCCATTCACTTGCACAAGAATGAATGCTAATCAATAGGACGTGGCTTGGAAATTTGTCAAAAGATACTCTGTCCTCCCTGTGAGAGCAGTGTGTCACATTTTACTCAATACCCAAACATGCAGATATTGTTGTTGTGGAAAGACGCTGCGTTTCACTGCTGACAAAGAAGGATACGTAGATAAATGGATGGACAGACAGACCAAGCTGTGGTTAAAGGATAAATGAGAGAATAGATCCATAAATAGATGGATATTTTGCCTTTAAGATCCATGAATAGATGGTTGGATCTTTTCCACCAAGAAGTGTGAACAGAGCCGTTCTTAGAAAATACAGAAAATATTTAAATTCATTTCATTTCAGAATATTTTCTTGTGACTTTTCATCATAACTTGCAATTCTTCTTCTAAAATGTAGCTTCACTTCCAGCCTAGTCATAGACTCGCACAAGTTGTTTGAATTATGGCTAATTTTATCTGTTGTCCTTTGTGTCGATGTTATTTATTGACAGGATTTCATGAAAAGTCATCATCCGAGGTTTAGTGGCTTTTATAGCTGCCTTCGGCATGATGGAATTAGAGACAAAGTTTCCTTATGATTTTGTCCGACTATCATTTCGAAATGTTTACTGCCACACACTCTGAAATTTTCAGAGTTTTATGATTGTTTCTTTTTTTAATGCGATATTAAACAGCAGCAACAGTAGCAGCCTGGGCTTCAGGTTAGCAGCATAGACTTTTATAGAATGTCTTCAAGCAAGAATTTGCAATTTGTACTTTATTGCTTGAAACATGCAAAACCGCTTTTATAGTCCTTTAAAAATCGGAGCCACCGACGGCTCCTCACCGTACAATATTCCCTTGCTCTTTTTTATGTTTTTATGAATTCCTTGCTCTCTGTTTCTGTTTTTTTAATGCCTGCTGTTCTCTGGCTCATTCGTTGCTTCTTTTTAAGTCACATCTGTCTGTTCCCCTCCTTCATCAGTTGGATCCTTTATAGATCAATGGTAGAGACACGATTCCCCATTCCCAATACAGATCCATGTCTCACCTGCTCTGTTTCACAGCGTGAGGAAGATCAATCTCCATAAGTCAGTGAAAAAAAGCCCTCTGGGTGCATTTCCCCTGAACTGTTCCACCAGACGCCATCAGACATTTCAATCCATCGCCTCTGCTGGGTCTTCCACCTCCCGTTTGTCGGAGTTCTGCTTGCAAGCTAAGATGATACTTTCACCCCTGTGTGAATTTATTGAAGAGGCTCATTTTTGATTCAATCTTTAATCAAAGCCGAGACGAAGATGGCATGAATGTCATCGCGCAGGCAGCTCACCACGGAGACGGGCAATTGCCGCTGTATTCCCTGGATCATTAACGGATGCTGGTAAAATGTAAAAGCAGAGAATAGAAAGGGAAAATGGAAGGAAACGAGTTGGTGGGTGTTTGATGCCAGAACCTTTCTGCGTCATTAACCGGTGCTGTAACAAGTCATCATCTGGTGGATCGGTGCTTGTGTCTGCAGCTCGTCCTTAATATCACACAGTAAATGTTTTACACACTTTACAAGTACTCCAGGATTATGGATTTACCCTTTCATGCTCCCCATTGTCATTGAAACTTCCTGCATGATGAAACTGCATAATATATATTCAAATCTTATTTTTCCTTTTGTTAGTTTCTTTACTTGGAATAAAATACACTTTACACATATTGATCTCTTTGTTGTAATGTTCTTTCACAAACTCTAGTCAACTTTGTCACATCTCACTGTGCCTACGTTTATCTGTTCATAAGGTTTGTTTCCAGAGAAACTTGCAACATAAAAAGACATTAATGATCGTTGTGCATGTGTCACAGGTGAGCAATGCAGCCTGTCACGTGTGCCACTGAATTCACATTATAATATCAGAGACAACGCAACAATAAGGCTTAATGGGCCACCGCAGAGTTAGACGTAATGCAGCGTAGAGGACAGTACCAGCGGGCAGGCTATTCAGATGAGAAACAACTGTGAAATGAAATAAGACATGGACAGTAAAGCCAATCCGACTGGCGAGAAGAACATAAACCTGAAAAATTGCTGAAATTTTTATTGCTAGGTTGGGTGGAAAACAAACATCAGCACAGGGTAAAGTTTCAACCTGATGATAAAGATTTTAGACGATTATATTTTAAGAAATATGTGATCAATATGGATCATTTACATCAGGGGAAGAGCTGACCGCTTCATCTACAACTCTATGAAGACAAATAGCAGACGGCTGCTAAATACGGAAAGCAAATCAGTCGACTCCCGTTGTGATTATTCTCTTACTTTTCTTCATCTCAAGCATCCTCCTCTGCCAGAGCTGCACTGTTGCATCTGTTCTCAGCTTGTGTCAAACAACAACATTGTTTTTAATGACGGTCTCGCACAGCAGTGGATTATAATGGAGGAAAACGCATGAATATTTTTTAATTATGGATTTTAACTCGCAGAAGCTTTCAGTTCTGATAAAGATGCATATTTTCAGCGCTGGCATTTACCTCTGGACTGCAGAGAACACAACCCTGACCTGACAGAATAGCACACAGTGTCATATACAGGCTCCTGTCATCTTAAAAGTCTCAATGTTCATCCATTTCCCCCCTGGGATCGGCTGTGGCTCTCCAGAGTGTCAAGAATCCAGCAACATTGACTTTTATCTCTGACGTTCCGTTGAAATGCATCATATCCTCCATATTAAAATATCTTAAGATGGGATTTTTAAAGCTTCGAGTCTCTTTGGAGCTGCAGCCCTGCTGCTCACACTATGGATACATGAACTGGGTTCCTCCCAGAACGTAGCACGATGAGCTGAGCGTTTGTTATTGCAATCAACACCTTGTGCATCTTTTCTTGTCACTCGCATCGATACCAGATTTGCATGGTGAGGTGTTGGGAATACTCAGTATGCAATGTAGGGAAGCGTAGTATGTGCTTGTTGATTACTCAGATTCTTATTTAGAAATATAACAACTGTTTGTTTGAGCATAATTGCATGAAAAGATAATAATCAAAAAGATAATAAAATCCCAGTCGGTCAGTGTCTCTGATGTGAAGACTTTCCAAATGCATTGTATAAGTCAGTCCAGACGTATTTACATCTGAGCCCGACAGCAGAAACTGCTGACATTCAATGCCTGCAGCAGAAACATTGCGTCTATCAACACTCGCTGTTTAGCGCTCGTGGCTAAATGAAGATGGCATTATTAATTGTGACTGGCTTGCTGTTCTTAACAGGACTTGAGTCTAGTTGGCAGGGCGATTGCTGGTACAAGCCAGATTTCTTTAGATTTGAGAATCAGGTTTCCCAGAACTACAAAGGAAGAGTAGGGATCTCTTGAGGATAAAAGAACCAATTGCATGACTGCAGGAAGAGAACTACATCAAATATCTAAATATTCCATGTCTTGGAAAGGGAAAAATAATCTATGCCTGCTTTCAGTTTGAGGAGTTTTGAATCTAGAAATGACAAAACGTATTACTGGAGTTTATGAGATTCAAAAACTATTCACATCTCACCTCTGGTACAAAACCACACAAGTATGAAAGCAGTGAGTAAAGAGTGATACAGATCCCTTTATTCAATAGCTTCTGAATACCATTTAGCAGCAATAACTAGAAGAACTTTTAAGTTATTTTTCTTTATAAACTCACTAAAGTTTGTTGTGGAGTTTAGACATTTGCTTCTGCAAAACTTTCAAGGTCTCATGTGACATTCCGCTCAGGCCAAGGTCTACACTTTAACTGAGACGCTGCAACACAAACACAATGATCTTTCTTTTCCTTTTCAGCCTTTCAGCTCCAAAGTTGCAGCTGTGCTCAGATTTTGAGCCAAACTTCAGCTGTTGGACAGACTGCCTCATATTTAACTCTAGAATGCTTTAATACCAACAGAAGTTCAGTGTCGACTCAATGGGTCTCAGGCGAACTCCAGTCCTCAAGGGCCGCTGTCCTGCAGTTTTTAGATGTGCCACAGGTACGAAACACTGGAATAAAATGGCTTAATTACCGCTTAGATCAGTTGACCTAATGACCTAATTAATCTGTTCAGGTGTGCTGCAGCAGAGGCTCATCTAAAAGGACACCGGCCCTTGAGGCCTGGAGTTTCACACCCCTGGTCTAATGTGTCTAGGTTTTATATTTTCTACAATACAATTTCAGCCATTGTGACCAATCCTCTGAAGTTGTCTTGTTGTGTTACTCGCTGACGTGGGTTTGCAGGAGGATGTAGATGTTGAACAAAAGTGTCCCGAACATGAAGCCTTGAGGAACGCCACGCGATATTTGTTCACTTGGATTCAGAATTGTGAAATGACACAAAGTCGTCCTGGTCTTCCAAATAAGAACTGAACCAGAATATTGCAGCGCCACTTTGCCAGTTACATTTAAATGGGTGCAATTTTGGGTTGATTCTTGTTTAAATAGAAACTAACAGTGTGGATGTAGTGTGTTGTTGGACATTTGAGGTTAGAGTTCAATAATTGCCTCCCCAGATCATTGAAGTTGAGGTTTTCAAAACTAACAAACCATGAAAGCATAGTTTATAAATGTTTTAAATTCCATTTTACTGATTCAAAGAGAAAACCTAGAGTAAGCTGTAAGTAATGTTTTCGTGAACCTTAAGGAAAGGCAATATGTGAATCAGAAAGAGGACATTCCTGGAGAGCAGAGACGGATAAAGCTGCTGTCAGAATGACTAATTTCCCTGATGAAATCCTTCCTGTTGCATCTCCTTGAATAGACTGTATTGCTTGGTGGATTATCATCAAACACTCACTATAGATAGCTCTCCAATCCCTAATAGACCTCTGCAGCCCAGATTCAGCTCATCAAAAGATGTCATAAGAGAACTCTGTCTGTCCTCCAGGGGTTCAACCTTTAACCTGATTGTTTGGATCTCTTTAGGAGAGGCTCGACATTCTGATGGATTGAAAGATGATGGGTCTGAATGTGACTCTCAATAAAGCGATGGTATTATTCTGCCCCATTGGAATACAAATCTGCATTATATATTAGCTTAGTAAAACTGAAGAAGAAATCCACCGTAGCTGCAGGATTTATCGGTCAGTGCTCTCTACTGTAAATCCTGACCTCCCCTCATAATCTGCCTGTTAATACCCATCAGCTGCCCTTGAATGCAGAACAGCACTTGTGTGTTTAACAAGGCCTGTTTGTACCAGATTACTGGATCCCGGTGGGACGGCATTCAGAGCGCTCCCCCACCAGGGTCAGAGTAGCTCTGCTCGCATGTAGCCCCCCACTTTATCAATCGATTCCTCCTGGTAGACGGACGCGCCGCTCTTGCTTTCAACCCCAGCGTCCTCCCGAAAGACCGTCCGCCTGAGTGAAATGGAAAGACGGGGGGAGGAAACAAAGATGAAACAAAGAGATGTTGATGTAAACAAAGGAAGTGGAAGAAAATTGGAACATGAGAAGTTTATAATTGATAGATTTCTGCTACTTCCAAATCTAAAACTTGCTCGTGTCCATCATGGCACTTAGAAACCGGATGGCACAAGCACCTCGTGTTACTAACACACCTGCCCTCTGACACACACATCCTCCCAGCCTGTTCTCCTCCACCCTAATGAGGAAGCTCATTACGAGCAAACAAGCCGCCGCTTCTCTGAATAAACAACTAGGACATGCCCTGCAGCTCAGTGAGGTGTGGAGCTGGAGGCTGAATATTTTATTGATTCTTCAAGTCCAGCTGTTGATCTGTCTTGTGTACTCGTGTCATTAATGTAGTGTCTACAGAACAAAGCCATGCTTCCTCGGAGTTCATCAGGTTGCAGTAATTGCTAAGTGGTCGCCGGTTTGCAATCTTCCAGCTGCTCCAAAGACGCGTTCCGTTGGGAGGCTTTGCTTTTGCAGGATGAGATTCTCTTTTCTATGGTTTCAATGTGGCTTGAGGGTGAAGGCGACGCGATATCTTACAAATTACAAATCCTGGCAACCACTTTCAGAGTTAGTTAAATCTCTTTTGTTTGTCTATTTTGCCTGAGAAACTGAAACTATTTAGTTTTCATTCACACTTTGTACCTCAAGGTTTTGATTTCTATTTCCATGAAGCATTACAATTTATGCAGATTTTAGTTGGACATTATTCATAAAAACGATGATATTGTCAAAGTGCTCCCTTGCCTAATGACTGTTCACACTGTGTAACTCCCTATAATTAAAATAGAAGCATTGCTCTGTCATAAATTTGCTCAGTAACACATAATTTTGATTTCAAAAGCCAGATTTCATGCTTATGTAAAGCTCGTTTATTCTCTGAGTGACTGAAAGCTTGGCTAACATGTCTTGAAGTTCCAGCAGCTCCATAAAAATGCTGCTTTTCTGTGTGTTGATCCAGTTCCAGCATATGCATGACTTACTGTGACTCCGGATTGAACTGGACCACTAAGTGAGATTTCCTTCTCCAGTGTGCAGCTTGTTGTGAGTCATTTGGTGCATTTTGGTGCAACTGTAGCTGACTTGACGTTAAACATGAACTCCCAGTGACTTCAAAAGGGGGTGGGAGTGCAGAAAGATTGCAGCCATCTCTGACAAATCTCGCTAGTATGAATAATCTGAAATTTGGAAACAGGTTTGACATAGATTCCCTCTAAAGCGTGAGCTTTTTTTAGCGTTTCTGTCTGTTTTGTTGAGAGCTTTAAACCCCGTATCATGAAATTGTTTTGCTGGGTGAGATGCATGTAAACAACTGTGAAGGTTATTAAAATATCACAAATTAAAAGTCTTTGCCCTTTTGTTTATGAAAAAAAATATATTCAGTTATGTGAAATAAAAAATAAAAGACAAAGGATTGATGGAAAGCTCCATTCCCTAATGATAAAAATGCGATTTAAAAAGTCTGCAAACATGAACACTTTTGTACTTACCAAGATTCCTAATTAGTCTAATTGGTTCTGATTTGATTTCAGGATCATCCAGGTCTTCATCAGCGAATACAAAGACAGTTTTAAGGGTCGTGACCTCTATGGGAATAGAAAATCTGAGAAAAGATATCTCCAAAATGACTGAAATATGATAATGTTTCAGAATAAATAAAACATTTATAATTCTTTTGCTCTTTACAATGGCTGCCCAGACATATTTCCACCTGTCCAAGCTGGTCAGGCCAAGGCGCATTAAAGGTGAGGTTCGGCCATGTAATGAAGGTTTTCCCTCCTGTGTAATTAATTACAGCGTTTATCTGACTGGAAAAAATGATGCTGCTGATGGATTATATGAGGATGCAACACCTCGGCCCCGGATGGCTGATTGGGAAATGGATCATGATTATCTGGGTTAGAACAACAGAAACATTGAGCAGGCCCATCACCTCATATCAGATCCATGAGCAGAGAGGTCGTAAACTCCAACCTGCCATTACGTAACTTCTGCATTTGTTATTTAAATTCTGAAGAGTTGGATATGAGTTCAGTAACTGTATCTAAATTACATTCAAGTGGAATGCAACCAATATCCAGATGACTTATTTTATTTGATGCAAAATATTTAAGAAGATGTCAAAGAACAGGTGAAAGAAAGAAGTGGTAGTGGAAGCTAAAATTTCACTCAAAAACAAAGAAACATCGATGAACACCACACACAAAGACATTTTAATCTAAATTTTTCGCTAATAAAGGTTTATAATATTGTTTTTATCCAATGTTATGATTTATAAGTGCTCCTACTTTATTCTATGCTGATTTAGTTAAAAGCAAATAAGATTTCCGTTTCATTTTACTTGTATGATCTTAATTGAATTTATGATCCTTAGATTTCCATGTTCCAATGGAAATCCAATAAGTTTGACACCACAGTGATCATCAAAAACAATGATGATGCCGCCTGCAGGCAGCAGGGAGATCGTCCGACTGGGTGATGCGACACCATTACGACAATAAAATCCAATCTTCATTTTCAATGCCTGTGACAACTTTGCTATGTGATTTCTTAAAAATAAAGCCAAGATATGTATAATTACTGAGAAACTGAGTTACTGTACCTTGAGCAGAAGTTGCAGTTGAGTGTCCTTAAATGAATGAATGAGTTGTGGAGAACAGAGGGATTCATTTGAGCCAATCCAGTGTTTGTTGAAGGTCACAACCTCCAGTTGCTGACGCACGTCTTCTCTGCAGCAACCATGCAGCCGCCACAGCGTCTTTAAACGCAGCGTTTGGAAGTTTAATACTTCTAGCTGCTTTTGGCTTTGCAAGCGACAGCAGCTTTCTCAGAGAGCCCATCTGTGAAAACGCAATAACGTTTCCTTTTTTTATTTTATTTTTCCTACCTCCCTCGGGGACGGGGGTGGGGTGTGTTGGGCTCGGGCGTCTTTATCTCTCACCGGCCGGCACTCTCCATATTCCGGCTCTAAATTACTTCCTCTGCCTCTGTGATGGAGAACTAAAAGAAAACGATAAGTCCGAAGGCGTGAATATGGAATTTATATGCTGTATAAATGCCGGTTTCGTGTGGGAAACTATTCAAAGTGAATCCTCAGACAGATTGGCGAAATGACTCTTCAGAGCTCCGTGAGAGCTGATAGGGAGAGAAGGATCTGCATTGGAAGGGGAATGAAGGAGCGGAGAGCAAACATCAACAATTTTTTCCTCATCTATCATTGTGTCATAAAGCAGTCTACAATGTAACCAGCGTGTTCTGGTTCAGTAAATATAGATGGAAAGGCTGGCGGTGGGAGTTTAAAGGAATGATAAACAAAGCAGTGTTGTAGCATTTCATCTAACCTCAGCGCCGGTCAGGGGCGCAAAAGTTTCAATTCATGGATAAATAAAAACCATATTTGTCTGTCCAGCAGGTTATGAGCGCACTTCATCATTCGGCTGATTTTTATTTATTTTTTTAGTTTTTTCAAGCCAGGAATTTTGATTAAAATGTTCAGCTGAGATGTTCAAAGTTGACTTTCGATTGGAAAGTATAAATGAATGAATGAATGAATATCTTGGATATTTACCTGAAAGTAACTACTATTATATTTGTTTTTATTTATTTGCTAAATTGTTAATAAGGAAAAAAATAAATGAATGTAAATAAAAGCAAATGAATGAATGAAGAATGTTGGCTGTTAAGATTGAAAAAATATGTAATTTTTTTTCCATTCGTTTATATTAAGGGTGTTAATTTCAATGAAATAATTAAATAGACATTTCATGTGTAAAAGCAGCTCTATGTCATGTTTGCACATCAAGTTTATTTATCTATTATAGTTAAATAACTGAACATTTACAGTAACAATACACACGTTTACGTTGTAAATAAATCTGTGAACAACATGAAATGTGACGAACAAATGCAAGATCAGCTTGTTGTCTGGCCGATGAAAGAGGATATTTTACACGCCTAGTAATTTTCCACAGACTGTTTCTCACATTTAAACCTTCCGCTAGTACAAGGTAGCCCAGCTTGACCCTCACTGGGGGTGGTGACGAGTAACAGCTGCCTCCTTGTGATCTGTCCGTTCTGCCAAGCCGGCTGCAGCGGGTCGTCACTTTCCAGCACATGTGTACACGGGGGCGTTAGGTGTGACGTGCTCTGGGCTCTGGCCCACAAGCTCTCACTTAAATATCAGCCGATGCAGCCTGACAGGCCAGCGGACGCTCCAGGGCAGAGAGGGGTCATCAGGAAAAATAACTTAAACATCACTCAGGTTGGGTTGTGTCAGGTTCGTCTTCGGCGAACTCTGACCTGCAAATTTGAAATGTGGAGCAACACTGAGTGAGCTGTTTTGACATTGACGGTGATTAAGGCTGCTTTTTGCGTGACTTTGCCGTTTTATCTCTCACTAATACCTGCTCATCAAAAGAGGCAATTGAGCTTTACTAAAATGGTAAAATATTAAAATTTGGTGCCATTAACACTGTACTGTGGATCCCTGGTATTTTCCCTGACCTTAGCTAGAGCAGCTGAAATCTGTGAGTACTTGAAAAATGTCAACAGTTCAAACACCAAAAATTCCTTAACATGTGTTAACACAGTGTAGCTGCTGAATGTTTTTTCTAATCGTTCTTTGAATCCCTTCATGAAATTGGTTTGCTTTGCACAACTGTAAGTAATAAGCTTGGAGAATCTGAGGCTAGTCGGTGACATATGCTACGCTGAGTTTGACTGGACTAGAAAAGACACGTAGCATCACACCTCAGACTCTGCAGGCCGTGTCATTGGCTCTTGAAGGTCAGCGCTCGGGGATATTAGCTCTTTTTAATGCTCAGCGCTGCTCTGGTCAGCCAAGGACCCGTCCTCCATCCTTCCTCGCCATTTGTTCACTAGCGTCGTCCTTCTCTTTCTGCTAATGTGAGACTCAGAAGGTGGTTATCTGCCCGTTTTTCCTGCAGAAGCTTCACTTTATTTCTTCATTGGAGCGTTTTAACTGCTCCGATAACGTCCTTTTAGTCTTACAGATGGCTTTGTGTTGCCTGTTTGTGGGCCACATGTTGACTTTTGAGCAGCTGAGGGAATACTGATGCCACCTCCTTCCCTGACTGTGAATATATCAGCAAACACATTGTTGAAATACAAATCTCCATTCATTTTCCTTCACTTAAACCAGATTACCTCTCACAGAAACCCACTTCAGGAAACGTGTGTACATTTCTATGCAGCTCCTCTGCCACGAGAGTCAATCTGGGATGATGTTTGATAATGCCCCAATTAATATTGCATGGTTCGCCTCGCTTGGCTTTTAATGTATTCCTGCTCGCTCGTGTGTTATCTCCGCGGCCCATCTCTCAGGCATCCCGGCTTGTTATGGCGGTCCCTCGTGGGTTTGTGTGTGTGTGCCGAACCCACACGCACACAGCAGATAAGAACTCATCCTGAGGCCCACGGTGAGTGGCAAAGACGAGACATTCGAGGAATACAGCGGCACAATGGGACGTTACTTTGTTTGGTATCAGTAAGCAGAGAAGAAGCAGCGGGATAGGAAGGGACTTTGTTGGCATCTGCAATATTAGTTTTTACCCAAAACATATAGCTCTAATCCACAGTTTTTTGTGGTTGTACATGCAGGAGTGAAGCTCTATACTGTCTAGTAGACAAAATTGAGATTTGCAAACACTCAAATAAACTCACTGAAAATTTAAGATGTATAACTCTGGATTTTTGCGAGTTGGGAACGTCTTTCAGGACCATTTCTAAACACTTATGGATTCCAAGATTATCGATTCAATAATTTATAGATAAGTAGAAAAAAATCCTTTGACATTTCAGGAAGAAGACCCAAACTATAATCCATTGAATAACGATGGGAAAGAGGAGAGACTAGACAGGAACACACCCTCTTGCTCCAAAACTGATTCCACCGTGACTGAAATGTGCAGTTTCTCATATAATTAGTCCAAATACCTTCCAAACAAAAGTCTCTGGTTGAGTTGCAGGGGACACAAATAACTGACAGGGATGATGTATTCAAATACATCAATAATTTATCAATAAACCCAAATTTCTAATTATTTATGGCTGTACATGCTCTTCAAACATTTTAGGACGAAGTTGTTTTCAACAATAAAAGCTGGGTACAGTTCATGGCTCAATTTTGCTGCCTTTGCTGGAAGTAATGGGAGCAGCTCAGCCTCATCCTCAGCTCATGCAGACCCAGCAGTCTGCACGAAAGCACATCTGTCCCTGGGGGAAACATCCTGTCCTGACGCCCCCCGTGGAGCAGCCGGGGATGAGCCAAAGAGGAACCGAATTCTGCCAAAGGAAGAGACAAAAACAGAGATAGACACAACCCAGACAGCCCTTAAGATAGCTTCTGCTTCCAGGCAATAACCCAGATGTGTAATTTGTAGTCCACATGTGCAATAACTCTGCACTTTTCTTGCCTTTTTTGAAATTTCAACTCATTGAAGGAAAGATGCAATGAAATCCCAATGCTTAAGATAAAATAAAGTGAATTGAATTAGATTTGTAGGTTCTCTATATTCTTGTGATTGATTGTTGACCTTCAGCTAAGCACAGGTATGAGATCTCAGGTTTTCTCACTGAAAGAAATATTTGCTTTGGAAAACATCAAAAACTTTACAAACCCTTCATCTTTGCTTTAAATGAAACCCAATGTTTTCACAATGAATTCAATATTTCCCACTCTCTGGACTGAAATCAACTTTCTTTTCCCCCCACGGTAATAAATTGTATATTGTTTGAATTCCAGCTGCTCCAGAGGCTCTAAAGTTAGATTATAGTGTGGAAGACACTCGACCGGCTGATGGTCCAGCTGGTCTTGGATGTACTATTTCTGGAATGACTTATTTTCCCTGCGGTATAAACCTCAGAGCTAATCGGGTCGTATGGGGTCATCAGATTGTCTCTCTCCCTTTGGTAGACATCAGCATCAGTGAGTTTCTTCTTGGTGGCAGGAACTAAGAATAAGAGTTTTTGAACTTGTTGACTCTGAAACTTTGTATGTTTCACATCGTCTTGTGCCTGTATTAAAGGAACTGGTTTTAGGTCGTCAAGGTAACATGATTGGCCGGTAGAAGATGCCATTTGATGTAAATGCATGGAATATTAAATCATTTTTGGTGACGATCGGCTTTTCTGTAGAAAAGAAAGTGCGAGCTATTCAAAGAGTTTAAGAGAAGAAAAGCGAAGAATATCTTACTTACTGCACATGCAAATTTCCTCAAGCTCGGTGACAGAAAGTCTTTATCTCCCTGCAGCAGTAGCAGAAGTTTCCCACTCAGGAGAGCAGATTCTGCCATCTTCCTCTCTCGTCTCCACAAACTGTTTGATCAGTTTGATTTGTTCAAACATCGCATGTCTGTCCGTGTTTTTTCAAGCAGTCTTTCCAGCCCGCAGGTGGCCTGTCTGGGTGTACTTTTCATTTATTTTTAACGTCAGGGCATCGGATTAATGAGGCCTTTCCTCCTTCACACCCCGGTTTGTTGCAGACCTTCCCTGACCGCCGTCTCTGGGGGATTTCTTAAGGGTAAATGGCTGGAGGGTGAAGTCATACCTCTGTTGCAGGAAGACGGGAATCATTGAAAGGTAGTTCCAGAGGGAACCTGGCTCTGCACTAATTATCAGTGTTGTGCAATGTAGCAGAACAGAAATATATTTTTCAAGATATACCTTTTAATATGCGTCAGTATTTTGATCCAGTACTTTATATCCCTTGTAGTTCATAGACAAGAATCTCAAGGTGTGAAGGAAGCTACCTGGTTTGGTGAGTTAAGAGTCAGATTTTTTTATTTTTTATGCTGGTGATCTGGTTCTGATGGTGTCATAAAGTTATTACCTTTGGTGCACACATGAATCAGTTTTTAGCTGAATGTGAGAGTCTGCTCCTCTAACTCCAGGCTGATTGTTGTCAACCGGAACAAAATCTGAAAGGACGCTCACGGTTGGGGGTCAGTCTCTGCCGCAAGCAGAAAAGTTCAAGTATTTTGATGTCTTCTTCGCAACTGATGCTAGAAAAGAGGAGGAACATTTGGGATTGTGTTGGTGCCTCATCTGCAGTAATGTGGGTTCGAGTTGGTCTGTCTAAGAAAACCAAAAATGTCACTAAGCAAAGCCCTGCATCAGATCTGCTTCTGGTTGTGTCTCCTTCATGTTGGCTAGTTTTTCCAATTGTTTAAAGGTTTTGGAATTGCACAAAGGAAATAACTCATCAATGCTTATGATAAATGAACAAAACACCAAACACCAACTGTGCTGATTGTCTCAGTTAGCCCACTGACACAGAGCTCTATTTGCACCAATACAGTGAAGTCCCAGAGTTAGAAGTAGAGGACACAACGTTGGCTCTGTTTCTGCCTGGAGGCCGATTGCAGACGCATTCATTAGTGACAGAAATGTCCCTCATGCTCTTAAAAAGTTTGTAATCTGGTCATTTCTATAAATGACTTTTGAGCCATTTAGCTGGCATGTATCCCAAACAATGTTTTATATGTGAATATAGATGTTTGCTGAGCTTGCAGTAAAATGCTCTGAAAGCTCTTTGCTGCTGGAAGTGATATAATTTTCTCAGCAGTGCACCTCTGTCCACATCATACCCCTCTGTTTGCTTTTAAAGCACCCTGTTCCCAGGAATAGGTCAGCCTGTGTGAGAACAACGATTTCTCACACCTTCCAATTACTGCAGACCTCTCACAACCCTGAAGCTCGCCGCTGCTGCTATCAGCAGGTTTCTCAAGTTTTCCTAAACTCATCAGACATGCAGTTCCCTCCCAAAGAAACCAGCCGGAAAAACGACGATTTTATCGTAGGTGTAAGTTGAATGCAACAAGATGTCAGAAGGCGTCTGTAAAATTAATCGTTACTAATTTTTAACCGTTTCTTCCTCGACTCTCTGCAGTGTGGCTGTAAAAAAAAAAAAAAAAAAAACTCCCACAAAAACCACTTATCAGGCAGTTTGATGTTAGAAAAAGAAATTTAAACATAAATATATGCACATCTCTATTGTTTTAATCTCGTTCTTTTCTGAAAATGTTCATTTAATTCCTGGTGAATGCAGTTGTTCTAACGGACAACTAAATAAAAATATATCTTGCTTTGTTGACGTTCATTCTCCTATGAATCCACACACCAGTTTATGTAAACAGACTTTGATTGAGGCCGGATTGTTATGCAACTGCTAATAATAAAGAGCCTTGAATGACGCAGATTCCCAGGCTGAAAGGAAATAAAACTCTAAATGTTCACATAATTTGATTTGGTCTTGCTTTACAGAAGCATTAAAAGCAGTTCCCTGAAACAGCATTATAAATGGAAAGGTTTAGGTTTTGACAACAAAAGCAACCTGTGATTTATCCGTTGGTATTTAAAAGAGAAGCGTTTCTCAATCCTACGGTTGATTTTGTTGTTAAGAAAACCCCCAACAAATGACAAATGGGAAAAGATGAAGAGACCCAACTACTCAAATGTAGCAATTAACTCCTAACAAAAGCTCTAATGGATTGATATGGATTAGAGTTAAGTTTTTATGGTCAGATCACCTCCTTTTTAATAATTTAGAAATCACCAGAAGCTACAGTGCGGACCACTTTTAATAAGCAGAGTCACATTTCAGAGCAGCCCTAAAACCTTTAATTGTCGCCTTTGTACTCAAAGTTATTCATATAAGCTTTTAATAGGAGCTCAGGGGTGCATTATCTGAACAAAAAAACCCAGCTTCACTCTCTCAACAAAGTGGCTTATTGCTTTGAGAAAATGAACACTGAGGAGAACAGCCTCATGAATGAATTAGTTGTCTGCAACAGATTACTGCTGCAGCGAAGTGGTTCGTTTCTCACGCTGACCTTTCCGACCGTGGAAAAGCCTGTTGTCACCTTCAGCTTCTCTGTTGGATTAATTATTACACCCGTTTCCTATTTATCATTATTATTTTATAGTTTTTGCATCGCTTAGAAGAAAACTTGGCTCTGTTTTTAACATTATTTTTACATTAACATATTCTTATTGCCTGATGTGTTTTAAAAAAGTGCTGGTTATTTTGAACTTTCACCTTTTTTAAGGGGTACTTTTTATGCCATAATGTGGGGAGCATACATTTTCATTCTGAAAGCAGGCTTTCATGTCTTTTGCTCTCAAAACTTGTAATGCTTGTACTCAAAACTTCTGCTCTCTTTCAAATATTCACTCTGCTTTCTCAAACCTTTCTCCTCACACTCAAAACGTGTCTCTGCTCGGATCAAATCTCCGCTTGCAAACCTCACTTTCAAATTATTTTCTGCTTGCGCTGGGAACAAAAAAGTACCGTCGCTTGGCAACCTCTCGGCCAATAGAATGACAGTGTTTTACTGGGTGCGTTTGTTTCTTTTTAGTGGGTGTTCCAGTTTGGCTACTACCGATTGTTGCATTCAAGTTTTGAGAATAAAGACATGAAATCCTGCTTTCAGACTGAAAATGTCTGCTCTCGAATATTCCCCCATACGGCAGCTTTGATGTAGTTCACAGTTCTTATTTCCCCTAATAGGGAATCATAAACAAGGACTATTTATCTCCATAATAATTTAAGTTACTTAAACCCAGAAGAAAAAGGGTTTGATTTGAAGCAGAAGATGTAAAATGGATGTAGAAATCAAATTTTAAATGATGGTTGCTGTACCTCAGGCTAAAGGTGGACTTTTTTCTCCTAACGACACTGAAAATGACTCAAAATGTTCTCATAACTAATCCAGTTGCATCTGGACTACACAGTTACGGGGCATTGTTATTGGTATCAGCTGTTTGGCAATGAAAAATGGCCAAACGTTGCCCAATTTGTAATCACTTTCATAGATTCCAAGAATACTTGAATCTCTAAAAGTGGGTTTGGAAAGTATTCATTGGTGTTGAATGGGACTTTTATTGTCTTCATATTTTGAAAACCATCAATATTTTTTTTTAAAGTAGAAAGAAAAGTATTTGCTTATTAACATAACCCAGTTCCCATGTTCATTAAACCCGATTCAGTTATAGGTGCAGCCACAACTAAAACGTCATATTCAGATACGGTGGTGAAAATAATCAATTGTTTGCCATGTTTATAAAAACACACAATTCTAAGCCAACCTTTCTGGGTTCACCACTGAATGTTTCTTGAAGCAACATAAATGTCATCATGCAAAAACAAACCTCACATTTCTACCTTTGCTCTTTCTCTCCATCCTTCCGTGCCTTTGTCAGCGGCCCAGGATGCAATGAATAAACAATGGAGGAAGTATTACTTGCACAGCCCACAGTCAAAACGTGAAGGGTGGTCTGCTTCCATATGCCTCCCTCCGTCATGTCAGCGCCGGCTTGTTGCAGTTTGACAAATCCAGCTTTCTATTCTAGAAACTACCTGAGCCAAAAACAAACAAAACCAACCGAATCCTTTTCCATTTTGCTGGTAGGAAGAAGAAGAAAAGCACACATGGCAGAGAAAGGGATGATGATGAAAATAAGATGGGTGGATTTGGGGGGGAAGTGATTGGAGTTCCTTGTAGCCCAGTGATCTGGAAAAGAGTTTGCACTGCTTTCATTTCTCCCTGCTGTTTTCATTCAGCTCTTGAACCAAGCACACCTCTAATATTCCTTCCTCAATGCAAAGCCTGCATTTGGGTAATGTACCAGTTCATGAAATAAAATCTTCTGGAGAATAAAATGCATTGTCGCCGTCTTCACACAAGAGCCCTTGAATGGAGAAACAGTACAAACACCCACATCTGACATAAGACTGGTAGATAACCAGATTAAATCAATTTTATGACAACCTTTTTTTCTGTCTATGGGTACCCTCTTGGGACAATAACAATAAGAAGCACATTAATGTAATAGCTCTTTGCCTTTCTGTTCTGTAAATGGCCGTACCATTAGGAAATTATCTCTGGATTTACTATTCTGAAGCAAGCAGCGAGTGGTGCTGAATCAGACTGCATACAATTTGAATCTATTATAACAGGTGGAAGCCACGGATGAAGGAGCAGTGTAGCAATATGTAGTTACTGTAAAATATTTGAATTTTTATAAATCATTTCCTGATCAAATGTAATGTCATTTTGGAACAGTTAAATCCACATCTTTTGCTTTATTCTGGTACGATTTAAATGAAGATATATCTGTGTGTGGTGGGACCTTGTGAAGGGAATTTAGAGGAACGTCTTGGAATTTTCAAGACTTGTTGTTTTACAACTTTCTCTACCACATTTTTTCCTTCCACTAAACTTTTCATTGGTATAACAGGATACAGTCCTCCAATTGGTACTTTTCTATACTTGTATGTAATCTCTGTAGTACATCTACATGTTTCACATCATCAATTGGAAAAAAAAAAAATTGCTTTTCAATAAAATTTCACCTTCCTGACAAGAAGGAAAGCAACACAATTTAAACTGGCAACCTCCATTGTAGATGACGTCATTCTAAGTGCTTTTCAAGGTAACCCTTCTTGGTAGCTAAGGATCCACATTAAACCAGAAACAAGAAAATGTGAGAAAATGCATGGCGAGCTCTGAGCTCACACAGAGACGGAAAAAATCCATTAGACTAGAAATCCACTGAAGTAACACTAAATTAGAAGTATGTCGGCGTTTGTTGTGACGCTGTGGCTTTTCTTTAGAGGCTGAGCAAATGGCCCGGCTGCAACTTTGGATCCAGAAAGCCTCGACAAAGACGACATACCCTCTCCGTCAGATTCCTCCACCTTCCCCAGATTGTGGGTCATTGAGTGCGTCGTTGTCTCATTGTGTTTGCGCCGCTGCTGGTGGACACATGTGAGCTGCGTTCTTCTCTTTCTGTGTGTCGCCTTTGTAAGAAGCTGTTTGTGGCTGTCCTGTTCACTGCAGGTTGTTTTGACTCGGGTTGCTGTCTAAGCGACAGACGGGTCACACCTGTCCTCTGAAGAATGAACTGCCGCATCAATAACAAAACCAAACTGTCAAACTCAATTATTCCACTTGTGGGAGGCATTCCTGACACCAGTAACATTGTTATGGTGGCAGAGCAGGAGATCGGCTCGATTTTGCTCAGTCTGTGTTTTTTATGTCAGATATTGGGGGAGATTTTGAGAGACATATGTTTGTCAATAACTCAATCGGTTGTGATCAGCTTTTATTTACTATGCATTTTTTTAATCCAATAAAATGTAAAGCAAAGTCAATCAGTGAAAGAAGTACAATCGCACAAAAGGACAGCAAACTATATTCATTAAAAATTAATTCGACGACCAGAATGAAATGTCATTTCCATGTAAACATAGAAACATAATCGTGAAAAAAGGAAAACACTAGAGAAGTAATTTTCCTAGGCATTTCTGGGTCAATCAGAACAAAAATCAAAGTTTTTCCTGAACTACACATGTAGGTTAATCTGATTTATATGTAGACTTTCAATCAGATCTTATATTTTTTAGTTTACCTCTGAAATGATGCACTGTAAAACTCAAGAGAGTTGAGATGACGTGATAAAACATTATAATGACATCAAGTTGCAGAACTGCGTCCCAACTTCAGATTGTCTGAGTATTTGTGTCACTTTGATTTTCTTAAATGATTCCAGCAATTGGCCGTCGGTTGTGCCCCACAGTAATGGCACTGATTTCCTGTGTAAAAAACCATGGATTAGCAATGAAATTAGACACGTAAGATAGCACTTTGCAACAGCACTGACACTTTAATGGATTTCCATGGTTTGAAAGCCCTTTTTAAAATCCCGCCAGTGTCGTTGCAGGATGAAAAACACCAGGCTGTGAATCAGCTTTCTGAGTGCTATCGTGCTATGGCACGTTTTTTCCTCATGAAACAATTTTTCATGAGGAAAAAACACCATTGTGTTTCTCAGGGAAGATTTCCAGGCTTTACGACCCAAAGGGGAACAAAAATAAGCCAAAGGATGACAGAGACTGTTGGAGGAGACATTTAGTCCTCTTGAGGTTTCACAAGAAAGACTAAAAAGGTCTTTGAACTGATATTATTTGTAAAGAAAATACCTTTTATGAATAACTAAAAACTCTTGTTAAAACAACCGTACTAGAAAACTCTTACAAATATAAGAATTAATGTAAAATAATAGATCAGAAAAGACATTTTGAAGACCTTGCAAGTTATGTTTTGTCTTTTACTGCTTAGTGGATTTTAGGTTAGTTTGCTTTCATATCAAAACTATCTGCTCCAATTGGACCAGCTCTGCTCAAGGACAGTTTGCATCGAGCTAAAATGGGTTTTCATTGCCAAGCAGACGACCCGATCACTCAATCTCTGTTATTGGAACACACATTTTAGTCGTCTTCAATAAAATGTTGGACCACACCCAGAGGTATCCGACTTTGACAATGACAAGCTGTCCAAGATTTAAAAATATTTGCCTTTTCAACATAAAACCCCTCCTGTTCAGACGGCGTCTCAGCCAAAACTTTAGGAGAACACACGTTAAACTCATGAAGAGAATACAAATATGAGTTTTAGAGTCAAAAATAAAGGAAATGTCACAGATTTTTTTTTTTTTTTTTTTTTTTACAGAGAGAGAGGAAATCTGTTCTTGGTGCCGTTGTGAAAAAGCGCTGGCTGTTATGTGTTCATGGAGACGAGGGAGGCTGACTCTTTATGACAAAGTCTCGTTAAAAAACCTTTTTGTCCTTTTAAAGCATCAATGTAATTGCAAAAGCTTTCTCTTATTTCTGGAATCAAGGCTTTTAAATCTTCGTCTTCTTCCAAACCCATGAAAGAATGAAACCTTGATGGTGGATCCCCTTTTCTGAGTCCCATCCCTTCCCCCAGCCTCCTGCGAGCCTCCCTGGTGAGACATGCTGAGCGGAGACCCCATAATGAGCCTCTGTCTGTTCCACACAGTGAGCTGTCTCAGGCTGTGATGTGTCACTTGTGCTGGGCTTCTCCCTTCAGATGTCTGCGTGCACAAAAAGGGATTCCTTCACAAAAGTGTTTCCAGTTAGAGGGGATGGGTGGCCTACAGTCGAAACACACCCTATCGCACACAGCCATCTCTGTGGAGAGGACAGCTTCCATTGCTGAGCTCTGACTTTCTTTTGTGTACAAAGTAAGGGGGGGAATCCCATTTAACAGTTTTTTGGGGCTTTTGTCCTCTTTGTTTCAATCACTGTGAAGGATTAAGTTTGTTGTGTCTGCCTTAAATTATCCGATTCATGCTCCACAACACGCGGTCCCGTTTAGTGTGAGTTTGTTTTTCGTTCGGGTGAAGGAGGCAGGCGTGGAAAGCGCGTGTCTGGCACCGAGCAGCAGGAATGGCAGCCTGACAGCCGCTGCCTGCGAGCGAAACGTCTGCCGCTACATCTGATAGACCTGGCTGTTTCTGTCGGAGGACATAAAGTGTTTTCACACAGGACTGAGGAGGTTTTTATTGGACGCAGCGCTGCGAGATGTGTTAAAACTAAAGCTCAGCTCAGTTTTCTCTATGAACGATGATGAGAGGAGCTTCCTAATATCTAAACTATCTAACATTTTTAATTGAAGATCAGTCTTTGGACACTTTGGTTGCCAGATTTGTGATGACGGAGATGCATCAGAGCATGTTTTCCTAGCTGAGAAAAATGTTCTCATGTAGCAGTAATACAACTTGTGGTTCTATTTCTTAACAATCGACATGTAATTGTCAAGTTTCATCACTTCACCCGTTTGATTTATAATGCAGAGTGAAGATGGCTTTTCATGTAGGATCCATGTTCTACCATCACTTTGGCTTTCATGTTTTCTCAGAACATGATTTCCAGTGTTTGGAGCAGCATGTCATTTATGTGCAGCTCTTTATTTTTCCAACAAATAATTAATAAAAGAGCAAATCCTATCTGAAAGAAAAGGTCAGAATTGTTTATTTATAGATAGATTCTCATTTTTGAGAAGGTTTATAGGTGTTTATATATCTTTTTTTGTACTTATATTTATGATTTTTTTTCAAAGTACATTTTTTTATTTTTAAATATTATTTATATACTATTTTATTTATATTAAGGATCTTATATGTTTACTTTTTTTCTATATTTATAAAGCGATTTTTGGAGATAATTTCCTTCTCAAAGCAGCACTGGAATCCTCTTGTGCTCTTGGGCTCCCCCTGCTGGTGTGGGATGCATTACCTGTGTGTTCCTGACCAGAAACTGATAAAATAGTTTTTGTAAAAATTTTTTGTCATTATCCTTTTCTGCCAGCTGACTTGCATATTACTGGAAAATGACTATTAGAGAACTCAAACAGCATCGGGATGCTGTTTCACTGTAAGAATCTTTCAGTTTTTCCTGCAGAGCCGTGTTTAAAAACAAACATTGCGCCTCGGTGAAACTCGTCCTCACGTTAACTACCCTTAAAATTGGTCGCCTTTTTACAGAGACGCCCTGCTTCCGGCAGTCCTGCCACACTTGCGATGCTCTCTGACCATGTTACACATTTGCAGCTCACGCTCAATCTCCTCCACTTTGTCAAGGTGACAAGCTGCCAACTGGAATTTCAGTTTTAAGGAAGGGGAAGAGAATGATGCCTCTTTCTTCCCTGCAAAACCTCTGGCACGTTCATGCAAATGTTGCTTTTAAAAGCATGACAGTGATTCTTTAAATGGTGGAACAAAGTAAGTAGATGTCAAAAAGATTGTGTAAAACACAAATTCAGGCTGGAAACATTATCTCATTGTGAAAATCCATCATGATTGACAGACAAGTTAAAATGCGCGCCGTCAATATGGCGTCTGATCACCCTTCAACAACTAAAACACAACATCTTGAAACTGACACATGGAGACAGGAGCAACCTTCTGGCAGGGCGAGAAAACAGCTCTGCAGTAAATAAGACACGCTAAAACATAATTAAAAGTTGTCAGGGTCATAACAGGAAAACATGTCACCTTTATTTTAGTTTCATTTTTGGAAATCAAAAGTGTGAACGAGTCACACGTTCGGCTTTTTAATTGCACGGCTGAGGAAATGAATCATCTGGTGGCCTGTTTAGTTTCTTTTCCTTTCAGATTTGTGAAGGTTTTTTGGTGGTGGAGGCGTTTCTTTGTCCTGTTTGGCTACTTTCTGCGTCGATTGAATCTCAATCAATAAAGCTGTCATATATTTTCTCACTGCATGAGATCAACATATAGGAATACGTTTGCTTCAATACATTTGAATATTTCTGAAAAACTTTCTAATATTGGAATTTATTGAGTTTATGTTAAAACTCCCAAATGAGTTGGGTTAGGGTTTTGGTAAGTAACCAAAATAATAAACTGAATTTTTGATGATAATTGTTTGCCTTTGTATGTGAAGATCAACATCTGAGTTCAAAGGTGGCATCAACAAAATGCCACGGCGTTCCCGAGTGGCACGCCGCCACCAGTGGAGACATTAGCCTCGCCTCATGTGAGGGAATTATTCACCGCTGCTGCCGCGGCGGTCGGCGGCCACCGAACTTTAAAAGCGGCTCGCCCTCATCAGCATGCATTATTCTATCTTTTTGTGTCTCTTCACGTTGGCTGACGAGCATCGCCCGCAGCTTCGTTCACATCACACATACAGGCTGTTAGCTGTGTTTTCATAGGCGGGGAATGTGAAAATATTCAGTGAGAGGCAGGAAGAGAGGGGGTGACGACTGAACAGAAAGGGAGCGATGGGGGGGATGGGGACGGGGACTTGGAAGAGCGACGCCCTTCGAAGACTTGCCAGTGTTGGCGAAGGCTTCTGGCCGTCCTCAAAGGTTAACTGGCACCAGCTCTTCCCCTCCGTCCGCCGTGACACGGCGCCGTCGTCGCCCCGGTTTGATGCGACGCGCTTTCATGCCGACAAGCCATCCACTTTCCGCGGCTTTGGACATCACGCTTGGTGGCATCACAAAGAGAACCCAATTAATTGTTTTCTGGATTTCTGCCCCACATTTTGATCCGTCACCAACAGACACTTGGGGACAGCCACTGATGTCGCTCACACAGTGTTGAGTGCACAGATAATGTCTTTGGTCACCTCTTCGTGCCATTGTGTCCCTTCAGAGAGGATATTAATAAGACATGAGTCCCTTTGAAGCCGTGCTGCTGGCGGTTAGATTCAAAGTGACATAATCTTGCCCCAGAATAACTTCCTCCCACCTTGGAACCGACCCTCCTACACATTCGGCTTTTCTCTGCGCGGATGGAGCGCTGGAAGAAAAGTCTGCCTGCTACTGTTGCTCCTTAAAATCCAAAAGGCCTGAAAACGACACACCCCCACACATTTTCTTCCCGTCTGACTGCATGCGTGTTGGCAGTGATAAAGGCTAGTAACACTTGGCTTTTTTTTTTTTTCTCACATTCCCCTCACCCACGACTTCATTATTTTTGAACTGATTGATGACTGTATGTGTGAACGTTGAAGGGATTCGTTTCTTTTAATTTTGCTTTTTTTCACAGTTAAATGTTTCACCCAACATAACCCAAAGACCAAAACGTCCATCACTGCGGAGGAATTTTGGTTTACTCTTGTCTTAAAGGGCCTTTAACTGGCCCTGATCATGACACCGCCACCACCGTGCAGCTTTGATATTCCTTTTCTGAAATGCTGTCTTAAGCTAGCTTGCACTTTACAAAACGGTTCAGCTTTTACCCCATTAAATGGTTTTCCGTAACTCTGTAGTTGTTTTTAATAACTTGTGAAAAAGTAATTTGTCCTCTTTTGTATTGTTCTTGTAAATGTTAAGTAGAATCCATTTCTCACATTGAGTCATGACAATTGATCTTCGTGAGGCCTGCGCTGCTTCAGATCTCCTGCATGAGTCACCCGCTATGCTTGAAGTGTAATTTTGGCCTGTCGGTCAATCCTGGGAAAGTTTAACGCTGTTCCATGTCTTTTTCCATTTCTGGATGATATCTCTTCATGCTGTCACCCAGCGTCACAAAACCTTCAAAATCATTTTAATCCTTTCCCGTCTGTTGGATGTCAGTTAGTTTGTGTCTCATCTGTTCTTGTGTTCCTTTAAACTGGGTCATTATGCGTTGCTTTTTGGGATGTTTTTTGTCTACTTTATGTTATTTTCTTTTGTTGTACAGGTCTGGTTGTTATCAGGCCTAACTATGTCTAAAAAAATATATTTAATGTCTAATTCTCATGATTTGTTTGGAAAAATGTTCCATGTGACAATCTGAAACGGGGCGATTTTTCTGTTTTTCATATTTTTCTTTGTGGGTTTCTAGTACTTTTTTTTTCAGAAATTTCCTTTGGCTTCTTTATATTTATCCAAACTACATAACTCTGTTTCCTCGATTCTTCGTGCAGTAAAGCTGTTTGGATTTATTTCCCTGTTTACTCTGTTTGGTGGGGGATTTTGCAGAACTATGCAAAAAAGTTTCCTCCAAATGAAGTTTGATTCTTTAAAACAAAAAGTGCCTTCCTCTGTTTCTCATTTCGCTGCCTTTGCTCACACGAAAGAAGCCTGTAAATGGAGCGTTTCTCAGTCTGAGTCCAGTACTGGCGCTGCGGTGATGCAGAGCACCCAGTGACCTCTTCATCACCCAAATCAACCTTATTTCCAGTCTTCCTGCCACGGCGATGATATGGCTCTCAGTTCCACACCTTGAAATCCCTCTGGTGATTCTCCTCACACCTCTTACTTCCCCCTCTGCAGTGTGATCAGTGGGTGGGAGTGTTTTGTCAGGTCACAAATTGTTGTTGCCAAGCTGCATCTCATATGCATCCAATAAATGGAATACATTAAGCCGTCAGATGCGTATTTATTTGACTTTATGTTGAAGGACTCATTAAGGATGCTGCTGCTGAGTAAAAGTATCAGGATTTTCTTCTAACAGTTGTTGAAATCCTCTAATCAGAAAGTTTTTTGGTTTTTAAAGCTCTGCTTCTACCTATCCAAAATTAGTTACATTTATATTTTATATTAAATATTAACATATAGAACATAGTTCCTTAAACCTGTTTAGATTTGACAAAATGCAAAGTTTATTGTTGCTTCATAATTGTATATTACACTTGTGTTAGAAAGGGTAACATGTGGGGTAAACTGGGTAATATTCTCTGCAATAATGATTTAAAAACTATTATTTAATAATAAATAATGGTATACATAACAGTAAGGCCCTCTTTTGTTCTAAAAATAATTATTAGTGACTTTCTCTCACAGCAGGAAACCCTGGACCTTTGGCAAATGCAAGCTTGCTGTTGGAAGGCCAGAAGGGAATTGTCCTGTAGACATGCATACAGTGTCCATAGTATGTCACACCACTCCATCAATCTGATAGATGAAGGCAGACTGGGTGTCTCACCCCTCTTCCCTCATACCTCTGGCTCATTTCACACTTTCCAGCTTCCTCACTTCTCTGCCAGCCATCGGTCACACTGGACAGAAAGAAGCATCTTTCACCTCAGTGGAGCTCTGTCGTTATTTCCTACCTGTGGCGCTGAACGCTGTGCCGACCTGCGAATTTTCATTTAGCCTTCTGTGCAGGAAATACGGACAGTAAAGTGTCGTGCTTTTATTTTGGAGGCTCGCTAAAGTTGCAAATCAATCTGTATTCATGCCTCTGACAGTCATGTGGAAGTACACTTCGTCAAAGCATGTGAACGTTCCCATCTTTAGGCGCAGACTGCTTGAACTGCCCACCCACGTTCACAAAAATCTGAAGATCAGAGCACATTTATTCAAATCCCTTTTATTCAGAGAGACAAACCGTAGAACTGAGGAAACACTGTGGAGACAATGTGGCATTCAGAGCCTTTCCTGAAGATACTTCAACTTGTGAACAATTGAAGTGAAGGGCCGACCTTTCAGCTAAAATAATGTCCCGCCATGTTATCTAACACTGGATAGGTGCTGCCATCTTTGCCCTGCCATTGCTCCATATGGATGGACTCTCCAGTACATTCATTCGCCTCTTGCTGTGCAGGTTTTGTTCTGGTGGAACATCTCTCAGCCTGTTTGGACATGTTCTGCTCTTAAGGACTTTCTCTCCTTCCACAGGCTCAGACAGGAACATGAAGAGTCCTGTTGCTGCTTCGGGCTGTGATTGACACATTTGGTCACGCATTTAGACACTTTACATTGATCCTGTTCTATTCATTATGTAGAGGCTTTTTCAGCAGTGTGAAGGATACGTATGACCTCATAAACAATGAAGGTGCATGTGACCTGTGCTGTCAGCGCCTGCAGGCTGCATTCTTGGGGAAACTTGGGGAACCCTGCTAATTACCATTTACTGCCCCCTACTGTTGGCTTCCAGAGTATTAGACCCAGAATATTTACTCTCAAAGAGTAAATATTCTCAGGCTGTTCGATTCCTCAGCTCTCATAAACCCTCATTATCTTCTGTGCTTGTTCCACTTCCTTTCTCTCTTTCTTTCTTTCTTTCTTTCTTTCTTTCTTTCTTTCTTTCTTTCTTTCTTTCTTTCTTTCTTTCTTTCTTTCTTTCTTTCTTTCTTTCTTTCTTTCTTTGTCTCTCAAATCTTAACCTGCACTTTTCTGAAGCTCACTGTTTTATATAATGTTCTACGTTGCTCATTCTGTTGTTTATGTTTTATTTTGTTTGCTGGTTTTTCTCCATGTGTTGTTGCATTGTTAGATTTTACTATGCGAGTGAAAGTAAATAAAATGGTGCTTCGTTAAGAGAAAAAGCCACCGGTTCGCTGGTTGGGTGTCCTTGCTTTACTTGTTCAATCTAAGATGAAATTTGCATTGCATGGTCTGAGTTTGATGTGAATGAAAATGGCATTAAAACTCTTCCCAGATCAATGGACAGCAACAACTGCTTCTCTAAGGTCATTGCTGATGCTTTTCCATCTGATTAGCAACACCTGACTACTACTTCACTGATTAAATCCTGAGGAAGCAGGAATCTAAGTCTGCATAGTTTTTTTTTTCCCATTTGACTCATTTCTACTTTACATGCATAGGAAGGCTGTGTAACCGTGAGGCAGACATATTGTGCTGTCAGTGTCCTATGATCTCATGAATAATGTAAAAGTGATATTATGTGAATATTAGAAGCTGTTTATGCTGCTATAATCTTTATAAGAGTATTTATTATTTATTTTTATTGTCTGCTGTTGTAGAAAGGCCCTTATGAAAAGTTAACTGAACACAGTTTGTAGTCAGTGTTGTGAGGCTTATTGGTAACACAGGAATAAGCAGCAGTTTTCTTTCATTCTTGCAACCTGTTTTTCTCTTCCCATTGCCTTAATTGTGTGTTTTCTTCTGACTAAATTGATGAAGTAATGCTTTCACTGTGTTGGATGTTTTTCCCTGAGGTCTAAAACTTTCATGAAATCTCCAGGATTAAAGTTTTGAACGTCTTCAGGTGGTGTGAAAAAACCCCAGAAGCCTTGATATTCCAATGTTTTGACATTCTGCTGCAGCTGCAGCTGCGTGTGGAATCGGCCTCTCCGGTTTAAAGCGCTCCCCGTTGCCTCCTGCTCCTCTCCATCTGTCAGGAGCATTAGGTGTCCCACAGACAGGATCTTAATAGCTGTGGAGCGAAGGGGACAGGACCTCTAATGGAAGCCTTTTGTTCAGTTGTCACTACCGCTGCTCCCATGGAAACACCCTGCTGGCCAATCAGACGAGCTTGTAGGTAGCAGAGGCTGCATCGATCACGCCAAACTATCTTCACTCTCTTTTTCTTTCCTCGTCTCTCAGCTCATTTAGCCACCTACTAATCGTTTTTGCTGCACAATAAAGTGAAGTTAGGATTTTTTACTATAATTTAATATCATTGTGTGAAATTGATATGCTCTGCTTAATGTGGAGTCTACTGCTTATTCTTTCATGACTGGAGGGGACGAGGGTCTATCTCCAGTATTCATTGCATCCCAAAGAGGACACAGTCCATCACACACAAAACAAACGATGCACACACACACAAGCCAGAGTACCTGGAGAGAACCCACACATGCACTGGGAGAACATTTAATCCTGACTCAGAAAAACTGCAGGCAAGGATTTTAAAACCCAGGATCTTCTTGCTCCAATGCCACTAACATGTTTGTACATGTTTGACCAAATTTGAATACCAAAGTTAACCACAAGTATATAAAAGAAACCTTTAGGATTTCCTTTTGTCCAGAAAGATGGGAAAAACACAATGTCCCTCTTTCCCCTTCATTTACATTCGACCTGTGATTCACCACAAGTTTGTGGTTCAGTTTCACTTTCTAGATTTTTGCCTGGTCTGTAGAATCAGAATGTTATTCAATCTGAACCTCAGCCTGAAGAAGGCTAAAATATCTCAAAAATGAACACACCATGCCTCAGGCTAAAGAAATCTTTGACATCTGTCATTCTGGAAAGGGTTACAAAACTATTTCTGAGGCTTTTGAAGCATTTTTAGCAGATGTAGACCTGGAACAAAATATTTAGAGGACTGGGAGGCAAAAGGGACATTTTGGGAAGGTGACAAGACTTTGAAGGGTGGAAAAAAAAATATTCTAAAAATCCAAAAAGGACATTTTCTATTGAGCTGAAGAAAAACAGTTTCCATGGGTGAAAGGTCGCATTTGGGATTTTTGAGCTACTGTTGCTTGGTGAAAATTTCCCTTGTGATATTGAGAGGGGAAATCTTTGTTCCTTCATATGTTAGAAGCCAGAGTTCACAGCTTATCCTTTCCCTCAAGTGTGTGAGAATGCCTCCCCCTCGACTTCATATGAGCTGGTTGTGAATTGGCTTCGGTTACATGCGTCTCTCCTGCTAAGTCAACACTGTGCTGAGTGATAAGAGTTTTTGAGAGAAAGGAGGAGATGAGGGGAGAGACGACAAAGGGATCATCTGTGAATGTGGAACGCCACGAGGGAATCTGTAGGATTTATCTTCTGTAAATGTGAGCGACACTCAATGAATGAACAACCAGGGCTCTGATTGTTAGGAATCTGGTGCAGATTCATTCAGATAATTAGTGAAATATGGATGCTTAAAATTAAACAAACTCATTGTTTATTTAGCCATTTACATCCTGCTGCATGAAAGTAATACTCAGAAAGTCTGATGGTAAATTAAGTGCTTGGGAATTATGTTTCCTCTCTGGGTCAGGAATAGCTAAATAAACCTGACTGTTAGCTTCTGGGAAAGCCAGACGCCAAAATGACACCATGTCAGTCTGACGACGCCTTGCTTTTGAGAACTGCAGTTTCTCTGGTTTCAAACACTTTCATGACCTCAATCAGAGAGCAAGAAACCAGAACATTCAGATTTATTGTTTCTGAATAAAGGGCATCCTCCCTCCCCCTCTGCTCCCCCTCTGTTCCCCTTCTGTCTTATCTCCCCCAGCAGAGGGGTGTGTGCAGACCCTCCTCCCAAAGGCCGGCTGGATTATGCATGTTGGTCTAATCCCTCTCACTCTCTCTGCGCTGCGTGTCAAACTGACATGTCCTGGCCTCTCCTGTGCACGCAAACAGACTAACGCACGCACACGAACGCAGGCTTCGGTGGCCGCTCCTGATAAGACCACGATGAAGCTTTAGCCTCATGAGCCCAGCCTCGGCTGAACATTGGGAAATCCCGCTTCCTCCAATGATCCTCACTTCGCTCTTATCACCACAACCTGCTCCAAAGCCCTAAACCCTTGTGTCAGCGCACGCCCTCAGAGGCTTTGTGTCTCGGTTCCTCTGTGATGTGCACCATGTGGCAGATTGATTTCAAAATGCTGCTTGTGTGACCAAAACTTCAGCGTTTTGGTTTCATGCAGATTTTATAGAGTTGTTCAAATTTAAGAATCTTCTTGGACTTCACATTGCACTTGGTTGTCTGCTATTCTAGAGTCATGCCTTTTTGAGGGACTTTTCTAAGGATGACATTTCTATAACTTCATACTTTATCACCAAAGTCAGTGTTGATGTGTATTTGAAATCATTCTGCTTTGGAATAACCAACTGTGTCTCAGTTTCAATGATCTTCTTGAGATAAAGAAGAATAATTTGCAGTTGCAAATGAACCTGAGCGTCTTTGTGGTTTGGTATTTGCAGATTTTTTTCATATTTTAAATATTTTAAAGAAAATGCAGCATTCAACACTCTCGACTTGCGTTTGCAAACTGGCCAATCCAGGAATGGCATCAATGTTTCCTTGGCATCTAGTGCCAAGATGGTTTCTACTGTGTGTCTATTGAAATAGATATTTAGAAGTGAAACAAGCCCTCAGCATTATGCTTCCAGCACCATGCTTGACATTTGGACGCTGTGACCAAGTAATTCAGGTTTTGACTTTCCAATATTCAGTTCTTAGATCACATGTGCAACTTTGAGTGAAGTTAGGGTTAAATATTCTGGGTTTACAATTCCTAATCATTAAAGCTGCTACATGCTACTTTCAATAGTTGTTCTTTATCTACTAATCCTGGTCTTTCCTCAAAGTATTTCTGCACTAAACCCAAGTCCTACATTTTTTTCTGATTCTGACACAATTTGCTGCACGGAGCAGAAACTGCCTCTTATCATTTGTCTCAGCGCTGTTGTTATTTTCTGGCTCTGCTTTTGTCACAGAAAGCATCAGAGTCCCAGCTGGCTGGACGGTTCATAGCCACGGCCTGCTGATAAAGGATTGTCATAAATGAAATCTCCTTAAGAGGATCTCAGTGTTACAAGACTACGGCAGTGACCTGCTGCTTTTTTGCATCACAAACGCCTCCCGAGCACGAGGCCGCCCTGTGAAAACGTTTTAACGTGACAAAATACTGTTAAGGATTACTATCATCTCCTGTTTTCTTTTTATTCGCTCATCGTGCTTTCAGGTGCATGCTGTCTCCATCTCTATTTCTTGTGAGATGGAGAGAAAGGTTCCCCTGCACCACCTGCATGCCAGGCCATTTTCTTGCAAGCTCTTTTCTGTCAACTGTTTTGCTGAAGAAGCTTTAAAAGTGCAAAGTGAGGTTATTGTTCTGATTCTGATGTTGGGAGATGTTTACCTCCAGATTAAGGGCACAGATTAAATGTAAGTGGGCAGTTTTGCTTGAGATGTTTTGGCTTTAAAAAGAAAATGCAGACTTCCTTTGAGTTAAATTTTTCTAATCATGTAACAGTTTTAATAATTAACCTTCATCTGAACTCCCTCGTCGGGACTCTTTAGTTCTGTTTTGACAACCAGAAAGAGAAAAAAAAGTTGCCCACATTTAATTCTCACTTTCATAGGTTTCTTTCAGGTCAACATGTGGCTTTCTGTTTGCGTCAGCCTGGCAGGGCCGTGATTCTCTGCTGTAAATAATAGTTCCAGCTCTGCAGTTTGCACCGCAGGCTTTGGTGTTGACACCATATTCACTCAGGGCTTGTTGTGTCAGGAAGTGTTCACACCTGGCAGGTTTAGCTGGATTCGAAAGCAAAATCTGGTATGAAGGTGCTGTTTGTGTAAATTATTGGAACAATACAGGAATCCCATCCATCTATTCATCCGTCCTTTTGTTAATTTGTCTCTCCTTCCTCCACCCATCCATCCATCTCTCAATCTATCCATTTTCTCTCTCCATTCGTCCACCTGTTCGCTAACATCTTCCTGCTGATCCTTTCATTTGTTTCATATTTCCTTTCTCACTTTGTTTGAGCAGCTTCCATATTCAGGATCTGACATTTAAGAAAATATTTCTCATGAACTTTTCATGCATGAAAAAAGCCTAAAGCCCCGACAGAGAAATATGAAGCTTCGATTCTGGAACAGTGTGGAACTTCTGTTTTCAAACCATGATAGAACCACGGTGTGTGTGTGTGTGTGTGTGTGTGTGTGTGTGTGTGTGTGTGTGTGTGTGTGTGTGTGTGTGTGTGGTGTGTGTGTGTGTGTGTGTGTGTGTTCATGCGTGTCTCCCTGGTGTCACATATGTAGACACGCCTCCTGACATGCAGGCGTCGCCGTGCATAAGCGAGCGTGCGCATGTCGGGTGAAAAGGCGTGAAATGGGACCTGGCTGCGGCGCATCGGCAGGTGTTGGCGAGGCTGCAGCGATCCATGCAGCACTATTTGCCACCGCTGCCCTTTTTCACCGAGGCTCAGAGCAAATCGATGCTGTAGGTCCTGAAGTTAAATAAGCTCCTGAATTGATCGGGCGGTGCATATTCTCATCAATACTCTATTGACGGCTGTGAGGAAAGGCATCACAGAAAGGCTTGAAACACTTAACTTCATCTGCATCATGTTAAGCTAACACGCGTTACTCATGTTTGCCGTAAGCAGGAACGCTGCAGATCCAGCCTGCGAGCTTCCAGCTGTTCGATTTGGCTCTGATGAAGCTCATGATGCGTCTTTAGATCAGAGGCGGCCCTCCTCCGGCTCTGCAGGCCGGCCTGCGGGCTTTTCTTGCCCACACATATGCAGTGAAATCCCCTGTAATCAAGCAGCTGCCGGCTCTGCTTTGAAGAGATTTGGAGCGCGATGTGGCAGGTGCCAATCTGAGTGGAATCAGGATTTATTAAGGCCCAACTCCTGATGGCTTTCACCAATTTGCCGGGAGAGCGAGCGCCGTCATTCATGAGGCTCTGCATCCCGTCCTCATGGCTCAGAGCTGCACTGCTGTGTGTGTGTGTGTGTGTGCATGTGTGTGTGTGTGTGTGTGTGTGTGTGTGTGTGTGTGCGTGTGCATGTGTGTGTGTGCATGTGTGTGTGTGTGTGCGCTCAAGCTATTTGAATCAGAGCATTAAACTGTGTCTACACCGTCAGCCTTTATCTGGAATGACAGAAATAAATAATTTCTTCCACATGAAACTATCAGAAATTTTCAAGATGTTGATTCTGAACTAAAATATATTTCTTTGAAATATTTTGGAGAAAAAAAACCATTCTAGACATTTTACAAGTTCTTTTAAAGTTAATCCCTAATACTAACATATTAATTTATTGTCTTTTTTAATTATTTCTAATTCATAATCTTATACTGAAACGTACAGATTTGAAAAAAATTAAGAGACGACTTGAAATTTCTCAGATTTTACTCTTTATAGGTATAAATTTGAGCAAAACTGCTGACATGTCTCCAAAATGATTTATTTGCAGAAAATGAGGAATGGTCAAATAATGCAAAGAAAACAAGTTCATATCCCTTTAGAAACAATAACACTAATGTTTTAACTCAAAAAGAGTTCAGAAATCAATATTTGGTGGAAGAACCATGAAGTTTCCATGGACTCTGTTTTTTCCAGAGCTGATTATTCCTTAGACAGAGAATTAAGAATTGGACCAAAATCAGTCCAGTAGGTCAGACGTTTCACTGAAAATTGGTGCAAATTGTTGATTGTTCCTGAAGACTGAAACATGTAAAATAGAAGGAACAAAATAAACCCCTACAACACGAACCGAACCTTTTGTATTTACATTGCCCACTTAAAATACTTGGCATTTTATGTGTAAATCATTTTTACAGGAATATTCTCTCTGGATTCCATGAATGCTTGGAGTGAACTATCAGCTCACACCCTCAGAAGAGTCAAAAAGGACAGAATCAGACATGAAATGGCAGAGTGGGTTTGTAAATCCTGAGGGCAGAGGGATTCAGCCGTTCCTCCTCTCTCTGTCTATTATTGATGTACATGGAGGGTTTCCTCTCTACCATCTGCTCCCAGCACTCCCACTCAATGCCCCATTGCTTCATGGATCCCATTTTATCAGGCTGGCAGAACCAGAGCAATGCTGCCTTATCAGCATGTTAATATTTCATAAATATGAAAGAGAACGAGGGAGCAGGGAGGGTACAGAAATTGAAAAGTTGGGAGACAAACAGTTTCATCTTTTGTTATCATTTTGTTCAATTTCTTCCTCTGAATCCATTGATTTCTGTTTGGGACAGAAATCATGTAATCACTGTGTCAGGTTTTATTTATTTAGTTTTATTTTTTCATTTTTCCGTTCCTAATCAGATCCCAGCCACACCTCAGCACCCAGCTGCAGCTTCATTGTGATCCGAGCCATAATTTGTGACGATGCATATTCAGTCAATCCCTGGTTGCCACGGTGAAATGTTGCTGCAGGTCGCTTTATTGGCTGCAGGGTGGTCACATGTGGCGTGGGCCTGGTGCCCAGCTGAGACGGCGGTCCGCATGACCAGACATAAAAAATGTTTTAAAAAAAAGCTGGTGTGTTTTTCCATTTGGCTTCACTTTGCTGTAAAATCTCTTCCTAGGCTTAAAATGTCACATGAAAATTGGTTTTGGGTTCAGAACTCATTGGTGAAGGCGCTGGCCTGGGTGCAGGATGTGTGTGGGCTTTGGAATAAAGCAGTATAATGGTTTGGGGCGATAGCAACTTAAGTTATCACGCTATTGTGTGACTTGTCTTTTCCATATTCCTAATGAGGTTAGAGATGCTTCTGTTTTCTCTGGCGAGCCCTGAGTTAAGAGTCCCAGGGGAGAAAGAGATAAGAAGGAAACTAATAAAGTGCAGAGATCCGAAGGCTCGGACCGCATCAAAGGATCAGATTAGGGAGAGGGGAGGGAGCTGGAGGCTGAAAGGGAAACGGAGAACACGGATCTTAAGAAGAAAGAGCAATCAAACAGATAGACCACCTTAGAGGAAAGACTGGAAAGAGGGACGATAAAACACAACTGAGCCGGCGGAGGTTATACTGACTTCCTGTTCTGGATGAGAACGAGAAAAGAAAATATAGGAACTAAATAAATCCATCCATCAGTTTGTTCATTCGTCCTTCCATTCATTTCTTTATGTATTTATTAGTCTGTCCGTCCAACTCGTCATGCATTTGTCCAATAATTAGTTTACTTTTACAACCAACAAATCATTTTTCTTTTCATTCATTCGTCCATCCGTCTATTCAATTATCTATTCGTCCATTAATTCATCCATTAAATTATCTGTTAAATTATCTGGATGGACAGATAATTTGTCCGTCCATTCGTTAGTTCATTCTTTCATTTGTCCATCCTTCTGTTCATTTATGCATTCATCCGTTAATCTATGCATTCATCCATTCAACCATCCATTAGTCTGTCTGTTAGTTAGTTGTCTAGCTACTTGTTCACTTGTTTATTTAATACTCCTTCCGCTCATTTATCTGTCCACTCCTTCACTTGTCCATTTTTTCTTCCATCCATTAATTCATTTATTCATTTGTCCATCCATCCATCCATGCGTTCTCACTCAGGTTGGGTATTTCTGGTGAGCGGTAATCGGGCAGTGGAAGGCTGACCGCTGTGTTTTAGGTGTTGAGTCAAGGTGTTGCACATTTTAAAGTATGCTCCACTCTCTCGGTTTTTCCAGACTTTCTGCCAGCTCACATAATCAAATTAAGAAAACTGAGTGGATGGCGTATTTGAGGCTTCGAGTTCTCATGCACTGCCAACACCTCAAGTCTAGCAATGTGTCCAATTTCCCCTTTTTATCTGTCTCCAGGTCACGTGGAAACCATCTGAGCAGCCACCGTCGCTACGGACACAATTGTAAAACAGTTTTGAAGAGCAAACCCCTGATGTTGAAAGTTAACTTGAGCTTGGCTTCCCCCTGTAATGTGTGAACGTTACGCTAACGTGCCGCGCTGGCGCGCTGCAGGCTGGTCTTGGCAGGCTGCGCTCCTCCTGTGACCTATCTGGGAGGAAGCCAGTGGCTTGGCTGTCCTTTGAAATGGGACCAACCTGAGCTGAAGGCAGCTGTGTTTAGAAAGATCCACCCCAGCTGATTCACACCAGGACATATTTAATTATTAATAGCTCTTAAATACTAGCGTTAGCTGCCATCTGATGGCTTCTTTGAAATTTTATATGTTCTTGGTCTTGCTGCCTTTTGGTTGATGTTTTCTACGTTTTGTTTCATTCAGAAAAGGGAAGCTGTTTCGGACTTTTTGAGCTAATAAAGTCAGTGGAGCGATGACACCATATGTGATCTCTTTATGCAGCAGGGCAGGGCAGGGTGGGCAGGGAGCCACACGGCGCATGACGGATCCATCCGCTGTGATTTCTTAGACAACCTGATCATCTTTTCTACCCAATTAAATAAATGTTCTGTAACATTTTATTGGAAGGAGACTGACATGAGCATCAAGGAGTCTTCATAAATGTTTATAACCATTGTCATACAGTGTCATTTGGTAAATAATTACTCTTTTAATGCAAATTACATCTTACCAAAATGTGAAACATTGTGGCTGCAGGGTAGATTATGTGCTTTCAGTCTAAATGATCTCATTGCATATTTGCTTTGTAGTAAAAGTGTCATTTTAATGCAACTTTTAGTTGCAATTTTGCGTTAAATGAAGTTGTACTAAAAGTTGCATGAGACTTTTTTTTATATGTGTCCTACAAGATATCTTGCATTAAAGGTGGAAAATATTCCCACGCTTCTTTTTTTATGTCATAATAATAAATAATCTCAATAGTTTCCACCTTTAATATAATATCTTGTGAAATAATAATAATAATAAGTGTCAACTTTGCATTAAAAGTGTCAATAGTTACCAAATAACACTTCATGACAACATTTATGAGAATATATACTTAGATTATGGAGTCATTCTGAAACCTTCTGGTGATTCCAGGTAATTTGGTTGAATCATTAGACTCTTTATCTTTCTATAAAAATCAACTTTATCTTTTTTTTTTCTTAACAGCAAAAGCTTCTTTAGATGGAGAATACTTAAAATGTCTTTTCTTTTTATATATCTTGCAAGATATCTTCTATTAAAATTGGGAATATTGAGATTATCTATCATTCCCTGATATAAAACGGGGGATTTTACAGCTATGTACATTGTGTGCTTTCAATCTAAATGATCTAATTGTGTATTTGCTTTGCATTGGATCCATTATATCAGCAATTTCTATGACACAAGAAAAAAAATCCGTTATTAGTCTTTTGAGCAAATATCCTGTGTAATACATCACTTAAATGTAAATGACGATGATGAGCATACACTCAATGTAATCCCTGGTCTGGCTGATTACATGAAACTCTGTGAATGGAGAGAGTTTAAGGTTTTGGTCAACAGCACTTCTGTAGAAGTGGCTCACGGTCCTAAAGTGCCAGCCTTTTATTCAGGAGAGTCATTAGCACAGGCTCAACTGGAATAATGACGACTGCGGGTGCCGTGTTGTCGCTTTGTGTGCTCAGAGAAGAGGTTGTGGATGGCACACCTGCCTCCAAAGAGGGGTTGAGATAACAACTTCATCCTTCCTGTCAGGGAGACATCTGGCTTTGCCATGGTGTTGCAACCTGAAATACACCCCGGAGTGGGTAATGAGGCGTAGGAGACGAGGTTTGTGTTGTGCGTTGTTGCATTTGCGTGTGCGATTTCTTGCATTAGCCTGCAAGCGTGCCATCTGCGGTACTCACAGAAGCAATGTTAAACCTTTACAAGGATACAATTAACCTTTTTATGCCAAAACTGACTTTAAAATTATGGTTGTAAAAAAAAAATATATATATATATATATATACATGGAAATTTAAGTAGCCTGTTTATAGGGTTTTATCATATGTGGCCCTCTAGATTATAAACTAAAGACTAAATGGCTTAAATAGTATGTTATCAGTCACATAAACTTATCTGTTTACTGCCAAATTATATTAAACAGGATGTCATAATTAAGCTCAAATATTTGCAAATTAGTACCACAAATATTTTGACTTTTATTGCAAAAACTAAAAAAAAAAATCACAAAATATTTAATTTTAAGAATTTGTTGATTGACATTCTGGCACAACCGGCCCTTTAAGAGGTTTCATTATTATGTTTTGGCCCAAAACAAAATTGAGTTGACACCTTAGAGAGAGGTATTCAGATCTTCATCTCAATTTAATTCACTCTTTATTAAATGCCTCATTTGCAGCATCTAGTTAATAAGTAATAAGAAAAAAATGAGCGTCAAAATCAACGATGGCCAAGGATGGCAAAAAACGAAATGGTTTAGTTAATTTATGGGTCTCTAAAAATGTTTATATCTTCCTATTTTAATAGTTCACACACCAAATATGACTTAATATACATTAACAGCCACAGTGGAAATCATCTTAGTGCTGCTACAGAAGCTAATATGTACAGTGTTTCTTATCTCGCAAATAGGCAGAGATAGGGCTGAAATGATTAATCGGATTAACAGTGATGATTCAGTTATTGTAATTATTGTTTAATTTAATTGACTGACTCAAAAGAGACCATTTGCTGAAGAAACAACAAACCAAAACGATTCAAAATTTGTATTTAAACAGCAGCTTTAATTTTCTGAACATATTTCCTGCTTTGCGCTTCTTACTGTAGTCATAAAAATGGATAAATGAACATTTTGTTCACTGTTTCTCTGCTTTTTGTGTGTTTCAGGTCATCTCTGCCTTGTCGAGGATCTCCCACCACAGCATTGCACAAATCAAAGGCATCAGGTATGCGTGCGACACACAAATGACTGTTAATGCTTCAGCCACTCCAAAAATATCAATGTCAAGAAAAAACCGGCTTTTCCCCATTTCATTTAAAGGCAGTGTATTGAAATGGATGATGCTATTAGCGTCTGCTGCTCATTTAAAAGTCAATTTACATTTTAGGCAATTAGCAGCAGCTTTTTGCCAGCGTTATCTTTCAGGGGAAGAAATACTCCACAATGCGTTTCCATCTGTCACTCATATCGGCCCTGCGTCATTCTGAGTCAGATCCTTTATTAAATGAAGAGTAGTCATTTCTCTCCAAGGCTCAGGGAGTCTCTCCATCTTTTTTGGCCTTCTGATCTCTTCATTCGCTCAGCCTGCGTGGAGCTCGGTGGCTCACAGGCGCCATGCAAAAAGCCATTTCATCTGGCTTAGTGATAAGTTGATGGTGTGCTCCCATTAGGAGCTGCGCCAGGAAATGAAGAGAGGGGAGAAAGAAGTGGGCGGTGGGCAAAAGAGGAGGTATGTCCCCTGCTATTAATAAAGACAAACAAAGCAGGCTGGCTGTGCTTTTAACAATGCAGCAGAGTCGAAATCGATATCGGCTTGTGAACGGTGAGAAGTTAAGTCTAAGCTTTTTACCAGAACAGCACAAACAATAAGCATAATTGATTTTGTGTTATGCTCAATGAATAACAACTAACAACAGCAAAACAGTGAAGGCGATGGAAATGATAACTAAACTTGACAAAGAAATCCTACACTTCCTGTTTTTAATACGGCACAATTTAAAATGTCATTAAATCAGAGAAAAAATGTCTTTTAAGTCATTTAAACTTCCCATCCGACACGGAGCTTTGTCATCAATAAGCTCAAAGTGCTTCACATGAATTAGAAGGAAATGCAAACGAAAGAAAGACAAGAGCTATCGCATTAACTTTTAATAAAACAGATTGAATGTCGCTGATAAAATGTGAAAACTTTTCAAGAATTCAAAAACAGAGATCAAGTTTACATCAGCGTTGATCCGGAGCGCTGACCGCGTGGAAACGCGGCCATCGTGTTGCTCACAGATTTCACATTCAAATCGTTGTCGGTTGCCACGGCAATAATGTTTTGGTCGTCCAGCTACTGAATACCGATGAATCCTGTGGCGAGATCTGCACCAGGCGCGTTAACACGGTGATGCAGAGAGTCTGACCTTTTGAAAAACAGAACGAAATTCCTAGAAGTTTCCTGCCAGGTTCTTCTTTTACAAAGTGAAAAGGCCTGAACAGAATCATTGCGTTAGCTTTGCTGCAGCACCGGGTCATGGACTGGTTTGATCACTAGAGATCTGGGAGCTGAAATAATGTGTGTGTGAAAGCTTCGTTGGTCAGAACAGAACGTGAATGTTGATATTTTTGTATTAACTTTAAGATTAATATCAATTGTGGCAGTCCAAATGAACAGAGAGTTAATAAAGTTGATTTATAATATTAATATCCAAAGGCAACAATGGATCAAAAAAGGTTTTATTTACTGAGATCATGTCTGTAACAAGCCCTGAACAACAACGCAAAGCAAAAGTCTATTATTTGGTTCATTGAGACAAATCCTAGGGGAAGATCTGTTTGCATAATACAGCTTTCTTGGCCAAAATGAATGTGCCAAACGCTGCTAGCCGTGTGGTCTGCTTTGTACTCGGAGTATACAAATCACGTTGCCCCCTCCCACACTTATTGGCACCCCTGGGAGCGCTGTGGGGAAAAAAGCGCTTCAGAATAAATTACTTTTTATTGCAGCAGCGTAATCTCAAACAGAAACATCTATAACCTTTTATTTAGCTTGGAAAAAAAAAATCTCACACTTATTTGCACATATAAACATTCTTCAAAAGCACTGCAACCAAAGTTTTTCCTACTCATGCTAACCACAGAGCTGGAGTCACAGTGATGTATGCAAATTTGGACACAACGAGTTTGAGCTTTTCAGCAGATAAACTCTGCAGAAAAATATACATAGAAACACCTAATGACTACTCTTGTGTACAGTGGAGAGTCTGTGATGCTGTGGGCCAGTTTCTCCACCAAAATGCACAGAAACCTGATTGGAGTCAATGACATATTGATCTCTTTTGAACAGAGCTGTTCTAAACTCTCAAATTCACCTCAAATAGGGATGTTGGATTTTCTTTAGGGGTGTCATATTAAAGGGATGTGCGGCACTCAAGACTTAGACAAAATCAAGATAATAATAATCATGTTTACCTTGCCTTCAACAATTACTCTTAGGCTTTGCGTTTCATTTCTTGGTTCTTTATCTTCGATTCAGTTTTGTTTTTCATTCTTAAATGATGTAAATAATGTAAAGTAAGCAGAACGTTTTAATGACTCGTTCTTTTCTCCAAAGTCATTTAAAAGATCTTCTCCGTCTCTCCAGGGCTCGGGTCAAACATCGACCCGAACCTCTCGAATCTTTGCGTTCAGAGCAGACGGCGAGTAAAAATCGGTGGATGAAATCACTTCAGGCGTGACGATTGCTGCTGAGCCTTGTTAACACGCTGCAGCTCATCTCTGTAACGTTGGCCTCAAATTGCTTCAGTATTTGCTGCATTTTAAATGGGTTTACAACATCCTGAAAACCGCTCTGCTAATTTAGTGCAGATGAATCCAAAGAGCCACGTGGGATTGTTAGGCGTTTTTGTTTTAATCCTCGCAGACGACAGAAAGCTTCACATCTTTTTAGAAGTCTGAATCATAACTTGTGGGGCTTTGGGTTGTTCAGTGATGTAACAATCTCATAAACAGATACAGTCATCACCCTTTTAAATTCTAACATGTCACCATGTTTGGCAAATTGGTTATTTCAATTATTTCAAAGGTTTTTCCTGTAGCTACTTGTTCGCTGAACATCCCGATAACCTTGGTTTTCCCACCTCAGGCCCTCTGGTTGTGCTTTGAGTTGACCTCCTGTTTATCCGTCTCACCCACAGTATAAGCCTGTGTCACTTATTATTCATCCTCTTTCCTGCTGATGATCTTTTCTGTCCTCAGCAAACCCCACTGTAACCCTGCCCTCCATGTTCGCTGATCCCTGCTGCTTCGTCATGCGTTCGGGGCTCTGACCTCAGCTTTAGCATCATGCTACGGGACACCGGAGGGTTTTGCAGTGTTCAAGGTGTCACGAGCGCAAAGTTCAAATGTCAACAAATGTGACTCGGATTGCTGATGGCACAACCTTGCTCGTCTGGAGAGAAACAAGACACTTTTGCAATGATGTGACTTGTGGTGGCTCCCTGGAAAAGAAACATTTTGATGAGAATCGAGCAATTCAGAATTAATAAAGCGATGAACAACGTTGCTGGTGCAATTAAAACAAGATGAAAAGCAGAAAAATATATGACTGAAACACAGAAGATGAAGATGAAATCCAAGATTAAGTTCAGCTGTTGAGGATTTTCCTGGTTATTAATAAATAACATAAAATTAATGTACTGATCCGCACCTTGAAGGTTTAATAATCTGCAAACAGAACTGACTGGTTTATTCATCTTCGGTGCTGAAAGCAACGCTGAAGCAAAACAACCACTTTTGCAGATTCGCACCACATATAGGTGCCGAAATTGACGTCTGAGAGAAACGCGTCAATTTTTCTATCAAAACCCATTCACCTCCAGGCTTTTTGAAAACAATTCAATCATTATCAACCTTGAAAACAAATGTAAGCAACAGCTAAAGGGAAAAAAAAAATTATAAAGCTCAAAAGTATAAAAACAGCTAATCTATATAGATGGATTTATTAAAGAAAACATGCAAATGCACCTGCCAGGTTTCCTTCTTTGAAATCCTTCAAACCTAAAATGAAATTGTTTGCCTCTAAGTAATCAGTAAATTGCAAAATTGACCACAAAGTTGTTTTAGCCGTAATGTTGTTTTGAAAACCATATATTTTCATCCACAATTTAAAAAAAAAAAGGTTTTATTGGCTCCAGTGGCCTTTATTTGACAGGTAATGAGAGAAGCGGACGACATGCGGCGACGGTCGTCAGGCCGGGAATCGAACCTGCGGCACCACAGCACGCCTTTCGCTCGCAAACTTAACTAAAATACATAAGAAATTGATCGTTATAAAGCGTGTGCTCAAGTTATGCAAGAAGCAGTTATTACGGAAAATATAAAATAACATAAATGGGTTTTTTTCACTTTCTCCCGTGGTGATAAAGACGTGAACAACATGCGTCCGTAAAAGCCCACAGAGCAGCAATAAATTGCCGAGTGTCGGCTCATCAGAGGTAGCTTGATGAAATTAGGAACAGAGTTCAATTACACCTGGTTGCACTATTTAAGGGAAATTAAAACTGCAGCAATGGACGTTGCTCGGCTCCACGGAGGAGCACAGGGATGATGAATGCGTGCGCGGAGCTCCACAAACTACTGTGTAATTAGATTTTGCCCTGCGGGACTCCATTAATAACTTAAAATATAATGCACACTTCATTGGAGGGGGCCATCAAATGTGGGTGTGTTACTGCACTCTGGAGGAGGCACCCTGTGCGCTTCATAACAGTGAGCGAGAGCTTGACATAAATCAGAAGAGGCAGATTTCGTGGAAGTAAAACTCGTAATTAGCTTTCGAAATTACACGTTTTAATCAAGTTACCAGCTGTAAAACACGAGGAAATTGTTCCAAGAGAAGGATTTCCAAAAGACAAGAGGAGATTTCAGAACGCGTTTGTTTGTGTGAGGTCGCTGACCTTTGATTATCTCGCCCAGCGTTCATTAGCTCGACGACTGACCCGGGCTTTCCGTGTGATTGTTGCTTTAATTAAGCAGAGGCTGATTACTGATGTCACAATCACACACAAAGCATAAAATGCGCAGCCAGAGTCCAGTTTACTCACTTACATTTAAGCACAAAGTGCAGCAATTAGCCGCTAACCACTGCCTCTTTAGAGAGACGCGCAGCACTGGGAAGCGTGTGAGTCATTTGATCATATCTTGGGATTAAATACAGCAAAAAGGATTTGAAAGCAGAGAGCTAACGGAGAGCAGAGTGCTTTCATGAGCGCTCTGAAGGTCTTCTCTGTGACACTAAACTGTCGCCATTGGCTCCAGGCTGACTTGTCTGTCTAGACAGCGACATGACATGCACAAATTATTTTTTTATTTCTCTTTGGTCTCTTTTTGTCAGCGTAAAAGTTGAACGTTTCCACATTAAAACCACAAAACGTGATGTATTTTTACTGGGATTGTTTGCGATAGACCAACATAAACTATAATATTGATTAATCCTTATTAATAAACTTAAAATATTGCTGGAAACATGTTTAATATTTGCCCGATGAGTTATCAAGTAGTATAAAAATTTTAAGGAATACAGTCACTATTTGCAAAACCACAATAAATGTGATAAAATGTCACGATCAAATTCCTATCATCCGTTCCGACCAAAGGTTTGATGGCGTCCCTGCAGCAGTGCAGGTCATCAGGCCTTAATTCATGCAGCTCTGAGGGACAAATGGCATCATTAACCCTTTGAAATCTAATCCTTCCAACTAAAAGCTTCCAGAAACCTGACATCATCAAAAACAGTTTGGATAAATGCACCCAGATAAACACGGTAAGCAGCCATCTTGGAGTGTTAGGATTCAAAACAGATGATCCTCACCAACCATGAATGTCAACACAACTTTTTATTTATTTGTGGGGTTTTTATGTGCAGCTTGTCTCACACCGGAACGGTTTGTTTTCTGCAAGCGCTGAAGGTCACACCCTGCAGAAAAAAAATATATATATACATCTCCAAACTTTCTGTTTTCTTTTTTATTTTGCTTGTATTGTCCCTGAAGATTGTTGAATGATGGTTGAAATCCTGTTCGGATTTCTCCGACTCCTGCCTATCAATCTGGAAGGAGGAGAGGAAAAAAAGAGCCAGCTTCCCTCCCTTGAATTCCTAGCAGTAAAGTTGGTTCTCGGAGGACGGCGGGCTCCTTATCTGTCAGCAGCAGCGTTTTGATGTGTTTTGACAACGTTGTTTGTGACTGATGGGGTCCCTCGGTTGAATAGTTCCTGCTGTTTAGCTGCTGAAGTGATGGAGCGAGGAGCGACAAGCTGACAGATGGAACACCAAGTTTCCGACTGGTTATTTTTCTACCTGAGACAGAGCGGCGTGTTTATGTGGCAGTGTGGCGATAAAGCGTTTTGTAACCATCTCTGGCTCTGTGTGTGCTCTGTTTGTGCATCAGGCCCTTCCCGTCCGAGGACACGGCTCTGAATGAGGATGATGTGTACCGGAGCCTGGAGGAGTTGGCAGAGTAAGTGTGCATTCTACCAAAAACACCCAAACTGACTTTCTTAGTCACCCAGCTGGACGTTGCAGTAATTCTCTGGAGGCTTCCACTAACCTTAATCTTTTTCAAACATTTTTGTCACTTTAAACAAGAAAATCTAAACCCCAAGGGGAAAATGGATGTACATTATTTTCTTTCTAGGAAAATACAGCAGTATTTTTTCCTCTCACAACATTTTCTGTTTCAGGAATGTATAAAAAGATATCACCATGTACAGACAAAAACTTTTTCCCTCTGTCTCTGACTTGTACTCAGAAAAAACTGTACTGTAAACTCAAACCTTGAAATAATTAAATCTTAAATTACAGTAAAATTAGATGCTTTTAAACAACAACAACAAAAATTCAATGGTCTGTGTGCATTTTAACATAAAAATCCACAAGAAAATGGCTTAAAATATAAATACAATATGCATAAAAGGATTCAGATGAACCTTATCTGCATTTGAAAATTAAAACTCCGTAGATTATTCTAATTGTTTGCATATTGTTTCAGTTTTACTCTTGGAGAGCATCTTATTCATGGTCATGTTGTCTCCAAAATACCATCATCTTTCGTTGCTTTGAAGCAGAAACCATTTTTCAGATGTAAGGATTCCTGTGCATCCATTTCACATAACTAGCGACGCTAGAAGTCAACTTGTGATTGTCACTTTTCGCCATATGTGCTAATTGCCTAAGTACATAAGCAGAGAGCGCTCTTCCACGTCGTCTGTTGCGATGGCGACGCCAGCTCTGCTCTGCTGAGTATTTTCTATTTTTTTAGGCTTGGCTGCCTTTCTGAAAGCGTCTGTGACCGGATGCTTGGATTCGGTGCACAGAGGTTTGGTTTTCCTGTGCATGAGAGGGATTTGTAGGCTCTGAGGCTGGTGACAGCAGCTGCTTGACTCAGATTAATGGAGATTAATTAGCTAACCGCTCTGAGATGGGTGTCGTTCATCATGGAATGGAGAAAGCAGATCATGCAAACTATAGATATAGATATATCCCTGCTGAATGCATGATTGGGATGAACTGTGTAGAATGATGCAGGATATGAGATGCTGCCAAGCAGGGCAATGCTGGATTAGGGTGCAAATACTGTATGCAGGGTGACTGCATGAAGTAAGACTCAAATTATTTTACGTGATGATAGCCTGATTATCTGTTTTATATTTAAATGATACTGGTTTTATTGATTAATGTACAATGCATTTATGAAGGGCAGTAATAATAAAAATGTGCCTGAATGCAGCAGATGTCATTGGCTGGAGCCTGCAAACTCAAAAAAACAACAACCTCAGAGCAGTAATTAAGCCAAAACTGTTAAATATGTATATATACATAGATTTGCACTTTATTAATACTTAATTGTCTGTAAATATGTTTATCCAGAAATTCTCAAGTGGACGTTTCAGCTTCATCTAGTTGAATTACTACACAAACCAAAATCTTCTTCTAGTCACCTTTTCTATAAATAATCAGGTGTACGCTAAAATACAATAAAATTTCCTTTCTTTATGATGAAATTTAATTACTTGCCTGTTTTTATGCATTTCTAATATTGTATTAAAAACAATTTAAATGGTTAAAAAAAAAATCTTTAAAGTGTGCAGTTTTTTTTTTTATCCGATAATTAATTATCAGAATAATCTATATAATAATCAATTACAAAAATAATCCTTGGTTGCAACCATAGTTTAGATTAAAATATTTCCAGGGGTTAAAACGGCCCAGTCAAAGTCCAGATCCTCAATGTCTTGAAACTTGAGTAGAATAAGAACAGGAATCACTTCAGCCTCTAGATGTGTTGACTCTTAACTTAATGCAGGTGTAATTATTGACTTTATTTCTTATTTATTTATAATTGTAAACAATTTGAAGCGACTGTGTGTCATTTAGTTGCAGGTTTTGCTTTCCAGAATCAAGAGTATTGGTTCATTTGCCCACCTGACTGGTCATTAGGTGAGAGTTTGTACAAACATGGGAACCGAGCAGGTGATGGACTTGCCATCCTATAGGAAAGGTTATATCAGTGATTAACATCTAAAATCTGTTCTGCACATTGATTGAAATTAACCTTGGTACCCAAAGCAGCAGCTTCACTGAGTCTCAGTCTTTTGTTTTCTTAAACGGTCAGGGATGCTACCAAGCTAAGGTCTGTGTGTGACCTTTACTGTAGGAGCAGAGGGCAGGTCTTATTAAATTAATCATTCCCTTCCACCATATGGCTGCACTTGACCTTTTACGAGGAACATTTTGTCTCACCAACGGACAGGAGGATAATTGATTCATCAGCAGGTCCGCCGCTTAATGCAGCAGGACACGCTTAGCACATAGGTCATGCTAGCAATAACCCCGCTCTCAAAGACGTATTAATTAGCCTGAAATATTGACGCATGTGTGATTTATGATGGCTCCATGACTGAACTGCGAAAAATGGATGATGGGGACAATAATCATCTTTCCACAGTAATAACAGTCATGTTTTATCGATGTAAAGCCAATCTGTTTCCCGTAGGAGGAAGCCAGCGCTCAGGGAGGACATGCGGAGTCGTAAAAAAAACAAGAGTGTGGAAGACATAAAGCAGCAATATTGCCACCACAAATTTTGATTGTAAATAATAAAAGGCAGCAGGAAAGTGCAATAATAATTTTATGGCAAAGCTAAGAAACTCCTGAAACTGGTGAGTAAAAAATAATAAAAGAAACAGAAACCAACTGCTGAATGATGTCAATGAATCGTTGGACATTTTCAGCAGTTCAAAGCACTTAGAATGATGCGTCAAACTCGAGGCCCGTGGGCCAAATCCAGCCCGCCATAGTGTTTAATGTGGCCCTCTAGAGAATAGACTAAACTCTAAGTGTGCTTAAATATTACATAATTAATCAAATCAATGCAGTTTTTATGTGTTTACATTCAAATTGTATCAATCGGTCCCTCTGGCTTCTTGAGAATTCAGGAAATTCACACAAAATCAGCAAATCGCTGCACTTTTTTGTGCTAACAATTGGGAGTTTATTGCAGATTTTTCTCAAAATTTGTCAAAAATCTTTCTTACTTGCCCTAAACAGCCTTAATGGATGTCAGATTATAGTCCATGATCTGTACAGCGAGTAATGAAAAGTCACGTTTACTGTCAAAAGTAAGCGCAAATATCGTAAATAATTCAAACTTTGACTTTTATTGCAAAAAAAAAAAAAAAAAAAAAAAAAAAACTAAATACTGGTTCCCCATGTTTAGTAGAAATAAGAATAATTACTCTGCAGTTTCTCTGGATCTGAAGGTTTAAACCTAAATGGTTTCATTCGCAGGCGTTGGGGATCACACCATGATTGTTAATAAGGTGGTCACAATGTTTTGCCTTGTGAAAAGAATCCCTCTTATGTTACTCAAGTTAGTCTTGATGGATTTATGTTGTGAACCTGAAAAGCTGCCGCATGTGTTCATATTCAACAGAACTCCAGTGATGACAGTTAATGGAAGCTTCATTGACTTTTTGCAGAGCCACATTGATTATGAGTGATGAAGACTGTCTGGCTTTTCACCGTCCATTTCACCTTCTGCAAAACTTACCTAAAGAACAGAGGAGAAAAATGACTGATGGTCATACAGTTTCAAACTTCTGATCGTTTCATCTCAATGTTCAACTCTTTCCGTGTCTGAGACAGATCTGTTGGCGTTCGCTCTCAGTCAGATCAATACAGTGCTAAATATTGAAGGTTTAAACATCAGAAACCGCATTTGAGATGTTCCCAGAATAAACCCTGAAGAGATAAGTGTGTATTCTGCACACATCCTCCCCAGAACAGAAATTATTTCTCATATTGCTATGATTTTAAACTCTGATCCTTCATCCTTAGAAAGTACAAAGTGGTGCTTGGACTCCTGATGTGGCCTTGCTTGATGATCTGTGAAGTCTTCTTCTTAAGAATTGGTCCTGTATGAGTAATCTACATCCAGCAGCATATCCTGCAGCTATAAACACAAGAGATTGTGTTTTGCTTGACTGAGTATCATTTAAAGGTTAAGTGCAAGTCACTTCAGTTGTTAGAGTATTTCCATATTGCGCACGCTGCGTCAGTTGAACTCATGTCGAGTGAGGTTGATTGAGGCCTGCAGCCATCATTAGGAGCTCACCTGAAAGCAACAGATGTGAAGTGGATGGTTTGGATGTTCCATAGTGCCGGCATGTAAATGTTTGCGTCCCGCTACGCGGTGTCTGTTTCTTCGTCTAATTGAGGTCTCGGAGGTTAATGCGGCGACCCCGGTCCTCGCCTCTTCCCTCTGGCGTCCAGATGATCACCTCGCTTCAGTCCCCAGTCCTCCCCGTCTGGAATGACTCCATCCTGAGGTTGACAAAGCATGAAATGGGGAGGATCTGGCACCGTTGCCAGGGGAGTTATTTCCTTTGCGAAAGGCACACATAGATTTCCATTCACAAGCATGGACTGTCACAAGCTCTTTGTGTCATCTTTAGCAGTTTATTTTGGTGTGTTATTCCTCTGGGCGCGCAAAAAAAAGTCAATAGCTTGGAAAATAGGAAAGTTACACAATTTGTGATTTATTTTAGGCATGCATAAATATTAATATTTCTTTTTTGGTGATGATTGTTTATATTTTTGTGACTTTTCACCTGCAGTTAGTGAGTGCATTATTCCTGGCTTCCTCTATTCTCTTCATTTATAAAACTAGCAGTAATTTTGGTGTTAATAGCAGCTTTGACTGATTGTAACATCCTTGTATTATTAGATTCAGACATAAGGGGGATCCTGCAAAAGTGAACAGTTGAAAGAAATTTCTCTATGGAAGCAATAAGTCATCTTAAAGCAATGCAGCTGATTAAAAATAGCATTGTTTGCTGCAGCCAATTTGCTTAAATGCGGTCAGGATCTGAGGAAATCCATCTCTGAACGCGATTATTGACCTTGAAAGCAGCAGGTTTATGTTGCAAAAGTTTCTGCTCCAAAGAGAACAAAGCACACATTTTGAGAAAAACTGTAAGAATGTTCGTAGATGTAAACCTCCAAGCAAACAATTTAAGCAAACAAGAGTTTTTGTTTGCTCTGTTTTTCTGTCCTTCACGCTCCCCGTCTGTTTTACCGCTTTAGTTTGTTGTGCTGCCATCTCTTTATTCTGGAATTTACCGTCACAAACGTGTCAAAGCTAAATGCAGCCTGTGAGATAACAACATGCTTCTGCATCGCCAGTATAATTTATGCATTTAAATTTTATTTATCATCATTATCACAAGCAATTATTGCAAATGCAATTTGTTTTTGCAACATGCAACAACTTTCGTTCTATAAGCATCTTATGATGAATGAATGAATTAAATTCCAAACATGCAATATATCAGTAACAGCTGCTTTATTTCATCATGGCAGCATAAGCAATGAAAAAGAGCTTGTCATAAAATAAATAATTTAAATATAAATACCATCCATCTTTAAAAATTCAATCTTTTCAAACGTTTTCTTTTCATTCAGCGGCATGAGCTGCTTTACTCGTACTCTTTGTATTCTCTCCTTTTACATGTCCACATTTTTACCAAAACCTACCTTTTCAATTTAAAAAATCCAAATATTATATGTTTTTTTTATTTACAAAATCCTCAGCTGTGTCAAACATATGCACTGTAGCTCTCATACAGTGAATCATTGTCCATTCCTCCTCCTCACCGATGCAGCTCTATGTCATCATAAGCCTGGAGCACTGACTAAACCGATTGCATGCAAACGCACTGGACACCCTCTGGCTTGTCATTGTTTTATCAGACAGAAAATTAGACCCTAATTCCTGAGCCCTCAGGTCCTTTTCTTCCCACTCTGTGTCCCACCGATGCATTCTCATGCTAAGACATGCAAAAACACACACCTACACACACAAACATGCCCACATTCAGGCATGTGAATTATTTATAAATGCTCACAACAGAAGAACAGATTTGAAAATTCGTCCTATACAATGTTCCACTTGTACAGATAAATCTTTGTTTTTTTCTCTTTCTCACATTGTCACATATTTACACACATTATACATTATGTAGGACATTTCTATTCATATTTAGCCCTGCTACATTCACAGAGCTCTTATTGTTTTGTAATTTTTTCTGTAAATGTGATTACCCTCTTGCTTTGCAACGGTTTTCACAAAACTGGAAAGTTAAAACAAAAAACCTCAACAGGTCGTAATAAACCAGAGCAGAATAATGAAACTTTATCAAATGTTTTACAACTGGAAATCTCAAAACTGCAGTAAATTGTATTTAGCGTACTTTACTAACAACTTGGAAGTGAAGAGATTACCAAATTTACATAACCAAAACGCTCGTGTGTGTGTGTGTGTGTGTGTGTGTGTGTGTGTGTGTGTGTGTGTGTGTGTGTGTGTGTGTGTGTGTGTGTGTGTGTGTGTGTGTGTGTGTGTGTGTGTGTGTGTGTGTGTGTGTGTGTGTGTGTGTGGGGGTGTGTGTGTGTGTGTGTGTGTGGGTGTGTGTGTGTGTGTGTGTCCGTGTGTGTGTGGTGAAAAACTGACATAATACGTCACCATAAACACATTGTCATGAATAATACAACCAGATCTACAATGAAAGAGTTTGGATGAGTGATATTGTTTTCCTTGAACTTCAGAAGTTGTGGAAATCTTCGCAAGATGCTCTGCATCAAATATAGAACCCTGTAAAAGTTCAGTTTTTAAATTAAAGAGGTAATACGGTCTAAATTCAGGTGAAGTTTGAATGAAACAACCAATAGATATTCATATATTAAGATCATTTCCAAGCCGAATGATTGAAAATGAACTGATGATGAAATTACTGACTGAAAAGATGAGGAGAGACATGACAAATCGATAAAGATGCTGCAGATGCATAGCTACCAGTGCAGATAAAGACAGATGCAAGAGTAAAGCTAAGGATAAGAAGCCAGTTGATACTGACTGTCTAATCTTTATGTATTTTTTATCCTACTGTATAAAAAATCACTTAGTCTTAGATTTCTCCTCCATGTTCTCCTGGGAGACGTTTCCTCTCTTAGATCTACCAAAAGGTCAAAAATACGTCCGTAACCCCCCGCGGATAATAGAGCAAATTTAAGTTGAGAGTGTGCCTCACTGTAACCTCTCTGCCATCCTGCATCTGCGCGAGTCGTCCTGCAGTCCCACCGCTGGGAGGGGACATGCTGATAGGACAGCATGAGCTGGATACTGTCCTCCCACGCAGCCTCGTCAGTATTCAACTTGAGCCGTTTTGACTTAATGAAGAAAGAAGCAGCGCATTACTGAGAGTGAACTGAGACACCCCAATTAAAACTTCAAACCAGCGTCACTTGAGCGTTATTGCAAAGCTGAGTTTTTGATTGAGGGCAGATGCGTCGGCTCTTCTTCTCCTCATCCTCATGTTTGTACAGACAGTGAGAGGAGGATTGTTGTAGCTCTGAAAGCAGATGAAGGTCGTCACCTGGAACCAACTCAGACCCACATCTTACAGGTCGCCTTAGTAACCCAGTGCTACCGCTCTCCACATGATGCCTTAAACTTGGTTTACCACGCTTCCTGTCACTGCAGTCACTCTTCCTAATGAGACGTTGCTTTGAAGCTACAGTTAGCATGCTACGATTAGCGTGACTGTTGAATAGCAGACTCTACATCAGAAGATAACTGTAAGAATTACCAGCCTATTTCAGCTTGTAACATTTTCTAATTATCAAAATAGAAACTTAATTTGAACCGTATTTATCAATGTGGTAATATTTTGGCAGAATTAGAAATGCAGTGGTCTGCAAATAGCTAAAATGTGAAAACTACTCTCTAAGAATGCTTAGAACTATATATTCTAATGGTTCAAACACCAAATATATCTCAGTATGTCTTAATAGAGACAGAGGAAATTATGTTAGAGGTGCAGCCAACTAGCGCCAGGGAAACTGAGGGACTCTTCTGCATCTGCTCCTTTGCAGATGGAGCTGAGGCTAAACTTGTGACTCAAGTTAGAAAACTTAATAATCACCAAGAATATTGAATTTATGAGAAATTAAACTAGGAGATTTGATTTACACACTTAAAAAACAACCTTTGTGGCATCAAAAAAACATCATTCCTTCCTTTCAAATAAACTTTTTTGGGGGAGAAGATTTGAAGGAGATCTGCATCTTCTCTTAAAGTCCCTTTCCTGAGCAGTAGTTACACCTGCAGTGCAAGGCCAGGCACAGTATAATCTCCGACAGCATGAGGAGCAGCAACCGTTCCTCTCCACAGCAACTGTCTTTGCTCTGCTGGCGTCTGGCCTAATTAAAGGTCAGTTAGCTAGCTGGGTGCCAAAACAATATAAACAGATTCAAGGGAAATGCCACATGGGAGCACAACACTTCGGAGGGGTTTGCAAACGCTGGGTGCTGCGTCCTCTTCCTGGGAAACAAAATCGTTAAAGAAATTAAAATCACGTCACCCCTCTGGCCCTCATGTGTAAAAGATAATGAAATGGCTCTGATTTGACGGCCCAGAGTGTTTTGGCTGCCTTCAAGTTTTACTTTTTTATCAGTTGGATGGGGATTTTCATCTGACCTTGTGGCACGTTTTCCCTCTCCTCAGTGAACATGACCTGGGCGAGGACGACATCTACGACTGCGTGCCATGTGAGGACGACGGCGACGACATTTACGAGGACATCATTAAGGTGGAAGTACGACAACCCATGGTGAGAGCTTTGCGTGGAAGGCCCTGATTTCAGTCGCTGATTCCCTGATGCACATTTTCACACGAGATTTCCAGCATCGTCAGCAAAAATCAATCTTTGAAAGAAAGAAGCAAGAGCAATTAACTATAACATGTAACGCATGCTGACCAGTTGACATCTCTTTGCCTTAAAAACTGAAAATCATCATGCGGTTAATTAGCGACAAAACCACAGAGGGCAAGATGAGGTAATAGATCCAGACTTTTCCTTTGCAAAACCAATTAGTCCTGGCAAAGATGTTTTATTTAAAGCTTAAAATGAATGTATCTTGAAGTGCTGCACTAATTCAGGAAGCTGAGGAGAAAAAAACCAAAGTACAATTTAATCAGCGAGGAAAAAAAAAATATTATTTTGAAAATATTTGGGGAATTTTATAAAGAACCTGCTCATAACTGCGAATCACTGATTCTCCTCAGAATCCCAAGTCTAAGTCATGCAGAAGGTTCTCAAAACTCTTTAGGAGTTAGTTGGTGTTTCTTTTTTCTACACAAAAACACGCCATGCAACGTTTGCTAAACTTTGCAAGAACTTTAACTGGAACTTTCTGCTTTGGTTCGATTATTGGTTTTTGGTTGCTAGCACTACAGGTGAGTGTGGCATGTAAAAAAAAAAAAAAAAAGTATTTGGAAACAGCATCTCAAGCCAGTAGTTATGCTGTGGGCCTGTTTCCCTTTCAAACCAGCAGGGAGCTTTTTAAATCTCTTTCTAGAAACAGGAGACTGGAAAAAAACAGCTTGAACAGAATAAAGTTCATCTTTTTTCAGGAGGAGAATAAGAACAACACAGAAATCGTTCTTTGTTTTGTTCAAAGCTTTTAGTCTAACATGGAAATTTGCTGCCCTCAATCTTCTGTTGGTGAAATTAAAGTTTGGATTTTCATAAAATATTCTGTGTGAATTTATGCTACTGCAATAAAAGTTTATTTCAAGACTTTTGACACATTTCCAGCATAGTTGACTGTAAAAGTAAACAGCTCTGTGTAATTTTAGGCGCAGAATCTTCAAACTGTGAACTACAAGATTTCTTTCCTCCTTGCGAATTCATCGTTTTCAACCTGCTGCTGACATTAATGAGAAGAAAGCATAAACACACAGCCAAAGTGAGATGACAGCGTAATGTCTTGACTCCTGTAGCATTTTCCTTTACTTCAGTTCATCATCAGTTCAGAAACGAGGAATAAACAGCAGGAATATGAGCGTGTGCTGCACTCAGAGCCTTGGTTTCACACAAACCTGGTAATGATTGTGAGGAAGAAGCCAGTAGATTGAAATCTCCGCTTTGACTGTTTTCGTTTTGCATTATTTTATTTTTCCATTATTGTAAAATCCCATATTCCATTATGCGCTTCCTTGCAAATGTTGATTTTTTTTTTATTATTTCTTTACATTCTGTCACATTATAACCACAAACCTTAATGTCAGACACAACTGCACAGTTTGTTGGCTTTTCCTGAAGTGGAGAGAAAGCTGTTTTTCACAAATGAAATAGGGTGAGCTTTTCTACTTACCCTCCTTTAACTAGGACCTTCAAAATAAACCAGTGTAAAACTCAAGAAGTCACATCATTAGTAGTCAGAGTCCATCTGTGTGTGATTTAGTCTCGTTATTGTTACAGCAGTTTCATGAAGGCGTCAGGTTTATTAGAGAACATTTGTAAACAAACATCATCACCATGAAGGCCAAGGAACACAGCAAGACACGTCAACTTTCAGAGAAAGTGACTCATATCCTGCAGTTGTTGTTGTTGTGAAGAAAAACACATTTGCATTTCTTTTTCAAAATGTAAATGTGAAAATGCCTTACGTTTTGGCTCTGTGCTAATTTGCACGACCCTTATCTGCAAGGTTCTGCTTGTTTCGTCGTTCCATGGTTACTGTCTTTTTAAGCAAGAACAAAGTTCACCTTAAACGGCTGATTTTTAGATGATAGTAAAATCATCTACTAGAGCTAAATATAGGGGAGATGCAGAAGGTTCTGCAGAAGACTTGAGACCAGGCGGAGTTTGCAGGGGAATTGTTTAGATTACAGATTATTCCTGAGTTGAAATTTAAAATTCAGACCTATATCCAGCTGAGGATATGTGACAAGTAGTTCCCCATCCAATATGACTGAACCGGAACTATCTTGCAAAGAGGAATGTGAGAATATGTCAGTCTGCAGATGCACAAACCCCAACAGACAAACAGCTGTAACTGTGCCAAAGGTGCTTCTTTAAGAATCAATGCAGGGAGACGGGAAATGAGAATTATCCACTATTTTGTGTCTCTTAAAGAAATAAGTTGAGGTTTGTGGTTGTTGTGTATGAAATCTTCTGCAACATTGTATAAGCTTATATTACTATAAGCTCGGCGCTTGAGGATGCAGCTGTTCTTTGCAGAGTTTATCAGATGCATTGTGATGATCTAAATGACGCTGCAAAGACCAGCTGATGATGCGGCTTTCCATTTATTGTCTATTCCACACGTGGTGATATAAACTTGTCACTTGCTTTGCCCTTCTCATGCTGCAGATCAGATACATGCAGGTGAGTGGTGCTGTGCTTGTGACTCAATTCCCCCTCCTCTCTCTCCTCCAACCTCCTCCTCCCCATCAGCTAACTTCCCCTCATCACTTCATTTCAAACATCCCACGAGAATGACCCGCCGATTAGGGTTAGTGACCCATGCACGGTGGCGGGGGAGACCCCATCTGGTTGAACGTCTGACTCGGGGCCTGTGCCTTCAGCTCAGTGACTGCAGAGTTAAGTGATGTCAGCGAACGCCACCCGCTGCCACAACAAAGACGGACACAAACTTTGTTGTGCTGGCTTCGTGCCCTGCCTCTCTTTTTCTCTTTCTAATTACATGCTGGACCGAAGCCTGGACTGGACGTTCTTTTTCTTCTTCTTTAAGCATCGTTAGCTCCAGGTTTTTTATTGTTAACGGCCAAATCTGGTCCAGATGGCTCCCCTGCTTCTTCTTTATCTTCCTCTTAAGTTTAGCTGCTTCCAGTGCGCACCAGATAGAAATGTGTTCAAATTAAATCTGCATGTTTTTGTTCCAATGCTCTGTGGATTTTACAGAGCTGTTGGCTAAGTTGTGTGTGGAAATCAGTCAATTTCCTACATTTATTCAGATTTTCTTTGTTTTCTTTTAGTGCAGTGGTTATTTTTTCATTTAGTTTTACTAGTTGATTGTCAACTGATTGATCAGTGAACTTTGCAATCGCTCAGTGATTTCACGAAGCGATTTCACCCTCTGTCTGCGAGGGCATCGTCTGCGAAACAACAAGAATCCATTTTACGCTTCCTTGGAATATTAGTGAAGCCCATGTGATAAAAAAAGTTGCAGAGGCACAAATATCATGCCCTGTGTGACGCCGTGTGACACAATCCTGAAATCATTTAAAACAACACAGTGTGTTCTCTCAGGCTAGTACGAACTGAACCAGTCCACAAAAGCCTACAGAACGATTTAATACTATGATCCACCATGTCAAAGGCAAGGATTACATACTTCTTTGAATCTGCAGCCAAAGGGATCTCATTAAAGAACCAGAAACTGCTTCAGATGCTTCAGCAGTGTTTTTATATCTTGAACTTGGTTCAACCCTTCTAACCCAACCCAGTCCAAAGTTTTGGTGGCCGGCCAAGCCGAGCAGAGAAAAATGGAGCCTTAATCATAACTAGAGTGCCAACATCAGCTATGATTTAAATCGCTTCTTTGATCAAGTGTGGTCTCTAGTGCTTCCATTAATCGATGCAGCGCTCAGGGCTGTTTACTCCAGTTGCTAAACAGAAGTCGTCCTCCAAAAAGGCAACGTGGCAAAGAGCCTGAAATAAAGTATAGATGGACTCTACCTTTGGGGAAAATAAATTCTCGAATCATATGAAACGAAATGAACTCCTGGCTTGTCAGAACCGTTCCTTGCTGCTAAAGTAACTTTAACTTCGGCACATTTCTCCTGTAAGTCAGAAAACAAGAAAACAAGTTGGTATAGAAAGAAAAAACAAGTAGGATCTGAGGTTATGTAACGAGGCTCATCTTGAGTTGAAACCTCAGCCTTGCAGAATGTGTTTTTATGGGCATTCGTTTTGCAAGAAGAATGGACAAAAAGACAAAAGGTATTACAAAAGGTATTGTTAATTTTTAGAAATATCTTTGAACATAAGTATCTTTGAGTTTACTCGAGCTCTTAGGCGCCTTTAAGCCAATAAAAGATGAAGCATCTGCTACTTTAAGAAGTCTAATATAACATTTTTTTCTTGTCTCAACAATAAATATGAATGACTCTCTACCTTAAGGCAGACTGTCATGATAATCTGCTAGATAATCCAGTTTACCTGACACAAAGCGAAACAGAGTTTACGGCAGAAATCTAGTATGAAACCACTGGCATGTGGGTTTCATGCTGGTCTCATCAACGTTTCATCCCATATAATCTGTTCAGCGTTTTGACAGATGGCAAGATTATATCCTTAAATTAACAAGCTTTTCATTTGAAAACTGTGGAAACAGCATAAATTTACTACAACCAGCAAAATCCCTAAACATGTTTATCTTAAATTCCAGTGACTTCGATTAGTTCACTGTCTATTTAAACAAATATAATTAGGTTTTTGTCTTTGTATTTTCTAGAAAATGGGTATGACAGAAGATGACAAGAGGAACTGCTGCTTAGTTGAGATCCAAGAGACTGAAGCCAAGTACTACAAGACTTTAGAGGACATTGAGAAGGTGAGTTCTTATGTTACAGTTTGGTTCTCATTCACTCATTAACAGGCATACAAGAAGAATCTGGTGCACAAACTAAAATGTAATTGATGAAAATATGCCTAAAAATAAACCATTTTCTAGCTTTTGCATAAACATTAGTCCTTTTATCCTGGGATTATTCATCAGGTGATAGAAGGCTGACTTTGTAACTGTCTTTATATGTCTCTAAAGGTTCAGATTTTGAGCCTGGTGACTAGTTTCTAGAGACAAACAGCAATAAATAGGTAAAAGGAATCAATATTAGAAAGAAATAATATTGTAATAATATTTCTGCAGGTGTTTCTCTTCAGAAAAAAGGTTCAACTGTTATTATTCTGCAGAACTGTTGATGATACAATAGTTAGTGTTTTCCTACTTGCTCTGGGTTCCTGTTGTCGCCTCCTTGTTGTCGGCGCCTGATGCCCCTCGGCTGTGTGTCAGCATGGAAATGTCACATATCGGCCGATTCATTTGGGAGCACAAATGTCACAGGAACTGATCAATATGGTTATTATTGGCTGAGCCCACAGGGGAGACGGTTATCTCCGGTGCTTTAAGTGCGCATTACAGGTACCGAGAGGAATAGCTCGATTCAAATTAAATCTCATTATAATGCAAAATAAAGTCTAATAATACATCAATTCAATTTCTGAGGATATAAGATTCTATATACTTTTGAATTCAAGGACCTGGGTAAATAATTTTCAATATTTTTTAAACAAATGAAACAGAAAAATGTGTTTTCATCATTGATGAGTCGATACTTTGCAGCTCAACCTCAGGCCCACTGGATGAATATGTGAATATACTTTGATCTAAGACATTTCATTGCAGCTCCGGCTGTATGCTCAGGGTGCCTGTCGTGTTGGAAGATGAACCCTAACCGTGTTTTTTGTAACCTCCAGGAGGTTTTTCTCCCAGTTTGACCTCCGTTTTATATTTGTTTTCTTTCATAAAGCTCTCCTTGCCTGGCCCGTCAGTTTAGGTGAACATACATCTTTCAGTAGATTTGCAGTCCAGCTATAAACTTTTTATTTTAAAATGCTGGATTGAACAGAGCTCTATGAAACATTCAAAAATATTCCAGTTATTTCACTCACCTTTCCTGCCATTCTTTTCGCTAAACAGACTGGTAAAGTCGAGCAAAACAGACACAAACTGTCAGCATAACGATGAACCTTTGTTGAGATCGGCGCTGCTAACGCATCACTTTCGTCTTCGGCAGATTTCTTCTGAGCGCCACAAATCATCCGCTCTGCTAATTTCATTAAAGCGAATGTGCATCCTGTGTTTTTCCCCACATTAGACCAACGTGAGAGTGAATGAGAACAAACGTGCCTCTCGTCATCAGAGGACTCGTAAAGCTTAATTGAGTTGGGGTTCATAAAGGCTGTCGTTTTTTATGTTGCTTCTTAGTTGATCTATTTGTTATCATTATGATGATGAAATGTGGCGGCCATAAAGCAGAGCTGTGGAAAATAACAGGCAGGTTTTTCCTGCCGTCTGCAGCAGCGCTGCGTCTCCGCGTAGCGCTAGCTCACTAAGTGTTATTTCCATTTAGTAAATGGCCTGATATATGTTCCCTGTCTTTTCACCATGTTGTGTAACATTGATTTGTGCTAAAAGCTTGAATTGATCCCTTTCAAAGAAAGAAACACAAACTCTGACGTTAAGACTGTTGAAAAAAAATTTGGTTTTTCGTGTTGCGCATGTTCTGATTCGTTCCTCTCTCCCCTTGAAGAATTACATGATCCCGTTGAAGCACGTCTTCAGTTTGCAAGAAATGGAGGCTATTTTTGTCAACCTGGAGGTGAGTACGCGGTCAGGCAAAGAAACATCTGTCTTTACAGCATGTCTGCATGCCTCTGACAGGTGAATAATGGAGAGTGCGTATGGATAGCTGATTGACTGACATGGCATGTTATTGTTTCTCCGCTCTACCCTGATGCATAATTTATACTTTCATATATAAAGCAAATATTTGTCTTAAAAACAGCACCAGAGGAAAACACAAGATATTTTTTCATACATCGTCGTCAGTGATGGATGCATGAGCTGCACTGAACGATGGAAAAATGTGTTTTTTGCGGTGACTCAAAATGCCAAGCAAAAGATTCTTAAAAGCAAAATTGTTGGACGAGTTTTTCTACATTTTTTATGGAACCTGAATCAGCTTTTCTTTCTAGATTGTAGGTTTAGAAAACAGGTCATTACTCATTGCTCCAAAGCACCTCCAACATGTTTGACTTTGTTCACATCTGGTAAAATTGTGCTTTTCATGCCAATTGTTAAATAGTCGTAAATCATCATTATTACAAATTGAGCTCGGGGTCGTTATACTCATTTCCACAGAAAAATGTATATTTAAAAAAGCATCTGCGGTAACATTATGTCTGGAACTCCAAACTTGGACATCAGTGTGGAAAAACAATATAAAAATAGTGATAGCAAAGTCTCCAGCTAGAAGGAGGCGTTCAGGAAAACTGAAATATATCTTGGAAATGTAACAAACCGGCATCCTACTCAGAGATGTAAAAGTTCTCAGCCATGAACCCAATGTAGGTGTGAAACATAACAGCTGTGAGTGTCAGATTGGGGTAAAACTTTGCTCAGGTTCTGACCAGCATTTTTACTCTAATGTGTTTAGCAAACCAGGTAGTGATTATGTTGGATCTGATCTTCAGTTGGAAAGCTTAGCCATGTTGAGTCCTCAACTTTCTGTTGCGTTGTGGAATTATCATCCATTTATTGCTTAGATCACTTCATATGTTGCAATTTTACTGAAAAAGCAACATTTAATCTAGAAAAGGTTAAAAATGGAGAACCACCATTTATTTTTCTTGCCTTTGCTGAACCTCCAAGAACAGACGTAAGGAAGACGTCTGATATTTCCTTCTGCTTTTTCATGATAATTAAAGTATATTTGGTGTTTGAACTATTATAATAGGCAGTTCCAAGCAGTTTTAGAGAGAGTTTCAATTTTGTTGTTGTTTTTTTTTTCTTTCCTAAACCCTGAAACCAGGAAGTCCACTGTATGGCAATAGTAACATCAAATATTGATGTCTGTCTGCTTTTACATGTAATACAGACATGCCAGCGTGTTCTGTTGTTTATTGTGTTGTTCTCCTAGGATATAATCCGGGTCCACTTTGCCCTTCTGCGAGCCATCGATCTGAGCATGGTCAGTGGAGGAAGCGGTCTCGGAAAGATCTTTCTCGACTTCAAAGAAAGGTTGGTATCCTGTAATCCGCGCCAAGTGTTTGACCTCATGTCGCGGTCTTTTGTGCTTAGGACCCAGTGCGATGAAATCCAGTTACAACACAAAGATGGAGGCCTTTTTCTATCCTTTCAACTCTCTGAGACTGCATTAGGATGAGTATCCACAGATCAAACCGCCCATTGATGGGATTAGCACACAAAGAAGAAGTCACTTAAAAATAAATAAATCAAGTTGTGTGCAAAAGAAGCTGAAAGAGCATGAAGCCAATTGTTTCTCTTTTCAGCCAAGGTTGACAAAGCAGCAGCACTCAGCCTGTCATTCATGTACATTTTTTCTCTCTCTTATTGTCGCAATTTATGATTCTTTGCATCAATATTGTGCTGCTGTGGAAGAAATGGCTGATGATCTTTTACCAAAAAAGAGAAATCCTACAAACACTAAAACCTCCATTTTTCTTTACACTTTGCGTAGAAGCAAGTTGTGCTCATACAGTATCTTCTTCTGACGTTTCTTGTCGTTTCCTTCAATAGTTTTTGCTGCGGCGCCACCACAGGTGAGGCAGTGAACAGCTTTTTCTAAAGGGTTTAGATAGTTTGACGCAGTGCAACGTCAATGTGAACTGCATCAACTAAAAATGGAACAAATGTCGCATTTTTGGTCACTATTGAATCCTGTCTACTTAGCATTTTCATGGAACCAAAATAAACTATATTAATTTAAAAACTTGCTCTGCCTCATTTACATATTTACCTGAAACACTGTGGATTTTTATTTCAGGGACAATTGCAAACAATCAGACTGCATCATGTGCTTCAAACAGCAATAATGTCTCAATTATCTGATTTCTCTGTGGATGTGAGAGAACACAGAGTAAATCTGGAGGAAAGTTTGTTCCAAACTGGGGATTTCTCTTTGATCTCCACCTTTCCCAGCTGAAGAGCAGCGTGTAGATAATTTGCACCCCTGACGGGAGCGATGATTTGCCCCCCTGCTGCTCTGAGTGCTTCGTTGGTAATGGTAATGATGGTGATGATGGGTTCTGGCTTCGGTCATGATTCTATACGCAGCCACGGAAAACGGGAGCCTCCTCGAATAATACGGCCATTACTGCAGGAATGAGTCACCCACTGCTGTGTGTGTGTGTGTGTGTGTGTGTGTGTGTGTGTGTGTGTGTGTGTGTGTGTGTGTGTGTGGGTGTGTGTGTGTGTGTGTGTGTGTGTGTGTGTGTGTGTGTGTGTGTGTGTGTGTGTGTGTGTGTGTGTTTCTACCTGTTCTTACATACATAAGTACTAACACACTTCTGTGAGCAGTGATTCCAGCCTATAGCTCATTATTTCTGAGATGTTTTCCCATCTTTAAGCAGCTGTTCAGCTTGAAACCAAACATCCATAAAGTTTCAACCAAATATCTGTATTAGGGCTGCAACTAACTATTATTTTAGCAGTTGATTTTTCTGTCGATAAATCAATTAATTGGGGGGGAATGGTCAAATTCAGTTAATTTTTCATTTAATTTAGTAATTTTGTTTTCTTAAAAAACTAATTTTTGGGGGGAAAAATTTTTTTCTTTCTTTTTTCTTAAATGCAAAGTGTAAAGTGTGTGTGTTCCTTTAACAAATGGCTACTTTTGAGTTTAATGTTAATCGATTACTAAATTAATTGATGATTATTTCAGTAATTGGTTCAACCTGATTAATAACATCTGATCCATTCATAAATATGTCATCTATGGACATTATGAATGTTCATTAATGTGACAAATTGAGATTATAAGGAGTACGGCTTGTGTCAAAAGCCCACTTGGCCTCCAAGTGCAGTGAATATTGAGTGTTTTGTTCAAAGTGTTTTGTTCACACTCAGTTTTTGCTGAAATTAAGAGTTTCGAGCAAGCGGCCATTTCCTCTCCTTTCATAAACAAATGTGCTGATGACACGCCGGTCATTGTTCCCGTTTACCTTTCAGTGACATTCTCTGAAATGTGACACAGGGTTATTTTCAGAAAACGATTCATTTGATGTGCAGATGCTCTCCGTCCTGGTCTTTCACCACCTACAGGTGATTGACATGCGTACCTTCCTCATTTCAAGCCACCGGTGCATCTTGAGTCTCCGTGGCGATAAACAGTCGTAACCGAGGGGATTTGAACCGGCAAAGCTCTCCTCCGGCTCCTGGGCGGGTTTCCTGAGGACGGGGGTCTGGCATAATTAATTTGGTTATCTGTGCTTGTAAGTCTCTGTGACCTTTACGACAATGTGCTTGTATCTTTTTTTCCTGGTGTTGGTGCAAAAGATGAAAAGGCCTTTTTGTGTGCTTGTCATTGAACCGGCAGCCATGCTGAAAATGTCACCGGTTTATCTTCCCAGCTTTTAAACAGCCAGACTGAGGCGGAATGGAAAAGTGCACTCAGAGGAAGCTCCATAAACTAAATGGGCATCTAAATAGCCTCTTGTTGATATACTCATTTGCAACATTCCAGAACTCATTTCCGGAGTAATCTGGCTCACAGATATGCAGGCGGGGGCCTAATCATAGTGGCACTGTGAGCCTCTTTAAAGAGGGCCTTTGCTCCATGTTCTCCACCATTTGCTGTTTGCTGGGAAGGCTGAGTGGAGGTGAGGGGGTCCCAGTGCCATGTGTCTCTGAATATTAGCTGCTTCCACAGCTTGTCACTTCTGGTTTGCTCACAGAATTCCTCCGTCGCCTGACTCAGCTCGCTGCTCGGCTCGGGTGAGGGCGGATGCCCAGGGCACAGTTACCCCGAAATTGTGTTTGTGCTGGAATAACGTGCGCAGCAGCTTTCTCGTCATGGAAGAGACGCACACAGCAGGAGGAAGAGGAGAAGTTTTAACTGCCTCTGCAAAGCCCAAAGGAAAAACTCTCAACATTTCTGCTTTTCGCAGACTAATATTGCCAGCTGGACAGCTATAGGACGTCGAACGGCACTTGTGAACATTTGGCAGCTGAATTTATGATAAAAACTTTGGCTTTATTTTCTTCCCTAAACATATAAACCCTCTCATTATCTTTTAATCCTTTTCTATAACTCCTGCCTGGTTACTGGCTACTTTCAGTTCAGTGAAGAAGATGATAAACATTTGTCCAAATATATAAGAAAAGCACATAAAAGCTGCAGCATCACACTCTTTATTTTCTTGTAACCTTTTAAAGTCCTCATGATCGATAGTGACTTTCTGAAGCTCTTTAAACTTGTGTTTCTTCACCTGAGCAGCTTTTTCTGTAGAAAGTGCTTAACAAAAATGAGAAAGAAAAACTACGGCTGCAGCAGATGAACAGTTTTTTTTAGCTCTGTAAGATCTGAGAGATGCTCCACCGTTAACCCTGTAAGACCTGCCTTCAAATCTCTGAAATCTCTCCCTGGATATTGAATGCTTGTTTTAATTTTACGCAGTTCTTTAAATGTTTTGAGAGTAAATATATTTGCCCTTTTATCCATAACAACTGGAGCTTTCAATATCTAAAAAGTTATTTTTGCAGTTTACTGTGTGGCATATTTAAGTCTGATGTTCATGTTCTTCTTAGGAAGCAAAGTTTTCCTCTTTGGCCACAATCACTTTATTACAATATAAACTTTTCCTTGTTTCTGAGACGACATCATAAGATTCATGGAGGTTTGATGCTTGTTGTGGTCTAGTTAAAGTCCATATCGTCTAATCTACTGAAATGCATGGAAGATATGAACTAATCTGGTGTATTTCCAATATCTGGGTCTGAATCTCAATAACTTGTTTGCTAAATTATGTATTGGCACAACGCCGGTGATTTTAATGACTAGGTTAATTAATATTTTGAATTATGTAAAAGTGATTTTTTTTTTTTTATTTCTAACTCAGGATTTTCTCTGAATTCTGTTTTTATTTTCCTCCCAAAACACAGAGCAGATGATAAGCTGTGAGCTGCAGTAATCACAGCTCTGACTGGCTGGGGGGAAATGATGCAAGCTGCCCTTTCCACTCACCATTAGAGCTTTTGTTAAAGAAAAGAAAAAAAGAGGGCAAAGCGTGAGACGACAGGCTGCGTTCTTCTCTGAATTCCTCGTATAATTATTTTCTATTTAAGCAGGCATTGAACTCAAACTCTTAGAAAAAAAATATCTTAGAATAAGTTTCTTGTGGCTTGTAAGCAGCTGCAAAAACAATAAATCGATTAAATGAGCCGCAAATCAAAAACCGTGACGATGGGCTCTTTTGAAGAGAGCCGAGCGAGAACAAGATTTAAACTCGCATTTTGAGCGCGATGCTGTTCACTGCCTCACCTCCGATAAAGGTTTTTGTTGTCGTATTTTTGACGCAACCTGCTGTGAAAATCTCATAGATTTACTTCCTTTGACAAAGTAAAAGGTTTCAGATCAAGATTTTTCAAGTTGCAAAATTCTAAAAAGAGAAACAAATGATGTCAGGCTTGTCTGAAATTATGACCTGAAACATTTAGGTGTGACATAAAAAACAAAATCTGAAGGAATATGTTAGAGGGTTGACTACAGACGTGTTAAAAATAAGACCTTCATGTCCCATTATGTCCTGATCATTCATTCTATAATTTCTATCTTTGGTCTGTGCAACATTTCATGCTCCATCTGCCGTCTTACAGCCGGTCAAAGCCGCCCATTAATCTCAATTACAGTTCCAGGAGAGCCGGAGTCGAGGAAGCGAAGATCCAGTCCTAATCGAGATCTTATTGGATCCTCCTGATCATATTTCAATAAACTTTTCAGGGAAAAGTTGGATTCATTTTGGGGAATCTCGTAGTTCAGGTCTCCTCCTCTGGCAGCCTGGTCCCACTTTGCAGCCTGAACATTTTAGGAAGATTTCCAGCGTGAAATTATTCATGTGGACATGCTTTCACATCAATAATGGAGATTCGTGAGTTTGCACTTTTGTGCTTTGGGGAGCAGCCATGAAATCTCATTGCAGTCTAATTTTAACCGCAAACATTTTGAAATAAATCTTACTGCATGTTTATTGTAAATTATTAAAGCACATCTTAAAAACAAATTGGGTCATGACATCATAACAGGAGTAGGATGATTAATACTGTTTGTCATAGAGAGATAATTCACAGATCTTATCTTGCATATAAAACATGTGGGCAAAGGAAATGCAAAAACTAACAAAAAAAACAAAGCAGACAAGCATCCTGAGTTCATTACAAAGTACAAATGTGAAGTTTTCTGCTACAAATAATCCTGTTTGCGTATTGAAAAGCACAACAGACTGAAAAGGCATTTATTTCTTCCAAAGAAAACTCCTTGTAGATCTCCTGGCATCATGAGATATTTGATATTCAAGAACATTTCAATCAGAAATCTGCTGGTTTCTTCCTGAGAACAGCTAACGAGACATTAGCTCGTTAGCCAAATCAACAGAAATGGTTCATCAAACCCAAAATAAATCTTGCATAGATGGATTCTGAAGAGTTTTTACATGATAATTTGGTCGATTCGGTTCGATTCTACCGTTACATTTTCATCTGCTGCAGTTTGCTTTCCCACCTCACTGTGTTAAACAAACTACACCGCTTGAAAAAGCTGTTCCCCTCCTCACCTGTGGTGGCGCTGCATTGCAAACTACTGAAAGAAATTACATCTCAGGAAATCATGAACGCATCTTTCTGCTTCTCAAAATGTATGCAAAAATTCAAGTGGCGTCAGATTTTAGCTCTTGTATTTAGTAAGACACTGCAAGCCATTTCTCTCTCTTTCACGTTTGTTTTGACTGTATTTACCCAAAATGCCTTGCGCTATAACCCATTTCAGCTTGCGTCCACATATTCATTCGAACCGCACTCTTTTAACCAAAATGACACCTAGACTTTTAGGTGGAGTTTGCTTTTAGTTTGGATTGCACATTCACTTCTCCACAAACGTATCGGACTTCCCAGGCAAACGAGCTGCAGTTCGATTAAAGCGGATTAAACACGGCTGGTGTGAATGCGTCCCGTGAGAGAGAGACCAGCGATTCCAGCCTTGTGAAACGTCTAAACTGCACATTTCTCAACAGTTTCAACAAATTTGTCCACATCAGTAAGGTAAAAATAGTAAAACTGAAGCACATTTTGCAGCTACGCGTCCAGTTTGCAGATATCTTGCTCTCGGGTATCTGCGAAGAGCTCCATCAGACTCCAGATTGCCAGTGCTCATCTCCAGCTCACCCTTCTCAAGATTCAGTTGAAGAGCCTTGCCAGCTCTGCTGAAGGGGCGAGGGGTGGAGTGCGCGCCCGCCGTGCCAACGTCCTATTTCCAATGTGGGCCACGTGTAGCAGCGTCCTCCAGGCAAGATGACTTTGAACTCGCTCCCAGCTGAACCATCCCAGATCTGTGTCAGTGTCCCATTGTAGCATCTAATGAAGCACCGCTTGGAACGACGGGATATTTTTCCTCTCACCCAGATAACAGGAAATATGCCTTTCATTAGAGCTCTGTGATTACAATTTGTTGGCAGTAAGACGCCACCCTGACAAACGCTGCCTCGAGTTCAGCCTGCTTTACTTTTCTAATCAGAACACATTTATTCACACAATCATTTATCTGGCCCCCCTGTGGTGGTGAACGTCTCTTAAACTGACCTCTGGAACCGTGTTATTAATCTTAAAACGAATGTGCGGCACACAGCCTGGAGGCCGGGAATCACAGAGCGGTTCAGAGCTAATTACGGACTCAGACAGTGATCTCTCTTTTATCTCTGATATTGTATCTTAAACATTTCAGACATTCCAAAGAGCCACATTAGTTCTTATTAAGCCTGATATTGCAGCTCAAGCATGCAAATTCAGTCTCAGAGGACGGCCGCAGTTATCTCAGTCACAATCTCAAGTGATGTTTCAATTTGCGCCACATTGAGATGGATATTGCGTTAAGTTATTTATAGATTAGATGTTTCAGTTTAATTAAAAAAGTTGAAGGTGAGGCTTTAAAGCTGCTTACATTTGTTCTGTACTTATAGATGTTGTAATATGTATCACTACTCCAGCTAAAGATATTCAGAAAGTCTTAAAATTGAATTAGCTTTCATTCTCTCACTCTGGAAAATATCCAACATTACAAAGTTATTAATCTGGAATTATGAACAATTATATATAAAAGTAAAGGTTCTGGGTTTTTATGTAATTAGTAACCAAATTATGACTTCAAGTATTTGGAATGTAATTTAGCACATAATTGTGATCATAAGATGGCAGCAAAAAGTCTTAAAATGTGTTCCTTGGTATGTGTCGAATATTCATCAACAGGCATTAAGAGTATAAATCCATCGTCTATGTAATTGTTTTTGGTGAATTTTGTCAACAAGCAAGTTAATAAAATCACCTGTTCTGTGATTATTAGTATTTAAGTACATAGTAAATATAGTAAATATGCAGCCACCCTTTCAGAATAAAATGCCTCTGTGTCACATCATGTATTCACCTGAGGGAAAAAGGGAAACTCCAATCAGTTTTTAGGATACAAAATCTGAATCCTCAACAAATTAGAGGTTGTGATTATTTTACTGCAATAAAGGAATAATCATTTTGTGGGTTTATATACATTTTTGACAGGGGTGCCAATATATTTTTCTGTTCATACTGAGTGATAACATACAAATAGATTAAACTGTTATAATGTGAACCTCCACTTGCGTTTTTTGTGTTTAATTAAAATTAAATTGCACAAAGATGGAAGTACTACATCATATTCTGGGATCAAATTAAATGACTGATCCCTTTTTATGTACTAAGAGGGAGAATTCATTTGTGCAACTTTCTGAAAAAATTTGCAAAAACAATTAGGAATCAAATTATTTCCTTTTTCCTGGTGTTTGCACAGAGGCTGCTTATCAAAGTGGCATCTTAGTGAGGAATTACCAAACCCAGGCTGTGATAAAACTAGACAGTTAGATTAGCTTCCTTTATTTTTGGATGTGGTTGTGCGATATTGCTCTTTTGTGGGTCCTGCAAGAAGAAATGGGCGCCTCAAAGGTAAAGGAACTCTGAGTATTCACGTGAATTAATTTCCCCCACTTTACTGTCCGTCCCACTTTAAGATTCACGCACATTGTGTGTGTCAGTGTGAGTTCTGTGTCCACTTCATGTGAGCAGAACTGACAGAAAGGTCAAAGAGACGTGCACCTTACTTCCTTTAACGTGTCCTTTCCCCACTGACTCCTGGAAGGATGATGAGCCATGACAGTTTGGATTTGTCCCCGCCTCAGGTTGCTGATCTACGGTCAGTACTGCAGCCACATGGAGAACGCCCAGAAGACACTGGATGAGCTAATAGCAACACGGGAGGATGTGAAAATTAAAGTGGAGGTGAGCTACTTTTAGCACTCCCTGCTAAACCGTGATATCAGGAGTTCAGTATTAACTATACACACTTTTGCTTAAAGAAATTACAATACATTTGCAGGTGAGATTCAGTTTATTTGACTGATCAATATCTAATGCATGATGTTGCTCTAAAGCTTCATCCAATAAACTGTAGCTTAAAAACATGAGTGAATATTTGACACTATTTCTGCATTCATTCATCTGTGCAACGTATCATTTTCAAGCACAAAATTAAGCAATGATGGGGGAAAAGAAAAGGTATGCAGTGATTTTATATGCATCGTCTGTTGAATACAGAAAGAAAAGATTGCTGCGTACAGCTTCAACGTTAATGTCAAATTATTACTTTTTCATGGCCAATATATACATTTTTAGATGAAAGATATTCACTTTTTGCTTCTTCGCAAACTGAACATTTACAAACTTCACTACTTTTATTTTCATTGTTCCAATCTGCTTTGCGTCTGGCTGCTGTAAAGCGCGTTCAGATGAAATGCAATCGGCTGCCAAGTTAATAAAGTTAATGAAAATGAACTAAATCACAAAAACCTCATTTGCACTTGGCTCTCCGTAAAATGACCCGCTAGCGTCGTTGCAGTGATGCTGGTCACTGAAGCAGAGTGGCTGCTTTAAAATAGCGTCCGCTGTTACCTTTAAGAAAGCTTTCTGTCATGACTAATCTGGTGATCAAAACGTTACTGCTAGTGGAATTTCACCCTAATTAACCATTTATCCAAACATCAAGAGCTTCATCTGTGGAGAGGAACGGCTTAGTGTCCAAGAAGGTTCAGGGCGTCGCCAAAGAGTTTACTAAGTAGTGGCAGCTTCTAGTCGTGATGCATGAGGCTTTTGGACCCTCAAAGAAAGTGGGAAATGAGAGACTTTTCATTTAACAACAACAACAAAAAAGACTGTGGTTCTCCTAAAGGGATCTGGACTGGGCTGCAGAGGGCTGAGGTTATTCCCTCAGATGACGATGCTCCCTTTGGAGCATCGTCTTGGACAGGAAAAGAAAAAAAGAAAACTTTCCAGAGAACCAGAAGTAACACTGCAAAAACACAAAATGTAACCAAGGAAATTCGGTCAAGTTTCCAGTGCAAATATCTTAGAACACTTGAAATATGACAAACTAACTTCAAAAAGTTGCTTAAGACTTGTCGAGCTATAGAGTCAATAATTCCTTCATGTTGATGAAAAAGTACTTGTTCTGTTAGCAAATAAATTAACTTATAGCACAAGAAAAATGTCTTGTTATAAGTTAAATAACCTGCCAATGGAATTAGAACATTTTCTTCAGCGTTAAGGAATTATTGACTTACCAAGCCTCGAGAGCTTCTAAGTTAGTTTATCTCATTTCAAGTTTGCTAAGATATTTGCATTAGAAACCAGGCCAAGATTTTGTGTTTTTGCAGTGATAAGTCATGAATTTCGTGTCATGTGACAGTGGAGAATCCTGGGAACTTTTATGTGAAGATGTGGAGAATTTTATTGTGATCAAAATATCCTCCAAGATCAACTTTACCCAACAACACAGGAGCAAACCAGTGTTGAGGAAACTGTTTTCCAGCTCAGTTTTGGGCCCCAAATCCTAACTACTCTAAACCTTTTTGACACTTTGTATAAACCTCATTTATTCCCTAATAGAATCCTGTTAAACTTGTAAAGTCTGCATTACTTATTTTGGATCTGCCAAAGTGAGATGTAACAAAACGATCTGAGATCTCTGACTCGTTAAAGCTTGAGAAAAACTGCTTTTGTCTCCAACTCAGAGTGTTGGCACGAACTGCAGAATGTGAATGAGCGTCATTTCTTGTGCAGAGCCGTTGTGTAATAGTTGCATCAGCAGTCTGAGAGCGGCGAAGGGGCTCTGGGTGCCATTGACGGCATAATGGGGTGATCACAGTCTGAGAGCGTCTCAGACTGGGCCAGCTTTGTAGCGCCCTAAATCAGCTACTGAAGGTCTCTTTAAAAGCCTTGTTGGCGGGGAGCGTTAAGCTGTTAGGTGGAAATAAGCTTCCGCACAAACCGCTGTGAGGGAACAACAGCCGCTCTATCCGCTGATGATTCAGAGTTAATCTGAAAGTTTTCATTATTTGGAGGAATTTCTTTGTCAGCATGCAGACCAGTTGGGCTCAATTTCTTCCATTGTGAGGACAGAATAACAAAAAAACACCTCACTGTTGTTACTGGAATGCAGCAGCAAATTATTTAACAATGCTTGTGGAAAATGAACAATTCTCCGTTATGCAACATGTGATGATGAAGACTGCCTTGCTGCTCGTGTTCCTGCAGGAATGCACCATGAAGGTGCAGGAGGGGAAGTTCAAGCTGCAGGATCTCTTGGTGGTTCCCATGCAGAGGGTGCTGAAGTATCACCTACTACTGAAGGTAAGGAGCTGCGTCCTGACCAGCAGCGTTCTCCGTTTCAGCCCACTGAGTCAAAGGTTTGGCGTCTACATGACTTGCAGCACTCTGCAAACGGGGCTTCTGTATTTTCTTTCTTCTTGCTACTTTTCAACAATTAAAGAATTTGTGGAATACACAACTCTGACTCAAATCGTTTGCAGCTCCTCCAGATTTACTATCGATCATTTTCTCTTTGTTTTCCCTTTTTAAATGCTTTTCTTTGCCACCCTGCTGACTCCCCATTGGTTACTGAGGTCGTGGTAATCAACAGGATAAAATATTTACATTTCAAATTAAAAGCATGCACATAAAACTCAGGAAAAAGTACACAGGTTCATCCTCTGACACAATGCTTAATACTTAATGAAATCCCAATTGATTAAGTTTTTGCTGTTACTATTAAATATCTGGTGTTTATTTATAAAACAAATGGATCACTGCAATATTCCGCCTGATTAATTCAGAAAATAAGTTACTTGACTGCAAGTTGACTGTGGACGCTGCGACTTTTCTGTTTGTTGGTATCGAACCGCTGCAGGAGCCACAGCGAGCCTCCCGGGTCAAATCAGCCGAGCGCTCATCAGATTAAACACGCCCCATTTCACCGCCTCCCGCAACTTTGCAGGAGAGCATTGGTGCCTTGCGCTGATCCCCGAGGGCGTGTCACACTGACAGGTCCTGTTTTTGTGTGGAGGGGCGATTACGCAGGTCTAATCACGCCTGAGGGCATCTCTTGACTTTATGCTGCGTAGATATCATCGCAGCAGAGTTCACCGTGTGTCCGTTGGTGTGAATAGATGCTTTACGCGCTATGAATGAAGAGAAATCAGCATCTCAGATGAGCAGCGATTGATTTTTTTGTTGATTTTAATCCCAACTTTGGACTGAAAGAAAGTTATGATTCAAGTTTTCTTTAAAGAAATAATCAACTCTTTAAAAGCCTTTGCAGGAAAAGCGTCAGTGTTTTGAAAAACATCGATAGCCGGTTTGATTTTGTGGTTTCTTTTCTTCATAATGTATTATAATTAGGGAATTGATTTAGTCCCACCATAATAAAACATGAAGTTTTTTGCTGCTTTTGCATCGACCTGTTCATCATCCAGGTTTTACTCCTGCACATTTTACCCAAGAGAGATAAAATGCTGTGCTAACTTTGTGCAGAAAAGCATGTTACTGTAAGCTAGTGGCTGATTATCTTTAGATGTTTAGCATCAGAAGCTTTAGCCGTCATCCTCTGTGAAGCTTATGCATGCAGGCTGCAGCACAGGGGAATCCCTGAACAGCCCCATTTACCATGTGTCACTTCAAAACTTCATTTTGTCTCATGTGAAATCAGACATTTGGGGGAAAAAAGTGAGTGAGCATGTGTCGCGTCTTAGCCTGTACACTAACAGAATCTGGCAACCTCACTGTATTGCTCGGAAAGACTGAGTTAGTCACTTTTAGCGTTTCATTTACAAGCATTTCTCTGTGTGATAACAAAGAAATATCTCTTTTTAGTGAAGCAAGCATTTAAAGTAACATTTTCCAGCTGGACAGATGAGACGCCTGGGGTTTTTCACGTCAAATTTATGCATTTACAAAAAAAATAAAACTTTTTGTGCTGTTGTTTTAGTGCACAGGAGAATTTCAGTCGGTTACAACATCAACAAAAAGTAATTCAATCCATAAAGTGAAACTTAGACACATTTCACACAGTGACATTTTCCAAACATTTCTCTTCAATCCTTTTTGGTTGTTTTGCGTTACAGCTGATAAAAACCTACTTTTCTTTAGACAGTTTGAATATTATACATTGCATTATTTATTATATAGTGCTATGCTATGACATTTAGCAACATGAGGGAACGCCTCAGAAAGGAGGATACGTTACAAAGGTCACTGGTAAATAAAGAAGCTGTTCTATTATTGCAAAGTTGAGTGGAAGGAAAAAAATCATCAAACACCGATGTTTGATACAGTTGCATCTTGGCACATTATGTTATTCTGTTGTTCATAATGACATGATAAAAAAATGAACCGTGGGGATTATGGAGTTGCCCTGAATTCATAAATTGCTTGTTTATTAGTGTTTTACACCTGATTGGTTCTGATTAGATCGAATTCGCTGCTGTGAAACTGAGAAAAATGTGCCAGCATAAAAAATGAAGTTCTTGTTTTCATGAAATCATAAGCAGCGTTTTCTCAGAGTGGCTCTTCAACACTGTTCAGGTTCACTATTGATTTTATGATGCATTTTGTGAAGAATGCATCTGGAGAGATCTGGTTCACTTTAACAAAGGAAGCATATAGAAATTGATTTGTATTTATAATATTGTTAACCTAAAACCTGCCCTGCTACCTGGACACAGTGTGTTGGCACCTTCAACCCATCAGTGGCAGAATGGGTTAGCCATGACTAGGCTGCAGAAAGGGCCAAATCTTCCTACTATATTAACATAAGCTAAAAACAAAAAATACCAGAGAACAGAAAAAACAGATTTTTGTGTGAGTTTGTGTAGCAATTTCATCTCATTTGTAACTGAATAAAGCTATTTAATTAGCTAGCCAAACATAGTTTATCCTGCATGTTTGCCAACTTAGCGACTTTATTATAACTGATGTTGTTGCTGTGCATAGAGTTATTTACTGGCCTTTGCATACATGCTAAGGCTAAATGCTAATGAATCGCTTTTCTTTGCAGGAGCTGTTGAGTCACTCGACTGACCGACCTGAGAGGCAACAACTGAAAGAGGCGCTGGCTGCTATGGAGGTTGTCTAAAAATATCTTGTTGTTTTTTAGTTTTCTTTCATTAATAATAACTGGAGCATTGCTTAATTCCAGTTTGGACCTTTTTAGTTTCTTGTGTTATATGGTTATTATGTAAATCACTTTCAGCTGCATTGTTGCTGAAACGTGCTGCACAAATGAACTTGACTGTGTTACATGCACATTTGTTTATATGCAGCCGATTGAATAGTGTGTTTATATTTAACTTGTGCGTTCTGCCTCTAATCATCCCCTTTTAGGATTTGGCCATGTATATCAACGAAGTCAAGAGAGACAACGAGACGCTGAAAAAAATCAGCGAATTCCAAAGTTCAATAGAAAATCTTGTAAGTGTCTCTACTGCCACTTGCTTTTCGCTGTAGAAAAAGATCTGCTAATGATTATTTCTCGTCTAAATGCCTGGAAAATGTACATAATTAATTATCTTCTCCTATATAAGATGGGCTTGTGGAGCTTCTTTCGCTTGTTTGGAATATGAATGCAGTGAAAAACAGAAATAAAATGTTGCTTAGTAGATCTTCAGGCAGAACTAAAGTCCAGTGGAGCCTTAAACTCATATCCATAATTACCAGCTGTGCCGTGCCCCGTTTCTGAGTGATAAAGCCTCAGATTGCCACCCTGCGTGTCTTTATGATGTAAGCAGCAGGTGAAACTGGAGGAGTACGGCAGGCCAAAGATAGACGGCGAGCTGAAGGTGTCCTCCATCGTCAACAGAACGAAACAAGACCGGTGAGCTTGAGTTTGGCCCCAAAGGCTCAGCAGGACTGAACTGATGCAAATGTGTAACAGCTGGGTGGTAAAAAAAATTCACAATTTATGAACTTCAATTAAGTTTATTAAGGTTGCAATAAGATGCTGGCAATAGAGTCATTATTTAGTAGTAAATATGTTATAAAGTTGCATTGTGTAATAAGATATTAACAACAGAGCAACTGCCTTAATATTATTAGATATTATGAAATGATATGCAAAACAATTACATGTTATCAAGTTAACATATGATAAAAGCCTAATTGCATTTATATTTTTGCAATTAAACTGTTCTTACAATCAAATATCTACAGAACATTTACAATTTTATTACAAACTGTGAAACAAACCTCCAGCTAGTTTAATTTTCATCCCATTCATCCCTGTCTGATTTACTGAGGTGCCACATTTTTCTGTTTGCAGCTACATTTTCCTTTTTGACAAAGTGGTGATTGTTTGCAAGAGAAAAGGCTACAGCTACGAGCTGAAAGAGATTATTGAACTCCAGTTGTACAAAATGTCAGACGACCCCATGAACAACAGGGACATGAAAAAGGTAAGAAACCAATTTGGTTTTTGTTTTGCTCTGAAATCGGACCGAGCAGAGCTATTTGCTCCACAGTTTAATCTCCGCGGCGATGGCGCCGCTCGCGCACACGATCAAAGAGCCTGTATAATCATTACCAATGGCGTCCTTGAGCCGAAGGAGCTTGTTGATGATAATTTCAGATACGTATGAGTAATGCATTGAAGTGCCGATGGTGCGTCGTGCTCGTCCATGCTTGAACAGTCATGTAAATGCAATGAAGGTCATTTAGGATTCATGGAGACATAGTGCATTGTGATCTAACATTGCTTTCTTTTGGTTTGGATCTGCATGTCTCCGTCCATGTTTGCATGTGTAACTGGGTCTTTCTCTGGTGTCTTTCTTTTTTGCATGCCTACCAGTCAAGTGGAAAAATGGTAAGCCCAAGCGACCCCCTTTTTATTTAATGCATCTTCTCATGTAGGCCTATTTTTAGAAGTGTTGTTCTTTGGGTGTCATGCTGTGATTGCACATGTCGCTCTCTGCTCTGTGACTGGCTCTCCAGCTTTTCTTTTTGCTCAGATGCATCGCTAAAGCATGCAAGGGATTTTTTTCCCCCTCCCCATCTCCGAATCGACTGTGATCACGCACAAAGCACATAAAGTTTACAAAAATTTGCTCTGTCTGCCACTGCCATCCACATATCCCTCTCCCCTCTCCCATACGCTCACTTTCTCCCTCTAGTGGTCTTATGGTTTCTACCTGATCCACCTGCAAGGGAAGCAGGGCTTCCAGTTCTTTTGTAAAACGGAAGAAAACAAGAGGAAGTGGATGGAGCAGTTTGAGATGGCCATGTAAGTATGATTACACAGAGGAAATGATGGGATTTGAATTGCAGCGCGTTGCTTTTCTGGAAATTCAGTTCAGTAAATTGCTTTTACATTAAATAGAGATTTCTACTTTTAGCAGCAAACAACGTAGCATAAAATCTTTCAGCCACCAGAATCAGATTTCTCTTTAAGAAGCAGCGTGCTGTTTAGAAGAAAAACTAGTTTTCTCTCCGCGCCATTGTTTTTTATTTTTAATGGGAATAAGGCTAAAACTTAAAACTGCTGCTGCGCAAGTTACTCAACAGGTTGTTGCTAGGTAACCATGAGCCACAAAAGTCTTTCCTCTGCCTACATATCCCAGAATGCTGTGCGGTTCTGGATCTGAGTTCAGTAAACACTCTACGTATTGAATATTCTGTCAGTTATTTAATATTGATCCTGATTATATGTATGTTGTGATTTGTGTTGTCTTTAATCTGTTGCATTCTTGTTAGAATCTGCCTTGGCTGATCGGTTTATTTTACAAGAAACCATTTATTGTTCAGGTCCAACATCAAGCCTGAGAGAGCAACCGCCAACCAGCACAACTTCCAAATGCACACCTTTGATAAGAACACCAACTGCAGAGTCTGCAAGATGCTCCTAAGGTACGGCTTTTATTTCAGGGCGTTTGCAGTGGGGGGTTAGTAACCAGAAATCCCTCTTTGATCCATCTTAAGACACCCTCACCTACCGTTTTAATAGTTCAAACACCAACTTTACCATAAAACGTGTAAATGTTGGAACCATCTTATCACTTAGCTAACAGCAGGCGGCACTGTGTCTATATCTAGATTGCTAAACCCGTTTGTTTTACTGCAATTTTTACCTTTGGACAAGTGCAAAATTGTGACGTGGAATGAACATTTTAAATAGTTTCCAACATTTCTTTTCACTAAAAGAAGTGTCTTGTACCTTAGCATTCATTGCCCTTTACTCTGATACCTTTAAATCCATGGCAACCAAAGGTCACCTGAATAACAGGAAGTGTAATTAAATCTCAAACTAAACCCAGCTGTTCTGTGAAGACCTCAGTGGTTTGTCATGCCGAGTTTCCACAGGTTGGGTTGGTGCTTATGCTATTTATAACTCGGCGGATTCAATCAGATTCTCACTTGATAGGACCGCGATGACAAAACGTGTCGTTTTCCTTCAGTTTCACATTTTACCTATCAAATCCTGATTGAAGTTTTGGGATGTAGTGTGACAAATTTGAAAAAATATCAACATTTATTGATAGTTTTATGGAGTGCAGCACATGTATTGACATATGAAGTCATAAAGAAAGTAAAGTCTTCAGCTAATGTCCAAACTTGGCTTTAAGACTAAAGCAAATTAACTAAATTGAATAAATTGGTAAATACTAAAATACTTTAGAACTTTAGAGCGAGAATCCTCTTTGCAGATGGATATTTTTAAACAGTAAGCCCAAATCCGAGCTTCCTCGACTGCAGCGGGTTACGACCCGCCGCTGTTGCGGATCACCACTCTCACCTCCATCCCAGTAAGCCGGATCAGCGCCGCTCTGTGTATTGACCCGCACATTTTCCCGGCCTTCGCTGACCTGAATTCGCAGAGCCTTCGGAGGCAGGAACCAGCCATCTAGATGCTAATTAGTGCTGCATCTCCCGGTGGATCCTGTCGTGATTTATGGGAGTCGGTATTCGCCGCGGCAGCATTGCTATGCATGCAAGTGTTTACGGTGGACGTTACAGGAACACCTCTGGACCACCTGGGTCAAAACAAAACCGCTGGGCTTTATGATTCTAAAGAATAACACAGCAGGAAACGATGAGAACGCAGCCATATTTCTGGAAGAGCAAGCAGTTGGACTCTAATGCTGGAGGTTAATGTTTGTCTGAGACACTTCCTGTTTGCATTACAGCTCTGAAAGTTGGCGTGTGTGTGCGTGCGTGCGTGCGTGCGTGCGTGCGTGCGTGTGTGTGTGGGTGTGGGTGTGTGTGTGTGTGTTTCCTCCAGGGGCATCTTCTATCAGGGCTACTACTGCTCTCGCTGTGGAACAGGAGCTCACAAAGAGTGTCTGGAAGTGATCACCATCTGTAAAATCAGTAGGTGTTTTCTTTCTCAGAGCATCTGTTACTCACTTTAGGTTTATGGAGTTAAGAGGCGCTCTTTGGGAGCATTCTGACAAAAAGTGTGTGGCGAGTGGCAACGTTAATGGTCTGTACGATGACAGTCAACGGTCTAAATCACAGCTCCTTTCCCAATGGTTTTCACCCCTGGGAATATGTGAAAAAAGCCTGAATGTATCTTTTATTGCAGCGGCATCATCTTAGGACAGCACTTATAACGTTTTACGGGGTCGGAGTATACAAGCGCGTGGATCTATAACCATCACTCTTTGTACAACTTTTACAAGTCCTGCTGGGTTTTAGATCTGGGGACGAATATGAGCATCAGTCAGTGTTTCGCTTTGTGAAGCTAAAAGATCAAAAGATGATTCCATAATTTAAAAAAATGTCAGGATGTTATACTTTACAACAAGACTTCTGGAATAAAAACACAGGCCCCCAGCACCACAGCTCCCCCACCGTGCTTACCAGTCGACATGAGAAGCTTTTTCACACATTCATCCTTTCTTTTATGAGAGTTTGATGCTAAAAGGTTAAGTTCTTATTTTATAAGACCAAAACAGATGATTCCAGTAAAAGTCCAAGTGGAGCTTAGCAAGATCCAGAAAAATATTTTCTTTAAATCATAGTAGCATCACTCTTGATACCATGCTAAAGTTCCCAGGGCTTTTGGAAGATCAGACAGCTCCCGCAGCATCACAGATCCTCCTCTTTACTTAAAAGTGGGAATTTGAGGCGTTTTCTTTCACATCCGATCCATGCAGGGCATGTTTTCTTTTTATGAAAAGCTTAGTTTTACTAGGAATCTCATTCCATTTGTGTTTGATTTAAAGGACAAATGTCCAGAATCAGTAGATAACAAAATTAGCATTGTCAGTCCACAGATGGGTTTCTAAATAAAACCAAACAAATGATATATATACATTTTTATTAGTACGAGATTGTGCAGTTGTGTTGAGGTTTTTTTCCACATCTTTACTAGAAATGGCAAAAAGGTAAACAAGGCATCCAGGAAGCAGCAGGAGAAATCGGGAGGAAGGTGGGATTAATTCATTGTGTCGTTGAGTTTTGGTACCAAAGAGGAAAACAGCAACTGGGAGTCAGGATGAATCATGGGAAAGCCGTTTCAGAGCCACAGGAGGGTTTCATACTTGGTTTTGCAAGAATTACTTCCTCCAGTGAGATCCAGCGGTTTTTGGCATTGCTGCTCTTTAAAATTAATGATCCATTTTGACAGATTTTCTATCTGTGTTGTTTGATCCTAAAACACCAAATATCCATTTATGTATTTTTTCTTTTCAAGCACAAGCTTTATAATGTAATTTGTGCGTTGCATCACATTTGCACATTATCATCCGGTTTCCAGCTGGATTATTCGGAGCGATCCCTTCAGGGGGGATTCACAAGCCCAAATGTGTCCCACAGATTTCTTCAACTTTAGCTCAGATGAGCGCTGGGCTCTTTGGATGTTTATGTTATATTACAGTTCATGTCAGTTTAGCAGAGGAAACCTGATGTAAGCATGGCAGAGCTGTTAGGACAAAATGAAATATTGTTACCCACCTCCATGCTTCCTAATCTAAAGTCACATATTTGTTTTAAAAAAACCTTGCTTATTAAATCTAAAATAACATTAATTTGTCTTGTTTCAGATCCCCATGATATGGTGAGTTTACTTGTTCTACTAAACAGCAACATTAGAGTTAAACATAAAATATTTGAGCTTTAAATAAGTTTCTGATTTTGCATTTGTGTTTGTTTTGCAGGAGCCTGGAATGTCACCAGGTCAGTTTTCTCTTCTCTTTGACCTGAAGCTTGATTTTTCTGAAAACTGTATCGCTTGTTGTCGCTGCGCGGCTCTCTGCCGCCATCTTCTGGACGTTTCAGGTTAAACCTCATGAGCTCTTCAGCATTGATTGAGCCAAATATTATGAGTTTAATAACAAACACTAAAACACTAATTCCCATTTTGGATCAAAACTGGTCCAAAATGTTATTAGGGCTTAAAGAGAATTTAATTTGAGAGACATTTGGTAATTAAAAAAATATTTTTTATGCACAGAGTTAGTAAAAAACTAACCTGTGGTTCAAAAAGGACTTATAAATGTCCTATTTTAGCCGTTTTTCTTTCTTCATTTAACCTGGAAAAAATACTCCAGTTTCTTATCAAAAAGTAAAACCATTACATTTTTCTACAAAATACAAAAAAAGTTGAGTGGAAGGAAAAAGTGTGGTTTCATCCATGAGGAAAAGCAAATGTCAGTATGTCATTTAATTTTATTAATGTTAGTTCTGCAACCAAATATTACTGAAATTGTGATTATTGTGTACTTTAGACAATTCCTGCAGTATTTTGACTCATAAATGCTAATTCAACTCTTCCCTTCCTCTGTCGTTAATGGAGCTGTTGCGTTCGGTTTTCCTAGGTCCAAAGATGGTGGCTGTGAGGAACTACCACGGCACACCGACACCTCCAGGGAAAACGCCTCTCTGTTTCCAAACAGGAGACTTCATCGAGCTGCTAAAGGGGGATCCAGATACCCCGTGGTGGGAGGTACAGCCGTCCAAAAGCCAGAGTATTTACTGAACAAAAACAAAATTAGGTTCACTGTTACCACTTTGAGAGGCTTAGAGGAAGATTAACACTTGATAAATTGTTAATCAATATAAATATCGTATTTTCCAGACTATAGATAACATAAGCTGCACCTGCTGCTAGCATGTGCTTGTCCTAAATTAAAATTAAATTCCAATTTTGACTTCCAATGATTCACTGCCTGCTATAGAGCCCCCTGGTGGTTGCAGAAAAAACCCCACAGAAAAGACGCAAGGTTCAAAAGAGTAGCGGCTTAAAGTCTGAAAAGTACGGTTTGTGTCGAGACTAACAGTTTTCTAATCTGGAGCAAATCTGTCAGAGAGAAAAATCTGCAGATTGATTCATATTAAAAATAAATATTCAAAAAGGTTTTTATCTGTTCTGGTAAAAAGTCCAGAAGTCAAATCAGAAAAAAATCAGAGGCTGAAAATAAAACATTGAAGTGACATTTTATTATCATTATTATTATTATTATTATTATTATTATTATTATTATTATTATTATTTAGACAACCGTATTTGTTTCTTTATCTCATGTTTCTAAGACATCTGGGATCAGTAAACCAATTTATTTCCGCTCCATACTTTCTGCTTTAAATGCACTACAGCAGGTCGCAGATAGTTTACACTCGGCTCAAGCCCAGTTGTTGCAGATAAGCTGTCATTGTATGATTTAGTCGCCAGAGGCACAGACTGGCATCTCTTACTACTTAAGATGTTAATTAATGACACTAATTAGCACTTTTAATTTATCTCCTTTCACATGCAGGCGTGTTTTGACACAAAGACATCGGTAATGATGTCATTAACCTCTTGGGAGTTATAAGGCATTTCAAAACAAACATCAATGCGGGTTTGTTTTGCATAAACTGTGAGCTGATTATGAACGTTGTAGGGTGAGATAATAGGTGCACTGTCTGGAATCTGAAGCTGGGCCAGAACCGGGTCGTCGACAGGACGACGGACACAAACACAGCAGCAAATTTATGTGTGAAAGGCTGGAAAACAAGAATCAAAGTCCAGATTTCGGTCCGATCGTCATATCCTGATGGGACGTGAAGCAAGTGAATGACAGAAAACACCAAAAGTTATTGACGTAAAAGCCGTTCCACCAGCTTTTCAGTCCTTTTTTCTGCCTTTTACAGAAAGAACACAGTTGAAAAACAGACAGAGCTTCACTGCCGGAGCTGATTAACACATTTAATTAATTGCTGGGCCTTGATATTTCTGTGAAGAGTCAGCTGAGACTTGTGCAAGTCATTAATTTCAGGATGGCTGGAAAGCCTTTTAGAAACTGTTATTTTTACACTTCAGTCGATAATACAAGAAACATTAACACATAAACTTGCAATTTACTTTATGTTTTTGTCTGAGTTTTGCTTTTTTTAAAACAGAAGTAGAAGCTCCACTGATTGTATTAAAACCTGCACACCTGGAGGGGATGTCTTTTTTTATAAATAATTCTTTTACATGATAGGTGATGTCCCTGCAAGGTCTCTCATTGTCTCAGCGGCGTAATCGATTTTTATCCACTAATGTCGGGCCGGGCTTTCCAAAGAGCGACTCGGGGCGACTTTGTGATGCCGTGAATTTATCTCGCCTATTAAAGTTGGTTATCCCTCGACAGAACGCCGGTTTTAATCTCTCTGCGCGAAGTCGGAGGGCCGCGGCGGCTCCCGATCGATGGCTGCAGGCAGGAAGCGGCGGAGGCACTCCAGCTTCTGTCTGACGCTGATGAGCAATCTTGATGGATTCTTTGCTTTTTTAGCGAGTGCCTCGTCTCCCATCAGAATCCAATCTGATGTAGTGGATGTAGCGTCTCCCAAACTGGTTTATTGGCTTAGTTTTAGGTTATTGCATAAGGAAAACACTCAGGGTGAAAGCTTCTGCTTTATTTAAACCTGTTGCCAGCATTAACTTATGATGTTGCCACTAGGGGGCAGCAAAGATTCACATCCTATGGACATACAGATGTATGGAAGATTTATAAACTCATTATATAATTCAAGATATTTAACCTCTTGTTCTTGAAACTGGTTGGTTTTCTTCCATAAATCTTATTTAAAAAATCTATTTTTTCATTATATTATCATATTTTTTGAAACATTTTATTTCCATCTTGCAGGGGAAGCTGATGCAAACACAGAAGAGTGGTTTCTTTCCCAGTTCATGTGTAAAACCTTACTTAGACCCGAAGGTAGGTTGATACTCTGAGGCGACCGTTTTACTGCCTGTCCAACATAAACTGGAAGCGAATTCAGCAGAAATTCAAGATCATTTTTTCAAGCGAAATGTCCAGAAAATGCAGCAAAAAAGCTTTTGTTCAGAATAATCCATTTTATAATCTTACAACCACCAATTTAAAGATATTTCATGACACATCAAACTTATTAACACAAAGTTAAGGCATCATTTTTAAGTGGAAAGAAAATGTTTAACAAAAGAAAAATTGCAATAACCCCAAATATAAATGTCTGCAAAGAATTAGCTTTTTATACGACATTTATCCTCAACACACCATCTCTATGTTGATGCTTGGTGGTGGCAGCGTTATGTTTTGGAAATATAGTTAAATACTGGAAAATCCTGGGAAAAGAAAACCTTAAAGCACCATAAAAAACTTGAAATTAGAGAGATTTATTTTGAAATGAAAGTTTGTTCCAAACATTAATGAAACATTTTATTTCTTTACTAAAGTCTGTGCAATGCGTTCAAACAAACACACCTTCAGGTGTTGTTGACAGTTTCTCTGAATTATGAACATTTCTTTAAACCCATGAACATTAAGATATTAACTTCCTGTTCATGTCGGGGTTTAGCCCTCGCCGTTGCTTCCTGCTGTAGGGATCTGGCCGAATATTCCTACGAGATGCAAATCCTCCGTTTAATCTTGACTCGAGAGCGAAAGCTTCCCGTGTGCTGAGCTGTCCCGACGTGGGCCGGTTCTGCACGGAGGGCTTCCACTAATGAATCATAACAAATCTGCAGGAAAGTGCAGGAGGAGACGGAGAAAAACGGAGAAACATTTTCGTTTAAATCTAACTGAAACGCCGGTGCAGACATCGTCTGGTTGGTTCTCTGCATAACGTTCCTTCCTTCGTTTGTGACAGCCTTTCCAGTCATTATCCAGCCGGCAGTCATCAAGAGAAGCAGACTACTATGGATATCCTTGGTATGTAACTCTTAACATCTCAGCATTTTAGATTTAAAGGGCCGGTTCCTTTATTTCAGGATCTGTTGTTAGATCCTGAAACTTTTATGTTCATAGAAAGAGAGAGAGAGAATTCTGGGAATTCAATGCTGGCAAAACCAATAGATAATAATTAGAGCAGTTCATGAATTCCCTTCTTCTTCTCCTTCTCCTCCTTCAGGTTTGCGGGGAACATGGAGCGCCAGCAGGCGGACAACCTCCTGAAGTCCCACTGCAGCGGGACGTACCTGATCAGGGAGCGGACGGCCGAGGCAGAGCGCTTCGCCATCAGCATCAAGTGAGCATTTCGCAAAGAGCTGGAGGAGAAGCTGCTCGGGTTCTTATTTATATCCCAGGGAAGACAGGAACCGTCTCAGGAAACCCCGGCCAGCTTGTGCAGAGTCTGTTTCTGGCTCCAACTAATTTCCATAATTGCTTTTTTGGTTTATTTTCTCTCTCCTCGGAGACGGTGCTCCACACAGATATTGTTGTTTGAGCTCTTGCTGGAGCTGTCACATTGTGATGAATTAGGGTTGTATTTGCAAATTTGCTTCCAAGCCTTTAAAGCAGGTGCAAAAGGCCTGCGGGGATCAACCTCTCATGTATTTGCATAAGTGAACAAATCTTTACCTTTTAGAAAACGACTTCAGTTGTGCTGCGCTCATAAAAGTATTACGCCGGAATAAAACGTTGACATTATGAATCAGGTTTTCAGATTAATTACATCAACATCTCCTCCTCCGGGTTTCTCTGTGCAGATTCAACGATGAAGTGAAACACATCAAGGTTATTGAAAAAGACAACTGGATCCACATCACTGAAGCAAAGAAGTTTGAGAGTCTTCTGGTAAGGAAGGAACTACATTTCACGCAGGAACAACATGTTTCTGTCTCACAAAGATACATTTTGCCATTTAAAACCATAAAATTCAGTTTCTGGATGTTTAAGGAAAACCAGAACAAACTGCCACGACTCCCAATTCCTGCCCTGAACTTTTAAGTTAAGTTTCCTAAAGGAGTGTGAACAGTTTGGCTCATGTTGTGTGTGTCACCGTGCAACAGGAGCTGGTGGAGTACTATCAGTCGCATTCACTGAAGGAAAGCTTCAAGCTGCTAGACACCACCCTGAGGTATCCCTACAAGTCCAGAGAACGCTCGCTAACTCGGGCTAGCACACGCTCACCAGGTAAAGTTTCCCTCAGCAACGCTCTGAAGCTTCCTGCTAGCAAACATGAGGTCGACTACTGAGGCTGAGCACAAGACAAATAATCACTGAAGGTGGTTTAATCGCCGTGTTTTGCTCTCAACATTAGATTGCAGCTTAAACTGAATTACACAACGATTAACAAATGATTCGCTTGTTGGTCACAAACATCACCAGGAAGTTCAGGCAGACCTTGAAGAGTTTGTGACTTTTAAATAGCTGGTCTGGTCCAGATCAGTTCACAGCATAGAGTTCTCTCAAGACTTACTGGGACCGACGGTAAACATGCTTTTGTGCAATGATGCAATCTGTGGTAGACCTCCATTAAAGCACTTAGAGTTGCATATTTTATAGTTCAAACAGCAAATATATCTCAATATGCATTAACAAACATTTTCTTTAGAATATTTAAACATGCAAAATGAAAGATCTGTGAATCGGAGTCAGAAAAAAAGTGAACTTTTCTGTGGTGGGAGGTTGATGTTTCCTCTTCCACCACTCGGACGGCACCAGATTTCTCCCTGTAACGTTTCGCAAGGTTGGAACAAACAAACCGGCTTTTCCTTTTTGCACATCTCTGCATTGTTCAGAGTCCCGGCTCCTTGCTTTATGCCTTCTTCTCCAAAGAAGGACGAATGGGCTTCCACTGCTGGCGAACTGCCACCGCCATGTGAAGCTGGAGAAATCAAGGTCACCGTTTCTCCGCCCAGAGATGAACTGCTTCCCCCTGCATGGCCGCCTGGCTCTGTGACTGATTACGGCTGTGGTAATGAGCCTTAGGGGAGCGAAATATGCAGCGGATGCCGCGTATTTGTGGTAACTTTGGGTGAAACAACAGACTCACTCCCACTCACTTTGGCTTTCCTGGTGTTCTGCTCCTGCCAATTTCAAAGCTTCTCTTGACTCATACAAAGAGTAATTGAGGCAGGCCGGTGGGGAGCAGAGAAGAATAGGAAGATGACACAGTTAAATGGTGGAGCGAGGGATAGAAAATGGAAAGTGAGCGAACCCAGAGGTTTGTGGAGCCACAGAACTGGCTGCCATCTCTGTGCATCAGACTGTATGAATGCTGGCGTCTGTCCTGCTCTGCTCTGCCTTTGTTCTCTGTCCTCAGCAGAGCGGCAGCGCTCCCCTTCTGCTTGTGCTTCTGCTTCTGCTTCTGCTGCGTTTGGACGCTCTCCTAAGCTCCACTCTGCAAAATGTGCTGATCTTTAAGATGCAGCTGCATCCTCTCACCGTTTCGACATGAAAAATGACTGTGAGACCGAAAAGGAAACTAGTAATAAGAGACTTTGTTTTAGCCTTTTCATCCAATTCCATTATGCAACGAAACAACTGCAGGAAGCTCATGTGACGATGACGAGACTTCGACAGCTTCCTGCGGTGCAAATTCCAGATGGCTGTAGGTGGCTCGCAAAAACTCACAGGAATTACCAGCAATAATTGCTTAAATAATTAGTTTAAAGGTCAAACATGTTTACTTCCACTGTGGGACAAAAAAACAAGCTGCATTCTATTTACTTACCTATGAACGAGCCACAGATTTGCTCTATAAAAACGTAAATTTACTGGTAGAATTGTGAAATTCCTTTTTCAGCCCTGCGTCTCCTGCTCCAGCTCAGCATGCCTGCATGTCAAAACATCTTCCTGCTTCATTTCTTCTCTTGTTTTCTCTCTCTCTCTGTGTGTTTCCTCCTATCAGCAGCAACCTGCGCCTCCTACAATTTCTCCTTCCTCAGTCCACAAGGCCTGAACTTCTCCTCCTCTCAGAGCTCTGCTCCGTTCTGGTCAGGTACTCCTTTGTGCTCCCGCTGACTTCTCACACTTATTAACCTCAAATGACCTACTCAGCATATCAGCTCTCATGCTCATTATTTCCTCTCTGAGACGTTCTTTCTACTGGCAACACTGCAACGTTTCCGAGAATTACATTTTACTCATTAGACGACAGAAAAAATGGGTTTGTTTTACATATTATTTCCACGCTTCTTTGTCATTTTGTACAATAGGTTCCATATAAAATCAAGTTTTTTCTCTTTCAGTGAGTAACGAGGTCTGCAGAAATCAGCTGTTAAACACTAAATCGATCACAGACTCGTTAGTCCATCTTTAGGAACCTCCATTCATTGACCTTATGAACTGCACCTGTGTGAACTTTTAGTATCATATGCCACCATCATGGATTAGCATCCTGCAGCACGTAGCACTTGCTATCGACTGATTTGCCAAAGGAGAAAGTCATGTGTTCGGATGAGACTGAAAACCTTTCCAGGTGTTTGGAGGAAGAAAGATGGATTTAATCCCAGGGATCCCGTCGTAACGATGCAGCTGTGAAGTGGAAACGGTTTTGCAGAGGATGGATGGAGCCACGTGTTGAGAGATGTTAGGCAGCAATCTCCTTTCACTAATCAGAGTTTCAATGGTCTATTGACAATTGTCTCACTGTCTCTACAAGAGAGGACTTTAACACCAGCTTCCTAGAGTAGAGGATGTCAGAACCTGAAATTTGTGTGGAATAAGGATGACATTTTACCAAGTGAGATGTGTTGGAACCCTGTTTATGCACGTTATCAATACCCCTACTGTTTCCATTCTCCAGTGTTTACTCCTCGGGTGGTGAGCACGGCAGTAGCCAGATATAACTTTGCAGCGCGAGACATGAGGGAGCTGTCCTTGCGGGAAGGAGACGTCGTCAAAATATACAGCAAGATCGGCGGAGACCAGGGCTGGTGGAAAGGAGAGGCCAACGGACGGGTAAGAGCCTCGATGAAAGAGTGAAACAGCCGAGATTAAATTTAATGATTAAACTACCTAAAGCAGGTGGCTGCCAGAACCTTTCCGGGAAACGTGGATAGGATGTCGGCTCTCTATTTCAGAAATTTGTCCCCATTAAGCTGCACGTTTGACCGTCCTAATGCGCTCCTGTGGTGACAGAAGGAGGCCATGCTCTGAGCTCCTGCAGTCACAAAGACATCATTTTCTGTTTCAACTTCTTGAAATGGTCTCATTTAGATTTATTCTCCATGCTGTGCTTCCACTTCTGCTCCCAACTTCGTTTGAAACTTTAATAGAAGAAAAAAAACTCTATAATTTAATGAATAAAACAGAATAAACCCTGTAGCTGCAGTTGCTTCTAAACTGATTATCTTTGCTCAAAACGTCCGAACAGGAAGATTCTGTTGTGATTTTTTTTTACCATTTTCATTTGCTTCTCATCTCAAATTCGGTCGCTATGCCAACAGGGCTCCAGCCAAATAACTGACACATATGCTGTTGGCATTTAACTACAACCACCTTGCCACCGCATCAACCTTCACATCCCTCAGATGTCTTTGTACGAGTTTTGTCTGCATGGCCAGAATCAGAACCAAACATGGAGACGACTTCTAATTTGACCTTAGATATCAAATGGACAAAAGATGTTCCCCCGTGTGGAGGAAAGGGGATTGTCTTGTCCTTCATGTCTCTGGGGACACACGTCTCTGAGGACGGCAGTCAGTCAGTCTGTCTGTCTGTCAAGCTGCTCAAAGCTTCGTCTCCCTGCACCACTGAACGCCTTTGTGCAAACAGTATCACAGCGAAGCTTTAGACTCTAAAAGGAAAATCCTCAGGAGAGCCGCGAATACATCCTGAGAAAATCATGGCTCTCTTATCCCAGACTAGATGACATTTTCAGAAAACGCCACAAGCAGCAGACTGAGAGCTGAAACTTGTCATCAGCTCCTCTGCCATCTGGCAGGTGCTGCAGGGTCTTCACAGCCCACACCTCAGCGCTGCTGAAAAACGTTTTTCAGCTTTTTTTCCCCCTGACACTGAACTCAACTTATAATCACGTCCCACTTCTGCTGTCACCACCTTCATCATCATCACGCTCTCGGTATTTTTACACCTGCGCTACCTGTGGAACATTTAATTTCTCTTATATGAGCTGCAAGGGCGAATGTGCAGGACGTTTTTATCTGTACAAAAGAAATCATGCCCTCTAGTTTGATTGTTTAAATTTTTGTTATTGCTGGGGGTTTTTCTTAACAATAACTCTTTTTGGTTCTTTGAGCTCGAGGTCTGGTTTCTCTTCTAGAAAACGTCAAACAGATCGTAGTTCTGTTTTAAGCAGGATGTTGATTCAAAAATATGCGGCCCAGATTCAGGGGGATAGATGAACTCTGTTAACGCGGCTGCTCTGTGTCCCGTTTCCAGATCGGATGGTTTCCCTCCACCTACGTGGATGAAGAGGGAGTGCAGTAAAGCTCCACTCGCCAGTTTCCTTGTGAATCGGGAACCAAGTTCTATCTGCTGTCCTCAGAGGAAATGACTCACTCTCTCCAGGAAAAAAAAAAAAAAAAAGAGCAACATGCCTTTTGCTGGAAACTACTTTTTCTGCAAGAATTTTTACTCGGTTTCTTCATTTCCCCGCCCTCTATTATGCATCAGCTTTTGTTTTATTTTTTGGTTTGTTTGTTTTTTTTTTTGCAAGGTGTTTAAGTTCTATACGTGGAAGGAAAAACCTGCGTTGCTGTGTGTCCGCCTCCGTGTGCTCAGCAGAGAATTTACTATAACGAGGCGCAGCAGGAACTTATTGTCTATAGCTTTATTTTGCAAAAAGAAAAACGCTCCCCTTTGTTGCAGGTCTGTGCCAGGTGAATTAATTGTACAGTATAGATAATTTATTGAATAGAGATTATTATCAGTACTAATGATTATTGTGGGGACGGCTAGTTTGAGCAGGGAGTCGGATCAGACGAACTAAAATATGGAGGGGGGGGGAAGCGAAGCGGTGTTTTTATGTCGAGAGATTTTTTTGCCTTAGTTGTCATGGTGATGCCTTGTGGGCTGACACCAGTGGATGGAATCGACTTTGTGGACTGGTTTTTACTTCTCCGTGTATGCATGTGCCCACACACACACACCCACACACACACACACACACACACACACACATGCACACACTCATGTACATGCACATTAAATACAAATGTACAGTTCGGTGCCTTGAGAAAAAAAACGGTGGCGCATTAGTCAGTCGGTGAAGTGAAGAGGCTCCCGGTTCGTCCACAAGCACAGGACTTTACTGAAGGAGCTGCAACTTTAAACATCAACTCCAGACCGGACGGACTCACACAAGCAGCTTGATTGGTGGGGATTTTAGCCAATGACGTGCTCAGTTCACATCTGTGGAGGTGTCTCAGTCCTGTGGGATGCAAAAAAGGGATAAAAAAGAGACGCTCAAACCTAACGTCACGCTTTTTAAATCTGTACGCATCGTCCCGTCGTTCCCTGCACAGAATCACAAGTTGTCATTGAATCCAGAGGCGAAGCAGCAGCCAAATCCAGCCGTGCTTTGAGTTTTCTACCTTGCCTTAATTGTTTTTTAGTGTCTGTTTTAAGTGGTTCATTAACTTCACTCCGACCAACATGTTCATGTGACGAATTCATTTTCTCTCCAGTCTCCAGTTCGCCTGAAAGGAGAAACTGGGACAGTCGATGTGCTTCATGTTTTATGTTGGTCCCAGTCGAACCCGGTGCTAAAATCACCTCACAGTCAGTTAGTGTTGCTTTTCTCTGTATTTCTCTTCAAGCTATAGATTTTTATTTATTTTATTTTTTTTGCACCTTTATTTGAATCAATTCTTTAGAGTCTGCATAATTCTTTTTGCCGACCTCTACAGTCAAAGCCATACCTTTTGCTGCAAAACGTCTAGAAACGCCTCACTTCCTGCGATTTGTGAGGGTTGAACTGCAAACAGGAAGCACACCAGCTCCAACCGGATCAAGACTCTGGAAACGTCTGAGTGCAAAAACACAAACAGGGCTGCTGCGTTTGGAGGAAACCAGGACGAGTCGGTGGAGGCGGATGATGGTCGGTGTTTTTTTTTTTGGTTGTTTGTTTTTGGTTTTGTTTTTTACAAGGTGGACAAAAACCCATTGCATGTGACTGTTGATATGTTGACTCCTGTCAGTTCATCCCAGAAAAATGAAACACCTGATTGTGTAAATGTTTTTGAATGGTTGAGTATTTCCAAATGAGGTCTATTATGAAATAAATATCTCTTTTGATTTAATGTGTGAATTCATTTGTTTTCCTCTCACAAAAATAACACTTCAATAATTTAATTAAGACGTTTATATTCATTTCTTATATATGGATGCATTGCACACATATTTATATGTAGCTTATTTCTATTAAATTAAAAAATGTGGATGTCCATGTGCTGCACCGTCCTCAGAAGGCTACATTTTCTCTTGTTGCTAATGTACCATTTTAGAACTATTCCTTCCACTAAACTTTCCTTTCATATATGTTGATGCTCATCAGCTTGTAAACTGTGTGGTTTTATCATTTTAACTGGGAACCCCCCATATGATGCTGCAGGCCTCAACGTTCCTGTACTTTTAAAAATTATATCTTGCATAATATTCAAATTTTCTAAGAAACTGGATTTGGGTTTTTCTATTATCTAAGTTATTGCTGTCAAAATTACCAGAAATAAATGCTTGAATAAACTGCTGCATATATATACTTTACACTTTTTTTAAGTATGAAAATTGTGTTTATTGCTGTTTTTGAAAATTCTGATGCACTGAAAATCTTGACCTGCATTTGACTTCTCTATATTTGTTTCCTGTCCAAACTGCCCTGCAGTGTCCAGGTTAAAGTCTCCCTGGTCACGCAGCGTGACGCTGCGTATCGCTGCGTCACGCTGCGTATCGCTGCGTCACGCTGCGTATCGCTGCGTATCGCTGCGTATCGCTGCATCACGCTGCGCATCGCTGCTTGCTGTCGTCTCCAGCCGCTGCATGTTGCGCCGCTGTTCGTCCTTGCCTGTAGCCGGAGGGGTTGTGTGTGAGACAGCTGACTCGGTTCTGATCCGCCCAGCTGTAAGCGGTCAGCGGGGTCGGACCGGTGCGCCGGCTCACCGGGCGGCTGTCAGGTGGCCCCACGTCCTCCCTGATCAACATCACAAAAGGAGAAGAAGAAGAAGAAGAAGAAGAAGAAAGAAGTGAGCTTGAAGTATTTTGAGGAGACAGAAACAAAAGAAAGCAGCTGCTTCCAACTGAACGTCAAGCAAAAGATCTTTAAGTCTCAGATTCTTCGTTTGAGAATCATTTCACGTGTTTTCCTTTACAGATGCTGAGATGATCATCGATTTACCTTTCCAGCTTTTTCTCATAAAGATGACTGACTCGACAGTGAAGGAGCAACACCTTTACTCTTGTCCTTTGTTCTTGTTAGCTTTAAGGATAAAAACAGTCAGGACAAAACTTTGAACCCACTGATGGAGCTGCAGCTGCTGCTGCTGCAGCTGCTGCTGCTGCTGCTGCTGCTGCTGCTGCTGCTGCTGCTGCTGCTGCTGCTGTTGCTGCTGCCGCTGCTGCTGCTGCTGCAGCTGCTGCCATTTATTTTGTGCCCTAATTCAGTTACTGCCCATATATTTTATTTTGGTTTCTTTCAAGAGAAATTAGTTCTGACCCAATAACTCTTGGGACAAAGTTATTGTTGGAACCGTTGTTTCCTTTTTCTGTTGTTTTTTTTTCCAATTTTTATTACCTGATAAACTCAATTTAAATATATTGTATGGCAGTGAAGATTGTGATTGTGAGATGTTGGAATAAAATAGATTGAGCAAAACTAAATTTGCTCCAAATTGGATTCTAGTTAAGAATTGGAGCTTTTTGCCAGTTTCTGAGATTTCTCTTCTGCTCAAGCGGAATATGAACCCTGGTTACTTTCAGCAGATATTTTCCAATTGAATTCAGTGAAGGTGCAAGTAGCGACTCGGATTCGTTTTGTACCTTTCAGTCAAAGACAACACCACCAACGACTGACTGAGTTTTGTCCTGTTTTCTCTTGTAATCCAGTTCTTGGGAGTAAAAACCTTTTTTGGTGAATCGAGATGGAAAATTCTTCCCCCAGGTGGTTTTTTCTGGCAGCGCTATTTGGGCTTCTTTGTGTAACGAGAAATAATTCAGAGCCTGCAAACAAAATTCACAAAATTAAATCAAACGGCTTATGGTTCACGCCGGAGTATTTCCATTTTTATTCGTTCTGCTGGTGAAGTTATTTTAGTCGATGTGTTCTGCTCACCAAGCATGCAGGCAACATTAACAAAAAAACATTTTTATTTTGGCTCCTTATTTGCAGAAAGTAGATCTGATATATTTTGTTTTGCATTTCAAATAATAATACATCTAAAAATCAACCAACAAGTTATTTAAATCCACTAAACAGAGTCACAGAAGCTAATTGGCTGCCGTTTTAATTTTCCACATCAGGTTTTGCATTCATAAAGCTGAATAAAGTGTCTTTCAGCTCATTGTTTTGCCTCTCCAGGGTTTGCCCAGTTAACCTTCTCTTATCTTTGTCGCAGTGGGGAACATCATTTTGTTCTGCTCAGTTTAAAAATATAAAACTTACCTCTTCCTAACATCATCAAAAAAACAATGACTTTATATGGACTTTTAATAAATAAAAAAAAATCATTTAGGCCTTCGAAATAAAAATAACAGAAAATATTGAACACAAACATCAAACACTGGTTGAAATGCATCGACTCTGAATGTGAAATTCATGACAATGAGCTTTTGTGATTCTGTGATCACACTTCAGCTCCAACACGTCGACTGTCTTGTTGCGTCGCGTAGCTTATGGCTGCCCTCGTCTCCATGGTTACAACACTGGCTTTTAATAGGTGTAGGCTCAAGCATCGCTTGTATCAACTTGAAAGAAAGAAAGAAAGTTTTAATTTACATTTTTTTTAGTGCTGCTTTTGACGACTAACTGCTGGAATTAGTGCTGTGAAAGTTTCACGTGTCGCTGACTCGTCTCACTTTCATGAAACTTTCCTGTAACCCCAGGCTTTTCTCTGCGACGCATTTTTATTGTAAGGAGAACTGAACTTCTTCTACATGGGCAAGTCCACACCAGCACCGCCAAGGACAGCGTCTTCCTGTGTACAGCGCTGTCCTCCCACACCGATGGGCCTCACATTTCAGTGTCTACTTTGAAAGCCTGTGGGGGTTTTGTGTTGTGTGCAGTGCAGCAGGTTTTAGGAGACGGTGTTTATTTACAAAAGGAGAAACCCTTCCAGAGATGTCAAACGTAGGGTCAGCTATAGATCGTCATCTCTGAGCAGTCGTGCATTTCTATTTTTGTGGCGTTTCAGAGCAGCAGGGAACCCCGGGGATAAGGAAACGCCGACATTTGAACGCATTCTTTGTTTGAAAACTGTCTGTAACTAAATTAATCATCTTATTTAATCCCTCGCTGTTGAGGAAATCCGTAAAGTCATGCTGAAAACCGCGGCAGTCTTCACTCCAGCAACGTTAATTACAAATTGATTCGAACTTAAATAACTAATTTCACCTCAGTTTGGCTCTTATTTACCATGTGGCATTTATTTGTGCTCTTCTGTGCAAACAAACCTGATGGACCGAAAAAAAACTCAGTTTTGAGGACAAATAAGCAAAAACTCAGAGTAATAAGTTCAAAATGGCAGCAAATTGCATTTTATTAAAAGTTAAATTGGATATTTGGGTTAATAACACAAAGGTCTTTCCAGAATGAAATCCATTTTTTTTTAAGTTAAAAGTTTATTGGAAGTATAAGAACAAGTGTTATGTATTTTCCAAAACACAATCAATATAATGCCTTGAAATTGGGCTCTGTCTCTTTAAGAAGCTCTTGTTCTTTCCAATGCCTTCAGCATGACATCACAGCAACGGTCCTCTAGAATTTTTTCTAGTTTTTCCACTGAAAAGTAGTTTGAATGGCAAACTCAGCAATTGTTAGCTAATAGCTGCTGCCACTAGTCTGGAGGAGTCATGTGGGAAAGTTGCAGAGGAGAGTTGGTGTCTGAGGTGGAACTTCAGCTTGGAAACAGCATTTCTGAAGAGAAGTTTCATGGAAAAACCTGCAACTCCAGGTATGTCATTGATAAAGAAATAACATTAGAGCATCGTGTAAAGCTAAAAAAAAAAGTGGATTTTATGTCCTGTCACTTTAAATTAATAAGAAATTATGTTGTTTTAAATTATAGTTTACAATAAAAATTCCAGGAAGTGTAACTTAGCAACCGCAAACATGTTTTTCCCACGTGGTAGAAAGATAATAAATAAACTGGAAAACAAAGGAAGACAGATCTGTGTTGAACTGAATGCTCATAATCTACCGCAAGAAAAACTGTGACAAACAAATCTGGAAGATTTACTTGACTGCTGCTTTTTACATCTATTGCAGGAGCGTCAACAATATTTGAGGACGCAATATGTCGGGTTTTATCGAGGGGGATTACCCGGAGGAATTATGTTTACCGAAAACCGAGTGAACGCTCACTCTGACTATTGTGCAAATAAAACCGACAATAAGAATTTAATGGAAGCAAATGTGCATGATTATCCCATTTCAAGGTTTCCATCAGCACACTATGTTTACTTTAGTAGATCAATAATGTATGTTTTGAGGGGGGGGGGGGAATCTGATAACTTCTGTTGGCAAGGCTGAAAGTCGCTTTAAGCTCTTTATAATGAACAAAATGGTCAACATTGGCTGTTTAAAACACTCTGAGTTTTTCTACCTTCGAGCTGCTGGAACAAAACTCTCCACAGAGAAACTGGCTTTAGATTTCAGGAACATTTAGCCGTTTGTCCACAAGGAGAAGAAACGCAACAAGGACTGTTGTGGACGGTGCTGGAAGCGTCATGCTGTGGGCCAGAGAAAGCAAGCTTGTGGAAAAACCTTGAATCGCTTCAACATTTGAGAAATGTGGTTAAAAACTAAGGCAAGGCCATGAAACATCACCGATTCTCCCAACTCGACTTCTCAAAAATATTATGCCAGGATCTTGTTGAGAGTAAAAGCATGTGGTAAATGTCTCGCTGACATTAGAAATCACATAAATAATCCACAAATGTACAGTGAGTCTCAAACCCAGTCGTAATGCAGGAAGTAACAGAGTCTGATAAAGAGTTTTGAGTCAGAGAGAACATTTCAAACACTCGATCAGACATTTTTAGTGTCTGAAACACAGACAGCTGTGGAGGCGTACCCGGAGGAAGAGGAGCAGTCGGGGCGTTTGTACAAATCTGCTGCTAAGCTCCCAATTAGTAATCAGCACCTGGGAACGTCCTCTTATTGCTCTCTGGGGGAATTTGGATGTCTCTCTCAACTCTTGTTCCAAAGTTTAAAAGAACAGTACGGTGCAAGTGTCAGGCAGAAAAACTCGCGGGGGGAATATGACGGCGCCGAAGCATCCGACCGCTTTCCCACTCAGACAGAAAATTTGCATTTAGGCAACTCAATTAACTGAGACGCTGAAATGGAATTGGATTATCTGCAGACCAGTGAAACTTTAGCAGATACAGTGTTGATAAAATGTTTGATACATTTTATCAACACTGTATCTGTATTTATCATTTTATCAGTGTTGATACAGTGTTTTGTCATGTTGCAGCAATAACCTTTGGCGTGATTTAATGCAATAAACTAACTTAAGGTAGAGCAGATTTAGAGGATATTGGACGTCTCAAGTCTTCTGGAGCCTCTAAAGTGTCTAATATCAAGTCTGTGTCCAGTCAGTTAATGTCTGATGATGATATTTTGTGAGTATGTCAGAAATCTCCTGGTACATTTGGCTTATATAGACCAGGAGATTATTTACAGAGGAATAGCTCGCTATATGTGACTCTGGTTTGATTGGTTCACTTGGTTTTAGTGAGATCTGGATAATCAATAATCAGACATGTATGCAGTTTATTTTCATACTGGCTTCCCACCAATTCATGATCTGATGCCTGATCACATCAACCTGCATTTTTCAGCTTTTTCTGCTGCAACCTGGTTCCATGCATCTCTCGTTTTAAAAGGTTAATGAATTGTACATTCCCAGATATTGAACAATATATTTGTTCATTGCAGTTTTTCCCTCCAGTTGCTGCTGTTTGCTTTGACCTCCAGGTTTGACCTTGGGATTATCAGCTTCCATTTTGGCATCTTCCCAGTTACTACAGTCTCATCACAAACTGAATATAGTGGTTTAGATGTTGTTGGTGAAAAGCCAATCAAATCTCGTGATAGTTGGTTTGATCCGGCTTGTACCATCACTGTTGGTTTAAAAACATGAGGAAAGAGCAGCGCAGGATCTGCAAATGGATCTGATGGGAGGCGACCAGGAAACAACCAGTTAAAGCCAAACCTGCAGAGGAGAAACGTAACAGTTCCTGCTGTGCATCAACTTCGATCGATCTTTAAATCCACTCTGACCAACGTCCTTATTCCTTCCATAGAGAAGCATCTCAATAGCACCAGGGAAATGGTTGGTTTGGGTTGGTGTGTTGTGCGACCAGAACTCATTATTGAGTTTATTCACTTTTGATCGTTTGCCTGAATTGAGGAAGGGTTGGTTTTTCTTGTGGTCGGTGCTTTAAGATTCTGTCTACTGAACGACGTTAGCTCTTTGGTCACATGAAGCCTGAAGGTTTTGCAAAATCGTTTTCAGAAAAACTGTGAAAGAGTGTGCAGACAGTGGATGGATGCACAGTTTACAGAACTAAACTTGTTGTTTTCGTCGAGAAAACCGCTTGTTTACGATTTACTCATCCCTCCTGCACGACTAATTGCCTGTTCATTTCTTTCAGGGCTGCTTCATTTCTGAGTGTTTCAGTTTTTTCTGATGTTTTTATTCAACATTTTTTTTGTTCTGATCTGAAAGTTTACTTAACCTCGACTCCACAAAGCTTCTTCAGTTTTAAATGAAAAGGAGGACGAGGGAGGCTACGTCGGGTTCTTGCAGAAGTTTTAGTTATCGACTCTCTCAACTCCTCGAGGACAAGCTGCCAGGATTTACCTGATCTCATTGGAGAACTCCTTATCATGGCGCCGTCCGTCCCTCAGCTTCCAGTAGAGGATCCCAGCAAACACCAGAAAGATGTAGATGAGGAGAAGCGAGCCCACAACGTTCCCCCCGATCACTGCAGATCTGTTGGGATCTGCAAAACCAGCAGGGAAAGCAGATTTATTCTATTATTCTGCTTTTACGCTGCATTTGTTGCTGATGTTGGAGGCTGTGAAATTCATTTCTAGGCAATAGAAACTCTCTTCCCCCGATCTTTTTCTCTCTCTCGTCTAATCAAAGCAGCATTTTGATGGCGATGAAACGGATGTTTGAGGTGATTTTGCGGTGCAGCTGTTTGGAATGAGACACGTTCTGGAATCTTGCACCTTTATCTCCACCGCGGTCATTCTGGCTTCCTAAGAAATCTCAGGCTCACAGCTAAATTGGGTCTGCTGATGTTTGTTGCTTCTCTTCACAGCTGCACAGCTGGAGGTCTGCTGCAGCAGCTGAACGTCGGTAAAGTGAATGTAACACAGAAACTACACAGCTCTGGGTGAGATGCATGAAATACATATTCATCTTTCTAGTTTTTAATGATTCATCTAAACATTTCTCTGAATTTTAGTTTGCATTTTTAAAAAGCTGGACTTCATCTAAAACATGAAGTAGCCTGATGACAGTAGGTCGAATCTTTTTTATTTTATTTATTTTTCACAAAATGGGTTGAAAAACATGTATTTTAAAATACTATTTGAATTGAATTTTTCTCATGAGAGTAAGAAAATAATAAATTAATCAGAATATCGCATCACAGAGAAATTCAATAAATGAGTATTATTTTGAAAAGTCTTTCAGGATCTTTATCTCTAATGAAACTTATACACAGACGGACGATAAAAACCTTCATTTTTGTTTATTGTTATAATTTTCCACTTACAGTGAAAGAAAACATGACACTGAAAATTAGAATATTACAGCAGACCAAAAGAAAACTGTTTCGAAAAGCAAAAATTTGGGGTTATTGAACAGTATGTTTAATACCTGTATATTATTATTATTATTTACTAAATATGACTGTACATTTATTTAGTAAGATTTGCTCACAAATGATGACAATTTAAACCTCTGGTGTTGATTCTATTCCTATCTTTTAAAACAGCTTTATATCTATTTTAATCTGCACTGTACAGATATGTATGGACTTATTGAAAGCAGCAGTTTATTTATTTCAAAGTTGAAGGTTTTTCTATTTGACCTATCGAGAAGAAATGCGACTTTTGTCCACACGTCATTTCAGAGCCGTTTATTGAAAACAACACTCTGATTCACAAACGGTAAAACTGAAAAGAAAAATGTCTCTTTAAACGATCTGTAGCAATTATTTAAAGAAAAAAATAAATACTTTTAAACTGCAGTGGCCTTTATTGAACAGGGAGTAAACAGGAAATGGTGCAGAGAAAAGGGAAGACATGCAGCGCCGCTGCAGCCTCTGAACCACTCAGTGCTGCATCTTCAGTGATTATATGTTAATCGTTTTCTCCCCTCAGATCTGCACAACAAAATATGATTAATAACTCAGACACTTTGGAAAATTGATAACTACCCAAAAGAAAACCTAGAAGTGAAACAATATTTATCTGCTCAATTTGGATTTTCTTTACTTTTTTTCCTGTTTGCAAACTCTGTCATCCTGAAAGTAAAAGTCTAAACTGTTAGTGTCCAGCATGTGTGGGGTCTGCAAATAAGTTCGCTGCCCTTTTCCTATCTACACAGACTTAAATGTTCGTTACAGTCTGGAGCTGCTCTGTTTTGTGGATGAGTGAACTGGTTCAGAGGAACAGGAAGTGATTCACAGCAGCCACGGTGTGTGTGCCCTGAAAATCCGCCATCATCTCCACAATCCTGATCAGTTTAGCTAATGTGCTTCCATGAATACAGCTCACAAAAAAAACATGTTCACCCCAGTTTGTGTTATTTATCTAAGATGTTCCCATAGCTTGAAGAGAAACGACGATCAGCAGAGAGACAGAGGGGGAAAAAAAGAAAAACGTTATGCGGCAAACTCATTCTATAATGTCCTGGTGATTATCCTGAAACCCCTTGGCGGCGTTCCTGAGCCGCAGGGCCGGAACCTCTGGTCTGGAACTGAAGCCTGCGCTTGAATTGAAAATGAATCATTCGCCGCCTGGAGCCAAAAATCTGAGCGCTGAGTCAAGGAGCCAAGGACTCGACAAGATGTCAGTGTCGTAAGCTCGCTCCACGACTCAGGAGGCAGGAGGCTGAGATTCCAAAACAATGTGGGTTTTTTCACTGGAGTGTAAATATAAAAGATGATTTCTCTTTGAAATATCAGGCTGAATCACTGAGCGTACCTACTTGAGCTCTCAGCCCCTGTATTCATCCCCAAAGAGACACAGCCATGCTCTGTATCTCAGTCAGAGCTCTTTCTGTGTATTAATAGACTTATTGAACTCCCTCACATACAGTCTTGTTATTTGCTGTAGTTTAAATTGAGGCTTTCCTTTTCTTCTGCTGCTACCTTTCCCTGCAGAAGATGGCAGATAAACAACAGGAAGCAGGCTCATTCTGGCTTTACACTTCGGCGACTTTGTGACTCAGCAGCAAAAAGATACTAACATGAGAACATTACATAAATACAGTTATTTCTAGACATTAAAAGCAACCTCTTCCTGCCATCATTAAGAGTGACGCACTACAGTGTCCCCCGAGCGGCAACGCTACAAAACAGGAGCCTTAAATCAAAAAGGGGCCCCGCATGACTTTATGTGGGGCTCATGCACCTCTGTGTGTGTGTGTGTGTGTGTGTGTGAGAGAGAGTGTGTGTGTGTGTGTTTTCCTCTTACGCTTGTTGGCTCTCAGGCTGATCCTGCAGCGTTCGGTTCCAACAGCATTGTTCACCTCACAAAGGTAGATCCCTGCAAAGCTCTGTGTGTGGTTGCTGATTCTCAGCTCGCCGTCTGCAACGCACATCAAAAACAACAACAACACTTCCCTGTGAGCTGCTCAGATCGGTACCAATTAAAATTTTCTGCCCCCTCCACATGAGGAAAAGTCATTTTTATGTGGCATGAGCGCTCAGACAAACACTGACCCTTCATATTGAGCCCTTTGTAGTAATTCCTTAATCTGGATTATTTCATTGACTCTCTGGCTGCATGTTTCGTCCAGTCTCTTATAACCTCCTAAAGGTTTTTTCTTCCAATTCAAAACTGTCCTCTCAGCATTTTTCTTAGATGTTAAGGTTGCATCCATCAGAATATCTCTATTTCATTTGGGACAAAAAGTGCAGAAAATTCAGGTTTCTTACATAATAGCATTCTTATAAACAGCTCTTCAATATAAGGTAAATCTGTGAAGTCAATAAATGGATTTATTCACAAGTAACAGAGTAAAGGGGGGCAAATACTGCTAATTAACTTCTACAGTGGCTCCTTCGGGTATTTGCAATTCATAGATTTGTTTTCTGGGAAACATAACTGAATCATTTATAAGACATTCATCAATTTGTGAATTTATTTCATAAAACATAAAATATTATCGAGGAAAAAAAAACAGGTTTTGAAGCTAACATGGCTATATGCTAAAATGCTAGCACTGTTGGCTGGCGTTTGCAAAGCAGCCAATCCAGGAAATGATGTATTTTCCTGGAAGCTGATTGGCTGTGCCCTCTCCCCCCCTCTCTACCCCTACTAATAAAAATAAAGGAAACTGTCAATGTGAGCTTATATGGTGATGCTAACACGGTTTGTGCATTGCTATGTATCGACATATCATAAAAAAAAAACCTCAACAAAATACACACTCAAATATTAGGAAAAGACTCGAGGGGTGTGAATACTTTTGCAAGCCACTGTCTGTAGCTTGTGGCAAACAATGTGAAGAAGAATTCGCTAAACCTGTGATGAGGAGAAAATGCCAATGAAAAATGCAGCCACAGAAAAAAACGTTGCATGCTCATCTCAGGAGTGCAAATCATTACTTCTTCATTTTTCTCCTGGATGAGTCATCATGTCAATAATTTGTAAAAACCACAGTAAATCCCTTTTAGAGAGTTAATAGGCAGCTATTGTGGAGTCAGGAAGACAATGGGTCCTTCGATTTTGTGCACAGAGGATCCAATAACACAGTGCTTCCTTTTCCAAACACACACACGCACACAAACACACGCACACAGGCATGTTGTAATGTGCAGTAACAAGATGACCTCAACAGAGGTCAGACTTACCCTGTGTGGCGGCAGCAGGCATGAGGTCTTTGCTTTCTCTCTGCCACTTGTATGTTAGGGGAGTGGATCCTTCAGAGGACTCGCAGTGCAGAGAAACGGCTTCACCGACAAGCTCCCCTCCTTCCAGCCAGCAGCGAGGTACAGATGGTTTTACTGCAATCACAAAACCATCGGGGTATTTCCTGCATCGCCATTTCTGTCGCGTTTATTTTATTTACAGCAGGGTGAGCTGAAGTGTTGGATAAGAAGGGGAAAGACTGAGAGAGAGTAAATAAGCAAAACCTTTTGAAATATTCTCAATGAACTAAATCGTGCCTTCTAAAAAAGAAACGAGAAACAAAGCCAAAAAACGAAAAAGACTAATTGCAGTTTGATTAAATTAAAATCAGATGAACGAGTCCTAATTTTAGAAAATAATGCCAAGCAGCTTAAAAGTAATTAAATTCTAATAAAATCTAGCATCAGTCTCTCAAAAAACCAATCTAAATAGGTAGAAAAGTGAAGCGAGTCGTTCCCTCGCAGCTTTCCTTTCATCGCCGTCTCTTTGAAACTGCTAGCTGCTTATGCAAGTTATCAGCGTAGAGCTTTCTTCAGATTGTAAACCTTTCATTACAAGTTGGATTTTAAAGGTCAGAACGAGCGAAGGCGATGACTACAATGTTAGTACAACTATAGAAAAGCCTCAGATACAAACATTTCCTGACAATAGCTGCTCTCATCCAAGGTCACTTCAAAGCATCTTTGCAGACACTTTAAATTTGGGTTTGTCAGCTTGTTACCAGCTTATCAGATTCATTGCAGCATTAAATGGAATGATCTGCTAAGATTTCAACCTGACAAAATTGGTGATTAATTTAGAAATATATTCATGCAGCAAATCCTGGGACCAAAAAAGAAGAACTTTCCTAACTTTATCATGCAGTAAAGTAATATTATTAATGTATAGTAAGATCGCTTACAGCAGAATGAGAGCAATGAACAATAAAAATCATGAATCTGATTTTCAGAATGATGAGCTCCTGCATCCATCTGAGCTTGTTAGCACCAAACAACCCACTGCCTGTTGCAACCTAAATAAAGTAAAACTTTTTACAAGCAGCAGAAAAAAATGGCAGGAGAACAAACAGCAGAAATAAACCACTCTCCGCTGATGTAATATTTACTCCTGCTTCAGAACAAGCTAAATGTTTAGCCGCATCTGAACTCCTGAAACTTAAAAGTTTGAATTTATTTTTATCATATCCTCTTGAATTGGCGCCAACCATCTTAAAAGATCATCTGTTGTAAAATTACAAAGTTAAAAGTGGAGCGACAATTAGCGAGGAGAATGGAACGTCTTGGGAAATAAAAATCTCTCCTAAACTTTTACTTGCAATAACATTTGAACACATATGTTATTGTGTTTTCATGCCAAGTTCATTTTCAAATGAACTTGGCTTCATTTCCAGCAGGTTTGGTTTGTGTAAGAAACTAAACGGCATGAAAGATAAAATAAAACTTTTTTGGCTTCAGCAGCGTTGGGGAAGCAGACAGGAACATACACAAACCAGCTGAAACCAAATTACTTTTGGTTTGAGTCAATAATAATAATATCTACATTGTCCTTTGAGAAATGTAGTTGTTATTCATAGTCATGCTTGATTTAGTTCAATTTTCTCACTTGTGATTTCAATAAAGTGTGAAAATAATTTATTTTATTTTTGTTCTTTCTGCATTTATAATACCAGAATTTGAACAGAACTTCATATTTTTGTCTGTCTGGTTAGATTTACTTATTTTTTCAAATATTGGATCAGATTTCAAGATAAATCATTGACAGAATACTTCTTTTTTTTTTCTACTTTTGCTGTTGTACAAGTAGCAAACGTTTGGGTCTTCTACCCAAATCTGGTTGCAGTTTTGCTGAAAACAAGCCCCACAAGCCCTCAGTGTGTTTCTATTTAGAAAGAAAAAAAAGTGACAATATTGTTTTTTCTTATTCTTGACAGCTTGTTCTGCAACAGTGATTGTAAGAAAGAAGCAGCGTTCAGCATCTATGCACCACAAATTTGGAACAAACATCCAGAAAACTGTAAAACAGCTGAAACACTGACTTCCTTTAAACCTCGACTAAAAACGCAGCTGTTTAGCGTTGGATTTGACACGTAACCGGTTATAAATGTAATGATTATTGGCTGAAAATGCTGCAATTGTACCTACATATTAAAAATGTTTTATTTGCATTGTTATGGCACTTGACTTAAAGTAGTTTTTGATTATTGATTCCTGATTCTATGTTACATGACTTTGTGTTTATTATGTAAAGCACTTTGAAATGCCTTGCTGCTGAAATGTGCTATACAAATAAAATGTGATTGATTGGTGTGACATTTTAATACATGCTTCCTTCACCCCGTCTCAAGCTCTATTGTTAAGCGACGTCCATAAGTAATGCAGCCAGGTCAATGTAACGGGTCAATGTCCAGTCTTACCCTTAACCACCAGTGACACCTTGCGGGTGTCGACTCCAGGTGGCTTCTTCACTTTGCACCGGTAGGTAGAACTGTGATTGCGTGACAGCTGAGCGATGGAGAGAGAAGCGTCGCCCTTGGAGGGATCGCCTGCAGCAAAGCTGAAGCCTTCAGTAACTCTCGGACCTCCATGGTGGTACTCGGTGCTGCGGGTGTATGACAAAAGCTGGAAAACAATATGAGAAAAACATTCAATCAAGTTAACTATCTTTAAAAACAAACTCTTGACCAGAGATGTAAATCTCAGCAGAAACTAACCAAAATGATAACTTTCTCTGTTCCAAAGATCTCTGGGCTCATTGTTCAAGTTTCACTGCAAGCTCACTGTGGAGTCCAGCTTCTGCTCTCATGCTGGCACACGTCCAGCCAGACAGCAGGGAGCAGTTTTCTCACAAAGCAGCAGCGAAACTCTCAGTGTTCACCCTGTGCCAGTCAAACAAGCTGGAGAAAAATTCAGCTAGATAAAAATAAATTTTTTGCTTAATTAGCTGGGAAATCTCAACACTCGTGGAAATCTGTGGGTCAGAACGCACGTCCCAAAAGGAATGCTAATGACTTTCTGTGAATTGCTGCGTTCCTTCTAATCTTTTTTAGATGTGTAAAAGGGCCCCTGTTGACTCGTGGTTTAGAAAACTATTATTTCTCAGAAATCTGCATTGTTGAGGTTTTTCAAAGTCACAACTAAACAAATGCTTGGAAGAAAATCTACTTGCATATTTATATAAATCTTCTGAATAGTTGTACCCAATCAACTCATTTTATACTGAGATTGAGAGTTCTGATCAATATTCTCCCTTTAGTATATTTATCCTTTTTACTTTTCATATCAAATGGCAACAAGCTGAATGAACTCATGCATATTTTTGAATCACTGAATGACTTTTGGCCCATTCCCATTTGCAGAATTGCTTTATTGAGACTCATGAAAGGTCTATTTAAGTCATCCCAATTGAATTTAAGAAAAGACTTTGATGAAGTCACTTTGCAACCTCCTATTTTTGTCACTTGAGAACTGGATTTAAGATGTGTTTTTGATCAATCTCCTGCTGCGTGAAGAGAATGCACTTCAGCTGCAGGTCAGGAACTAGTTGATTTTCTGGCAGACAAGATAATTTATGGTTAAATCAATTACTGGAAGTTGTCCAAAATGCAAAAACAGAAGGAATCGGTTCTTTTTCACAGAAGAGAGATGTTTTAGTTATTTACAGTTGGCTAAAAGCATATTTTGCTTTCAAATTTTAGAAACGTGCACAATGCAGAAAAATAAACTAAATTCCAGTAAGCTTCAGATGTATTTTTTGTTTTTTTCATGCAAACTTCTAACTTTACAACGTTAAATAATATTTTATCTTGGGAAATTAAAATTTTTCTAGCAAAGTTATAACTATATCTGTTTTGTCCCCCCCCATATAAATAAAACATGTTTTATTTCGTCTGGAAACTTCTGCATTTTTTGGGGTGAAAATTGATGGAAAATTGATCGCATTTTAAATATAACCATAATGACTGATTTTGGGTATTACAATGAAAGTACAGCCTCTTCACATCAGGATAATCTTTTTAAAAGCAGAAACATGGCTAAATTACAAGTTTTAGGATTTGCACTCAACATTTTTTTCAAGCTGCTTGTGTTCTGATTCTCAATAGGGAGAAATCCTTTGATTTTCTAGCCAAATTTTTTTAAAAACCCCTTGGATTCAGAGGTACTTCACCGGAGAGAGGAAGGCAGTTTAAAAGAAAGATTGTGATGGAAATACTTCTGCATGAACAAACGCATGAGGCTCATATCCAACATGTACTGACAGCAAAGTAAGGAGAAGCACTTAAGGTTTTAGTGAGTTCATATTCTTTCTCAACAGAACGTAAAACCAAAGATGAATAATAAGAAATGAGTCATTTTCCTGAGTGTTTTGTTGTTTTCAGGATGTTTCTTTACGTTATCTTGCATCTTACCATCTGATCCTTCTTGGTCGTGTCTGGACTGAGCACAGACCATTCAATGTCAATTTCTCCGGTGTCCAACAAGCTCGGCTTGTAAGTGCAACCCAAAGTCACGCTGTCGCCCTCGGCCCTCTGGATGGTCTGCGGACCCGTCAATGTCACCTTCAGCCCCTGTGTGCATCCCAGCTCTGTAAATTCAGACCATTCTTGAGATTAGTCACAATCAAACTAACATTTTAATTCACTCTTTCTACTTCCAAGGGTAAATGCTGTTTCTGATTCACTGCTTGTTTCTATGCTCCATTCAGGCTCCATTCGGTTTCTGGGAACGTGGAAAACAAAATCCCTCGGATTCAAAAGCGGCCAAACAGGATGTGGAGATGTGGTTATGAGTTTTTTTCAGGGGTTGCAAATCGAAAATGTCGTCATCAGGAACATTTCAATAAAAGGCTGAGTGTTCATGGAGCTTTTTGCAAAATCCCATTCTATTCATTGCATTGTATCTACCATGAGACCCTCTACAACGTTGTAATCCTCACAAACCCTTCAAGGTTTCAACTATTTCAAACCTTTCACAACAGAAAAAAATGTATAAAGGTTCAACACCAGAGCTGAAAAAATAAACCCCCCCTGTCTGAACCCACTCAGATGATGCAGAGGCTTAAAATCCTGAACCATTCATCTTATCAAAACAAATCAAAGTACAGATAATAGGAGAAGCTTGAATTGGACTCCAATTTGCCCTTTGGGAGAACAGAAAATGAGGCTATAATTTAGCTTTTCAGGGATTTCAAGTGTACTGTTTAGCATTTTTGTGAAATCACCCCATAATGCTTTTATTCCACTCCATACAAGTACGCTTCTGTCCTAACATGCATAAAATGGAGCAGCATTTTAAATAAAATACCAATGTTTATGTGTAGCTCGGGGGATACCAGTGAGACTAAACGTGCTGCTAAGAGCCACACTCTGAACAAAGCGAGCACAGACCTAATTTTAAGAACAATAGGGAGCTGGAAAATCATTTCGGAAGAGAACATCGGCCCTTGTTGGAGAAGCTGCGGCTGCCGTGGTGATGTTGGGCAAACTCAGATCCCCTGAGGCCCCACTTTCAGCAGAGAACAGATATGAAGGTCATCGTGATTGCTTCTTTCAGACTCAGGTGAAAATTGTTTAACTTTCTGAATTCAATTCCAATCTGACTGTGGATTACAGAAATATTCACATACTGAGTTTTGTTTTTAAACTGCAGCCAATGGCTTTGCTATATTTCATTGGGACTTTATGTGATAGACCGAGAAAAGGTGGCACATAAATGTGAAAGGGAAGGAAAAGGACGGATGGTTTTGCATGACTTTTTGTGATGTACTCATGCAGTGATATCCAAAATGACTGCAAATTTCAATCTAAACAATGGGAATTAAAGGACACATAATTGGAAAAGTCCAGGTCTGTGTAATGTAGCTCATATGGCTGCCAAGCAAAAATGAAATTCGGTGAGGTCACAGAGAATGACTGAGGAAATTCTGGCCACCATCTGGTATCACAAGAGAAGGAAGAAGTGCACCGCCATGATGGTGAAGAAATGGTGCTGACTTCAACTTGGGACATTGAGTCACAAGGCAGAACACTTCCTTCAGTGATAACTTCAGGGCCTGTCTGTCCACCCATCCATTGTCTTGCCCTCAATCCGGGAGACAACAGTTAGCAAGACGCCCAGATTTCCTGCTGCTCGGTCACTTGGACCAGCTCCTTTGGGAGATTCCCAAGGCTTTCCCAGGCCAGCTGAGAGACACACAGTCCCTCCAACGTATCCTTGTTTGTTTGGTCACTACCCAAACTTTGTGACCACCAGTGAGGGTAGGAACATGGTTTGGTAAAGATTTACCTTTTAGCTCAGCCCTCACTTCATCAAAACAGGCCAGCAAAGTTACTGCATCACTCACCAAGCGTGCGCTACACTTTTCCAGGTGCAGACAATGGTCTTGGCTTTGGAGGAGCTAATATTTCATCCCGGCTGCTTCACACTTGGCTTCTTGATGGCATGGCTCCAGGGATTGGAAGAGTCATCTGGAGTTAGCAAGCTGCAAGTGACACTATCCAGCATGCAGGAAATTGCTCTGTAAATGGTTCATGCCCTCTCTTTGACTTACATAATAGCCCACTGCTGAAAGCTGGGTTAGGATTAAGCAAACTGGGACCCATGTTTCAAGGTGGAATTAAATCTTTCTGCTTTGGTCTCAACTAGGACTTAGATTAGCTTTAAAATCCGCCCCAACAACGTTTACTGGAAGAAACATTTAGAGGTACATTTGATGTGAATAAGCCAAACAGAACATTCATGAACAAGTAGCACCATGAAGAACAAAGATCACAGCAAAGAGAGAGAGTTAGGTTACTAAACAACATCCTGAACAAAGCTCTGCTCAATCAACCCAGCACAGCAGCAAACGTACACAGATGTGGCGGCCAACCTGAACCACTGGTGTCCACAGTCTTGAGGAGGAAGTTTGACCATTTGAATCTACAGCTGGCAGGACACCGACCTTTGAGGACTGGAGCTGGACACCCAAGTCTTAAAGACTACAGAAGCCCCTTGAATGGTGCAAAGATTCACATTCCAGAACGAGAATGACCATCAACATTCAGTTGGAGCGACAATAGAAATTAGATGCTAAAATGGTCCAGTCATACAACAGACCTAAACCCAATCGAGAATTTGAGCAAGACTTTAAAAACAATGGTCGATGTCAACAGTAGTAATGAAGAATGGGTGATGTGTGGTCTCTGTTGTAGCATGTAAAACACGGAAAGGTTGAGGTTGTGTCAGAATTGCTGCAAGGCACTGTTAGTTTGTGTGCAAATACATGAATTCCCATTGTCTTGCCTGTGGCCATACCTGTGCTCATGAGCACCGCAGAGCACAACAATAACCACGGCGGACAGCAAAGGTTGAAAGGTGTCCTCGGGTGAGAGCAGCTCTGTCTGCACGTAATCATCCTGTTTCAAATAGAGCAAGAAGAGCATCTCCACTTACAAATCACCACTGAAACCCATAGCAAGTACAACGTGATTAAAAATAAATTCTATCATAGCAACATTACCTTGAAAAAGGCCACTGCATCCGAAACGCTGTCCAAGGAGAGCAGAGGAACAAATGAAGGTGTAGTGTTACCCCAAGAAACGCCTCTTTTCCTTCTGGTTCAGTGACAAAACGCCTTCTGATTGCTCCAATAATTTTTGTTTTTCACTTTACCTCAGCCAAACCTTCTATAAAATCTTGCATTTTAACCCAAATTGTATCAAAATACAGTAAAACCAATAAGAAAGCATAGATCCATGTGCCTAAATGTCAGTCATTGTTCTGAGAAAGACGTTAAACAAAAAATGCAAACAATAGTTAAAAAAAATACCTCTAATATGCTGAAAAAATACTTGCAAAATTCAGCTTATATCTGCCAATTACCCACGTTTGTTTACTTGTTTATGTCGAGCTCTCTTCTGACACTAATCCTGTCTTTATTTTCTATTTTCATTTTATCAACATGGCCAGACTATTGATTAAAAAACAACAACCTTCCCTTGGAAAGAAGAAAGCATTTGCAATCCTGTTTTTGTCTTGGATACACAATATACCACATCGCAGTGACAGACCTGTTATTAAGTGGACGCTTTTAAATAGTAAAAAGGGAAACAAAGGCAAGGTCTTGGGTTGCAAAAGAAAACAACACAACAGGTTTTTCAGGGGCAAATACAAAACATATAAAATACAAGAGGTTCTGAAAGAGTAGATATATTAATAATAGACTGCTGGGCTTATCTCTGTGGCGCATCTACAGAAAAATCGCCTCTATAAATCTGATACGGTGGGGGATCTTTCAGAAGACACGCACAGAAAATGGATACGAAATAGAGGATAAGGAGCTTTATCTGAACTCTGAGCTGAATGTAAAATATCGGACACTCGCTCCAGTTGTCAGCTGGTGTTTTTCACAAGCTTCTGCCGATTTCTGAAAAACACTTATGTTTATTGCCATCTGTTTATAAAGTGGGAACGTAAGCAAAATCTAAAAATGTACCGAAACCCTCGCTGACCTCACACTCCCATTCATTTTAAACATTTTTAAAAATAAAATGACAAAAGTCGTGGATGAGTTTGGTTGAAAGAAAATATGTCGAAATTCCCAAAACACAAATTCTTCTCTTTAAAAGTAACAGTTTGGGAAAATTCCTTAAAAAGGGGTATTTGAAACCCAATAAAACCAAATCACACTTTTGTAAGACAGTGTGCAAAGAGAACTTTCTTCGTTTTAATATGTTTTAAACAGATAAAGCTAGAAAAACTGGTCCTTGATTATGTCATGGTGTGCTTAATTGTTGGCTCAGGTTTCCTTTCTTTCAGTAATTTTAGTGAGTTGCACAACACCTTTCAAGTTGGACCTTTTACATGAAAAGCTTTAGATATAATAACCTTGTCCTCCATCATTTAAAGCATGTTATTTCACCTTTTCCCAGCAGGTTCATTTTCAGATGAGAATTGTGAGGCAAAAAAGGAAGAAATGAACATATAAAATGTTTCTTTTGATGCAAAATGCAAAAACACTAGTGGCCTAATTATTAACCTCTCTGATAGAGAAGATACGGGGAATAAAATCTAGGTTAGTCTGTCTGTCCTCACAGTTTACCACCTCTTCAACAACATTCAGCACCACTGAAGTGACACCAAGTAGGAGGAGTTTGCATATGAACTGCTGCACACCGAGATGAAGATAGATAAGGACTTTATTGCTTTATTGTGGAGCACAAAGAAGTTGCTTCTTTGGTAGCCAAAGGTGCGCAAAATAAATAATGCAATAAATGGAAATAATAATAAATGGTACTGAAATATCATAAATTAATGTACACCGTGGTATGTGTGGATCTCATAAACTAAGTAAATATAAAACCTTCCATCCACACCTTGTTAATCAAAAAAGTAAGAAATAATTTCTACATTTAAAACATTACAGACACCAGGCAGAAATCACGTAAACAAACACACGCATCCAAATACTTTGTTGGAGAACCTTTTGAGTCATTTTCCACATTCAGTGGACTCTGTTGCAGGGAATATGATCATCACTGAGTAAATTTCAGCCTTGCATGCAGGATTCACATGACATTTGCTCAATTGGTCCTTCTGGTTCAGTCACAGTTAGCAGAAATGTTACATCTCATTTTTAAAAGAGCTCAAAATGATCTCATAGTACAAAGGAATCATTAGTGGAAGGGTAAAAAAATAAATAAAATCTATATACATAATGTGGGGAGAAACCGCAATAATTGCAGCTCAACAGGAAACTTGTGTCCAAAAAGTCCTAAAAAAACAAAACCACAAAAATTAATTGTGTCCTACATGCAACAACAATCCCAATATGGAGATAAATTTCTTTATTTTTAATTTTTTTTGTTGGCTCAGTTGCTGTGTTGCCCAAAACTTTTCATCTCCTTTAATGAAGCCCAGCCTCCAGCTCACAGTTTTACTTTACTCTGTCTCCACGGTGGGCGTGTCCTCTCTCAAACTAATCAATGCACTTCTTCACATCTGCAAACTCCATTACAAGGTGAGTCTGTGGTCATCAGGTAGTTGCATTGTTTTATGTCTTAAACTACTAGTTGATTGCTTATTGCAGAATTGTTTTCACTAGAATTGATGGCGCTGCTCGTTCGGAACTCCACTGAGTTTCCGCCATTTTTAGCCACCCGGTCGCTATGTACTTAGCATTGAGGCTAAGAGCTCTTTACTCCGCTGAAAAGGTGAGACAATTATTTTTAAGGCCAGCCGAATTGTGGAAAAAGGTCTGATATATGCGGTCAGTTGTTGTTTGGTGCATCAGCTAGATGTTTTTTTCCGTGTTTTGCTACTGTTTGTATTGACGCTAAAACGGCAATGAAGTTTGGTGTGACGGTGAACCCAACAGAATATAGCTAAACTTTTGGTCAAATGTAATATTGTACAGTGTCTTTACTTTTTCTTTCTATCTCCCTTTGCGTAAGTATTTTTGCAAGAATTGATCATGAATTTTATTTTTGATAATTGATCATTTTTGAAAGTGAAATCTGATTCTGCATGGCATTTTATTTGATTGGACCTAAATTATGGCGGCTTTAACATGACATAAATGTTGGATCCTGTCAAAATTATTGGTAATTGAATGATTGCATTTAATGTGCATAAACTAATGCACACATTGAATGTTTATATTAATATCTATTTCCTTTAGATGCTATTAAAACAGTTCTTAATGTGTATTTCTAGGTTCAGGTTTTTTCCTGGACCAGAATCTTCACATAGACGATGACTTTGAAACGAGTCTATTTTGACTCAACGATCTCTTTGTTTTTGCTGTTTTATGTCTTTTTGCATATGAATATATCCACTAAAACTGAAACCACTGCCTCCTGTTTTCATTCACACCTCCAGGCTCTTTTAAAGGAATCTCCTCTGGTGCCTAAACTTTGTGTTACACCTGACTAAAATCATACAAAACATTATGGAAGATTGCGTCACGGACTGATGAAACCACATTTAAACTTCAACATTTCCAAAACGGTACATTTAGCACACAAATAACACAACTTCCAGTTGTCTGCTAACCTGAAAATGAAGAGCAGTTTCATTTTCAGCATCACTGTGACTCCAGGATATTTCAAAAGAATCACTTCAAGAGAGGAAAACTGATGTTTCGAAATGACCCGACCAAGGTCCAGAACCACATTTGTCTGAAAAACCTGAGACACCTCCTGCAAAACGCTGTGGACAAGACATGTCTTCACAATCTGAAAAATTTAGAGTGTTTGCTTTTGGACAGAGGGTTGATGCGCTCACTGGGTTATTACATTCAGTTTACTTTCTTTTCTCTCTGACAGGTTTTACTTTTAATCCAAGGTATGTGGAAAAGAACTGGAAGTTATTTGTAATGCTCTCAAAAAGGGTGTGTGTAAACTTTTACATAGACGATCAAGTGATTTTTCTTCCTGTGTAAGAGTTTAGAGTTTGACACTTATGATGCAAAGCAGAGAAATATTCTCATTAAACAAGTAGGAACGGTTCTAAACTGGTGTCTCCTGACTTCTCCCCATCTGTTAACCTGTGCTCTGCACCTCTGCTGTTAATGTCTAATGAGATAACTGATTATATGGTAAGTAGTAGCGCTAAAATAATGATACTTAGCATCTTTTAAATCATGTTGCACACCAGCTGATCATGGAGGCGCCACAGAAAAAGCAGCATATGGAAACTCGCTGCGGCATTTAATGATAGAACGAGTCTGCTGCTCAAGATGCCAAGACTGAGCAGAGCAAGCTGTTGGTGTTACTCGTGTGTTGCACCGTTTTTCAGTCTTATGTATGTGCAGGTTAACGGACTCTACACACGACTTCATTTTATCACTGACTTTGCGTCACATCACTTAAATCCTGACAATTGCTAAGTGGGGACTTGATTGATTGGACTTGTCCTACGGATTTTCAATTGGATTGAGATCTGAAGAGTTCACAGAATAATCCATCAACTCAAAGTTGTTTTTGTTCATTTCAAATCATTTCAGCTTTTTGATGGAGCACATTGTCTCGCTGAAACGGGACATCTCTGTTACTTCCTGCTAGTTTTCAAAATGTTAGCAAAATGAGAATCTGAATTATTGTGTCTGCTGCCTGGATATTGAGCTGTTATCTAATTACAATCAAATTTCAGTCAGAGGCCTCTTCAGAGACCGTGGAAGGCTGACTGCTAGGGCATCCCCATCTATAATGACTGTTTTAAGATACTTGTCAATGTCAAATTTATTTACATGTCACTTTTAAAAATATGTTTAAAACTGCACTGAAGTGCTGTGCAAAAATAGAATAAGTTGGTGAAAAGAAAAAAAAACTAAAATGTATAAAATAATAAAAAATAAACATCACAACAGAAAAGTTACAGTATCAGGCCTCAATTCAATGCCAACAATTAAAAATGCGATTTAAAATTATGCGTAAACTATTCAATTTCTCTTTTAATTACAAAAATAGATGAATTCTTAATGACAGAATAAACTTAACAAATCTCTCCAGCAGGTCATTCTTCATTGTAAGACGAAAACTCCTCCCACGGTCCGAGTCCCCCACCGGCTGACCATCAAGGATTAGACCCGCCGCTCCTGCGGAAAACTTCCAACCAATCAACGTCTCGGGTCCGTGAAACGTCACCGATCATTAGCTACAGCTGCGGTTAACTTTTCACCTGGACTTCCACCATGACGGCCGACATCTGGGACGTGGTGGTGGTCGGAGCCGGGCTGTCTGGGCTCAGCGCGGCTCACCTGCTCACCAAACGGGACGCCAAGCTGCGAGTCCTGATCCTGGAGGGGAAAGGTCAGGAACTGTGCGTCCTGGAGGGAAAGTGACGCCTTTAAATGTGTTGTTTACCTGACGGTCGGCTTGTGTTTCTGTCAGATCGAGTGGGAGGTCGCACCTTGTCCTCTGAAATCCCAGCAGCCCACGGTGCTGATCGCTGGGACTTTGGAGGACAGTGGGTCGGCAGGTAATTAAAGCCACACATGAGACTTTTTCTTTCTTTCTTTCTTTTATCTGTGCATAATTAAGTCGGAATAAAGATGAGACGATTTTAACACCTGCGGGCTGACAGGGAGGCGTTTGTCTCCAGTTTCCTGGGACCATTAGAAAAAGATAAGAGGTGAGCTGCTAATAATAAAACCCTTGGAAAAACTCCGAGTGGGGATTAGGGAGGATCAATATCCATCTCACAAACAGATTAGACACATAATTGCTCATTTATATAAGAGCTCTTGACTAAGGATGCTGAAGATGATTCTACACTCAGCTTTCCAGATGTATTTCCAATTAGTGTGATCTGAAAAGTTCATTTATTTTAGGAACTCAGTTTTAAAAGGAAAACTTTTAAAAGTGAGTGACGAATGACAAGAACACTGACTGAACTGTATGTCGGGAAAGTCGAGTGGAAGGAAGAAATGTTTTCATAATATTTTTCCTCATTTCATATAACATTCTTGCTGTTTTTTGCACATTTGTGCAGTTTGCATACTTCTAGTTCACTTCTTGTAAACGACAATATGTTTTTAATGCAGAAAAACTCATGGACATTTGCATTTAAAAAAAAACAAATGTACAAATGGTTACACATTTCTTTGGAATGAGTTTAGTATTTTGAAGAACTGTAAAGTATTTCATGTACTTTTTCTATACAGTAACTTATCTTTCTGCATTGCTTTGGTTTCCTGCTGTGGCTCAGAGGGAGTTTTATCTTCCACCAAACTTTCCAATATTTGACCTACTGGGCTTTTACTGAAGGCTCTACCTTTTAAAAAGTGAAAACTGTACAACTGCCCTATTGGTTAGGCCTTAAAACAACTTAAAAGGTATATTTCTGTCTATAATCCAAAATAATCTAAATTAACCAAAAACAAATAACTATTTTTACCAAATCTTCTAAGCGATATGAGCTTTGCTTTTTGATTACTGAAACTAAATGAATCATTAATAATATATGAATCTTATAAGATGTAATCTCCACAGTGGAACAAGGCGGTGGCAGTGTCATGGTGTGGAGATGTATTTTTTTGCGTGTGCTGTAAAAAACAGTGTCAGTCTCAAAATACAGAATCTCAAAATATGTTTCTGTCTGTTTGTGTTTAACTTGCAACTGATTTAGCCTAAAACATGTTTCAAGCTAATCAGCAAAATAGATGTCAGAAAAGGACATTTCATAGAAATCGGCTTCACAAAGTGAAGGTTGTTCAACTCAGATGACTCTCTTCCAGTATATTTTTTTTTACCCAGCATTAATCTGCTTTTCTGGTTTTTCAAGGATTTTCTTTTATGAAGATTCATAAAGTTTTTTTATTTTCTTCCCACACAGCACACAAACGCACATTATGGAGCTCATAAAAGAGCTGGGCTTAGAGGTGTATCCTCAGTTTAATGTCGGGAAGAAGGTGCTTCACGTGGGTGGGCCCACTTCCAGAGTGAGATCCTACCGGACCAGCATCCCGGCTCTGTCTCCGCTGGTGCTGCTGGACTTCACCCAGATGTTGTGGAAGGTGAGAGTCAAGAAATGCAACAAACCCCAACTCTCCAAATTCAAAGCTTGAGAGATTTATATCTTAGAATGTCACAGTAGTTTGGAGCAGAGCGAGTTCTTTGGATTGACAAGTTCACCACATAACAAAGTACCACAGCAGCTCCAGTCTGCTTCAGACGCTTCAGAGCAGCAGCCGCTTGTCGTCCCTCCTCTTCAATGTGTGTGTTTTGTCTGAACCGTCATGTCAGGTTCTGATCATACGCTGTTCTCAGTTTGACAGGCTGTGCAGAACGGTGTGTGTTCAGGATCCACTGAGGACCCCCAACGCGGCGGAGCTGGACAGCATGACGGTGCACTCGTACATCGAGCAGCACGCTTGGACTGAAGGTCTGTTTCCGCTCCACTGCCTCTAACCTTCTCCCTTTAACACAATTAGTGGTTTTTAAATGAAATGCAAAACATCTGGATGGGCATAAGTTGACACAGGGCATCAGTTATGTTGTTTAACTTGGAACTGAAGTACCATTCAGTTTTCACTGCAAGCCTTCTGCGAAAATGCTGAAAATCAAACAGAAATTTTATCTTGTGGAGGCAATTTGACAAGGATTTAGATCTGAATACTTCATTGTTTTTTGAATATTTGCTTTAAAAGCAAATATTGTTGAGTCACACAGAGGGTTGCTGATAGACCTCTGTTAGAAAAGAAAAACATTAAAATCTAAAACAGAACCAAAAAGTCTTCAAGGACTGGAGCTTTAATGGATTAATTCTGAATAATTAATTAATTAAGTAAACTGTTTTACGTATTTAATCTCACTGTGAAATGAAAACACATCAGTTTGATGTTTAGATGGAGATGCACCTGTAGTTTTCATGCCAGGCCACTAGGCGGCACTGTAATGTTAGCATAACATCAAAAAATGCTTTCCCTTTTCACCCTCAGCTTTTACCTCAGTGGCTTCTACTTCATTTAGAAAATAGTAACCCGTCTGTGACGAACCGAGTTCTCATGTAGCACATTTACATTCCTTATCAGAAGTTGTGTTAAATTCATAAAGTTGAGAAGCACCTGCAGAGTACTTTACTTCACCTGTTCCCAAAAGGTTCCACTATAAGGCCCGGTTTCAAAAAGTACCAGAGTCTCCGATCAGTGGAGATGTTAGCAAGCGGCTAAATCACATCAAAACTGTAATGGTTTTTCTGAGGAGTGGCTTTGTGTGAAATAATATCGCATCAATCCAGGTGTATTGTTTGAATCTGGTTGCCTTGGTTACCGTCACACTACCTCATTGCCCAACAGCGCCTCTAATCCTGATCTCTAGTGAATTCCTGTGTGTCTGCATGAATTTGATGGATAATCTGGGTGTTGCTGCTTTTCATTAGAATGATAACTTTGTTATTTTGCCCCATTTTCAGTGGCCATGTTGCATTTTCTTTAGTTTTGTTATTCCCAATTTGATTTAAGACACCGGCTTCAAAGGTAGACCAGAGTCCGCCTTAACGTGAATCCAATCGCATGTTCAAGGCTGGACTTTCATCCCAACGCTAATTCTTGTCCTTTTCTCTGGCACCCAGATTGCAATAAACTCTGATCCAATTATACTAAAAATACCGTTAGCATAAGGATTGCTAGCGGTGTTAAGACGGCTCTGTTTTCTGCTCCAACATGACAGTTGGGTAGTGTGTTGCTTCAGTCTCAAGCTGTTTCAGGAAACACCGAGCACATCACGGTCCATCTGTACATCTGTGTCTCTGTCGTGCTAATCAACAATATCACCCGAGGCAGCATAACCCAACATACATCCTGCAATCTGCTGTAGATAAAGGACCGGCCTTTGCTCTGGAAGAAGACTGGATTCCTCCTGCCACTTTTGTCCACATTATTCAGCAGTTTTTAGTTCTGCTCATGATTCCAGTTCAGAGGCAACAAAATGAAGCTGATTTTATTTTCACCTGGTTTGCTTGGGGGGAAAAAAGTTATATTTTAGCTGTTCATAGCAATCTTGATGGGAAAAGTAAAGACATTTTTGCCTGTTTTTGATTCACAGTGACCATAATTAATTTCAATCCTTTAATCCTTGTCTTTTTGATGAGTATTGCTTACAGATTATAAAAGCCCCAAAATCAATGTTTTTAAAACTTGGAGCCAATTAACATCAATTTGGCGAAGGTTTTCTGAACCATCTGAACTCGAGGCTTGTGGGCCAAATCCAGCCCTCCGTAGCTTTTTATGTGGCCCTCTAGATCCTAAGGGTGCTTAAATATTATGTTATCAATAAAATCAATGCACATTTTGTCCGTTTACTGCCTAATTACAACAACCGTTCCCTTCAGTGTCTGGAGAATTACAGTGGAAATTCTCGCAAAATCAACAAGTTCCTCCACTTTTTGTGCTGATAAATTTTTGGGAGTTTATGTAGATTTTCCTCAAAAACTTTTACTTGTACTAAACAGCATCCTCAGCCTTCATTGATGTCAGATTGTAGTAAAAAAGTTGCATTTACAGTCATAAATAAGCAAAAATATTGCAAATATTTCCAAATTAGTACCACAAACACTTTGATTTTTATTACAAAAAAACACAAAAAACATCATGAAGGGACTGAAAAGATGTTCAATAATATTTAAATCTAAGAATTAAAAAATGTGAACAGGTTTTATCAAGAAATTCTGGCACAACCGGCCCTTTAAGAGCATTCATGATCATGAAAATGAGTTTGACATCCCCGACCTAAACGCTCTTTGTTTGGGTGAGTCGGCTACCTGATTGTACTGCAGTAATTTCTCCAAAATGAGGTCCGACTAATTTTTGAGTGTAAGGAATGAACATGATGTACAGAAGCCTGACATTTCTCTTAAAATGATTGAACAATCTGTTAAAGTTTAAAGGCATTCAGGACATCACTGAAATCTGTTAGAGCAGTAACGACACACACCGCTGTGATTTCAACAGAGAAATCACCGGGAATGCAAATATACAAATATTTTTTTTCTTTTTTACTATTTATTGAGATGCATTTTATTCTTCCACTTTCATGTGCAGCTTTAAATTCAAACTAGTGGTTCCACGGAGTCCCTCATGTTCAGAACCGAGCATGGCTCTTGTTCAGGTGGCACGTCTGCACATGCTGTGACAAGCTGGACATCTGAAGTGCGACCAGGAAGTGGCGCTGCTGTGATTTCTGGTCCATGCACACTGTGAAGGTCCAGCTCTGACTGTGTTGTACTTGTTCTTGTGTGAGGCTCGTTCTTTCCGCTTTCATACCTGATGAGATAAAAAAGAGAGATTTCATGGCGCTCGCATCAATTGAGAGGCATGAAACAATAATTGGGCAAAAATATCATGAATTACTCCTGATCAGAATTTATTATAAGGCAATAGTTTGTTACTAAATAAAAATATTATATTCATTCATCAAATTCCCATTATTGCATAACCTGATTGTAAATCCATATTGCAGTGTACAAGGCTTGTACTTTTTCATTTCAGAGAATTTAATGGTTCCACCCAGAACCTTTGTATTTGTGTGTTTCTGATGGGTCCTTAAATCTGATGCACATCCAACATTTGCAGACAATAGCCTGCAGTTCTAGGTTATCACTGCATTGATGCGATAGCAAAACGTTATTCTAGTGAATCTACCTGGCCGAGTTTTTGCACGTTTTTGGCGTTGAGTTTCATTTCTTTAATATCAGAAGTCCCGTTGTCATGCCCCAGTTCAGACGCTGATTGGTCACTCCAAAATGTTGATGTTATTTCTACTCAGAAGGATCATATTAGTAAAGTTAATACTACTTTAAACCTTCCATGAGTTTTGTCAGATTTGGGTTTAAGGTAGGGGTGAATTGTGGATAAAATGCACACTGACAATCTGGCTGTGACATTTTGTTTTCTAGAGAGTGAACTATATGTTAGACTGTCTTTCCTGCTTGTTATGACAAAAAGAGGCTGCTTTGATGATGGAACTTGCCTTAAATCTAACGATGACAGGCCTAAGTAGGCGACATTCAGGAGAATTGGTTGCTTCAGTTTGTGCTGTATATGTTTTCATTCTTGCTTGCTTGATGTGAGGAGACTTCTGGCCTTAGAAGTCTTAATCATATGTTTTTGCTAAAAGCGATGACTCTGTGGCGCTGAATTTATCGACTTCACAATGAAAAGAGACGCAGAAAGTGACAAGATGATTGCAGGTAATGGTCGCCTCCTCAAGTGGAACAGTGGATCTTTTTGTTGTGCTGTTTTTACAACTTGTAAAAAGTAAGTGGAGCTCTGTTATGGCTGGGAAATGGCTCAGATTACCGCTTGTTTTTATCCGATCTTGTGTGGCAGAACTGAAGGAGCAGCTGGGAGTGTGCAGCCGGTCCGTCTTCGGCATGGAGCCGTCCCAGATGTCCTTTCTGTTCTTCCTCATGTACGCTGCTGCGGCCGGAGGGCTCCTGGCGCTCCTGGAAAGCACTCCTGGTTGTGCTCAGGAGTTTAAGATAAAGGTATATCCTCTCATATCCTCCCACTCAGACTCTGCTGCAGTTTTAAAAACCGGAGACGGAGCAGAATATCTCCTCTCTTGAGTTAAGCCAGGCCCGTTCATTGCAGCCTGTTCTGGCCGTGCCATGTCTCAGTGAACACGCAGCTTTTCTTTGGCCCTTAAACATTGAATTACACCATCCTAACACCCCTGGCTCAAAACTTGATGTGGATTTTTTGCTACTTTTCTCTGTATTCCCTCAACATGAGACCAGTGTTTCCTCTGTAATCTGTTTTTGCGCTCTCACAAGCTCTCTCGCGCTCTCTCCTCCTACAGCGCTAAAGTGTAGAAATGGCTGAGAACCAGTGAGAACTAATGGATTAACAAGGTCATTCAGAAAATGGCAGCACAGCTTTTGGTTCAAACCTCCACAAAAGACTTTTCTTTTTTTTTGTTTTTTTCTGCAATTCCATTTTACTTTTAGCAGCATTTTTATGTTTTAATTCCTGATTTGCCCTGAAGAAATAACTGTAAAGATGGAGACAGTCTGAGATGCAGTGATGCTGTAAATGTCAGCATCACATTAAAATCTTGCACCTTTACTGCTTCATTCATTTTATTTGTCTTTATTATAAATTTTATAGTTTGATCTGAAAATTAAGACAGAAGAACATTTTATTGTCATTCAGCTGCAGCAAACTGAGCAAAATTTAACAAATAAAAATGTATCAAAGATGCATATCATCTGATTGCCTAAAGATTACATCAAACATAAACATTAGGATTTTAACATTTTAAAATTTCAGATTTGAATCAGCCTTTGAAGCCAGATCTGTGACTTCATTTCAATAATTTCTCATTTACTTTGAAAAGTGAAGCTCATAATAGACTTATTAATTGTAAAATGAGGTATTTTTCTGTTCTCCAGATTCCTCCCTCTGTCCAAAACATGACTGTTAAAATAAATTGCCCTCAGACGTCCCTGTGTTGCCCTGTGACAGATTGTCAACCTGTTCCTGCTGTAAATCAGTTGGAAACTTTGCTTCATGAGTAAATCGAGTCTTAAAAACAGTTTGTGGCGCGGCTGTGACGGATAACTCTTGTGGAGTTTGTGATTTTTAATTTCTATGTCTTGTTTGTACGTCTTGCCTGCAGATTGTGTGGAAAAGGATTCTGAATCTAAATCACAAAAGTTCGTTTTGTTGCTTCTTTGTGTTTGAACAAGATGATTATCAGAACTGGCTTGAGAAAACTAACTTCGAGAAAACTAACTTCAGACGTCCTGATGGAGTTGAAATGATGACAGTTCAACACCTCTATCACTGCATGTCAGTCAAAACAGACAGAAAAATCAAGATTTCCAGCTGCTCCTTTGTTTTGCATTGTATAAAGTTTTTAACAGTTTTCTGGAGAAATTGCAAGCTGACCCCTGCAGAGTAAAGGGTCAGCAGTTACAAATTATGAAACAAGCAATAGATATTTGGTGAAAATCAGTTTTCTGCAAGTTTGTTTCAGATTTGCAGTGCATAGAAACAATCATTAGTTTAGGTTGCCTTATTGATCCGTTTTTATGACTTCTTCCAGCTCGTCGTTCGATCCATCTTTACTTAAGTTGGAGACTTTTCAGTCACTAATGTCACTTGTCTCTCTATGGCCGCTGGACCAACATCCTTATTCTACGGCAACTTTTGGCTTCCGTAATTTTGTCTTGGTTGCTGACATGAAGCTGAAACCACTTAATGTAGCAAAGCCTCAAATATAGTGGAAAAAATGAGAAGACTTCAGATGATCAGCTTCTCTGATTTAACTCTTCACCAGTAGATGTTTGAATAAAATGAGCATTTTTATTTTAGTCTATGAAATTCTGACATGTCTCTGAAATACCAAACATAAATTTAGTATTTTCGTCAAAGTAACAAAAAAGATGCAGGGCTTTCAGATCTCAAATAATGCAAAGAAAATAAGTTCATACTCATTTAGAAACAGCAACACTAATGTTTTAATTCAGAATTCAATATAACCAGGAGGTTTTCAATAGGATTCAGTCCTGTGCTGTCTCATTTTTTCCAGAGCTGTAAAGCCTTGAAATGCAACATAAATCTCATGCTAAAACGTCCTCATCCGTACATGAAATGTAAATTGGATCGCCGTCCCTTGTTTTGTCCAGGAAAGGCCATTAGCATGCACCAAGTCAAGCCTGAGTCATGGTGCCGTATCTGTTTCTCCACAGGGAGGATCCCAACAACTTTCCGAATGTCTGGCGCAGCAGGTTGGCTGGAAGAACGTCCGGCTGGGCTCTGCTGTGACGGCCATATGGCAGGTAGAGTACAGTAACGTCTCACTCGGGGACTGATGAGGTGTGACACTGAGATAACAGCTTCCTCACTGGGGAAACAGGCTGTCTCATGTGAAGGCACTTTCTGTTCCGCCTGATTTTCCCCTTCATCCACAGCTGAGAGACTCAAGGAATGAGCGCATTGGACCCTATCAGCATTACATATTTCCTGGAGATCCTGCTGGCGATTAATGTATTTATTTATTTATTTATTCATGGAATCTAAAATTTTAAATATTCAGCATAGCATGTTGTGCAGAATTTCATGTCCTCCAAAAGGCCTCAGTGGACAGAATGACCCTTTGCAGCAATCATCTACAGTTCAACCTAAACAGAGAAAAGTAAGAACACCTTTTCCCCAGAGGGCTTCAGTCAGAAGCTGTTGGATGCGTTTGGTTTTTCACAGTTTGCTGGTCTGAAGCTTTTCAATGTGTGTTAACACAATCCTGACATGCTAAGACATTAGCAGTGACCTTTAAGAACAGACTGACTCCCGAGTTACAAGGTGATCGCCAAACTGCTTAAAGTTTTCAGGGGGGAAGCTTTTTTTTCTTTCTTTTTAAACAAGTGGAAAAAATTATTCCATGGAAATTTACTCCCAGTATTAGATGCAGTAAATAACTGCAAAAACCAAGAATCCTACAAATGTATGAAGTTCATAATAATATGTAACCACCAGACCCTTAAAATCTTTCATTTGACCCCAAAACTCTTCTGCAAACCAAAGTTTCCAGTTGAAATGATTAGAGCCGTAACTAACAATTACTTTAGGAATTGATTATTCTGATGAATAATTGATTAATCGGATAAAAATTTGGCACATTCTACAAATCTTTCACTTAATCTCTTAGCATTTTTGGATAATGCTAAGTGGTTAGCGTTCTACAAAACACTAAGTGCAATAAGGTGCAAATAATAATGCACGTTATCATTTGCATTATAAGGTGCAAATAGATAAATATTCTTAAAACATCTACAGAGGTGTTTTTTATCTTAAATATGTGTATTTATTTTGTGCAACTTTGTTTAGTTACTGCTCTGAATATTTTTTTTCAGCAACTGGCATTTTTCGAGTCTGTATTTAATTTATTGCTTGTTAAATTAGTTGATATCGTTACCATTAATCATTTCAACCCTAGAAATGTTCCTTTTTTCTGACGGCTACAAACGATTTGATCATTGGGTCAGAAAGTCATATTTTTCTTTACTTAAGAAGGGATTGCAGTTTAATTTTTCATTCCTGTTAAAAAATGGAAATAAAAAAACTCGTGAATTTCTTTTAAAATCCAAAGTGGTGAAAAAGGTTGTATAGAAACTGGCAGTTTATTCTATTTAAAGGCATCTCCACTATCAAGCCACTGGCAATTTGTTGCAGTTCTGTTGCCTTTTGAGCGACAAAAGAAAGACCACGACTGCAACATGAAAGAAAATCCATCTGTTATGCGTTCAACGGATCCTCCTACAGCCAAGGTTAGCTGAAGCTTTTAGTTTGAACTGGGTGAGAGGCAGAACCTTGACATTTTGCCCCGTCTATCGAAGTGCTAACACTTATTGACGGAGAAACACATTCACGCCGACACTCTCAGCCACAGGCGTCCTGGAGTTTCCACTTCACGTCGGCTGAGGCGGCGCCGCGCGGACAAAAGCTCTCCCAGCTGGGGAGGTTGTGTTAACGCCCAGGATGGTCTTGTTGAAAGACATCCCAGCACAGCGGTGTGATGCATTTCAAACTGAAGGAGAACGCCAATGTCATCATAATATTAGTGTTTCTAAATCAATGAAAAATCATCTTTCAAACACTCTTTACCACAGAGATGCTTTATTGACTTAAATGGAAAATATCAGTTGCATTCAACAATGTTATTTCCATTTTAAGAGTTTTTGTGGATGCTGATGCTGTAAGCAAAGATTTCTTATAGCAGTCAGTCTTACACTGAATCTGATGAAGCTTCTGACTGAAGTTTGTTGATATGCTCCATTTCCTGTGAGCAGAGATATTTCACATTAAAATGTCCTGGGTGATGATGTCAGATGATGGAAAGCTCTGCTTATCCTCTTCTTTGGCTTTTGCCGCTCTTCCTTTAATATCTGTCTGGCCGTACGGTTAGAAAGCCAGGCAGAGAGACGCTGGAGTGGGGGATATGATACAACAACATTATGACCAATGGAAGAAACCTTTTCAACTCCAAAGTTCAGGTATTTCAAGTCAATTATCTTCACCATGCTTTTACTTGTGGCCATGTGATTAGTTTGATTTAGCAATTAAATTAAAATTAAAGTAGCCAGTAAAAATGTATAAACTTATCACTCAAACGTCAGCAAACGTCTCGTCTGATGGAGGATGGTTTAAATTGCATTTCTTATTTAATAAAAACGATGCAATTCCGGAATTGGATCGTCTGAAATAGTATTGGAAAAAGTTTTGATGCGGTTGTCATAGAAACGCAGCGACCGAGGTAGCTCGCTTTGGCGTTGAGCACGTCCAACCCTGAGGCAGGACCAGAACATTCTGGAGTGTTTATATCCTTCCCGACCTTCAAACTTGTTGGACTCCTTCATGAAGATGAAGGGAGTTTCACTTTGGAGAGCAAACGCTGTGCTTTTCTCTGATCAAACTTATTGTCAGTCCCCAGAGTTTTTGGATCTCTGTTTCCCTCAGAACCTGACTTGGCATACGAATTGATTGCACAGACCCATCTGAGGCCTGGGTTGGTTAAACCTGCACCTTTGTGTATCATAATCTAATCGTGCAAATCACACTTGAAGTTAAAGTAGCAGGAGGAGCAGCATCAGTCAGAATATGTCTGGAGTTCAAGACTTTTAGACCTTATTTCTTTCTAACAATTTGTTGTCAGATTACTCTGAGTAAAGGCAAGCTGTTTGTTCTCCACTGGGATGCGCAGAGCATCAATAAATATTCTGTTATTGACAGAAATTGAAAAGAGTGGCTGTAACTGTGATTCACAGCCTGTGATTCATTCAGAAAGTGCTGCCAGCTCGGTTTAATCATTTATTTTTCGTTCCCGTGTGGAGAACCAACAAGAAGTGGAACAGCAGGAGTCTTGTGGTACATGCTGTCTACCAGCCTGACTGAGGAGAACCGATGTTCATCTGGTGCATTTGCATTGCATGATGGCATTCAGTTAGAGCAATTTGCTAATTCAGTCAGTTTCCTGACTACTGTATCTAAAGTAATAATGCCATTTGTGTCTCAGGAAATGCATGTCTCTAATTAATTTAATGTATGGATGATTTTCGCTGCTGGAGAGAAATGGGGAAGATATAAAGTTATTCCTGACTTGCTGGGATTTGTGTGAAAATGTGAGTTCTGCAGCTAAAAGTGGAACAAGATGGCTGATATTTTCGTGCCAGTTTGGACCAAACGTGTCCACAGAACATGACCGTTTGGTCCAGATCCATGGGAGTTGATATCAACGATGCGTGGCAAAGTCTTCTTCCTCCTGGTCATCTGACACTTTCCACTGACACAGTGAAGGGAAATATGCACAACTTATGCTGTCCTCTTTGTGTAACTTAGAGCTGCAGCCATATGGAGTTTCATCTGAACACGTAATGAGCCAGAATCCACAGAGTTTTTTATGTTCTTATTGCTTCTTGTCTAAAACGTCAGAACATCTAATAAAACTCACGTGCTATTGCTGTACTTCTTTCTTTCTCACTGGCTCTGAGACCCCAGATAGAGTTCATGGCATCACGAACTGCTTGAAAGTATTTTGACATTTAGAATAAAATAAATGTCATGGCCTTTCCAAGAAAGCTGGACATGAGTCGTCACTTGGTTTTTCAGCAAGATAGTGACCTAAAACATAAAACTCACCAAAGATATGACTCATCAGACTCAAATTCAGCTTTCCATTTGAATCCCCAGACCCACTTTGTATAGAAAATCTGCCCTGTGAGCTAAACAGAAGAGTGAATCTAGAGGAGGTTGCAAAGAGTAATGGTCAGAGTCTCCGCTCTCTGTAAGAGATCAAGCTATTTAAGGCCGTTGTCAATGCTTGGGGAATGTGTTGTACGTTCCCTGATATTTATTTCATGCATTTGATAGTTCTCCAGTGCCAGCACAAGCATAATGGTAAGCAGAAATACTTAATTTTACTTCAAGAAGTCTATAGTTCAGGACACTCTACCAAATATGCACAGACACAGCAGGTAAAGAGGTATAATTTAGATCGATACATATATTTCTAATGTTTCTATTGACGTCAAACTCACACCAGAGCAACTGGACATTTGTGTGTGTGGAACACGTACAAAGAAATCAAAACAAATTAGTCCATAAATCAAGTTGTGTAATGAAGTGACTTGGACAAGGAATATGTAGCGAACATGCACCAAGAAGGCTAAAAAAACCAGCAGAAATCTGTCTGCTGCTATGTGCAAATCAATACCAGCTGGTTCAATATCAAATAATAGCTTTTAAAGGTTCATTAATTTCAGTTTCTCATTACCAAAGTGTATCACAGAGTGGCACGATTAGTAAAAGTGAATGGACTCAAAAAAAAAAAAAGATATTACAGTTGCAAAACATAAGAGAAATGGTTACAGTTGCATGAGTGTGATGGGAGCTATAATCTGAAATGAGAAAACAGTGTAATTTTTACCATAAGCAAACCACTGACGCACAAAAATAACATTTAAACAAGTTTTACAAGAACCAAAGAGCACTTAGAGAGTTTTAGGGAACATCTCCACCAGCTTTTAGTTCATTCAAACTCAAGCTTGTGTGTGTAGAAAGTCTGCTCTGTTTCGTCCGTTTCAAATAAGAAAAGTTACCATTTTCACCATGAAGAGTAAAGCAGTCAATCGCACACACTCAGTGCGCAAGACTCCACTGTTGAAGGTTTGCTGTTTAAAGGTTGTCACAGGGGATTTGGATGCGTCAGAGAATATCGTTGGCGTCAGGTGGGATTCAAGAAGGACTATATTGATGTCATATTCACCAGAAAGTGATATAACAACAGTAAAGTTTGTATATAAGAATACCATGGTGTGACTTAATATAAATGAAGGATCAATGGAGAAATATACCAGGACTTTTTGATTAAAACAAGACTACAGTCCTAAACACACAATAAAGAAAACTCTTAATTGGTTTCAGAGAAAAAAAAAGTAACTTGTGTCTCATTGAAAATCTATGAGAAGAACTAAACATCGGAGAAGTTCTGGAGAAAAGACCTCCAGAACTTTTCGGATTTAAAAGTGTGAAAAAGTGGGTATAAAACACTTGTTTCAGTGTGACTAAATTCACTCTAAAACATCACAAAACCCACTGATTTCTTTGAATGTGAGCTAACTAGTTTCTCCATGCAGAGCATGCCTTGAACCTTCCAAAAAATGCAAAAATATTTACATTTCAGTAAATGTGTGCAATACTTCCGGTAAACAGTCATTTTCTCTTCCACTTAATTGGCTGAGTAATTAGCTTATATTTTTTATGTGAATTTACCTGTTTTGTTTTGTTTTTCAACATTGAGTGTGAATTTAATTTCAACAGAAGTATGTACTGAGGAAATAGGCATTTAATTTACTATAAGTGAGGTCAACTTGTAACCCCGCTTGGTTACATCCTGTTTGTCCCTTCTGCGATTGGTTGCATGCTTCTCCAGATGGCATCCACTAGTAAATTCTTCACAAACTGAAAGTTTCTTTCTGTTTACGCAGGATGCCGAGTGGGCCAGGGTCATGACGACCAGCGACACCTTCCTGTGCAGGGCTGTGATCGTCACTTGCCCCCCTCATTTGGCAGGTCAGTGTGCGTCTCCCACGTTTCCCTCGACTCGCTAACTCAAATCCTCACTCATGCAGAAGGCAAATATCCCACTCTCTCATCAGGTCTGTTAAATGTGGCTGACCGCGCAGCCATGCGTTCATATCAACAAATTTTCTCAATCTTTTTCTGGCTCCGGGGTGCGGCAGTCACTTTGGCTTAAGTGCATTCAGACCGAGGTCAGGTTCCGGGCTCAGGATTTGCTTTAATTTGGTTTTTGGAACCGGTGCCAGAGTTGAGGTCTAAACTTTTAACTGGAGGGGCAAGGTGACATTTGCTATGCTCGGATGTGGGAAGCTGAAAGTGGTAAACACGTCACTGCCTGCTTCCCGGCAATCAAGTTACCAAGTGGAGAAACATTTGCAAACCTGCAGGGGTGTCACATTTGGCGTGAACCATGAAGTTTGGACTCACCCACTTAAAATAACGAGGAAAAATCATTCCAAGTCGAAAATTAAATTCCAACATCTTTAACCCAAAGTATTTTCCCATGCAGGCACTTCCTAGTACAGAATATTGACGAGGGTTTTATTTTAGAATTTCATTTGTGCAACCCACGTTTTATAGATTCCTTTGACATGGTTTGGTTTTGCATCATTTCTGGGAAATTTGAAAATCAGCTTCCATTAAATTAGAGTATTATTGAAGACTTTAGTCTAGTAGAGAGTTACTGATCGCCTCCATAAAAAAGGTTAATGAAGAAAAGTTGAGTGAAAGGAAAAAGTGTGGTAGAAGATGATGCACTTATCAAGCCCAAAGTCTAATTTTAGTTCACACATCCAAAAGAGAAACTGTTCAGTATGGTAGGATTGAAATGAGACATAATATTCAGATGAAATAAAGGTTGAATTTCAAGCATCCCGTCCTTCCTATAGGCTGAGCACCTAATGCTTCACTGCATAGATGCAGTAATTCATGCAGAAGTGGCCACAACCGAGTATTTAGTGCAGTTACTGTACAGCACATGTGCTTACATTACAGACGGCACAGAAGCCTTTACAAAAAATACTTTATATTGTTGAATTTATACTTTCATTACAAGTAAGCCTAGATCTTTAAATAGACATTACTGTCTTAAATGTGTCACTCTGTGTAATAAATTAAGTTTAGAAATTATTGAAAGTAACTTTCTGAGATTATTCTGATTTCAGATGAACTGTAAAGCTGATGTTTTGACAGTAGGGCTTCAAAGAGTTTTACAGCTTTACAGTGTTTTGTTTTTTAATCAGTTTTACAAATGATCTGCCTTAAAAACAGTGGAAAGGTCGAGTCAAGACTTGTTCCTCATGGCCTCATTATGTTGTTAAAAACCTTGTCTAAATTTATTGTTTTTTTTATTACGCTTGTTAGAGTTGTCCTTATTCCGTTTATTTAATTCACTTTAGCTTTGATTTAGTGTGTTTAAATAAGGTAATCTCAGGAAAGAAAATTTTCACTTGAAGCCAATCATGAAATGCAAACATTCCAGATTAAACTATGTCAATATTCACATTTGTTCAGATGTTGTCTAAGGAAACCGATCAGATTATAAAGACTTATTCAGAGCTTTCAATACGGGAAAGGAAATTCCCCTTTAATGAAAACAGAAACATTATCCAGGAGTACTTCCTGTAAAAATGCAATGGCAGTAGTAGCTCCTTTCGGCTTCATTTAAGAGAAAGATGAAGTGAAATTTAGCATTTAAACCTCTAATGAGCCTTGGAACTAAATTAAATTGATTTATTATAAACTACATGTTTCATATTTTACTTTCAACTTGTGCTAAATCATTTGTCTTAGTTTCTTCTCGTTTCCTCCTTCCTGTGATACTGAAGATGATCTTGGCTGAGCATAAAGAAAAATGACCGTTTTAAAAAAACACCTGAAGAAGAAAGGATGCTTTTGAAAGGATGCAGAGACGATTCTTTATGTTGTTTTTATCTCATCCTTCATCGTTTTTCAGTTAAACGTAAGCAAAATGTCAGGTTGGTTGTTATTGGTAACAAGCAGGCAACATGATGTAGAGGAAATCAGCCGACACTTTCTAAGGGTACAATTACCGGCAAACCTAAAATTACAAAAATCAGGTGGATCACTGGATTGCAATCCAAATGTCGGCTGTTGTACAGAATAAAATCTTGATTATGGAAAGTCCAATGAATCACTGATTGCTGACTATTTTCAATGTTGTTCAAATAGCAGCTGAATTATCAATACAGTTATTATGGAAATGTATAAATAGAGACGCTTCTCACTCATTCCTATTAACTTTGCATCATTCTCTTCGAAACTCCACCTGCCGTGACGGGCGTTGAAACAACGCATGCGCTCCTGTAAAGACTGTCAAAAGGATGCATGTGGTAGCCTAATGTCGCTTTTATTTAGTTGATTTCACTTTAAAATGGTCATAGGGTGTCGTGTGGTCGTCTGGATCAAAGGTGATCGACGCGTCAGGAGGGAAGAGGTATGGATCGGTTTCTAAGTAAATATCACCGTCTATGAGCCCCAACCAGGTCCGTTACGTTCACCAACAAATTAGCTTGACTTGAACAAGTAGAAGCCATGAATAAACTGGCAAAAACAACTTTGGAAACAATTTCAGTTCCCTCACTAACAACATCCATTATGGCGTCTCAAATGGTTTCATGACATGGCTGCAGAGAGTTAAATGTGAGAATTTGACTCCTTGGTGCAGAAAAGATTTAATATTTGAACATTTCAACCCGACTAGGTAGCCTTATGAGTTACTGCGTGCGGTAGTCGACTCTTTGAGCCTCTTTGTTCTGATCTATTATTCCCTTCAAAAGGAGCAAGGGATCATTTTAGTGAAAGCTGAAAAATGGAAACCCAATGTACTGATACCTGAATTTTTATTTTTTTAATATCCTACAACGGATGGAGTGGTTTGGTTTGGTGCATTAAATGTCTTTACCCAAGATAAAATTTGTGAAATGCATGAATAATTTATCAGATAAATGTAAAAAGAAATCCAGTGTTATTGAGACAATGATGCTTTTGCTTTTCATAGCAGTGAACATTTGAACATTGTTTTCATCAGACCCACTTGTATATATAATCTAACATGAAGTCAGAAACACACAATAAAACTCCATAATGGTGTCATAAAATTGTGACCGCAGGATATCTCTTTTATGCAGAGAAATGATGCTTTCAGTCCAAACATCCTGATGTTGTCAATTCAGTATATTCCATGACTACTCATCTATAAATACAGAAGCAGAAGTCAGAATATATGTATTTACCAACAGCTCCTCACACACCAGCAAATTACTGACAGCATAGATTTACAAAGCTTTGTTTGTAAAATAAACTTTATTCACAAGGAGTTTTTTGTTTTTAAAATATTCCTAATTGTAACAATGAAAGTTTTTTCACAGCTGATCCATCTGAATATTCCCCGCAGCATAATCTGACCAAATAAAACTGCATCATATTGAGTGTCTAATAAGAGAGAGTGCATATTGTGATAAATGCATAACACAGATCTCCGTTGCTCTCACTAGGCTGTTTGCTTGCACTTCAAACAACCTCAAATCTAGAAATAGCCGTTTTCAGAATCTTTTTGTTCGCATGTTGTGGAAAGATGGAAAAGAATGTAGCTTTGAACAGCTTGTACCTGAACATGATGGTGTGAAAAATGTAACGCTAACTAAAAGTTAAAATCCTTTTAGGAGCTCACACAGCAGGTGAGAGATGCATCATCCTTCTGTTGATGCCAGATGTTCAGCTAATAGCTCTTTGGGAATCACTTTGTTCAAGCCATGTTATTTCATGCCTGCCAAACTGTTTTATGTTGAGTTATTCTTAAGTTTAACTGAAGAAAATAGGAGCAGATACACAAAAATTCAAAAAATCCCAGTTAAAATCAGCTCTTTGCCAAGTTGTCATAAAATTATCATAAGCTGTATTGAACTTTGTTTCCATACCTAATTGGTCGCCAAGTGATCCTTAGGCAACATAACTAAAAAAACACAGATTATACTTTTGTTGAAGAAAATTCTGCATATTATAGAGTTCATTGTGAGGCCATGATAGATTTGTTTGGTGAAAACGCCTCCACACTTAATTTGATGATGGAAACAAAACCTGCTGAGGTAAAATCTTACAAAATACTCGATTCCAGGTAGAGCTACATGGTGGAGCCACTGATTGGCCGTTCCGCCAAAGGTGGAGATGAAGAAGACTACAGATGGTCAAGACAGTTTGCTGTATAGATCCCACAAGTTTTATTCTGTGGGGTTAGGGTTAGGAACCCTGCGTGCGCCACAGTCGTGGGCTACTGACGATATGCGTATTGGTGTGTATATGTGTGCGCGTTTGTGATTGCGACTAGATGAATGCGACTCTCGTGTAAAGACTTTGAGGGGTCAAAATCTTTGGAAAAGCTCTTCATAAGTTCAGTCCATTTATCATTTTACAAGTTTATTGTTTGGTTTTGGAAGTCAAGAAAAACTGGACGAGCCCCCATTTATCGCCCTGTCCGACCGTGACATTTGCTGCGCTCCTTTGGAGCATCGTGCTAAGACCACAAAGGGTAAGAAGTAACAATTTCCAGTTTTGTTTGCTCGTCACTTCCTCCTTTCTAAGCTCTCACCATTCACTCCAAAGATTCCTAAGTAATCCTGAAAAATGTGGAGGAGCTTGAAATTTGGTTGAGGTAATTTTGAAGACTCAAGAATTGCATTGAGAAATCAGTTGCCACTTCCTGATTTGATTTCAGAGCTGAAAATTGCAACAGTCCCATCTGTTCATTCACCCAATTCTTTTCCAGTTCTTTCATGAAACATGCATTGAACCCTGATTCTCGCTCAAATCCCAATTGGGGGAGACCAAGACACGAGAGTAGCACTTGGACTGAGCAAGAGAAGATGCAGAAATTGAAAAATGAGATGAGAGGAAGCGGGGAGTGGAGCTGATGCAGGTTGAAGTTGAAATGGGAGTCAAAGCCGGCCTCCTAGGAGCCCAAGCTCCAGCCTAGCTGTGACTGTGCCTGTTTGTACTAAGCTGGCTGCAGATCTGTCACTCAGAGCCTCACACTGAGAGCAATGGAACATGGCCAGGATTCCTAATGAGACAGGTCTGAGAGCGGCGTTGAATTATGCAGCACGGATTGCTTTAGCTCTTATGCCACTGTTCCACGCTTGGGCCTTAAATCAGAGTGGTGAAGTTGACGAGGATCCTCGAAATAAAAGGAAGTCAGCTCAGTGATTGAGACCTCACCGTGGTAAGGAAGCAGCATGTGCCGTGTTTCACTTTAATACCCTGCGGGAAGAGGAAACAGGACAGATGCAGTTGATGGTGAGTTTGTGGAAGTCAATCTTTAGACAGTAAAGATCTAGAGCAGAGAGGCTCAACATGGATCTGTTGTGTACAGATCTCGCGTTCAGACACATTCAAATCAGTTCTCATATATCTTACTCCTGAGCAAATTAAAGAGCATCTGAAGAAACAAACAAGATGATTTTAGGACCAGGGCTGGTCTGGCTCACTGCCGATAAGTTATGCCTGTCTTGTTCTTGGCTTCTGGATTTATCTCCCCAATCATCCATCATCCATCCGTCCATTATTTATGATGACTACTGCCATTTTTCTATCCTGTTTGTTGCCACTGTCCTCACTCACCTCAATGATTTATGAACTAGTTTGGTCTCAGTGCATTTTTGAGATTAGTATGCATGGAAAAGCTGTTAGTTTACCACGTTTGCTCATTCTGCCACTTCACAGACTAAAATCCCAGTGCAGCCTTTCACAGCAGCCACTTTGAGTATAATGCAATTAGGCATGCTAATTTAGCAGCTCGCTTCAACATGTTTTCCTGTTTCTGTTTTGTTTTTTTTGTTATTTTAGGGTGGGAGGGGGTTTGGCGCAGTCTGTCAGGCCGTGTCACACTTACCCATGTGTGAATGCATTTTTCATCCAGCGGAGTAAAGCCTAACTTCTTGGCAACTCTTTCAAAAGTATCCGAACTTTGACTTTGACCCAACTCGACAATCAGCCAAGGAACATCTATTTAACATCCATTTTCTCATGGAGGGGAAGCTGCTGTGTAAATAAAGCAGGCCTGTCCAGTGGCGTGGAAGAGATTGCATCTGCCACTTACTTTTTAGTGCAGAGCCTTGTTTACATTAGTGGAAAACAGGTAAGCAGCACATTTGAACCGATTTGCCAGCTGACTCGGTGTGAGACAGATTTCTGGGTCAGCGCGTTTGCTGTGCTGTGAATGAAACTAATGGAGCCTAATTCTGGGATTAGACATGAAGTGGGAGCTCCAGCGATGGCGGAGATAATTAACACGGTGTGATTCTTATCTCATCCAGTTTCAACCCAGTGGAAATAATTTAAACTTTCTCAGTACTTTTTGCGTCTCTGCTCATGAGCAACTTGGTGAGTGCTTAGAGGATAATAAACAAAACTTCCCCGACTAATAAAGACTGCCAAATGATGAAATTATTTTTAAACTGAGTATATTTCAGTTAGTGGACAAGTTGGTTAACTTTCTCCATCTGAACAGAAACAAAACTGGAGTCGTCTTTGGACCCAAAGATGAACGATCTAGAGTCGACACACAGCTTCAGTTATTACAGCTAGAAACTAACGATCAGGCCTGAAACCAGGTGCAGTGATGGACTCTGACCTGGACCTTCAGAGCCACATAAAGACTGTTACAAAACCAGCCTTCTTTCACTTGAGGAACATTTCCAGGCTTAAAGGACTAATGTATTTGCTTGACGATTTGACAAAATGTAAAGTTTGTTTCATAATTGAGTGAACGATCACTTTGAATTTCCTTGTTGCTGAAGAAAACTTGACTTATATTAAGAGGTAAGTGCAGTTCATTGTAGACTTTATGATGTTGGGAATTTAATATAATAGACCAACACAAATTACTGTAACTTTAGGATATTGCTGAACTGAGGGGTTCTCTTTGAGAGCTTCTAGTTTAGGTTGCTTTATAACCCAGCCCTGCTTTAAACCTTCTCCCCGACTCGTCTGTGTTCCTCTGTCTTCATGATGCAGTTTGGTAATCAGCTTTTGTGACCAATTTAGGAGCTTGTTTAAATATAAACTGCATTTTTCAGTTCATAACCAAACATCTTTGTCTTATATTCCCCACTTCTGCATGTATTTGTATTGGTCTGTCACATAAAATACATTAAAGTTTGTTGTTTTAATGTTGTTTTCAATGTAAAAAGTTATAGGGGAATACTTTGCCACAAGACATACAGCGCTTTGCAAGTATGTTAATGATGGTATATGCACAGAAAAATGTTGGAGGCGGTCTCTTTCAGCTGCACAGCTCTCCATTTTCATAAGTGTCAGAGGTCTGAGTAGGTAATTCACTAAAGGGTCTGTGTTGGAACCTGCTTTTAGATGTAAACCTATCTTTAACATTTAGATTAAATGGTTGATGAAGAATGCTCCCAGTTTCTGAAGGCCTTACAGTTTATTGCTGTAATTTTTCTTCTTGTTTTAATGGCATCCATTTGTCATTATTGCCTTGTTCTTTAAAATTGGCCGTGTGTATGGATACCTTCCCAGAACTGTGAGGTAAGGGGTACTCTGTATCTTTATGATTAAAAAAGAAAAAAAAAAAAACGATTCATTGCTGCTCTTTCCTGATTCACATTAAATTACCTCAGCCGCACACTAAAATAAAAATGTTGTGCATATTTTTCATTTCAGTTTGTCAGGTTGCATTTTTCCCTCCAGTCTGTTGCTTTTTGAACATAAAGAAAATTATCTAATTTCACAGCATGTAGAGTAATAAACCTCAGCTTTTATTTTTCTCACCATACATTTCCATTTGCAAGCTTAATCCTTGAATCATCAATTCTTTGATAAAATGCATGCATTCGAGTGACTTTTCATGTTTCACTGTCAGACATTGTGAGAGCTTTTCGCAGTGCTTGAAAGTTCTGCTTAAGACGGCGTTGGAAAATGTTGAAGCCTTCTCCTCAGCTCTTACTGCAATTTGACTCAGATCTCTGTGACGGAGGAAATTGAGAAGGGAAGGTCAGCGGGTTTCTAGTGGTGTGTTTGTCAAAATGGACTGAGACAGGATGAAATGCAGTGGTGCTTTAAAATGAGAACGTGAGATTAAGACAACTTTAGAGACCAGAATTTGTTTTGACACTTTAAAATATCATGAAAAGATATGCTGTAAGAATTTATAAAATTACACGATTTGGGTTGATTTTACTTTTAAAATGTTGGAACACATTCCAGCATTTTTAAAGCATCTTTCATCAAGTTCTAGTGCTCAAAATATTTGTTTCTGGATATCAACACAGAACTGTGGCGGACCGGATTTGGCCCACAGGCCTCGAGTTTTTGACACATTTGATGTAGGGGAAGCAGAAAAGAGAAAAAAAATATGTTAATTATGAAGTTATGAATTGTCTGTTTTAAAATATTTTGGAAGTGTCTAAATCACAAACTTTAAAGACAATGAGAATCATGCAAGCAAGAAAAAACTAATCAAAAACAAGAGGAAAGAGGAAAAATAAAAGAAAAAATTAGACAAAAAATGGTTTAAAAGACAGTAATTCCTGATATTCCTGACCAAATGTATGCAAACTTCTGAATCTACAAAAAATGTTTGTTTTCTGACATTTAGCAAATAGAATTAATTTTGTGTCATTAGCTAAGCTAAAAGAAGAAAAGTTTGATCTGATTTAACTTGAGACAGTGAGAAAAAAAAAGTATTTAATTTGTAAAAATACAATAAAAAATGTTTGGCTCTCATCAAATATTGATACTCATTAAAAAAAATAAAAACAACCCTTTCTTTGTCTTAATTTTAAAATGTGCTTGTTCTCTCTATCTTTACTGGTTAAATAACGCTGCACTCAGTTTGCTAGAAACAACTTTGAGTTGTCGTCTTTAAAAGTCTTTGACCCCAGACATGAAGACATGAATATTGGGGGTTGCTTCACTGCTTTGACCTGCTGCTCCTTTAATGGCTCCTTTAGCTGCTATAAAGAATGTTCATTCATTTACGGTTGAGATTCTCTTGGACAAGTCGATCTTGTCGTTGACAGACTCAGGCCTTCCTTGCTGTATTCCCTGTGGAGCAGCAAGGGAGAATGATCAATAAGGTCTTCAAAAGGTGCCAAAAGCAATGCACATTCAAAAGGCCAAGAGCAGAAATTGATGGGTGTCTGGAAAAGTTGAGTAGTGATCCGACTTTGTCGCTTCAGTGGAAAAACTCCCTTTTAGAGGTTTTTCGGTTTTCTTTTCATTTTTACATTTATTTTGTGAGTTTGAGTGGCATCTTAAATGTCACCTGGTCTTGATTATGACTAAAAAAGATTGCATGCACAAGTATTTCTTACCTTCTTGTCACGATCTTGATAAACGTGTATTGGTCTTAGAGACGGGAGCAAAAGAAAACATTATAAAACTGTATTTAAATTGTATTTATTGAGAGCAAAGTGGTACTGAAGTTGGATATATTGTTTGAGTGCATAAATGTCTCAGAAATTCAGAAATGTCAACCACTAGATGTGCGAAGTTAAAGCAGCTCTTTAAAGTACTGTTACGTCTTTTTCCTCCAATTAATAATTATGCACTACTTTCTGCTGGGTTATTGCATAAAATCCAAATGATATTCGTCACAGTTTGTACTTGGACGCTTTAGCCAGGCATTGTATCCGATTCAAGCCAAGTACAAGGTAATTCTCCATCAGCTCAAAGCAAATAGGCGCCAGCATGAGGCACCGATTGACGAGCTTTAAGTTCTGCATGTGCTGCATGTGTCCTTCAAACGGCTGTGTCACCATGTCAAATTAGTTTGCTGCCACTTATCATTTCCTAGTTATTCAACTTTACTGCCAGTGGCTCATAAATTTAGTTCAGCATTGTTTTGAGGTTAGTGGCAGGTCTTGACAGTTGAAAAATGATGCATCACCTCTTTCCTGTGGTTCATTTGTTAATAGCCTGGCTTCTGGCCAGATGTTGCCTCACCTGCCAGGCGTTCAGAAATGGTCTCGCTTTGCCTCCTGGGGATTAGCACTGCAGGAATCTAGCAAAATGGCTTTATTTTGTGGGAGTTGACTGACGATAAAGATTAGTTTAGGTGCTGTATTAATAGTTTCTTTTCTGGACAGATTAACCTGAGATGCTGAAGTGATTAATCCTATCTGACCAATAAAAGCTGCTGGATTTAAGTACAAAACATGTTATTTACAAAAATACTGACATTAATTGAAAAAGATGTTTGGTAGTCATGAAAAGAAACAATAAAAAAACAACAACCAAACAGAACAGATTGAAAATTAAACGATCCAATTTTAAACCTTGAGGACTTTGATGAACCTTCGTCTCCACGGAACAAAATGTTTGATTTTAAGTAATTAAAATCAAACACTTTGCAGAAACCAATCAAGAAAAGTCAACTCAATGCAGTGGTGGTGACAAGAACTTTTCAACATATTGGGACAACAGTTGTGGAGCCTCATGGAAATCGACCTTAATGGAAACAAGTCAGTTTAGATTAGACGTTGTGCGGGGAACCTTTGATAAGCTCAGTAAATTAAATTAACAGGTTCCAATCTGTCAAAACTTCGTCTGAAGAATGAGTTCTGTTCTTTCCACTGAACAAGTCGGCAATTAACGGATCAAGTAAGTTTCTGTGTTTAGAACAGACACTGGAATTGATTTCATGTCAACTGAAATGGAGCCATTAGGAAATGGTTATTAAATCATATCTGATCACAACGAAGCGTTGCTTAAAAAATGCTGCTGACGCTCAGGAAAAGCTAAAGAAAAAATGCAAATCTTTCAGACTGACGCGAGAATAGATGAAAGAAGTTTACGTTAGTTTACAGTCTACGATAAAAGCGTTTTTTTTTTGTCCCGTTAGATTCAGAAATGGCATTATCCCAAAGCTTTCTGAATTTCTAAATTTGCTAAATAAAAGCATCCATGTAAGAAAACCTTGGTAAATTTTGACAGGCGTTCAGAGAGAACTACTCTTATCACTTTGGCTCCTCTTGAGGTAATGAATACATAAAAACTTAGAAAAACAACTTTTATATGTGAAAGGTCAAATCCAGTGCAGATTAGTTGTTTTTTTTTCTGAATATATTTGTTTTTCCTTTTCTGAGACGACAAAAACAAGCCATGAAAATGTTAAAAAAATATGCTTTTCCATTCCATCTTCTTACTGTTGTTGCTTTCTAAGATTATTTCCTGTCTTTGTTCATCCTCCAGCAAAGATCCAGTACGAGCCGGCCCTGCCCAGCATGAGAGCATTCCTCACCCAGAACATGCCTGTCGGCCATATGATGAAGTTTATTGTAACGTATCAGACGGTGAGTAGCAGCGGATCACTAGAAAATATCTGAAGATGTTTCATGCCGCCCGGCGAATGCTCCTCTGACAACAACCAAATGTTTCTGCGACTGAGTTAGTCTGTTTGTGTCTCTGTCTTATCCTGTCTGTTATGCCATCTTGTTTGGGTAAAAGGTGATCTGTATTTGATAATCTGTGTTAATCCAATCAGCTGTTTGGGAGATAGAAATGCAGAGACACAAATCCGTGTTTGAGAGCATCGCTGTTCATCTGGGGAAGTCTGAACAGATGCTTCTGTGGCAGTGAAATGGGTCCCATTATTTTCCTTTAGAGGCCTACAGTACGGAGTACCCCAAGGCTCAATCTCAGGACTCCTCCTATTCAACATCTATATGTTCCCATTAGCTTACGCTGTAACAGAAAATAAGATTAGCTACCATAATTATGCAGATGATATACAGCTCTACATTACGATATCGCCAGGTAACTCTATATGTTTCTGTTCTCCAGCTGAACAGAAACAAAAGTGAAGTTATTGACTTTGGATCTGGTACCAGACCTGAACCTTCAGAGCCACATAAAGACATTTACAAAGTCAGCCTTCTATCACCTGAATATCATTACCAGGATTAAAGGACAAAGGGAAAGCGCTGTACAAATAATCTTGATTGATTGATTAATATACAAATAATTCTGCAATGTTGAGGCTTTTATTTTGAAAATACCATTTAGATTTGTTTTAAAAGATTTTTAAGAAGAGTTTCTGGAGGCTTTGGGGGAAAATTGATATAAAAAAAAGTTTTGCGAGTTGCTAAAATCTTATGTTGCTCATTATTTAGACATTCAGCAAATAGAAATAATTCTAGCAGTTCTACCTGATCTAAAACAGAACACATTCAGTTTAATTTAACTTAACACACTGAAGGAAAAATAGTTGCTTGCAGGTAAATATTTGACCTAATTAGTTTTTTTTCTGGTTGATTTGTGTCTGGTTTTCTCCGTTTAGCTCTGTGATTAAATGAAGTAAACATACTTTGTACGCATTTTATTTTGGGCATTTGATTTTATTAAGTTGTTGAGTGGAGCTTGGGACCCATTGGTAACTGTTTGCTGAAATCAATCATTCCAGACTCAAACAATGGTTAATATCGCACAGTTGTATGTTTGATTGATTTTCAAAGTTGCATTGCAAGAGGGTCAAGTTTAACATAAACCTATTGGAGACCCAGAAAGTTGCTATTCTGGGTGTGTTGCAACTTTGCAATCAGCTTTCATTAACACCCTTATGTAACACTGAAATGTGTTTACATTTTTCCCTAAAGTTAAATTCTCCGTACACACAAATGAGCTTTGGAAGCTTCAGCATCGAACTGCAACGAAATGCAGAGCTGAAGACTTTGCACAGCAACTGAGATGTTTTTTCTTTCATCTTCATTTTGTGCTTTCCAACCACACCATTAATTACCAGAATGCACCTTGTTAGTAGATTAAATTTGCCAGCTGTAATGAATGCAGGATCATTAGTGCTCATGCAAACATTTATTAGATCTGCGCCTCGGTGGCACAGCGGGACATATTTAGATTTGCGGGAACACGTAAAATATCGTTGGCTGAGTGACAGCGCGGCTCAGATGAAGCTCTGGTCCTCTTCCTGCGTGTCTGTGCGGAGTCGCCGGTTTCATGCATGACTGAAGAGCTCACTTTATACTAATTACAGCTGTGCATTGCAGCCTGAGGGGGGGGCTCAAATTAAGGTCACAAAGGTAAAGTATAGGGTACGCTCTCCTCTGGAGGATGGAAAATACTTGGCTGAAGTGTCGGGGAAAAGATGAGGAGAAAAAAACTTTTAAATGAAGCTGAAAGAATGATTAAAAAAAGACACCCTGCTGGCCTGACGGCTGGGCCACATCCGACATGACAGCAGCTTCCACGGTTCAATACTCTGCTGTGAGGTGCTTGTTTGTTCAATTTCCCTTGCCCTCCATGTTTTCTGTCACTCTCTGCTGAATGCATGTTAAAAATAAGAGGAATTTATTTTTCATCTTAAAGGAAGAGAGATTTCAATATGGATCCTTAACTTCAGTTTGTGATTCATTGCTGCCTTCTTCTTCTGTAGTTTTGTATTAATTATGTAAGAAGATGCACTGAGGGGAACTTGAAAGTGCTCTTTAAAGTCTCAAGGAAGTCACAAAACAATCTTATCTTCATTATGATATTCTTATCTTTCTCCTACAGCACATCCAGTCCTTTTCTCTTTGAGATATCTAATGCTATGCTGGAGTTTGTTTTTTTTTTACCAGTTTTCTAATTAGAATAGAAATGGCCTTTATTATCCACGGACGGGAAATTCAGGATAATTCGGGATGATTAACTCCGGCCTCGCAACTTTTTGCTATTATATGTTGAATTTGTTGGTTGTTTATCACATGCAGCTTCGAGATGAGAACACAAAGTTCTCTTTTTACCAAGCTAAAGATAACCAAAGCTGTTAATTCTGGTGGATCTAATTTTACAGCTACACGTGCATCTAAAGTAGAGCAAAAAAATTAATATTGTGAAAAAATATGTATTTTTGTCACTTCCTGTTGTCTGTTTAAATCCTCCTCTTTCCTGCAGCCTGAATAAACCAAATGTTTTATAAGAAAAGCAACTTCCTTTCAAATGTATAAAAAATAAAGAGGCAGGTTCAGACTGTTTATTTTATCCACTGAAAACTTATTGCATCAAGTTCTGATGTTTTTCAGAGTTTTGGAGTCTTTGGTTTGTTTTGCCCTTTTTTATTTCCACAAACATCAAAATGAAAATTATCACTTCAGTTTTATTTCCAGAATTCTTTTTTAATTAAATGCAATTTTCAAAAAGTTCTTCCTAATTGAAAAATATGCTCTAAAATTATGCAGATTCTCTATTAAACATATATGTACATTTAAAACCATGCAGGAGCTCTGCAATAAAAATAAATATTAAGTGCTTCCATTCTCCATCCTTTAACATGCCCTTGGATGCTGCTGCAGCGATATCTCTTCTGATTTGCTGCAGTGATTGGCACAGATTTTATGCCTTAATGCTGCTGGACAGTCACCAAAGTGTCTAATTTTAACTTTAAAGTCACATGCAGAGAAGTTTTGCTTGCAAGTTTTTGTCTTGTGAACATCTAAATGTACAAACAAGGGAACACACTCCACTTTCCATTCCCTTTTATTTCACAAAGTTGTAATTATCACGTTTTGAACTCAAGTTCTCCCAGAAAACATGTTACTGTATGTTGCCTGTATTTGTTCCTCACATTGTGCTGTGAAACAAATTTAATTTCCAACAGTTATAAGCTTTTGCGTCTAAAACTCAACCTTCTTTCAAGTCCTTGTTTTCACTGGAGACTGAAAAAGAAATTACTGCTTGCAGTGGCCACCAAGGGTCTCAGCTTGTGGGAGTATGTCATCTCCGCTCCTATTCTTCTCATTTTTGAGACCATTTTCAGGGAGGTATTTCCGAACGGCGCCGGTGTTTTGACTGGAAGCGGCTTGAGAGGAACGCGCTCTGGAGAATACAAGCGGCTCCATTAAAATGACATCAAGAACCACCAGCAGTCCCTGTTGATGCGAGCGGAGGAGTGAGTTTAGTGCACTAAACTGCCATCTTGCTTCCCGTCTCCCTGGCGGGAACATCTCAGAGAGTGGCTAAGAATTACTCTCGTGTGAAAACCTATAACCAGAGGAACTCAGAGACGCCACGATAACAGATGGCAGCAGAGTTCTCGTTAGGATGACGTCCTCGTTCAGGAACACTTTTGCCCCATCATCTCGCCAAGCTGAAGGATTTTGCATTATCAGCATAAATATTTCAGTCTGCATTCTTGATTCGTTTTATCCCCCCATTGGGTGCAATCTTTGAAGCACCAGCTTGTCCCTCTCACGGTCTGTGTCCATGGAGGGTTTCTCAGGCAGGCAAAGGCATCTGTCTCTTCAATTACCAGTGACAATGCCTCTCTCCCCCATGTGGTCGGTTATTTACCGAGGCAATGCCGGTAGCAACAGAGTCATCTTCATGTAGTTTAATGGGGTCTGAACGTAGAAAAGGAGGTTGGAGACATTCGCCTCCAAAATTGCTGGTAAATTTGATGAATTTTGTATTGTGTGCTCACAGACACCCCTCCGTTGGAGCTTTATTCAATTAGGAGTTAAAGTATTTTTGCTGTGAATTAAAAAGACTTGAAGAAACTGCAGATTATTTATACTTAAAGGGACAGTGTTATGTAAAATTGGCTTTTTTTACCTTTACACCAGGTTATAATGTTCTCCCCTCGTCAAAAACATACCTTGATTCTCATGTTTAATCTCCATGGCAACCATCCAGTTGGGTAGCCCTGGCTTCAAGACGCAGCTCCTCCTGCAGTTTCCAAGCCAAAGCTTCCCCACTCTGCTCCTTCAGACTAGCCAGCAGCAATTAGCAAAACACCTGGTGGAACAGCGCGTCGCTACAAGCTGCTTCTCTGTGAAATGCTGGTAAAAACTTTAACGGGTTAATAGAGGAGCGAAGCTGTGACGGCTTCCTGAAGGCGGAGTTTTAAAAAAATCAGGAGTTTTTCAAGAAACAGCGACCCAGTTTGTCAGATTTGATGTTTTTATGACGACTTAAGGTATCAGTTTAATTGTGCGGTTTCATAAAACGCATGAACAATGTAAAAATGGCGATAAACTGCATAAAAATGATCAAGCCAGAAAAATCATTGACATACATTTTTTGTTATGGTTGTTGAGGACAAACAACAATTAACCTTCACCTTCCAGTTGATTTTGAGTTGTTTACACATTATGTCAGTAAATATAATGTTGGCAGACTATATATTTTTTTACATGTCAAAGAAAATAAATCACACTTTTGTTCTGCTTCATTCCTGGAACAGATAATATCCATTATCTGTTTACCATTTCTTTACTTGTTAATATGAATGGAAAATTATATAAACCAAACTCGCTGGTGTGCGTCATAATATGGTTGTAATAATGTCACATTCTTTAGCTGAAAACTGTGAAAGATGGGAAACACAAAGACGGTTTGCTGCATTTGTCTGGTGAATAGGTGTAACTAAAGCCGAAAAATATGTTGCTGATATCGATTTAACCTCCCACACTCACATTTATCCTGACAGTTCTGTCACATTATGTTTTGTGGATATTTCTTCACTGCATTACCAATCTCTTTATTCCCTCTACTTTGGCCTTCGATAATTTTCTCAGAATTTATGCTGAGCAGAACGGCCTGGCAGTGGAATAAAATAGGAACAGGACTGAATATGTAAAGTCAAATAAATGGTTTCTCAATGCAAAAAGCTTGTGAGAGTGTTTTACCTTATCGGACATTAACGCACTAATGCATTAATGCAAGTCTTTCTGCTAGGGATAAAAATAAAAACTGAGCTAAATATGATGTAAAAAACTGATATACAGCCAAGATATTTGGACAAGTTTTGTGTTTATATGCTACAAATGTTTTACTTAGCAAAGAGGCTCGTTAATAATTAGGAAATGCATCAAATTTCCAGGGAATCCTTATTCGTAATTTATGACTAAGGATCTAATTTGTAAATTACATGCTGGATATCAATGTCTGGATCAAATCCTAACTGAAAATGATCTAATTTGGGTTGACAGTTTGTTGGATTTGGGTGAATCTGACGTTTCTTGCTTGTAGGTCCAAATATTGCAATGGTTTGGGGGATTTCGTCCGTTTGAGCTTGATATTAGAAACTGCTGGTCTTGGTGCTCACTGGAAGCTGCTGTTCTGCACTGGTGATTCTCTCTTTTGGAGAAAAAGGTCGTAATCTCCTGAAAAGCAGTTTTGGTGCAGCAGAAGCGCTCACTTTGAAGTTGTTGATGATCCAAAACAATCATCCTTTAAGTTCAGGACTATTCTGATTATTCTGATGCAAAGCAAAGATAAATGCACAAGAATGTGTGCAACACAAAATAAAATGAGCAGATCCATCTCCTGAGTTGAAGACTAGTGATGTAAACTGTATTTTTTACAGCTTTTCTTGTACTGATGACAGCCTAACCTCATTTTAATATTGTCCTATCAATAGTTGCAATGCAAAAAAGGCATTTAATCTGAAAACAATAAAACTTGTCACAGCAAGAAGTTTGTGTTGAACTGCTGAACTTGTGCGAACACAGGCCTGCGTTCTCATCTCTGGCGAAAATACAGATGTTTATATAATCCTAACCGGAATGAAAAAAGGCCTAAATAATGTAACGTGATGTAAGTGTTATTTGGTGCAGATTCAAAGCAGTTTGTCCTCCCCAAAACCCTTTGTTGTTGCTACATTTAAGGCTCCTATCGTTACATGAAGTTGCCGGCAGGCTACAACTAGCATATGCAAAGGGGGCCAAATTCTTATTTTTTCATGAGAACATTTGCACAACATTTGCTGGTTGTGCTGAAGGATGTAGACTTGATCCTTCCAGACAAACACGGTGACTAATTAAGCTGACAGGTTGACACCATCCCACCCCCAAACCGCTCAGAGGGCTGTCACTCATCTGGATCAGCCTCGTCAGTCGTGCTATCCAGCCCTTCTGCCTTTTTGCAGATCAGTCCTCGTGTCATTTCAGTCTACCGGGTTCATCGCGTCTATTCTGAAGTAGCATTGCCCCAACCTGTGGAATATGATACCAAATTTTGTTTTTTGTTAACTGTCTGTGAAAATGGCGAAAGACAAACGACTTTTCTGATTTGGATAGAGCAAAACACGTGTCAAACTCGAGGTCTGTGGGCCAAATCCGGCCCGCCATAGCTTCTTATGTGGCCCTCTAGATTCTAAACACTAAATGTGCTTAAGTTTTACGTTATCAGCCAAATCAATGCACTTTTTATCTGCTTACTGCCAAATTATATCAGTCTCTCCAGTTTCTTAAGAATTATAATGAAAAAGCAACAAATTCCTCCAGTTTTTCATGGTATTGCATAACTGAGAGTTTATAGATTTTTCTCAAAAATTGCCAAAAACTTTACTTGCAGCTGCCTCACCTGTAATTGATGTCAAATTATAGTCTATGATCTACACAGTGAGTAATGTAAAGTCACATATACTGTCATAAATAAGTGCAAATATTCCCAAATTAGTCGCACAAACGCTTTGATTTTTATTGCTAAAGAATCACAAACAGTATCACTGGTGGGACTTAGAAGATGTTCAGTAATATGACTTAATCTTAAGAATTAATTGATGTTTTAACAGGTTTTATCAATACATTCTGACATGACCGGCCCTTTAAGAGCATTCGTGTCAAACGCTAATAAGTTTGACACACTTGGAGTAAAACATTAACAGGAAAATGATTTAAAAGATTTTTAAAAATGTTACGTTACACATGTAACAATCAAATTAAATCAGTTTATTTTTATAGTCCTTTTTTTAACATTATATAAGCCAACCAGGCTGCTCTCATCATCTCTCCGTGAACATCTGTATTCTTTGCTCTCTCTTTTTTCGAGCTGTCCTGATTTCCTGTTTGCGGTTTCATATTAATATTGAGAATAAATCTGTTCCAGCTGCCAATTTCCCATCTGCAACCAAAAATAAACACCTTCTTGTCATGCTTGTCTTTCTTCAGCGTGACATTGCCTGACTCGAATCAACGCCTGTGAATTCAGAGTTTGATTCATTTGTTCAGAAAATAAAACAGGGATCCTAATAAAAATGTTTACAAGTCACTCACTGGAATAAAACATGAAACTGTTTGCAAAAACAATACATGATCACAAGCAGCATTCATAGATGGATTTAGCTTTATTGCAGCCTGGCAAAACATTTCCTTATATTAAAACCACTAACTGTTTTTTATAGGAACATGATGTGATGGACCAACACATATTATTCAAAGCTTTAAAAATTTTACAGAGCTCTGCTCAGTCCAGCGTTTGATGGCACAACTATATAAAGACATGGCTGTCCACCTGAACCGACATGCTTAGACCTCTTCGACATTAATCAGCCAAGAAGCTGCGAAAAGGACTTTGGTAAGAGACCAAACACTCCAGAAATAAAACTCAGGAGTCGACACAAACATGTGGAAGAAGGTGCTCTGGTCAGATGGGATCAAAATCAAAATTATTTGGCTTTCATGCAAAATACCTTTTGGATCAGAAGATTAATTCTGCATGAGGCAGAAAGCTGGTCAGACTTTACGATGGAGTTGGATACAGAATAGTTCTTGAAGAAAAACTGAGCCTGCACAAGAGTGGAGACTGGGCCAGTGTGTGTTAGAGTGGCCTAGTCAAAGTCCAGACCCAAATCCAATAGGAAATTGCTGGTCACAGATGCTTTCCATGCAGTCTGACAAACCTTTATGTATTTTTTAAAGAACTGGAGGGGAAGACTTGCTTCTAAATACTTGCAGGTTCATGTGTGCGCCGCACTTTTCAGATTTCTTTGTGCAAATCACAGAAAAGTAGAGTGAAAAAAGTTTGTGCTTGTGGCAGAAAATTTCAGGGAGGAAGGATTCCTTAGTTTGCACTTAAAAAATACCGATCTATGCTTGTCAGTAAGGTTTAACTGTCGAGAGCGAGAATTTGTTAATGTTCAGGATGGATGATAAAGTTTTACACTGTCAACATGTGTCAACAAATGTGCAACATAAATAATAGCAGTTACAAAACCCTGCTACATATGCATCACGTTTACAGCAACCTCTGCTGACCACAGTGTTTCTCAGCAATCACAACATCACGGGCAGATAAATGACAAAACAGAAAATAAAATTAAATTTGGTTTTAAAAAAAATCAGTGAAGTACTAATCCACATTTTTTTCTTCCCTTTTTCTTTCTTTAACTGGTGTTGAAGGCCAGTCTGGATGTAAACTGACCTACTGACTGAGAGGAATAAGTGAATTATTGTTTCCACACCTGTAGAAAATAAACCACTCCTGTAAATGCAGCAGAAATAAAGTAATCTATAATCTCAAATTACTCATCAAAATGTTGCCCCCTCGCTGTCAGCTTAAATCAATTCTGCCTCTGAGCGCATCCACTTCATGCTCCCCTGCTGAAAATCAAAGAAACTCCTCTTTTCATGATTATCTTTTTTCTTAAAATTGGATGCCCAGTCAACATCTCATTCGGGATTTTATTGTTGAATTGAACTTCAAACCACTGATGTAGCTGGAACGTCTCTGTCTCCTGCAGGCCTTTTGGAAGGAGAAAGGTTTCTCCGGAGAAATCGTGGCAGGATCTTCCACCGACTGTCCGTTCAGCGTCACCTTTGACGCCACCAGCCCACGTGGGAACCCGGCCCTGGTGGGCTTCATTTCCGGCCAGCAGGCGACTCTTTGGAGCGCGAGAGAGGTAAAGTCAACAGGGGCTGAGAGCGGTCTAATCAGATTATTATGAACCTGTGTTTATCTTAGCAGAGCTCTCATCCTGCATGCAGCAGCCGCTCCTGAGGCTTGTTTGATATTTGATTTGAATTCAGCATGATCTCATGTGAAGTCATGGAGCATGCTAATGGTAAAATGAGGAAAGCGAGATGTATTCGGCGTGGATATAAAAGGCTCAAATATTAGGCAGCAATAACAGGTCACGAAAACTGAAATGTTTTCAAACATTCATTTATTTCCCATTTACTCTAAAATAACAGGCTACATTAGCATTACGGAGAGGTTCATTCGATTTTGACTGCATGTTGAGGGTTGGTGCAGATTTCCATTGTGTGTGGAGACAAAGGCAGAGTATTGTGTCTTGTCATAATAACAATATTACTTGAGTGCAGCATTAAGAAAATTGCATCCAGGAATGAGGCGGATGGAGGGGCGGATGCTGCTGCCAGCTCGCAATGGCTATTACTTCATAAAATATAGGAGATAAAAGCATTTTTAAGTGGCCCAAAACAAAACCCAGTGTGAGGGACATTTATGTCTAAGTGCCCTCTGCAATGGGAATCTGGTGCTTTTAGTTCATTAGGTGTTAATTGGCTGGAAAATGAAGATGTGCCTTTATGTTTGCTCTGGATGTGAGGTGAAAGAAAAGATTTTATTAAGATTACTCCAGGAAAAGATATCATTAGTGGTAGTGCCAGCACCTTCGAGGTTTTTTATTTTTATTTTATTTTATTTTTTTTTTTTTTTGCAAAGAAGACAGCTGTGCTCAGTGTTTTCTCCTGAGATTTTGTGTCATTTCCTTCAGTGATTCTTGACGCAGCGCCCCCACAGGTGAGGATGTGAACAGGTTTTTCAAAAGTTTTGTTTGGTTTGCCCCAGTGCAGTGTGAAAGCAAACTGCACCAGCTGAAAATGTAACAAATGTTGCAGTTTCTGTCCCCATTTGAACCAACTCTACCAGACTTTCAGGTGTAAAGTCACTGTTGGAGCTGATGCTGCCAATGTCCTTTTGTACTTTTTTTTTTTTTTTTTTATCTCCATGTGAAAATGTTCCTTCTTGATTCTATTCTGCTTCATTTTTTGGGAGTAAATTCAATCTTAACATTTTCAAACAGTTGCTTGTGTTTCAAATCTTCTTGCACTCATAGCCGACAAGAATATAACTCCTTTGCCTTTTTTCCCCCTTTTCTAGTACTTTTTTGTTTTTTACTCGGGGAGAAAAAAAAGACAAAACCCAACACTGTGTCTGGTGTTGTTTTGCAATTTAGGTCGTTTTCCTGCCTTGCTTTAAAGCTCTGCAGCTGTAGTAGCTGTCACCCTGCAGAGACGAGCAGCAAAAGGTTCTTAATAATTAACCTCCACTTGCTGCTCTGCTTCTGAACACAGAGAAAATGTGGTAGCGTGTGACGCACAAGGGTTACAATTATGCACAGTATGTGCTGTTTAAATAAGATGAAGTTGTTGATCGGATATGCCATTTTTCATTTGGACCCTCTTGCTCCACATTAATCCCCACAGCAAGAGTTTTAGATTGCTGAATGCTGGTTTGCTCTGGTGGAATTAAAGTGACAGAGACCTTATTTATGACTAATTTTAACTAACTTTAAACTAATGACGGTTATGGTTTTGGACTGTGAAAGGAAGCTGGAGTACCAAGAGAGACTCCAAACCACGATTTGAACCTAGAACTGCTTCAGCTGTGTTCTTATACTAAATACTATGGTAATATGTTTGACATTTTCCATTGTTATAATTGCAAAGATGCATTAAATCTGGTACAAAAAAGTGAGAACTAAATTCAATCATGCATATATCTTCGTTTTAGATGTAAACACTAAACTGGCAGAGTTGTGCCCTGAAGAGCTGAAGTTAAGCGGTTGCCATGGAGACATGTCTCGATGCCACGTTTTGCTTTCGCTGGTGATTATTTAACCTCTGCCTGGATAACCCGGAGTTAGTTATCTTCCAGCAGTCTTTTCCCAGTTGTTTAAACTCCTGAATTATTGTTCTGAACGTCAACATGGGAAAGAATCGATCAAAATACAACGAGCATGTCTTAAAATGACATATTTAACATATTTTCACATTGTAATTTGACACTATGCAAAATAACTGATTAGATTTTTATGGTGTTCTTAAGTTGGGGTGTTCAAATTAAATTTTTCCAAAAAATAAAAAAAAAATATTTTATGTTTTGGATTTTAACAAAATCGAAACCAAAGGAACCAAAAACTTTGACAATTTTATTTGTTTGATTTTAGTTTCTTCTCTTTTTTTGCAGAAAGTTTCGACACCCCTGAGTTTTGAGGGCCACATAAATAGTTGACACATAAAAACTTTTCACCCTTCCTTATAAATAATTGGTGTAACCGAACCGTTTTATGAGTAAGCTACATCTTAGTTTTGCAGTTTTGCTCTTTGTGCTGTGAAAATGTTCTATTTATGTTTAGAGCATATAAGCCCACGCTTTAGTGCTGCAGAGCTCTTCTATTGTCTGTAAGCTTTGCTCGCTTTAACGAGGTGTGAGGTGACCTGCGTTTAACAAAACAAGAGCCAATCAGGTTCATTTTAAATCAATGCGCCGTTATGTAACCCTCTTTTCTTTTCTCATGTTTCAACAAGGATTTCAATAAACATTTCTAATGCAATTTAAAATGGTGGACGGACATCTGATGCGCCCTCACCTGCGTTTACGTCTGCAGCTTTAAACTCTTGCAGCCCTGTTGTTTTTTCGCGTAGAGGGAATCCTAATTTTTCCTTTTTCTTTGGGATGCATTAATAGGTCATAAGCAGGGAGACGGCGGAGACAAAGAGATGCGGTAGAGACAGTTGAGACGAGTCAGGAACTGTGTGTATGTTGCCTTATTTCTATTCTTTTTGTCAGTTTGTCTATTTTCCATCGCAGCCTTTCCAATTTGCTCTGCAATTTTTCTGCATCTCACTGTGTTGTTTATATCTCCTTCCTTTGAGTTTCATTTTTCTCCTTTGCTGTTTTGCTTACATTGTTTTGCTGAATGGTTCAAATGCTTTTCCTCTCCAGTTTCTCGTTTTCTTTGTCTCTTTTTTTATCCATCTGAAATGCGTCTGAGTTATTTCCCACTCTGTTATTACCATTTTCTTTCACATTTTCTCTCTCATGTCTTGCCTGCAATTTGTTTGCAACCTAATTTCTGATGGAACGGTAAGAAGATTCATGAAATATACGGGCAAGTTTACAGATTTCATGCAGCTCTAGCTGGATCTTTACTAATAAAAGCACTTCAATTATCAAATAATATCCCATTGCTATTAGAAACTTAATTACCTCAATGGTACTGTTTTCCTAAAACAATTATACATTTTTTTCAGTTTTTAAACACACTCTAAGTGGTGTTTTTATTCAGACTCTTGGCCTTAAAATGAACCCTGCACAAAATCTGTTTAATAAAATTGCTGGATAAAGATTATATCAACGCATATTCCATGTACTAGAAAAGCACCGTTGAATGTTAGCTGAGAATCTGAGGCAAGGAAAACAGTTTCAGCAAATGCTTTCCATTCACTTTGACTGAATTTGAGATATTTCGCAAAGAAGAGGCAAAACATTCAGTCTCCAGATCCAAAAAAACTTTTCAGTCTTGCATCATAGACCAACAACGTACATTCAAATACAGATTACATAGTAAAATAGTCAAATCCAATCCAGTTTCATTTACAAAGTGTTTATAAATAAAAAAGCTGCTGCCGCTCCTCCAGACTAGCAGCAGCATAAAAACATTCATTGGGTTAGGGCTGGCGTTAAGGTAGGGTTCTTTCATATTGAAACATCATTTAGAAACAAAACAAATGAATTCATTGTGTTCCAAAATGTCATTTAGTAAACAGTTGTCCATCTAAGGCAGCAGCAGGAAGCATTAAATTACAGCTTTGATCCCTCATCCCCGCTGCACTGCATGTCGCTCCATCCTCTCCTTTATTCCTCCACACTCTTACATTCCTCCTGGTTTCATGCTCAATGTTGTGGCTCCTCACAAAACACAAACCCTCTTAGAGCTGGGAAAAACACGGACGTGCATTATTATTTCAGCAGTACGCCGCTCTGCTTTTAAATGCTAAGCGCTGCTGCTACAACGCTGAGCCTGGATTTTCTCTGTTTGCAGGCTGGAGAAAGAAGAACAGCTGTGCTTTCTAGTCTGGCGAAGTATCTCGGTCCTGAGGCTGCATCGTGCATTCACTATGAGGAGAAAGTAAGTACTGCAGTGGTCAAAGTGTTTGTTTTTTGGATGAACCCAACGTTTTTGCTCAGTGAAATCAAACACTGGCGCATAAAAAGATACATTCGATGTTTTATTTTGTAAAATTCAATCCCTCAAGTATCCATGATAACTCTGCATGGCAGGATTTAAGGAAATGAAGAAGGTACATTCTTCTTTGCTTCTGCTAGATTGGCTTTTTTTGCATTATAAAGGTTTTTCTGTGAAGAGTAAATTTGAATTGTTCACAGAAAATGTTCCCATTCGCTTATTTTTATTTATATTTTTTTCATAGAGCATGTGAATGCAGCGTTGCATTCACATGCTCTATGTGAATGCAATAGAGCATTCAGATGCTCTATTGCATTCCTGCAGCCAATGCAGGAATGCGGTTGATTCTCCTTTGTATTGATGTGCTGCACTGCTCAATAACTATGCCCACGAATGGCTTGGAGCACAATCCCTTCTTAAATCCTGGAGACAAGATTCCTCCACATTTCATTACTCTGAGATGCTCCTAAGTGAGGTAGTGGCACGTAAAACCAGCCTCAACTACTAGCTGTAATTTACCTGCAAAATCCGACTCCCATCCAACAGGGTTATAAACCACTTTATTGATTTTATACACTATTATTAAAAAAGGAATGCAGATGTGTTCTGAATTTCAATAGCCACTGTAAACTCAGAGGAACTCTGGGTTTAAATGGATCAAAAAACAGGAAGTCACCAACTTTAACCAGTGAAGCCCTGAAGGCAGGAGGATGTCTTCATGCTCTTTACATTTAAACATAATGTGTACTTTGAATAAAAATGCTCCCATGGGAATACGGTAAACCTGTTTGAGATACAAACAATACTGATTGGTCTGAAGTGATGCCACTGTTTTCTTTTTAGATTGAAAAACTTTCCTCTGACATCAATTCCACCCTTTTTTTGTCTTTCTGCTTTTCCTGACATGAACGTTAATATTTAACTCTCTATCTGAGGCCTTTAGACTCAGAGAAGAGGTCTGACAGTGTAATATTTTCTGGAACATCCGCTTCTGTGAATATCGGCAGCTGTCAGATGTTTTCCATCTCTGTGTGTAAAACTTTCTCGCTGAAGAATTTCAGATAGTTTGAAAGTTGCTTCGTAACTCTGTGTGTGTTACGGTTTCGTACGTCTTAATGTTTCCGTCCTGCAAACAACACACAAAATTTGATTCCAATATTTTCCAAGTTTGATAAGTATGAAAAATGTATCTTTCAAGGTCGAACAAGATTTGAAAACATATATATGTTTGACCTTTATGTCTCATTGACCTGTTTTGGTAAAACACAGAGGAATTGTAGCGACTTCAACTTTGTGAATCTGCTATTTATTTTTTTGACAATTACAGTAAATGATAAAGATAGAAAAGCAAAGCCAACCCATGAGATCCACAGGTGGAAGAGGACAGAGGGTCCCGGGTTCAAGTGGTTTTTCTGAGACTTCCCGAGGAGAATGTGAAGCAGCGACGGTTTCTTAATTTTGACTGGATTTAACAGCTAAACTCTCTCAGCTTAGCGTGACGCTGGAGAAGAGCGCGGCAGATGTCACGGTCAGTCAATGGAAAAAGCTGTGGGGCATCCCATGAGCACTTCAGTTAAAAAAACAACCTTGTAAAAGCACACAGGGTGAAAGGTTCAGTCGACCCCTCTTAAAACCGCATGAGGGTTAAAAGTCTGCTTATTGATTTTCAGCTAACTTCACTTAGCTTACGGAAAGAATGCCGAGCCGCGAAATAAAAACAAATTGACCAATAACATTCAGGTTCAGGACGGACAGGTGCCCACCACCACATGCAGAATATTTTGACACAAAAGTAGATTTTTATGTATTTCCACGAGTTTGTGAAAAGCAAAGTTGTCTTCTTTTCTTTTCTTTTGGAGTTTCTCTTTTTCTTTTTTACACAGAAGAGGAAACATTTCCTTTTCTACTCCATAAATTTAATGAGGAATCTCCAAAGAAGGTGCATTAATCTGATTTAAAATGGTTCCCTCTAAATCCATGGAGGGCAGACAGGAAAAAATATGAAACCAGCAACAGAGTAACTCTACTGGAGAGGAAAATACCTGCTGGGAATATCATTTTTGCCCTAATCATGTTGTGTCACACACAAACAGAACAGCTATTTAGCTGCATTACATGATGCATAGTGCACATTGATTAAATGTGAAACAGTACATTAATCATGCTGGATGTGTGATTCCAGCTCCTCGGCTGCTTTTCCTCCACCGTAACATCCAAAGCCAGGCTCCAGTGGAAAAGCGCCTTCAGCAAACCGAAGGCAGCAACATTAAGAGAGATATCATGATTTTACTTCGCTGACAAAGAGACTCAGGGGGGACATCACTTTTAAGAACAATTACTTTGAGTAAAGCCAGAATAATGAATGAAGGCTGCTTAAGCGGCGGAAAGATTTCCCTCGATTTTCTTTATGGCCGCTAAATTGTTATCAGATTTCTCCTCCACCTTCTTTTAATTACCGTTATCCGAACGTCCCCGACGATAAACGTACAGACAAGAACGCCTTCGAGTTCAAAAGATCATTTTAATTTCTCCGCCGCGTCTCACCGGGCTCCGAGCGGTTACGTTCCTCCGCTTTCCCATTAAGCGGGAAAATTGCAGGTTTACGTCAGTGAGTCAACTTGGACCCAGCGAATATTCAGCAGGTTCGGGCGGTTCTCCACCCGGGTTCACCGCACGCCGTGGATCAGCTTTTCTAATCCACACATATGCTTTGGAAATCTTAACCACGTCTTTATACATTCCCCGTCTCTCTCTCTCTTTCTCCCGCTGACTGAACGCATGTTGCACATACCGGCTCTGCGTGACCAATAAAAATGTCAATGAATGTAACTGAACGGCGGCACAAAGCGACAGCTTTTAAGCTATGCAGCAGAAAACTTTAAAAGCATCTAATTCAGTTCCTTCAACACTGACAGTTTAATTTGTCTTATAATCACTCAGAGCAGTTAAGCTGCAGCTCACAATTGTTGAAATTGCCACAATTTACAAAGCCATGCTGTGTTACAGAAGTAGTCTTCATTGCATGAAGGTTTTTTTTTTTATCAACGGGGTTTGGCAAAGTATTTAAGTGCTGGAAATGTTCAAGTTTTCTTTTTTTTTAATATTTTTCTTTATTTTACATGATAAACCAACAAAAAGTAGTGAATAATTGGAAACTACAATTCTTTAAGAGTCTGAAAAGTGATTTTTCTTTTTTGCAATAGCAATTTCACCCTGAGACTCCTCAATAAATCCTGTGCCTAATTAGTTAAGAAGATCCACATGTGTGTTTTTAATCTCTAAATCCAGCTGTTCTGTGTTTGTCTCCGATGGTCAGGAGAACTTTAAAAGCACAAACCATCAACAAACACGGTGAAAACGGTGATAAAATCATCCAAAAAAGCAAAAAGATCAGGATGGAAGAATAATTTCGCAGCAAATAGCTGTTGTATCTTTGTAATTTCTACTAATGCAACAGGAAGTGAGACCTAGAATGTGAAATATTGCTCTCTACTGGCCTCAGTTTAATATAGACATCAATTAAAGACCTGCCACATCATCCTGCAGCAGCGCCGCCTGTTTCCTCGGCTCCCTCTGACTCTTTATCACAGCGCTTCAAACCGTTGTCAGATTCAGGCCCATCTTTCTCCCGCTCTCCCCAGCGCTCATTTCTTCTGTCTTAGATTCCTCATCCCTCAGCTCTGTAATTTTGTCTGCCTTTCCAGCCTTCTCTCTTTCTCCCTGTCTCTCTCTCTCTCTCTCTCTCTCTCTCGCTTTTTTCTGTTTTCATTTCATGCTTTGCTCCTATACAGTCTGAAAGCGAGAAAAAACACCACCTATGTGCAGTCAACCAGAAGTTTGCATAAGTAACAAATGCATTGCGACACATTCCCATTTTTTCTCACCAGCTTGTTTTATGTCAGTCAGAATGACCAACATTATTTCTGTTTGCTAAATGCCACAATAATGAAGGAGAGAATGTTGGATTTATGTATTATTGTCTTCAAAATCAGAAATTAATACACTTAAGACACTTAAAATAGAAGTCACTTTTTAACATATCAGGACGAAAAGATGAAGAAACATATTTCTTTCTTCAACATAAAAGAAAGAATAAGGGCATCAATGCGTAAATTTAAATAAATTTGCTGATTCAATCTTGCTGAAACTTTGCTTTTAAGTTGGTTTGTTTCATTTCAAGTGCACTAACACACTTTCTCTAAAATCTAGACCAAATTACGTTGAAGAATTTGTGTTTTTGCAGTGATGAAGTTCCTGTTTAACAGTTAAAACTATTTCATACGAACCATAACGGCTTCAAATTCAGTCAAAATAGAGAAATATCCTTCCAAATTCAGGCTTTTGGAAACATTTAGACCTTCCTATGAGCAAAACCGAAGTATGTTTGAACAATTGGGCAACTTTAACTGTCCAGGTGAGTTTTTTATTATTTGTGTTTAATTATTTGTGAACGCTGGTAGATTTATATAAATAAACTCTCATAATCCTGCCAAACGAGGACGTCTTGGGGGGTGGGAGGACATCCTTCATTAAATCTGAATTTTAAGTAGTACATGCTAGTTTTCCAGGAGTTACTGTCATTTTACCTTCTTTTTTCTTTTTTTTCTGCTGCACCATTAAAATCCGAGTTATATCTTTAGCCCCGTTTTGTTTTGAAGGACTGGGCTAAGGAGGAGTTCAGCGGCGGCTGCCCCGTCAATGTCATGGCTCCCGGTCTGCTATCGTTTTACCAGCCGAGCCTGAGGAAGCCCTGTGGCAGGTAATCACCCCGCTGATGACAAACATAATCACACCTCCAAGTCTTCCAAATGTCCCGTCATCTTTTGCACTCTCACTTGGACAAACCATGGAGAAGAAGAAGAAGAAAATCCTGAATCTTCCAAGTAATTTTTTTTTTTTTTGAGTTTATTATTTAATGAGATTCGCTGGTTGGTTGCTGACAGGTTGAGAGATAGTCAGTGTATTTCCTGGTTGTTTATTCTATTCTTATACCATTTTAATGCCTCCTCCACTCAAACACACGAGACATGAAGAGTGCCTTGAATTATAGCACGCGTGTCCAGATCAAAAAGAAAAAGGTCATCAGGAGGTTTATTCCTTGAAGAAAATGTCCCATAATCCGTTTCTAATGGCCTGTTCAAGGATGCACAGCACTGAGTAAACGAGAGCGACTGGAAGGTAAGGGGATTCGGGTAATGCATTTCCATAATGACATCCAGTCTACGGGGAGCAGGGGACGCTGGTTGCGTAACGTGACTGAAACGGCAGCGAGGGGATGGCGGCCCCTCATTGGCATTCTGTCCCTGCATGACAAATGAATCCCCAGAGATGTGCTACGACCTTGACCGCGTCCAGCTCAAGGAAGATACCTCATTTAATTGCTGGAGAAATGACGATATTAGTGCGGTTTGATTTGAGATCCTTTGTATCTCATTAGGGGCTACATTACGCTTTCTGTAATAAGCCTGATAGAGTCGGATGGTTTGTCAGGCTGCGTCGCTCTGTGAGATGTTTACAAAGAATGAAAGCACCTCTGGTTTCCCAAAGTAATTCTCCTAATCCTTGATTCGCAGTGACCCTGAGTTTAGACCCGCGGTAATGATGTTTCTTATTTCTGTTTTTTTAAAAAGATAAATCTACATTCACCAAGGTGAAACAGTGATTCACTTCACTGTTTCTTAGACGATGCAACGCAGGACAACTGGACCAAACATTTAGCTTTATACTGTAATGTTGGAGCAAGACCTGGAGAATCTCCTGTTAGTTTATAAATTATGGAGCACCAAGAACCAAATATGGAGAACCAAGATTTAGCTTTTTTGTCTTTCTTCTGGTTTTGTTGTTTGTATTTTGTTCTTTGAACTGCCTTGTTGCTGAAAATGTGCAACATAAATAAAATTACCTTTACCTTCTTCAAGTTTAGCAACACTATCCTAAATATTGAGGTATATTTGGGGTTTGAACTTTGGGAATAAAAGTTATTAATGTTGTTTGAGGGCGGTTTCAAGTCGTTTTAGTTATCTGGGCGTGGCTCTGGTTACAAAACTGAACATTTTTACTTCTGCTTCCAAAAAAAAAAAAAGAGGAATCACAGTTAATTGATGATTTAATAATTGAAGTGAATATTTTTTTTATATAAACCCAGGTTGGTTTGGATCTCTCAGGATAACTCGCATTCAAAGTCTTTTTTTCCTCATGTTTTTCTTTGAGTTAAAAATTTATTCAAGCCTGTATTCGAATAAATGAATTATTAGCATGTATACGACATTTATAACATATACGTAGACATTTACATCCACTTCACCTGTTTTAACTTCCCACGACCTCTTACAGAATATTTCCAGTTATCTCTGCCTTAATATCAAAACACTATCTGCAGCCTAAGATATTGTACCCAAGCTTAGAATAAATGTCTTCACAATATTCTTCCTCTACAAGGTTACAGCGCTGTGCTTTGAATACCAAGAACAAGAGCTTCGCTGGGCTACAAAATATGGGCAGGCCTTTACAGCGCATCAAAAATGTAAGAGTCGAGGTCTCCCAAGTGAACTGCAAGCAAAATGAAATACACTGAGCCAAGAGCTAAACAAAACTTATACATGGAACGGGCAACAGCTGCTAAATGTTGCACAAATCTTTTACAGCTTCTGGAATGAAAATTATTCAGTTTCTTGTACAATTTTCATGAAACACTTTCAGCACATTCTCTTCATGCCAACACGTTTGCTCCAAAACAAATGTAAAAGCAATTAAAGGGCGTTCGGTAATGATTTGTTCTCAGGCATGTGGAGAAGCAAAAATGGTGAAACAGTTTGGAAGAACGTTCAATGCAGCTGAAATGTCCAAATTTAATCATAAATTTACACAATTTAATTATCTGAAAAAGCAACAATCGTAGAAAATCCCGCTGCCAGTTTTTGACCTTAACTCCAAACGTGAAGCACGCCTGTTTCGAAGTGGCCTAGTCAAATTCAGGGCTTATCTGTAATATATTTTTCCACAACACTGTCATCATTTAGTCCAAAAGTCAAACATTTTCTTTCTAGTGCTAGTAATTAATCTGGCACCGTGAATGAAGAAGTGTCCAGTTTATCGGCACAATTTAACAATCTGGGCTCTAATGAATGAACAAAGAAACTTTCCTTAACTTTACAGCAAAAAGCAAGAGTCATCTTTTTCATGATATACCAAAACTCATAAGTACTTCAAAAATGTGTGTCTTTTCTTATGTTCTTGACCCATGGAGGTCACCATTTCTGAACATGCTTATGATGGGTTTTGGTCCAATCCACAGGAAGGCTAACTTCACCTGACTTGTTTAAAATATTGTGTTTCACTGGTGTCATTTTAGATACACTGTCTCATTGTCGGCTGTAATTTAAAAGAAAAAACAAAACAAAACAGGTCTGGATGCTTCCAACACAAAAAGAACATCAATGTCCAGCAGAACATCGGAGCCGAACAACAAAGATTTGTGCTCTCAACATTTCTCTCCAGAAGACTCTGAGTCATTTGTACGAGCAAATCAGACAAAGGCTCCAGTAGGTGATTGTTACCTTAGCGGCTAAACCCCGCTGCTGCCGGAGCGCCGTCATTCTTTGAATGGCATCATCTACCCACAATTCATTGCAGCGTGAACAACATGACGACATTCGTGTGACAATATTTTATTAAAATCCATAAAAATTAAAGGTTTAATTTTTCTCAGTCTATTGCTACAACTAATTGTTTATTCAGACTGAATACAGAATGAATGAATTTATTTTTCACAGCTGCGTGAAGGACATTGTATATAATTCTGTCTTTGGGGGCGTCGGGCAACCTGTGGAAGACTTTAACAAGCAGCGCATTGCAAAGAAAGCTTCTTAACATTTCTCCCAAAGTTCAAGGTGTTCTGTTGATGAAGTCCCTTGTTGAGCCTATTAGGAAATAAAAATGCTTACAAAAACATCCACACTGCAACTTGCTGACCATTTGTTTACATGGTCAGTCTGTGTTTTTATTCATCTTGATCCTGTTTTATACTCCTGTAGCGTTTCTCTTACATCCAGCTGCATCCGCAAAGCAGTTTGCAGCAGAGACCGCACCAGAAAATATAAATTAATCATAAAAGATGTTGGCCAGACGTTGTGGGGGTGGCTTTCGGGCTATAGGTTAGTTTTGTGGTCTTGTGTCGGTCTGCACCCGTGAGAATTAATTTGTCCCTTCCTTTACCTCTTCCCTTTAAATAATAAATCAAATGAATGTCCTCTTTTCCGTTCTGGCTACAGAGATGATGCATAAGCAAGAATAAAAGGCGTCCTCTTGTGTATTTGCAGCAAAACAATTCAGATTGTACACAAACACACATTGCTTAACGGCTGTAGAGTTAGCTGCAACAGTTGCTCACATGGGAAGCTGACTTGTGCTCTGAGTTAGACCAATCCAGTGTGGAGAGAGCCGGATTGGCTCCGTTTTGGGAAATGAGGTATAATGCTCTACAGAATGCATACAAATGATCTGCATATGATGAAAACAGTCACCTGTGAGAAAACCAACAGAGGCGCGGCTGCCAGCGTGCTGATGGAGGCAGCATGTTCCTGCCGCAGGGCATGTGAACCGCTCACCATCAGGGGGAAAGATTTTCCTTTTCATCGTCTGCTGTGTTTTTGCAGGTGGGAGAAAATATTTGGACCGCCGTTACTAAGTCATCACCGCTACATTTCGACTCGGGCGCTTTCTATTAAGCACTTTTAACAGGCTCTGACTGACTGGAGCCGACCTCAAAGGGAAATCAGTCGAGGCAAAACCATCATAAGAAGAATTGATTTCTGCTATAAAAACACGGAAACACCTTTGATTATATACCATCAGAGCAGAAAGTTCTGCGAAGGTCCAGACGGTCTTCAGCTTTATTCATTTTCACTTTATTAACTCCAAGTCATGCACAGAAAAGGGCAACTTCTCACCATTTTGCTTAACAACATACACTGACATAAACAACCTCAAAGCTCCTACAGTACTTTAATTTTAATTTCTTCCTGAGAAAATGTCCTTATTCTTTTAATAAAAACGATAGATTTGATTTTACTTGTGCTTTTAGTTACAGGAACAAAGAACTTCACTGAAAAATCATGAAGTGCTTCGTAATGATTCATAATGACGGGAATCAAAGAGGATTTGAGGAAGGACAAAGCCCTCAGCATGTGCACTAACTAACCTAAATACAACTGAAAGGGGAATGAATGAATAGAGATTTCTATTTAAAAAGTCATTCATCACCATTCAAAAGTGTTTATTGCCTTGGAAATGTAGATTTTGTGTCTTCAAAGCCACACTGCAATATATTCACTGGGATTTTATGAGTAGTGGAGAACAAGGATACATGGGTGGAAATGTGTATTTTTTCATCATAATCAAGAAACTGTTACCTTCAGTTGCTATAAAAATTCTCTATATACCAAACAACTTTGTGATTTCACATCTTGAAATTGGCCTCTGTCTCTTTAAGAAGCTTCTGCTCTTTCCGAGATTCAGTAGGTCATCACAACGTGTCTCTGTTGCGCCGTTTGCAAACATTTTTTTTAGCTTTGGGCTGAGAAGCAGTTTCTATGATAAGCTCAGGAGACATGCAGGTCCACCAAGTGTCTAATTGCTGCTGCCGCTAGTCTGGAGGGGCTGAGTGGGAAATTCAAAAATGTGGTTTCACCAGACGTTCAAGTGATCATTGGTCATTCACAAATGTTTTTCCAACCACATTTGAATTTAATTGGGTTAAATTCTTAACCCAGTTTTATTAATTTGAACATTTTCCTTAGATGTTTTTTCTGCTTTATGCCAATAATTTTAGCCTTCTTAACATCTTTTCCATGTTCATCCTTCCTCATGATTGTTTAAGAAAGGAGAAACTACTCATTGCATCAACTGGAAGATAGTTGTTTAGACACCATGAGTGACTTCAGTCTGAACTCAAAAGGAATAAAAATAAAAACAAAGCAACATTTTGCTGGACTTAACATTTCAGCAGTTTAAATGGAAAATGAGATTTCCTCAAATTACTACTTCCAACCTTTGTGCACTAAACATGTTTTAAAATAAGACAATGTCAGGTTTTTACTCCAAGTATCTGCTGTTTCTAGCATGAACTGGCTTCGTAGCAATAATTTATCTAACTTTGGGGGAAGTAAATCAACATTTCAAGCTGCTAATGGTCCCGCTGGACCCAGCCGGTTCTGTCACCAGCTAATTGGTCGCAAGTACGTATTGTTTCAGCCATTTGGCACAACAACAATTCAAACCAGGAAAAGATGGTTCACAGGTTTTACTCCAAGACAAAAGAGGATGTGCTTTTTGAAAAAATGAGGAAAATTAAGAATAATACTTGCTGTTCGCCTTTCTTTGTACAACCTTGACTTTCAGAGGAAGAGACTTTTTGCCCGGAGGGCAGAAGAAGGAGATGGGATGGTAAAGGTGGAGCATATTGTGTTATAGGTGGCACATTAATTAAAATAAAAAGAGAGATTTCTCTGCAGTAACAGAGCAGCAGAGGATGTATGAAGTGGATAATGACTGATTTGGTGGGTTTTGCTTATAGCATCTCCATCTGGGCATATATAATGTGTGTGTGTGTGTGTGTGTGTGTGTGTGTGTGTGTGTGTGGGGGGGGGGTGTGTGTGTGTGTGTGTGTGTGCGTGTGTGTGTGTGTGTGTGTGTTGCATGCTGCTGTATGTTTTACACTGCATGCGATTGCATGGTCGAGGTGCAAGGATCAATTAGAAATATCAACACCTTGTCAGTATTGATACTAGTGTAGTAAAATTGATGCTTTTTCCTTTTGAATTTCTTCATTTTTCTATTGTAGTTTGTCAAATCTACCGCAGAAAAGGTTTTGTTTTGCTCTTCAGTCGTAATTTTTTGCTTTTTGTTTAAAAAATAATGCCTAAAAATGTTGCTATGTTGTTAAATAGTTTTGCAGAAGCCTATAAAGTCTGCTGTCGGCAGTGTGTTCATGTTTGCGGCTCTCCATCTGCAGCGGCATCGACACCAAACCCGAGTAGAGCCATGTAGAAGCTGCAGCAGCATATTCTGCTTTCCTGCTCTGAACAAACGTCCTAATTAGTTGAGAATGTTGAACACAACTAATAAAGAGCAAAGTTAGTGACCGTATCAAACGTTTGCAGTTGCTCTAGTTCTGTGTCACGATTTTTGAACGTTTCCGTCTGAACTGTGTTTCTGCAAAGTAGGTTAATTTGAGATTCAAATCTGGCCTCAGGTGTAAACATGTGTGTGATTTTCTGCAGAATTGACCTGTAAAAGACAGATGGTAATTAGTCTCAGCTACATTAATCTGGCCTCGCCTTCGTCAACAGCTGTTGTTGTTTTTATTTTATTGAAAGTGATGCGTCTGCAAATAAATCCAGCTGATTTAAAGAATTGTTACGTTTAATGGTTCCACAGCAACTTGAATCTGTTTTTCTTTTATTGTGCTTCTAAATTACAAATAACCCTAAAATGATGCTAATACTTTCATTTGAGGTTGGATATATTTAGATGTTGATTCTGAACGTGCTGATTTGAATGTAAAAGCAAAACGCTTTGTGACGATTTAAGGACGTTTTTGGGTTTACAGGATCCACTGGGCCGGCACTGAGACCGCCACCCGATGGTGCGGCTACATGAGCGGCGCCGTGCAGGCGGGGCAGCGGGCCGCTCTGGAGGTTCTGGCTGAAGTCTGCCATGTTGTCCTGACAGCGGAGGAGCAGGAATCTCTGATCCAGGGTCAAACTGTCCACCGTCCCCCAAAGCCAACGGCGCTGTCCGCCCTCCTCAAGAGGCTCACGAGGAAGTCCGTGTTGATACAGGCGCTGACGATAAGTGCTGCTCTGCTGCTGGTTCGGAAGCAAAACGTTCTGATGAAGATAAAAACTTACGTAGGTACTTTCTAAACTATGAAGCGATACTGTAAGATCATGTTCAGGAGAAATGTCCGACATGGTGTTTATAAAACTTCTCAAATCCAATCTGAGGGATAAACACTTCGTCAGATTAACAGAAGAACAAAATAATGAGTTTATTTTTAATCAATACTTCAAATAAATATTTAAATAAATAGAATGCAGCTTTTGAAGCTGAGATAGCTAGCCACAATGCTACTTCACATGTTAACAAAAGGCGTTTGCAAAGCAGCCAATCAAGAGGCACCAGTCTCTGTCCTTGGTGCTGATTGGCTGGAAGAGCTTAGATAAGGAAAACCATAGATTTCAGTTTCTTCAGTAGAAACTCTGTGTATTAATGCATTTTCAGGTGTGTTTAGAGTTTAAATGATCAAAATAGGAAGTTCTCAGCGTTTAAAAAGAGGGTTTAAAAGAGGCGGCTGTAAAATATGATTTAAGAAACACACCGACTTTCTGCCACTTCTGAGTTTATGGATTTTAATTCACATCGTCGCCTTACTATTTTCATTTGTTTACTTGCTTCACACCAGTTAATTTAATCTTTTTTCTTATGCTATTTTACCATGTTTGATTTGATTTTTGCTGTTCATTACCTTTGTGCCACCAATATTGACTTTAAACCATCCAAACAGTAATTCAGTAATAAGAAAATAATCAAAACTGCTATAATTTAAAAAGCCTTTATAACTTAAAAGCCTAAGAAAGTTTCCAGAAGCTGAATGGAAAGAAATTTAATAGATATTTTTAACTTCAGTCTAATATAGAAAAGGCTTTTATAACCTTTCAAATAAAATATCCATGTTTATTTAGATATTTTGAGCACAAACATTAGCAGATCTCTAAGAATCTGTTTCCAGCATCACCTGCACCAGCATGCAGGTTTGCACAGCAGCATGTCTCAGGTCTGGCGTTAGCATCTTAGCGTTCATGTTGGGTTTAAAGCTGAAAAAAGCAGCTTGTATCGACCTTATAAAACAGAACAGAGGGCACCGAAACAGGAACTGTATCAAACTGAGTCAGAAACCAGCCGCTTCACCTTTAATGAGCTTATAGGTGACATTGTCTTGACATTTCAAGCTTATAATTCACTTTCCTTGAGAAAACACAGATACACACTCATTGATGTCCAATTGCATTCAAATTCAAGGTTCATACAGTCATTATGAATAATTAAAGCTAATTAAAGTGTAATGCCTCAATGTTGTGCTAAGACTGATCAACTCTGGAGATTTAAAGTAGGTTAATTACACTTTTTAGCATGACATTGGTTATTAAATAATAATTAATAAATGTCCTAATCCAGCCATGCATCTCTTCTCCAATAAACCAGAACAACATGAATGATTTGTTCCTGACTTAAAATTCAGCCGTTTTATTCTCATGAATTTAAAGAAGGGATTCATGTAAAATTTGTACTAAATTAATTGTAAATCTTTTTTTTTTTTTTTTACGCTTTTCTTCACAATTTCTACTCAAAATAAAATTAAATGATTGCAATCTTTTGGATTCTCTCATTATTTTCATGCAAAAAATAAAAAATGGCAGAAATCCTTGAGATAATCTTCTCATAGTTTGGTTTGAAACCACCTCAGATTGCTCGTGTTTGAACGGGTTTACGGAGAGACGACAGAGCCCAACGCGGCTTCGCAAATTGCCATAAAACCTCCATGAGCGGCTTGGAGCGCAGCCACGGGTCCATTTGTGCGGCTTCAAAACACCAGCAGATATTTGAATGAGTGTAAGATGGATTAACTCGTCACGCAGTAATAACATCTCCGGCTAAGTGATTTAATCAATATTACTAGATTGCGCAGTCGATTGAAAGGATTTTTGTCAGCCCGTATGTCTCCTCTCGAGAGCAACTCAAAAGCTCACTAATCACCATGAACCACGGATCGCTATTTGTCTGTTTTCACTGGTTTGGGCTTCATTGAGAGCCTCTGAAGGATAGATATCATCTCAGAAGTTATTTGATTGGTTTGAAAACGGAAAACAATGGAAACAAAATACACTCATTGCTTTTTTTGACTTGACCCTGAAAGACTTTTCCCCTCATCCCAAAACCCAGCTTAACTGGAAACGTCAAGACAACAGTTGCGTTCTTAAATGTGATTTTATCAATCAAGTCAAAGCAGTTTTCATGTGAATAATACACCAGCATGAAGAAATGTTCAGTATTATTTCATTTGAAGGCGTACTAATCGAGTGCAGAGACAGTTACTCATTAAAATTTTAACAGTTTCTTATTGGCAGAGGCGGTCCTAATCTTTTTGGCACCCTGGGCGAACCACCTTTCTTAATAATTATGTCAGCATTATTAAGCTGGCATACTGTAAATCACTGTACATCCAGACTGTGATCAATATTAACATTTACTACATTTTAATGCCTAAGGACTTTAGCACATAAACAAATAACCTGTAAACCTTAACTTGAATAATTAACTTTAGCACTTTAGAAAATACTTTTCCTTCTCACGCTGAATAAAACACACAAACCTCTGCTGGTGTTGGGGAAACCAATCTGTTCCACAGTTCAACCTGCCTGCATGCCTTCAAGACAATACCCTGGGCAAACTGACCCACCTCTCCTGCCAGGCACTGAGGAGGGCAAATTAACCCACGAGTGAAACGATGTGATTTATAAACTCTCTCTACATTTTCAGGGAACATTTCTGAGTGCTTGGTTGACCTCTGACCTGACTTGATAACTGATTTGACCCTTTTTAGGATAAAATGCACTAATAAATTTTTCAAACACTTTCGAAGGCTAACTTTGAAAGGCTTTATAGAAAAGAAGAGCGTTTAGCTTTTCATACAGCCACATTTAGCTCCAGCAGGCGGCCTCCATATGACTCCTTCAGATAGATAGATATAGATATATAGAAGCAACATCTTCTGTAATGTCTGCAAGTAAAGTTGCTGTAATTACTGTGGCCTCTGTAAACAACAATCAAAGCGCTTGTGTTAGAGTTTGCCCTCAGGCTGCAGCACCGTCTTTAAAAATTCATCCTTTGCGGTGGAGGGTAATCAGTGTTTGTGACCATAAACAACTCCTTTAACAGATTACACATGCAGCCCATTTCGTAAAAGCTGCAGATTCTTCTTTTGTGCCATGTTTTCTTTTTTCTTTTTTTTTTTTACTTTCATCCAGACATGACAGTCTTCTAAAACGAGTCTCTCTTTTGCAGTCCTTGCAAAACTGGATGAAGTATTGTTTTTAATTTGTGTCAGAGTTATGCCAGCGAAGCAAAGCTGCAACTCCAGTCGTTTATTTCACATTGCATTTCGCATTGTTTTCATATTTCACGGAAGTTTTCTTGTTATGAGTGCATCTAAACTGGTAATTATTTACACAAAATATTAACAAATCTATGTAGGTTCTCCATCCATATCCATCACAGAAACATTATGGATTTGTCTTTTACATTATTTGTGATTAATAAAAATCTGAAAGTGAGTTTTTAGTCCCTCTCAGTCGGTACTTTGTAGAATAACAAAATAAAACACAAACTGCTCAGTTTCAGAAACATATTTTGTCAATAGAAGGTAATTAGGGTTTTAACAAAAATGTGAGTCAAAGCAATCAGATAAAATCATGTTTTTTAGAGATAAAATAAAATCATTTTTAATAACGGAAGAAAATAAGAAAACCCACATTAGCTTCATTTCTATTTTTCATTTAATCCAGCTGTGGTCTTATGGTGATGCTCAGGAGGAGCGCTGCAGATGTCACGGTCGGACAGAGGCGAAGTGAGGTTGTCCCGTCAGACCGTCAGTTCCCAAAACTGCAACGGGTCACACACTGACCCTTTCTTTGTTGAGAGTACAGTATTGATTATTTTAAATCGACAGCAGGTGACTAATATGACAAATATGTGATTTTGTTCTGGATGCAAGAGAAAAATCTAAAATAATGCTGGCCTACACTTTTTTTCTCTGCTGAAAATGTTTTGTTTTTTTAAGTGGGCTTGGCCTAAAATGTTGGAGAGTCACTACATTAAGCAACAAAATCAGGTAAAGTATGACCTTAGATAAGAAAGCATTTACCACCTACATGGCTTCATTTACTCTTTGTACAGCTGCTGTATTTCTCTGCAGCTTTACATTCTTCCAGCTGAAAAGCTCTGTTGTGGTTTTATGCTGTCTCTTTTAGCATTAAACAGTCTCCAACACCCACTGCCTGGCGAACAGCAGCCTGACTTCATTGCTTTTTGGTCAACAGAGTCAAGGCTGAGTCATAAAAAGCGCCGTCATCTCCAGCACCATTTTTAACAAATCCCATTTCGACCTGGGGGTCAAACACAGGACAACCAATGAGCAACAAGGTGCACAAAGCTGTTCGGCTGCCGGGCATTCAGAGGAACTCAGAGAGAAGCCCATCTCTGATATAAACAACACACGTTGCCTGAGAAGCCGCGGCTCCGTGGAGCAACACTAATACCTTCGCCATCTGGTACCAAGGACGGCGACTCGTAGACAAAACATGGGAGTAAACAAGCCCAGTGCGTGTTCGCGATTCAGAAGTGAATCTGTCCTAGAGCGAGAGCGAAATAATAGAGTTGGATGAAAACAAGCTTCACTCACCCTGAAAATAGCTGAAGGCGCGTGATGTCTGAGCGTAACTGTGTGAAGATAACATCTTTCCCCTCATTAGCAGAGTTACTGTAACTTCTCTGCTTCATTTGCTTGTATGACACAAATATTCTACAGAAAGATGGAGCCAGAGTGACCAGAAAAGCTGGAAACTTGTCACTTGTTTCATTAAAGCTGCAGTAAGTAACTTTTACATTAGTTTATTTTTTTATATATTTGGTAAAACTGACGCTATGTCATGACTTCATAATACATAAAATTTGAGAAAAAGTTAAATTTCTCTATTTTCTGCCATTTGCGATAAAGGTTTTTGGATCAATCCAAAATATTGATGCCAAGTTGATGATATCAATACTTTAGTTTCTTGACGATGACACTGTAAAAATATTTTTGCTTTGATTTCATTTCATTTCATTCAAATGACGATTTTTTTTGCACTTATTTAGGAAACGCTGCAACACATTTGCTCATACAAAAGTATTCTGTCCACACCTTTATACGTCAATTGAATTTTTTCCTGGGTTTCAACAACGTAAGTCGCAGGAAAAACCATGAAAACGCCTCAGAGTTCAAAGTTTGGTGATGTGCCGACGGACGTAAAGGTCCAATTTTCCCAGAAGCACAACACAACTGCAGCTTTAAAAACAGATAACTGCGAGGTTCAGGGAAGTAGATCTGTGTGTGGGAAATGTTTGAGTGTTTCTTGGTGTTGAAACCTGATGCATAAAGTGGGGTTGTCGTCAGTTGCTACGGCAACGACTTACATACAGTGTAGCTGACACAGAGAGCAGGGGAAAAAATGGTTTTTGAGTTGTTGTTTAATGTTTTTTCTGCTGTATTTTCCCTTTCCTGTGGCAGATCAACATAAATCAGGTTTCATTTAGTTAACGGAATGGTTTCACTGAGGCAGCGCGGCTATGAACAGCATGCAAAAGAATCGTCTCTCTGCCCTCCAGCGTTGTGACCTGCATGTTATTACAAGCAATAACATGCAGGGAGTTCAAAGCTTGAAAACGTGATATTCTCCTTTCAGAGCCGTATGTTTGCTTTTACCTTTACTTTGCCTCTTTTTTTGTTCCATCTATATACTTCGGCTTGTCTCTCTTTTCTGCTGGCGTACCTGAATTCAGGGATAATAAATTATGTCTAAAAGATGCATATAATGTGCTTGAGTATGACCTTCGACATCAGGCTTTTTATTAATTAAAGCTTCATCTTACCTCAGGTTTTTATGACAACATGTCTTAAAATTGTTATTAAATGTTGAAGGAAAACGTGAAGATGTCTTGGAGACGTTTTAATTGACAGTGAGGAACAATTGTGAGATATAAAAAGTGCCAGGCTGAATGGAACGGCAGTCGAAACAATTCACAGACAATCTGTTATTTTTGGAAGCCTGAGGTTTGAATCTTTTATTTTTAGCGCTCTTGTCTTTAGTTTCAACATCAGAATTGTAATAAAATGTGAACTATGTCTGGTTCAATCCACCGCCTTCTGATAACCACGTTTTGCTTGAAAATGTTATGTTAAAAAGGACAGAAGATATGCACAAGGGCATTTTGAATTGGTAAAAATTAAAAGACGCACACAAAATAAAGCGTTTGGTTTTGGTCTGGTCCAGGTATCTTCTCCTCTCTTACCAAAGTAAAGGTGCAACCTTCAGTTCAAATTAAGTTATTTGACTTAAACAGAGTTTAAAACGACACACTTTAGATCAAGATCAACATGAACATTGAAATAATTCATCAAAAGTGACAAAAAAAATACATTGAACTGAGTTGTGAAAGATCTAAACAGAAGCTACTGTTTTGTTTTTGTTTTGTTTTTTTACTATTTCTTAAAATAATAATAATAATAAATGTTACAGAAGTTACTATGAGGTCAATGAGCCCAGTGAAGCTGCTCTAGTCATTTAAATTAGAAGAATTTTAATATAACAGAGTTCAGCAAAATCAATTATTCCCTTTTTTCTTTCCTGTTTCTAATTTGCCAACATATCAAAGCCGTTCGCACCTCAAGAAACTAAATAAACACGAATGAATCGATTCAAAATCTTTTCTTTGGAGAAAAATAAAAACAAGTGTAAGGATTTGCATTTTTTTCCTTATAAAAGACAACTAAATATTCAGAGATGAAGAAATTGCTATAAAATCCATATTATTGAGGCTGCAATTGTTTCAGATCAACAACTTCTGACTGAGAACATTTTATGTTCAGTTAAATAACATAAATAACTTAAAAATAATGTCACCCTGTGGGCTGGAGAGACTTCAACTGCCTTGCTGCATGAAATACAAAGATGCTACTTTTTTAATGACAAACACTGTATTTTACAGAAACAAAAGCATTTCTCTGAAGTTCAGTCAGAAATGCATCTTGTACCGTCTTTGAACTTTCTTCCTTTTGCAAACCTAAAAAAGAAAAAGACATTTGAGGATACATTGACTTTTTTATTATTGATGCTCATCCTCTCAGTAAACCTGGGTGAGAGGAACATATATTTTTCAGTGGATCATCATGAACAGTGTTGAATATGAAAGGGTGAATAAAAGTTCATGCACACTTCAAGTTCTGCAATTTAGAAAAGAAGCATCTAATTGAAATTGAGACTTTATAATTAATTTTATTTGTTGTTTCTGATGTTTTTTCATTTTGGACATTTATTATTATTATTATTATTATTATTATTGTTTATCACAACAAGATCTGGGATAATTTCTCTTCCAACAAAATTTGTTGTGATTGTAGCAACAGATGTGTTTTAGATTTAGAAGTTGGATAAAATTAGACGTATTTTATCATCAGAATGTGCATCATCCATGCGTCAGATCGGCCTAATTCTCATCATCCTTTGTACATTTTCTCTCTGCTTTCCAAACCGAACATTTCAGTGGCAACACAAAACTCTTAATTCCACTATCAAGTTGCATAATCCGCTAACAGTCGGGCTGCTTTGCTCCATAAAGCTCTGAGGAGGAGAAAAGCCTGAGAACTCCTCAGAAAGTTGTTACATAAGTATTTGGACTCAAACTGGCTTATTTCACATCCTCCCTCTGCCAAATAAGGGTTTTCCCAAGAAAGAGGTTTAGCATCTGCAAAGATCATGAGATTTGCAACAAGATGGTGAGAAAAAGCAGCTCCTTCTTTCATAGCTTGTAGCAGAAGGTGTCTGACGAGTGTTGGTGTGAAAATGCTTGGCGTAATCATCTTTATCAGTCATACATTGATTAGAAAATGATGAGGAAAACCATCTTTGGAATAGGGTTAGGGTTAGGGTTAGGGTTAGCCTAACCCTAAGCAAAAACACCCTGCTCTATTTTGTATGTAATCATAAATGTCACTTTAAATGTTCAAAGATATACACATTTAAAGAGCCTCAGTGAAAACATGTTTTCTTAACGTTTTGGTGCAAAAACCTAATTTTGCAGCCAAATGTTTGTGCAACCAGCTGATTGGTTGAATTCCCAAGAGTCCCAAGAAGACAATTGATGCCAAGATGGCTTCCACTGTGCACTTTATTGCATATTGAAGTATACTTGGCACGTGAACCATTAAAAAAGCTTTTTAAAGGGATTTCTGGTATTTAAGGGAGCTGTGAATACTCTCTGCTTACCCATAATGCTTTCTGGCTTTCTTGATTCTTGACCAGGACTGAACTGCTGCCCTCTGCCACAAAAAAATCCTCGTCTTTCCAGCTGAGAATGATGATCTCATCACGCAGTGACGTAAATTAGCACCATTTTTCCACTTCCAGTAATAAACCAAACAATCGAGAATTTGGTCAGCCGTATGTTAGAGTGACCATTAGAAACCAATTTCAGATATTTACAACAAAAGACTGATAAATAACCCAGTATGCACTCCTTCCCATGAATATGTTGTTTGCTCTCCTTCATCATCAAACGTCTCATGAACCTAAAACTATTTTAGTGGCAGAAACATCAATACTGTATAATTGGGTTGTTGGGGACCCATAATTTTTCTATCAACCTTCCCTTTTGAAGTGAGCTGGAAAAGGCTTATTTCCATTTTGTGGAGCCTTTGAGCCTCAAATATGATTAAATTTATCCATCAAGTTCAACAGCAATGTCAGAGGTTCAGTAAGTTATTATCTGTGTGAAGCAATCGTTTGTTTTCTCAACCATATTTTCCTCCTTCAGCATCTTTGATGACAATTTTCCTTCTTATATTTCAAATCTTTTGCAGCGTTCAGCAGCACCTTTAAATTATCCCAGAGTGAAAACTCAATTTGGTCAAATTACTTTTTTCTCCTTTGACTATTTCTTTGGTACAGAGTTCAGGATGTCATCAATTTTCAGTGCTTAATATTTTCATGTCATCTTAAATTTGCTCTCAAGGACAAATTCTTTCAAAGCCATTTTAGCTTAATTTAATATTCTATTAGCAAAACACGTCATCTCCATGTCCTTGTATCTCTGAATCAGTTCAGTTCAATACAGGCAAGTATTTTTGACAAATTATTGGAAGAAACACTCAAACTTAACCGTATACCAGAAAACAACAGGAATGCTTTAAGATGATTCAAAATTAATTACAAAGCAAACCTGGATGGTCACTTAAACTCATGCGCTAAGATTCGCTAAGAAGCTAAAGCTTGCTAACTTTAACCATCAATTAAGACATATTTTTTAATCACTGTGATAAGAAATCATGAGAGAGTTGGACTTTTGACAGCAAATTCTCTTCTGTAATTACAAGTATCCACATATGATTAAGATCCGTATCTTATTTTGACATTTAAATTGCTTCCCTGGCTTCGGTCATTAATGCACACTTACGCTTACTTTTAATTAAAACGGATTGTGTCATTTAGTTAAACGGCTCTCAATCTCGCCTGCGTTGCATCTGATCGTAGCCGTTAAGTTATTAGAGTCCTCATAACCTAAAAGGCCTCCGCATCAGTTTGTATATGTGCAAAGGAAATCCTCTCTTTTGGTTTAATGAATCAAATTTTTTAGTTCTTACGCTCCTGGAGTGCTACTTCCTTGGGGCTAAAGAAGAAAAGCCATCTGGCTTGTTATTCGTGCAAAATCTGAACTACAGCATCTGTTTTGGTGTGAGGGTACATTAGCGCTCATGACATGGGGAGAAAAAACATATGTTAATGCAAAAACAAACAAATTGATGCAAATTATGTTGTCATCCACAACGTTGTAGTATAAAAGGCCAGGCGGGTGTTCCACTGACGGCCCTTTGTTTTTGAAAGTATTTACTTCTTTCACCAAATGTTTTACGTTTTGAGGAATATCAAAACTAAAAATCACGATGTTATGTACGGAGCTAAATTGGGGTCATAAATTTTGTTCAAACTGAAAAAAGATGGGCTCACAAAAGGACTCAAACTTTTTCTAAAACTAATTTAAAAATAAAAATTATTTTTTTTTTTAGAATTGGCTGAAAAAACAAATTTTTTTTACATTGCATTTTAATTACAACTGACTTAAATTTAAAAAAAAAAAAAAAAAACTACATTTTTTTGATCTTTTGAGCTTTACCTGTATCTAAATGTGCCAATAATATGAATAATTTAGGTAATTATTTATTAATTAATTATTCAGCTGATTCTTTTTTTTTTTTTTTACAAGACAAACTTCAGCTGAAATTTATTTTAACCGAACAAACGATAACTTACCTTGAATATATTCCACATAAATCTTCATAAAGTCTTGGGAACGGCCATTCTTTCGCTCAAGCAGGCAGAAACGGTCATCTGCTGCCGGCTGACAGCGCCACGGATGTAATTCCATAAAAAGGAACGTTCCGCTCCAAGGCTCGGGTCTGAGGAAGGCGTTAGATAATTATCAGCTGCCGCCAAGCCGTGCAGCCTGCTGCTTCCTCTCAGGTGGATTATATAGTTTGGATTTATCTTTTCCAGTTCATGGTGCCGCAGATAACGTTTCCCCTGCAGCGGATGCTGTTGCTTTTGTCGAGGCCATATAGAGGCTAGTGATGATGGTTCGAAGATAATTGATACAGTAACGTTGCTTTATCGTGATTCAACCAGCTACATTATCTGTCTTAACCTTATCTTTTCAGTGAGAAGTTCCTATCTGATTTCTTTATTGCTTCTGATATGGTACATTAAAACAAAAATAAACGTGACTGGATAAATCTAAAGCTAACAGAGCAGCAGTTGGTTCGAGATGATCACCGCATGAACCTTTCTGTCCGTGTTTTCGGAGCAGATGGAGGAAGCAGATGATCTGATGAACAGCTCTCCCGTCATGTGACCGTTTTTTAAAAAAACGCTTGCAGAAGGGGTAGCCGTTTGTCCTCTCCTGAAATATCAGGTCTGATAGAGGTGGGTTTTGGATAAAGTGGGATCTGCGCTCTAAAAATGGAGATGTTTTGAAGACGTGACCAGAAATGGCACCAACCTGGAGTGCTGCAGCAAATTTCTGCGGCTTCCATAAAAAGAATGAAGCGGTTGTGAGTCAGCTGCAGAGATGTTGGGTGAAGTTATTAGAGGAGCATTTTGTTTGAAGCAAAGGCCAGCAGGAGGAGGAGGAGGAGGAGGAGGAACACGGGGAATCGAAACGGGTTGCTTTTTTCCCTGCCAATCAGAAAAACCTTCCAGGAGATAAAACAATTTACATCAAGGTTCGCCTCCTCTTCCCACAAAGTCTGGAGGAAGTTGGACATTTTTTCTGCCGACTTACTTTTTGTTCGTCTCAATTTTTTACTAATAAACTTCTGTTATCTGTCCTGCAATTACCATGTTAACTTCAAAGTCCCTGGCGCGTCATAAATCGTGCTTTTGTTGTCTTCCAAGAGTCGTCGGATGAAGATGATATCTCGGTCGCTTTGTTTACAGCGTCGCAGGAGCGTCTCGATGAATCTTAAATCAGTTTGTTTTCATTTTTAGTGAAAACATCTTCTTCCTGGGGTCTATCTGTGCGAGTATTGTGGGCTGCCAACTGTTTGGACTCAGGTCAACTGGGAGCCTAAACGTCATGAATTATGCATGAGGTCGGCTCACGGGGAGACAACAGCGCTGTCTGTGCTGCCGCGGCTCAGCCACACTGATTTGCAGAGATCATAGGAAACAGCGGAGGATAAGACAGATACAGGAGGAGGGAGGCGGACGGAAACACGAGGAGATAAAAGGCGCACGTTGGGAAATATCTGAAGCTCAGGTTCATTCCACTTGTAAGAAAGAAGAAACTCTTTTTCTCCCTACAAAGCCGGCGTCCCATGAAAATGTCTAATTCTGTGTTTCAGTAACTTGTTGCGTTACCTGCTTTTTGTTAAGGCTTCAAAACTAAAAATATTTGTGGAAACAAGAGTCATTCAGTCATTTAAAGTGAATTCTCACGTATTGATTGAGATGTGTTTTCCTTTCTGCAAGAATATAAAACTTTTACCGGGCATGTCTGCTCTCGTTCATCAAAATACAGGAGCTCGTTTTATGTCAGTAATTCATCAATATTGATGAAAAATCTAGTTTCTAGTTCCACTGGTAGATAAATGTACTTTTAACCAGACGATTTCCTCATGTTCTCAATGAAATATTCTGCTAATGGAATTAGAACTGGGTTGCTAGGTGACAGGCTGGGCTTGGCTGGGGTTGCTAGGCAACGAGAAGCGGAACATTCTGCCACTGGAACTCGAAAAAAAAAATCTTATCAACTAGTTTTGGTTTGGCTTCGGCTGCAAAATTAGACAGAAATGTTATTTTAAGTCAATAATCCCTTGATATTGATGAAATATCAAGGGATCAATATCAATATCATCAATATCAAGGGATTATTGACTTAAAATAACATTTCTGTCTAATTTTGCAGTCGAAGCCAAACCAAAACTAGTTGATAAGATTTTTTTTTTTTTGCTCATTTCCAACTTATTGGCTCAGAAAAACTAGTTTTACGTGACTTAAATAATCTTTAAGTGAAATTAATTTCCTTTAATTCAATGAGACCAACAGAGTTGACACGAAAAGTTGTGTTCAAGGCCACCGTTTCTGAGAACAATGCAAAATATTCACTCCTCTGCTTTCACTCAAATGGAAATGAGTCATTTTTCCTGGAGCACATTCATGAGGTCAGACACTGATGTTGGACAGTCTTTCATCCCACATCCAGAGGCGTTCGTTATTCCTGTGTCAACTTTCTAATTTCTATTTTCGTGGATGCAGTTTGTCAGTCATGGAGCTCTGTACGCTTTGTGGCTAAGCTAATGTCAAGGCGACCGTCATGTACCAGGATCTGAAGCTTTTCCTATGATTTTATGTAAATTTGCTGTTATTTTTAGCTACCTCTCATGATTATTCTCGTAAAATTATGACCATCATGCTCAGTCGCTGAATTTTTATGACGCAAGTAAAAAAAAAAAAAACCTGAATCATTCAGCATTACTTTTTATTACGGATACTTCAGGGTCACAAATTTTCCACTGAGCTAAATTTCTATCAAAGCACTTTGCAGCAAAAGTCAAAGAAATCCATTTATGGTGTTGCTCCAGTGGGGGAGCAGAACTTTATAACCTTGACACAAACATTAAGCTTCTGTCTGGCTTTTTAAAGTACTTTCAGCTGCAACTCCTGCAGTCTGACAGACCTGCAATAAAATGTACTTTTATTACACATTTCATAGAAAATGTCCAGGGTTTTATAGCCAGCTGAGTCTGAAAGTGCAGCCATTTGCTCAGGTAGATGGCAAATCATGGCAAATTCTCTTCAGTAGCGTCGGTGAGGTGATAGTTAAAGAGCTCAACGATGGGGAGAGGAAAGAGCAGAGAGAAATGATTTTATGAAATTAAGAAACTCAAGAGGAAACTATTCCCGTTTTCCACATCACAAGCACAAACTTTTGTTCATTTTATGCAATAAATCAACTCAAAGTTGCAGCGTGTTTCTGTTTTCAGATGATATATTGGAAATGTTTGTTTTATTTTGGGGTATTAGAGTAGAGGAGGATTAACTTTTCACATCTTATTTTCCTTCCACTTCACAAACGCCTTTTTGGTTTTGAAAACAAAAATGTAATTACGAGAATAAAGTCAAAGTTATACAGGAATAAAGTTGAAATAATATCAAAATAAAGTCATAATTTTATGTTATTCTCATATTTCAACTTTATTCTTATAAATAATGACATTGCTCTCATTATTTTTACGATTCGTACGACTTTATTTTTGTAACATTACGACTTTTGTGTTATTTCAACTTTATTCTCATATTTTGATTATTCATGACTTCATTCTTGTAACAACTGTTTGACTTTTTTCTTGCATTATTTCCACTTTATTCTTATGTTACTTTATTTTCGTAATACTGCAACATTCTACTTTATTCTCATTTTTCTTTTACTTTATTCTTGCAAATCTGTTTTTTTCTCTTTTTTGACTGTTTAAATGACTATTTTTGTAACATCAGCACTTTTGTATTATTTCAACTTATTCTTGCAATAACATGAATATTCATGCGACTTTATTCTTGTACAACTTTATTTTCATAAAGCTGGTTTATTTCTGCATGACTTTGTTTTTGCAATGCTATGACATTCTTCGGATATTTTGAATTTATTCTCATAGTTTTTAGGACATTCTTGTAGCTTTATGTGTCACACTCTAATATTTATTGTTGGAAAAGCACGTGAAAAAACCAGCACAACCTAAAAGGTGTGAATACTTTCGCAATGCACTGTGGGTGCAAAGAGGGAGAGGGCGCCGGACAGATCGGCCATCTGGAGCCGCGAGCCGACAGCTTGACGTGTCCCAAGAACAGCAAACACGGAGCAAACGATCCGAGCGCGGCTCCCGACTGCGACCCGCAACACGGAACACGGGGAGCGTAATTAGAGGGGCCCGCCACGAACAGACCGCTCGAACAGAGATCAATGTCCTGCTCTCTAAATTAATGAGGCTAATGTGGATTTGACAGCCTCTTCATGGGAGATCTGCGTGGAAAACCCGACGAGAGAATGAAGGAGAGAGAGAGAGAGAGAGAGAGAGAGAGAGAGAGAGAGAGAGAGAGAACAGAGACGTGCAGATCTTTGACACACAAGAGGATCAATGGAGGCTTTTTTAATTTGACCCATTACTATTGCTCACCAGTAAAGTCATCATTTTAATTATAAAACATACTGTTGAAAGTGAACAAAGAATACCGCAACAAATCCAAATGGGGAGAGAAGAAGAAGAAGAAGAGATTTACATTAAAAAAGTATTATTATTCTTGTGTAGAAAGAGTTACAGGTAAAACAATCCACAACTCAGTGGGTTTCAAATACAATAAAAACCAAAGAAATAAGGAGAAACACAAGCCCACGCAGAACCGTGCACAGCAACATGATGCAGTCCGTTTAAGGGAGAGCAGGGTGATTGTTTCTGAAGAAAGCATGACTTTTTTTTTTTTTCTTTCATTATTTTTATTCTGGTTTAAGAAAAAGTTTTACGATGTAAAGCAGTGCTGAGAGTTTTCTTTCCGACAAGATCTTCCTGCCGCTGCAAGGTCGTTTATTCACAAAGACACACGCTGCACACATGATGGGAAGAAAAGAGGGGAGAGAACAGAAAGAAAAGGGGATTTGAGGCTTTTTAAATATTTAATCTGAAAAGAAAACAAATACCAGATTTGTTGTGAACTATCGGTGCATCTTATTTGAAGTTTGTTTATTTCAGACATTTCAAGCTTTTATTTCTGCTGATTTTGATAAATAAGCCTTATGACTAATTCATTTTGACGTTATTACAGAAAATGTCTTAAACATGGAGACACTTCCCCAACGTCCCTTTAGACAGAAGATTAGCCTCAGTTTGTCATATATGAAAATGGCTGCTCAGAGATATGCATCCAAGCATATTGGGGGAAAGTTTAGTGGAAGGAAAACATGCAGTGGGAGGGAAGAAAATTGCACAAACAAAATGGATAACCACTTTCATGGGAGGATTATGTTTTGTTTGTTTTCTTGAATCTAACTGAGATATTAAAAAGATAAATTAAAATATTTAATTAAATATTTGTATTTTAAGAAATAAATTACATTTGAGCGAATAAACGAATTAAATTTTATACACTTAAATGCTTTTGGAGCTTTTTCGAGTGCAGTTTTTCCTTCCATTAAACTTTAATTCACTCGGATTCAAGGAGGATGCTGGATAATCGTTAACTAATTTCATAGCATTTCTGTTTTAAATGCATTTTTCTCTTTAACTTCCTGAGAAACTGTTTATGTCTCGTTTAAATTCGCTGTAATCATCACAACCAACAGAAATAAACGACTTTCTGAAGCGAAAGCTGCAGTTTCACTGAAGTAAATCAACGTTTTGTTGGATACAGAAATGTTTTGAGATGCGCCTGTATGTTAAGGTGAGCCAAAAGTAAAGGAGGGTTCATTTGGCTCTTTGGTATCTGTTGCTCAAACACACATTTTTTTCTTTAAAAATAAAAATAAAGAAAAGAAAAACACAACATTAACAATTTGTCCTTGATTGGAGCATCTGTCCTCATTTCTGGTTTTTTGTTGGTTTTTTTTTTTGTCTCCCTTATTAAAAGTTATCCTTGAAATTTCATTTCATTTGGAAAGAATTAAAAAAAACTCTCCGAACAAAACAAAATACTTCTAAACAACCGAAGCAGATTCCTCTTTTCGCAGCTCACGATTAGTCTTTCTGTCTTTCGTTTATTTTTATTTTTTTCAAAAATGTACTGAAAGATTATATAATGATGCTTCACAGGAGTTGAAAACATGGCAACCCATTTTAAATTACACACCCCTGTGTTGTAGGAACAGCTTGTCCTTTTTGCGCGGCGCCATGTTGTCCTTCAGGAGACAATAAGCCATCATGGTCCCTGCAGTGGGCGGCCATCTTTATTGTATCCATCCCTCGGCTCTCATTAGTCCGCACAGCAGGAACTCTCAACCATCAGTGCGTGTGTTTGTGAGGTGAGCGTCATGAGAAATGCCAAAGACCAAATGATAATTAAAAAAAAAAAAAAAAGATGTTATAAAATCTTAAGAAAAAAGAGAAGCCAGCACGTCGTCTCCTCTTTTTCCGCCGGATCGATTGAATCCGTTTGCATGGAGGAAAATCCTCCAATCTGAGCGAGGATGAGAGAGGAATCCTGGCGGGACGGGCCGTGATCTGTTGCATCATCTCCAACAGTCCTTTCTCTGAGAGTTAATGGATTGTAGGCACATCTCCCAGCCAGGCACCGGGTAGGGGGCGTGGACACGTGTACTCGTTCTGCAGAGGACAGGAAGGAGAGAAAGCAGAACATTAACGCCGCGCAGCTGGTGGTTACCGTGTGAAATTAATTGCAGTTCCAGGTGATTGGATAACAGCACAGTGGGCCTGTGACAGCGCCAGCAATGCAAATAAGAATAAGCCATTAAGTGGTTGATAAACTCCCATGTGGTCCGACATCCTGGCAGGATGAAAGAGGAAGCTGTGGGTTGAATTGCAGTTACACGACGTCGTATCTGTTCAGAGCAGCTGGAGACGCCACTGTTACAGAATAACCCAGCATCTCCAAACGCATCGGCTGAGGGATTCACTGCTCCGAGCAGCACAAAGCAAAACGCAACCATCAAGAAGTTGGACGTTTATTCATAACTTTACAAGTTTCCAAAGTCAAAATAAGAACAGTGAATGTTCTTAAAGGGCCGGTTGTGCCAGAATTATCTAATGAAACCAATTAAACTTGTTTGTTTCAGCTTTCAATAAGTGTTTTTTTTTTTTTTCAATCAAAATCACAGATTTTGTGGTGCTACTTTAGGAATATTTGTAAGGTATTTTCACGCTAATGTGTGTTGCTAAATGTGACTTTTTATTAATCGATGTTTCTGCCACAGAGGCTGAAGTTACAGTCAATTAAACCCGATGATTTTAATCAAATCTGAGAAAAATTGGCAGTAAAATCTGTTGATTTTGTGTGAATAAAAAGCTACAGTAAAACTTTGCTGACTTTAAGATACACTAAATAATTTAGATGTATGAAATGTTCGTTTCTGTCAATTTCCTACCAAAATATAGTGATTATTGGTCATTATTTTCTGACGTATTCTCTGAACAGATGAATGAATGATTGCACCATATCTTAGCTAATTCCTCTCGTTTAACATACTTATGTTTTTTAGGTTAAAGTGGGGTTGATATGCATTTGTATCATTTCCTTTCTCTTCTCTAATATGCGCCGCTCATTTTCTGCGAGTCACAAAAACCTCATAAAATCCATTAAAAACTGCAGCGTGAAAATGTGTGAAAAGTGCATGAAAACAGAAAGTATCGTCTGTTTTTACTGACAGAGCTTCAGCGTTCCCTCACTCACTCTTAACAATCCCACATTCATGCTGCCTGCTCTGACCTTTTTTCTCTAATTTTTAATAATGCTGCTCTTCTCTACTCTCTCAATTAATTTTTCGCCCGTGACAGTTTCATAACGAGACACGTATTGTCACCGCGCCAGACCTATTGAATGTTTTGGAAAGAATGGACCACAAGCAGCTGAACGCGATAGATACAATGAAATGCATTGGGGAAATAATTATTTGATTCGCTATAATTTGGAGAGAGTTTGGGTTTTATGTCCATGTGGTAAATAAATCAGTCAGCTGCAGATAATCCTGACCTCAACTCATTGCCTACACAAAGCACGGCTGTCTGCAAAACCAATTTTCTCCCATTTCTCCACCGAAAGGAGGGCAAAAGGTCAAAATGTGACCTCAGAATATGTCAGGAACAAAACAGCAGACCGGCGCAGGGGCCAATGGGCAAAAAGACGATCAGCAAGCAGTTTGGTGAGACAGCAATCGAGCTCTAAAGGTAACGTCAGATCAGATCTTCACGCTGCCAGGCAGCAGAGCAGCGGCAGTTCAGACAACCAGATCTGAATGGTTTAAATACTCCAGAGAGCCGTGGGAAAGTCTTCCTTGAACAAATGAGCCACACAAAGCTAAATCATTCTTAGATAATGAGATTTTAATCTAGTCTGTTCTGCATTTCTTGATCTGTCTTGTCACTTTAAATCTAAATAATCAGCTGCTGGTCACGCCCCCTCCAACGTTTACACTCGCACGTGAAAATGGCTGCAAACAGATGCACAATTATACAACTGTGCATCTTTGAAAAGCAAAAGTGGAGCCTCCTGCACAACTAAGAAAACACTTGTCTTTTCCAGCAGCCATTGTAGTGCGCATGCAGCAGTAAAACCGGAACTCGATTTGGGTTTTGGTTTTGGCTTTCCTGGACTTGGTGAGGGGAAATGTCTGCTGACATGTGATGCCACATTTAGGAAGTTTTTGAAATGGGCCGTTTTTCCAGACACCAAAAATCATAAACTTAACGCCAAAAACCAGCTGGGCGGGGTTTTCTCTAAACACTGTTTTGTTTTTAGAAGCAATAGAAAACCAAATGGAAGGTCAAAGATAAACCTCACTACATAAACCTGAAGCTTCATGTTTCTCATTACATAAAACAAACAGCTTTTTAGGAAAAGGACGGCTGCAAAAAACAAAAAACAATGGCTTTTTCTGTTTTGTCTACATTGACCTGGAAAACATATAAACTCTTCACTTTTGTGAAAAGCTGTGTTTATGTGGCGACAACGGAAAAGTCAAAAGTTGAAGTGCTTGTTGGAATGAGCCTAAAGACGTTGAATGAAAGTGACCCGGAGATCTGAAGAGCTGGCAAACGACAGAAGTGCCAACAACAC